>JAVSCE010009374.1:0-658748 GCA_032199065.1 Smutsia gigantea | reverse complement strand
CTGGCGCTCCTGTGTTGGGTGCATATACATTTATAATGGTTATATCTTCTTGTTGGACTGACCCCTTTATCATTATGTAATGTCCTTCTTTATCCCTTGCTACTTTCTTCATTTTGAAGCCTATTTTGTTCGATACAAGTACTGCAACACCTGCTTTTTTCTCTTTGTTGTTTGCATGAAATATCTTTTTCCATCCCTTCACTTTTAGTCTGTGTATATCTTTGGATTTGAGGTGAGTTTCTTGTAGGCAGCATATAGATGGGTCTTGCTTCTTTATCCATTCTGTTACTCTGTGTCTTTTGATTGGTGCATTCAGTCCATTTACATTTAGGGTGATTATCGATAGATATGTACTTTTTGCCATTGCTGGCTTTAGATTCGTGGTTACCAAACATTCAAGGGTTGCTTCTTTACTATCTAACAATTTAACTTAACTTTCTTGTTAAGTTATTGTAAACACAGTCTGATGTTTTTTTCTCTCCTTCTTATTCCTCCTCCTCCATTCTTTTTCTATAATAGGTGTGCTTTATTCTTTGCCTTTAGTTGGTATTTGGATGGTCTGCTTTCTTTGCTATGATTTTTTTTCCTGGTGACATCTTAGCCTTAGGTGTGCTTCCATCTAGATAAGTCCATTGAGATATCCTGTAGCAGGGTTTACAGACGCAGTTCTCTTAACTTTCGTTTATCTGAAATTGCTTAATCCCTCCATCATATTTAAATGATAACGTGTTGGATAAGCAATATTCTTGGTTCGAGTCTCTTCCTGTTTCATTACGTTAACACATCAGCCATTCTCTCTGGCCTGTGGCAGTTTCTGCTGAGAAGTCTGATGATAGTCTGATGCTTTCCTTTGTAGGTGATCTTTTTTCTCTCTCTAGCTGCCTTTAATACTCTGTCTTTATCTTTGATCTTTGCCATCTTAATTATTATGTGTCTTGGTATTGTCTTCCTTGGGTCCCTTGTGTTGGGAGATCTATGAGCTTCGGTGGACTGCGAGACTACTTCCTTCCCCAGCGAGGGAAAGTTTTCAGCAATTATTTCTTCAAAGACACTTTCTATCCCTTTTTATCTCTCTTCTTCCTCAGGTACTCCTATAATGCGAATATTGTTCCGTTTGGATTGGTCACACAGTTCTCTTAATATTCTTTCATTCCTAGAAATCCTTTTTATCTCTCTCTGCCTCAGCTGCTCTGTACTCCTGTTCTCTGTTTTCTATTCCATTAACAGTCTCTCGCATCTCATCCATTCTGCTGTTAAGCCCGTCGATCGCTTGTCTGATTTCTGTATTGTCTTTCCTCAGTTCCCTCACTTCCTCCCTCAGCTCTTGCACATTTCTCTGTAGGTCCATCAGCATGGTTATGACTTTTATTCTGAATTCTTTTTCAGGGAGGCTGTGCATTTCCATCCCTTCAGACTCCCTCTCTGGGGTTGTCTGGTTGATTTTGGTCTGAACCATATTCCTCTGTCTTTTCATGGCTGTATAATTTGGTCACTGATAGTTGCCACGTATATCAGCTGGGCTCTTTAAGACTTTAAAAAGAGAAGAAAAAAGAGAAAAAAAAGAGAAAAAAAGAAAAAAAAGAAGAAAGAAAAAGAAAAAAACGAAAGAAAAGAAAAAACAAAAACAAAACAAAAAAACAAAACAAAACAAAAAACAACAACAACAAAAAAAGGCCCACCGGACGTAGATTCTGTGGGAATGCTCTAGGTGGCGCTATTGCCCCACTATTCCACAGCTGTGACTGTGCCGCTCCGCAGGGCCCTTTATCGCTCTGGCAGGGGTGGGAACGAATAGGAGGCTGTTGATCTCAGTGAGAAGTGTTAAGTATGGCTACGCTTCCTCAGTCGCCAGCTAAGGCGTCTGAAACTCCCCAGGACTCCCAGCCTGCTGGGCTGAGTGTGCTGGGGCGATCCGGCTCCTCCGCTGGGCTCCTGTCTCTTTAAGACCGCTGAAGAAAGCGCGCACTTTTTGTTTTTTCCTTCCCGGGATCCGGCTGCAAGCACCCTGGCGCTTCCCTGCTCAGATCCTGCCCCTCTGTCTCTCCAATCTCTGCTGCACTGCGCAATGTGGGTCAGCGCTCCCCGCGCAGATCCCCGGGGCTGGCTACTTCGCGGGGTGTACTTCCACTCCCTCACGGCTCTGGATCCTCTCCTCCCGCCGGTGCGCTGGGGTGGGGGAGGGCTCGGGTCCCGCCGGGTCGCGGCTCCGGATCTTACCCGCCTCTTGGGGTGCCGAGTTCTCTCGGGTGTAGCTGCACACTGTGCGCTTTCCTGTGTATTCTCGTCTCTCTTTTAGGGATAGATGTATTTTCTGTGTTTTCGTAGATAAATATAGTGTTGGGAGGAGATTTCTGCCGCCCTGCTCACACCGCCATCTTCCCGGAAGTGATCGGGGGGTGAGGATTTAATAATATGGGTAACTATTGAACCACTGTGTTGTATATTTGAAATCAATATAAGACTGTATATTAATGATATGTCAAAAATTAATTAATAAAGTGGAGGCCACATCTTTAGATCCTTAATAGTTTAGCCTTGTTGTTTTAGTCATTTTGGCCACAGAAATGTCCAATCTTATGGAGACCTCTTATCTCATCAGAACAAATTGCTTCTAAAAATAAAAGAATTTCAGAATCACAAAACCCATGAGTTGGGAGGGGCCATTGACTTACTGCTCCGATAGAAGCAGTAACACCATTTCAAGTGTAGTCTTTGTCAGAACTTGTTCTTTCTTTCTTGGTAGAATGGAGAGCAGAGAGAAGTCTTTCTTTTCTTAGAATGGCTTCAGGCATTTCTTAATCATGTACATCAGGAAAGGGTTGTTCCAACAAGAAATTGCAGAGTTCTTAAGAACCTACATTTCTGGTTATGCCCAATATCTATTTTTAAGACTTAGAATTAGATGGCCTTTTACAATATTAACCTCTATTTCTTAATTTTTATCTTGCGACATAAAATGAAATCTCTAATCATGAGAAAAACAAGCCCTTATCCCTAAAAAATCTGAGTTGGAAAAAGACGTGCAGTATTATTAATCTCAAGTAACTTGAACTGGGCCAGCAAATACTGAGAGGTCCTGGTTTATTTGTAATTAGCATATTGAAATAACACCCTAAACAGTGATGCAACTGTTAATTTTCCAGATATATCCTTTCATATAACCAAAAAATAACTCTGTGATTAGGAATATGTTTCTCCCTAAAACATACACACAAGTGATGCTGATGTCCCACTCTCTAAAACACCCATTTCTTACCTCAGCTTACCTATTAGGTCATTCTGTTGGGTTAGAAAAAAAAGGTAAGAACATGTCTTCTAGAAGAGCTCTGTTAAAGTCAAGGGCAGATAGAACTCCAGGGTCCTAATAAATTAACTATTAGAGCGAAAGAAACCTTGGGGATCATTTACTTCAAAGCCTTTTTTATGGTGTACTAGGGCCCCCAGAATATGAGTAATTGTGAACTAGGTTATGAGAAGTCCCACAGTTTGTATCTATGGGATACAATTTGTTATCATGTTAGTTTCTACCCTGAGAGTGATGGATGGGGTCCTCTGAAGAAAACATCTGTGGTGAGCCATGGATGACACAGGAGGTACTAAGAAAAGCTTCACGGGGCAGCAGAGCTGACTCCATGGTTGTGTTTCTCTGCCTTTAGGACTTAAAGATTGACCAGAAAACACCTCTTCGGGTCCTTCACCGGAGGCCCCTGGCTGTGAGATCTCGCATCATTCACTCCATGGAAACACACTATGTGGAGGAGCATCGTTTTCGCCTCTATCTGAAGACTCAAGCTGGAACGTATCCTTTCACCTTCTGCACAGCAATAATCTAATGAGAACCATACTGGAAGAGTTCATGCTGCCCAAGAAAATAGGTTCAACTTGACCTAGTAACAATTAGGGGAAGGATTAGGTTGGAGAATCCTTTTTTTTTTGGTGGGAAAAAAGTGGTGTTTTTTCCATTAGTTTTTCAAAATGACATTTTAAACCTTGAGGCAGCAGCCAGTTCAATGTGAACTGTAAAATATTGACAGTGTTTCATGCAATGCTGCGCACATATGCTTTTACTGTGGGAAACACTTTTGATTGATTCATTCATTTGTATCTTTACACATTTTGCAAGTCACATATTCATGACCACATTTGGGTCCTTTCAGCATTTGCCCCAGATAATTAAACACTGATGGTAGGTAGGAGTGTTCCCACTTTCCATATTGATCTTCATTTTATTTGGCCATTGATCCAGAACCAGAGAATAGTCCAAAGCTGATCACTTTTTCATAAACTGCACTGCATTGAGTGGTTTTGTATCAGATCTGAGTTGCTGACTAGAATTGATCAGGGAGCTGCCACTCTTAGCTTTAGTTTACTTTTGAAGGTGCTCCTACTTATTTGGTTTTGGTTTTATTTTGTGATCCAATAGCATGAAATGATAAAATGCCTTCTAACTAGTATAAAACTGAGATACTTACGGATATAAGGGAAAAAAATGTGTTAGTCATCAAATAGCACTCTTACTCTATTGCCATGGTCCGCCTCTCCTTCCTCAACTTCCTCTCTCCTCTTCTTTGCCGGTCTCACTCCAGGAGTGACCAGGATTTACTAAACTGAAACAGGTATATGTTATTTACTATTAAAATCTCATAAATTTTTGCAATTTGGATGAAGGGATGATCTATTTAGACTGCAATGGGCAGACCTTTGTAACTTTGTTGTTTGGAGCACATTTGCCTATTACAGATGGAATGTGGATGGGATTTCAAAAAAAATCAGATTAAAAAAATATATTTTTACCTAATCCCAGATTTTGTTTTGGTGTGCTAGGGAGAGATGCAGTGGTGTTTTGGAGAAGCTAATGTCCTTTCAATTTCATTAAAACATTTGTAGAACCAGCCATGTACATGTACTTAAGGTGTTTGCTAAGAAAGACTACTTGGTAAAGCTTTAGATACTATGAGTTTTTCACGTACATTGTTCAGTACACTGAACTAGTTCATTTGATGTATACGTTGTCCCTCTGGCTGTGAATAAGAACTGTTCTGGACCCCTCATTATCCTGGGGCTTCTTGGTCATCTCCCCTCATCACTGCTACTCAGAAGCAGCATTCTCTGAAGGAATGAGAGAGAAGGAATAACGACTAATTATGAGTTTAGCAAAGAATATGGTACTAGTTAATTACATGTCTTACGCTTGAATCAAAACATTTGGTGAAAGAGTTGAATAAATTTTCAGAAAGTGAGGACATTGTATCAGCATATTATGGTGTTAATTTTTTATTTATCATCTGAGAATAAACTTTTTCTATTCAAATGATATTAAATTTTTATACCAAGTGCTGGTTTATAGAACACAGCACAATGCTGAATTTTTAGTGAATGCTGGTAAAAACGTATCTTTTAGATATTTTCAAGGCTGCAGTAGAGTTTTGTTAGAAGGAATGCTAATGTAATCTTAATAACTAATTATAGGATTAGTCATTGACTTCAAAATTTGCAAACAGACCTATGAGGGAAACAAAAATTGCCCTTAAAAAAAAAAGAGAATTAACTTAATTTGCTTGCTAACTATGCAAGAGTTGCAAATAACTAAATGTTAAGTCCTTTGATACTCCCTTGACGGGCCTTCATCAGGACTAAATTATCATCGTCCTTCCCACCCAATTACCATTGTGTCACTAGGTCACTTATAAGGAAAGCCATCACTGAGAACACGCTATTTGTGACCCTGTGGAAATACACCAATTGTTGAAGATGGCAGCTGCCATTATTGACAAATGGAAACAAAAATGATAAAATAATTTGTGGCAAAGAAAAAATAGTTTTTTTTTCCAAGCACTGAACTAGTTAATTAAAAAAAATCCATATCCAAACCTTGGCACTTGGAGATGAGCTAAAGGAAAGAGTCATGACTTGGTGAGTTTGGTGAGGTCCCAGATCCTGATACTGACTGCCAGGCTTGTCGGAACCAGTTTGCTGTAGCTCATTTTCAAAGATACGTATCACAAGTCACAGCTCAGCAATAACCTCTCTTTTTTAACATTTCTGTTTTGTTTATCATTTCTCTTCACCCATCAAACCTCATCAAAGAGTTGGTACTGCACTGTGATCTTCACTTTTTCCTTAAACAAACCCTAGCTACATTAAAGAGTTTGTACATGGAGACTTTGGGAGAACCAAGCCAAACATTGGCTCTCTGATGAATGTGACTGCAGACATCCTTGAGCTGGATGTTGAGGTAAACCATTTTATTGCAGAAATGCCATATGCACATTGAATTCAGCCAAGGTTACGCTTTTTTGGCATTAGCCAAATAGTACTATCACATTAATAGATATTTGAAAATGGTTAAAATCTCACAGTAGCATTGTATTGCAGGGAGGGACTACCTCTGGAACTTTTCTTTTTAAAAATTCAAGGTCTCATTTATGATCCTTGCAAATTACTAACTAAATTACTAACTGTTCTTTATATATGGCATAAGATCTAAACCGTCAAACCAAGCAAGGAAATGACGTTTAAGTGCCCTTCATATGTCCTTTGGACTCTATAATAGAGACTTCATTTCCATACCCATTTTGTTTTATAAATAATTTAAGGAACCTTACTCAGAAACATAAATTCAGGACAGCAATAGAAAATGGGATGGTTTTTCATCAATGGTCATTAATAAAAGTTCTATAAGGGACCCCTGTGATGTGGTCCAAATCCTCTGTTCTTATAGTCGGAACTGAAACCAGGTTAAATCTTAAGTAATTAGAAGAATGGATTAAATGGATTTTTCAGGCAGTTCTCCACAAATATTTTTACTTGAGCATCAATAGGTACTGAGTCACAAGGCGTGCTCCTTGAAGAATGACCAATTAGGAGCAGCGTTTCCCCTCAACAACAAAAAATTTGTAGGTGAGGCTAGCATTTTGCACTTTGGAAGGTTATCAGTTATAAAAAAAAAGTGGGTAGAGTTGCCTAGTATGTATGTAATCAAATGATTGCTGGAGAATTACTACCTTACCAGCAATTCCCCTGAGTGCTTGCAGATTAGATCGTACGCAGCTTCCAGTTCAGCTAGGACAGCACCTTCAAGGCTGCAGGGAGCCCTCTTCAGTGACACTCATACTGAGGAAGACAACCTCTTGTTAAAGAAAACTCCAGCTTCATTCATCATCTTTAATCTCTATTCTTAAAACAGTTTAGGATTCAGATTCTTAGTGTTTTTCAGCTCTGTCCATTGGAGCCACCTGTAGAGCTTTTTAAACCCTAAAACATGCCTACCCTACCCTCCCTCAACACATACAATATTGTGATCAGTAATGTTTAGTTTTTGGGCTTGACAAACTACCCATTAACTTATATATGGGTGTTTGGTATATGGCTGTGTTCTAAAGCAGAACCAAAATATTTCCTTGGGATCTGTAAAAGACACACACATACAGTAGTCATTTGGGCTTTCCTAATATTTTTCTGAAATGGGTAATGACTCAAGTGAATTTTAAAAGTCATTTTTCATAAATCATTTCAGGTTTTAAATATTAAGTCTCAAAAAAAAACCATGGGTGTAGTGGATTTTTAAAGTTTCTCCTAAATCAGTCTCTCTAGGGTAGTTAAGATGAGATGTAATTGCATACTTCTAAAGTCTGGAATGTGATTATGTGGAGGCAGTCTGCTATCACTTAAAAATCAAGGTTTTTTTTCCTAGACGAGCCAAACCAGGGTCAGTAGAGACAGATAATTTTAAAAGAAACAAAAATTCTGCCAAAATGATACACAATCATCCTTAAACTTTTTCTAGTGCCAGGTGATGCTTCATGTTCATTTATTTCAAATTTGGTTGCCAAGTTACAAATGAGACTCAAAGTGTAGACTGCTTGAGTTATGTTAAAGGCAAGATGAGAAAATGAAAATGATCATAATAAAAGTTGCTCAGACTTGTGAGGGCAAGTTGGTGTTGCCAACTTGAATTTGTTTGCTACTTTACCTATAAATGACATTTAAAAAATGTAAATGTACTCTAGTCTCTTATCAATCAAAAGGTACAATTAATAACCGAGTAACCAGCTACTAAGTGACTTCAGGAACAGACCTTTGGCCCAAGAATCCCAAGTCAGGGAGTGGGTTTTAGAGTGTTAAATTGTGGTAGCCACTGACTGTTCTTCAATGCAGTTTCTTCTGTTGCTTCACATTAAAATTCTTTGATTTATACAGTATTACCAAGAAATGTTTACTACAACAGTAATGTTTTAATGACGTGTTTTCTCCCTTCTAGTCTGTAGATGCTGACTGGCCTCCTGCTCTGGATGACTAGCTTTCAAATCTGGAAACAGAGCAGGGTTTTTCTAGGCACACTGTGGACATCAATCCAGCATATACTGTAAAATGGCTGTTTACTTACCATACGGTGTCTTGGCAACTATTTAGACCATGTTGATCTATATATTTTTAATTTGTTGTAACATCTCAGGATCATATATGTCTGTATTTTGTGCTAACTTGTTCTAAGGATGTCTTGTGATTTTTATTGTTCCCTCTCCAACATATGAATGAAACCATTCTCTAAATTTTAGAGAGCTGTACAAACAGGACACATTCTCTGATAATCTGAGAAACTGTCATTTCTTTTGGCAGAATTTCCCTCCACAAGAGACCTACCACCTTTAAAATCATGTTCTAAAAATTTTTTAATGATCTTGATAAGTTATATTTAGATTTATGCAGCACTGTATCTATAATATTCTAAGATATCAAATGCAAATCTGACATTAATATTTTTCCCAGGAAGCTTCAAGCAAGCTATTACGTAAGTAGTTTTTGGTGTGATCTGTCATAAATCTTAATGAATTCAGGTTACTATTTTGGCAATCTAAAATTGTCAATATATTTCCTTCCTGGGGAGGGAAAGTAAAACCTTAGGTAATGAGGCATATAACATAGTTAAGAAACTTGCATAAATCTCTTAAATAAGAGACATGAGTGCCTTCAGTAACTTCAATCCCAGGGATAAGATTCTAAAAAACTGACATTTCTAGACAAAGATAAACTGGTATTATTCCAGAATGCTTCAATATATTATCCAATTTCAAACATTTTCTTTGAGTAGGTAGGGTAGTATCATTTCCATTTTATAAATATGATAACCAAAGAATAGAATTGACTTATCCAAAATTTAGTTACTTCCATATGTAGGACTAGAACTGAATTTTCCTGGTCTCTAGGGTCATTTCCAATAAACCTTATTATTGAGCACCTGCTGTGCAAAGGAGGCACCCAAGTATGCAATTTAAACTCACATAACCATGAGAATTGACTTTTGGAAATTTAGATACCAAATCAAGGAACTTAAGAAAAACCAGCCCAAGTGTACTTCATATGATCATGTATGATTACCATTTGCTGGGTAAGTTAATCATCAGTTAGTGCTATGAGGAGGAAAAACATTAAATAGGCAAAACCTAGACAAAAAGGATGCGTCATTAAGTGTTTCAGAAAGGAGTCTTATTAAAATTAAAGACTTAAGTAATTGCCATTACCCTGAATCAACTATCTGAGCTTATTTTAAAACACATGTGACTTGGATAGTACTGGGTTATTCAGTCTCCCATCTCTTCATTAAACATACTTATAGATACTAAGATGTATTGGTCACTTTAGAAATCAGGATGATTATTTAATTATGCAAATAATACCAAATATCTTTTTTCACTATTTTTCAATGCCAGAAAATGAGAAAGGGATAATAGAAATAAACTTTTGAAAAAAAGGCAAGAACTTTTGTGTGAATGTTTCTCAGTTGCTGGGGAAATTTTGCAAAAGAGATCTAAGTAATTTGGGAGAGACAGTCTTTTGTGTGATTCTTTTTGGCTCAGCTTTGAATTTAATGTATCTGCAAAATGGAAGAATTAAGAACCTCCGCAATTTAAAAACTTAAATAAGACTTCTAGTTCTTATATTTTCTGTTCCAGAGATTATGCAAAATTTCAAGAAAAGAGTAAACATTAGTTGTAAATATTTATTCCAAATGTTCATATAACTATGAGACACAGGTTGTTAAAAATTAACATAGGTCTTCAGCTGGTGTTGGCAAAACTGGACAGCTACATATACGAGAATGAAACTGGATTATTGTCTAACCCCACAGACAAAAGTAAACTCAAAATGGATCAAAGACCATGAAACCATAAAACTCTTATGGGCAAAAAAACATAGGCAAAAATCTCTTGGACATAAACATAAGCAACTTCTTCATGAACATATCTCTCCGGGCAATGGAAACAAAAGCAAAAATGAACATGTGGGACTATACAAACTAAAAAGCTTCTGTACAGCAAAGGACACCATCAATACAACAAAAAGACATCCTACAGTATGGGAGAATATATTCATAAATGATATATCTGATAAGGGGTTGACATCCAAATTGTATAAAGAGCTTACGCACCTCAACAAACAAAAAGCAAATAAGCCAATTAAGAAATGGGCAAAGGATCTGAATAGACATTTCTCCAAAGAAGAAATTCAGGTGGCCAACATGCCCATGAAAAGATGCTCCACATCGCTAATCATCAAAGAAATGCAGATTAAAACCACAATGAGATACCACCTCACACCAGTAGATGGCTGCCATCCAAAAGACAAACAACAACAAATGTTGACGAGGATGTGGAGAAAGGGGAACCCTCCTACACTGCTGGTGGGAATGTAAATTAGTTCAACCATTGTGGAAAGCAGTATGGAGGTTCCTCAAAAAACTCAAAATAGAAATACCATTTGACCCAGGAATTCCACTCCTAGGAATTTAACCTAATAATGCAGCAGCCCAGTGTGAAAAAGACATATGCACCCGTATGTTTATCGCAGCACTATTTACAATAGCCAAGAAATGGAAGCAACCCAAGTGTCCATCAGTAAGTAGATGAATGGATAAAGAAGATGTAGTACATATACACAATGGAATATTATGCAGCCATAAGAAGAAAACAAATCCTACCATTTGCAACAATATGGATGGAGCTAGAGGGTATTATGCTCAGTGAAATAAGCCAGACGGAGATAGACAAGTATCAAATGATTTCACTTCACTCATCTGTGGAGTGTAAGAACAAAGAAAAAACTGAAGGAACAGAACAGCGGCAGACTCACAGAACCTAAGAATGGACTAACTGTTACCAAAGGCAAAGGGATTGGAAAAGATGGGTGGGAAGGGAGGGATAAGGGGAAAAAAGGGGTATTACGATTAGCACACATAATCTAGCGCAGGGTGGGGGGGGGATACGGGGAAAGCAGTATAACACAGAGAAGACAAGTAGTGATTCTATAGCATCTTACTATGCTGATGGACAGTGACTGTAATGGGGTATTTGGTGGGGACTTTATAATAGGGGTAGTCTAGTAACTATAATATTGCCATTGTAATTGTACAATAATAGCAAAATAAAAAAAATTAGCATAGGTCTTTGCTTTAGGCAGAACTGGGAACCTTAAGTAATGAGAGTACTACAGTTTCACTTTTGCCTATATAAAATTTTAAAAATTAGTTTTGTGATCTAATATTTATAGCTTTGTTTAAATTTAAAATATTTTTAGTAATACTTAAAGGCCCTTTGTACTTCTTATCTCTGTTCCAAATACAGTGTGCGATTTAATGTAGAAAAAAACCAACTCTGAATACCTAGAAAAGCAAAAAAAATTTGGTAAATAGGAAAATTTCCCAAGTAAGATAAATGATTACAAATTATGCAAAATAAATTTAGAAGTTAAATTTCCATTTCCAAAGAGAAAAATATCCTACTTAGATCTGTTTTTAGAGCTCTATTCTTGATTTTTAGTACACATAAGAAAATAAACTGTTTATCTGAGTTCATTTTTTGAAATGGTACTTTATTATAGAAAAAATATTACATTTATGACATTAAAAAATTTTTTCTCATAGGAAAGTTGCAAAAGAACTACAAAGAGCCCTTTTTTCCCCTGACCACTAAACCAACAACGTCCATCACCCTAAATACATTATCGTGGAATTCCTACAAATGAGGACATTCTTCTACTTCACAGCAGTATAACTATTAACTCAGGGTATTAACACTGATATTACTATTATCCACAGAACCCACTCAAGTTTCACCAGTTATCCCAATAAATTCCTTCACTGTCAAGGGATCACACTTTGCATTTAACTGTTGTGCCTTTTGTCTCCACCAATCTGGGAACAGTTCATCCTTCCATACTTAACATTTTTTGCAGATTTCAGGCCAGTTGTTTTGTAGACGGTTCTTCCATTTAGCTTTGCTTAATATTCTTTATTATTCAAGTTGTACCTTTCTAGCAAGAATACCACAGAAGAGAAATGATCATCTTACATCTTATCAGGTGTCACACAATTTTGATTTGTTCACTTACTGATGATTGGGCTTTGAACAGTGAATGAAGATAGTGTCTGCCAAGCGTCTCTACTTTTATCCTTTAATTACTAAGTATCTTGTAGGGAGACCATCAAACTTCCACTCACTAGTTTTAGCACTCATTTTAGATTTTCACCTGAATCAGTTATTGTGTCCTTTTGACATGTTCCCATCATTCTTGGAGCATGTTCTTACTTTCTAATACGAAAAGACACTCCAGGCTCATCTTGTATTTCATCTACATCTGTCCTGGAATGGGCTATTTCTCTAAGAATAACTGATTCCTTTTAGTGGAAAATGATATTCAGACACCAAGATCTGGGCACTAGGTATGCTCATTGCTACATGCACACACACACAGCTGTATTTCTTCGTCTACATACACTGAAAACTGTGAGTGTATACCAGTACTTCCAATTCCAACCTTATTCTGGTTTTCTCCCTTTCCATATTTGTAGTTCCTTTCTGACAGTGAGAAATCTGACTCTCATTAGCCTTAATATATTTACTTAATAGATCAGTCCCCCACATAAATAACCAATCGCCTATTGCCACATCCTTACTCCAGTTCACCAAGACTCCCCCTCTACTACTCTCATATGTTCTCAGGTTCCACACTGAAATTCCACACTAGGTCCCTTCACCACCTTTGCCTCCTGTGGCAATACCTACCTGTAAGCAAATGACTTTTGTCCTGAATCATTCAGGGGAGAGACAAGCAGGAACTAAGTCAGGAAGGCAGAAAATGAAAATCTTTTTAAAAAGAACATTTCAGTACTCTACAAAGTATCATTTCAAAGGACAGTTACATATGGAAATATATTCAGCTATATACAGCATTCTATAAAAATGCCTAATGTTTCTAAGCAACCAAACTACCTTTCCCTGTAAGAGGAATGCTATAAATATGAAGAAAATCTCAGTATTTTTAAAGTCAAATAGCAACAAAATTTTAGGAAGTGTTTTAGAATTTTTCTATTTATTTTATTACCAAACACACAAAAATCACTGAATTCAAAATTACAAAAGTAATAAAATATTCTGTACAATAAAATGCATTGACATTTAAAAAATGATTGCATCTTGACATCTCACTTAACATTAAATAATTGAACAATACCTGAGAACTTTAAAAAATCACTTTCTTCAGTGCCCCCAAATTCATTATAACCATTAAGAAGCATATAAAAATACTTAGAACAGTCAAAAAATAGAATAGTGCTGTTCTGTGAGGATCTGGATTCATCATAGTCAACAGTATTTTTAAATACATTCTTATAAAACAGAAGTAATCTCTAAAGGGTTTATTTTAACCATGCATTTAAGAATGCCCACAACCCCCACAACTTTGTGTTTTTCTTCCCATCTCACCTTAAACCTACCTAAACTGTGCACCAGTGACCAACATTTTCAACTCTTATCCAATAAAAATAAGTGTCACCAATGAAGTCTCCTGAGACTGAATTCCACAAATGGATCCCAAAATACTCTGACTTACCCTACTTTCAACTACATTTTATGCAAAGCACAATGTTTTAGATAATAAAGAAGAAAAACAGGCAAGATGAATGTTTGATACTTGTACAAAATATTTATATTTACTTGCTGATACCCCTGAAAACTCTATTTGTTGAATTACCAAAGTTTTATATAAATTGTTGTATATTACTGTTCGTACATAGGGATTTAATGAATTTTAAAAAATTCTTTATATTTTTGAAAGTCCAGTAGTAAATACAGTATGACAAATTCTGCCCTTTTAAAATAATTACTAGCAGGTGCTGGTTTTCCCTAAAGCCACAGACATTGAGAATAGAAAACTATTTAGAACAAACAATTGTCTAAAAATTATATCTGTTTTGATAATTAGTGAGGGTAGTTGGGAACATAATAACTTTGGTTTTTTGGGGGGATTCAATCTCATCCACTGATGTTAAGTTTGTGCTTTAACTAAACTCTACTAAGATATATTAGTTAAGATACCAATTTGTCTAAGTCTTAGACAAAGGCACAAAACTGGATACAAACAACCCAAACATTTATCTCTAGCTACCCACTCCTGGGCTTATACTATTAAGTAGCATGAAATTTTCTATTATATTTATATCACGTTCATTTTCAACCTCTAAAAACAAAACAGATCAGAAATCTCTCAGTGGCAACTTCATTAGCTATGATGAAACTCCCCTTTAAGAAGATGGTCATATTACTACCAATTCATAGTCAACTTTAACAAGGAAATTCAAGAGTCATAGTATTTCAATAATAGAAGTCATTAATTGACCTTATCTTCATTATACAATAGGAAATGACTAGAAAGAAGAAGGCCAAATGAAGATCTTCCAGATCTGGGCAACAGCTAGCCACTCTAAAGAAAAACCTACCTTAGAGTTCTTACTAAAGAATCTAATCCATGGTGATTTTTCTCATTCTGTCATGTATTAGTCAACGGGAAGGAGTGTTCAGATTAGAGGTTAATTAGGGTCACAGATACATACAGCCATTGGTTCATAAGCAGTATTTGATTAGAACTATACAATTTACAGTGTTCCTTTTATACATTATTTTATTTAATACAACACACCTTGTGAGGTAGGTAGGCTGGGTATTATTTGCATCTTATATCTGAGGAGATGGGCCCAAAGAAGGTAAACACTATAAAATTTGAGTGGCAGAGCTAAAGATTCAAACTCAGATGTTCTAAAAATTCCATATTTTTTCTATTTCTCCATGCTATTTAATATCACAGCTAATGATGTAACAAATTATTTGGTGCTACTAGGCAGCCTAATACCTATTCCAAGTATCTCTTAACATGGACAGTATAATTAGTTTTTCTGGAGCACTAGTTAGAAATTGACAACCCAGCTGTATCTGATCACTGAATTTTTGAGAATCCCTGTTATTAATTTAAAAGCCATTTAAGATAGCAGGTTCTAATGACAGAATCAGAATAGTTGTTTTGAGGAGCAGGTAGAGCGGCAAGGAGAATGAAGGAAACTTCTGGTGTGCTGGAAATGACTTGTACACATATGTAAAAATTCATCAAGCTGTACATTTAATATTAGTCCACTTTATGCATTTTACTGTATATGTTTATCCCTCAAAAGAAAAAGACTGACATCTCTGACAGCAAGAGTTTTGTCTTATTCACCTCTGTGTCATTTCTAGCATCTAACACATTAGACATTAAAAAATGTGAAATAGGCTTTTTTACATCAATACTGGAACGTCCGTTCAAGGGTAAGGAACTGAGGAAATGCCCAGAAGGAGAACTGAGATTAAACCTGCCACATATAGTAGAGAGAAGCTGGATCAGAGATATGAGATAATCCTAGCATCTGTACAATTTCTAACTAAAACAGTTAATACTATAAGAGGCAAAAGGTTAAAAAGCCCAGCCTTAAGGATACATTTTGTACAGCTGTAGAAGAGGCAAAGTGGATGATATGTTAAGCATGGAGTCCTGGAAGCCTGAGAGCGAGATGTTTTTCAATGATGACTATGTAAGAGGGGAAGGGGTATTATTTTTACCCAGAGCAAAGAATGAAGGCCTATAGTAAGAAAGCAGCAGGAATGAGGGAGGGACAAATGCAAGAAACATTTAGGAGGCACATTCAAAAGGACTCCGTAACTAAGTCTGAGTGTGAGGAAGAAAAAGTAAAATATTATTTTGAAGTTCCTATTAAATATCCTGGGTGGGAGGGTAAATGGTAATGCCATTAGTCAAAGTAAAGAATGCAAAGGGAGCCACTTTAGATAAACATTCAGGTAGCATGAGAGGAAGCTGAAGCTGTGGGCCCTGATAAGGTCATGCAGGAGAAAACATAGCACCAACTGAGGGCTGGGGTTGAGATTCTGGAAAAAAAAAATTACCTATCGCAGAAACCTCAGAGGAGTACCCAAGGAGGGAGTGGTGGATAGGATAAGGTCATGGGTGGATAAGCAGGGTGATGACTGACAGAAAGACACTAGATTTGACAAGGGAGGTGTCTCTGGTCACTTTTCCCAGGATATCATAAGAAAATAGTAGGAGGTAAAAGGGAGAGACTGATAGGCTAAGGAGTGACTGGGAAGTGAGGAAATGGAAATGAAAGCGTAAGTCTGGATGTGACGGGAAGGAGCATGAGGGTGGTAGGAAAGGTCTTTTTGTTTTCTGTTAGGCTGAAGAAAACATTTACCACGTTTATACAAAGAAACACTAAATGGTGATGTAAGGACACAAAAAAAAATGAGAGAGAAAGGAAGAGGTACATGTAGAGTTTAGAAAGGTAGGTCACTTCTTCCTCAGAAACTTAAAGTGGGTATTACAAGAATAGGTGAAAGTATAAATACATTTCAAGACAGGAAAAGCCAGATTCTTTTTAAGTTATAAAATACATTCTATGATCGGTAAATAGCACCTGAAAAATGAAAATCCACTGGAAATACTCTAAACACAGATGTAATAGTACCTTAATTCAGCTTACACAGGAAAAAAATTACTAGCAGAACAACTCAATTGCTTATCTAATTAAAAAAAATCTATTTAGATACTCTAACAGTTTTTAATTTGATTAATTAACACAAAATTATAGGATCCTGTATTTTTTTAAAAAGCTCACCACCTTTTAACCACTATCTGGAGATACCCTGGGTTTGTATGTTGAACAGGAAAGAAATTATGCCCTCAGGTTTTTGTTTCTCCCTGGTTAAGTTCTACTAAAATATGTTATGTGGTTATGATTTTCAAAATTATGTAACAGAAATGTTTCATTTTGAAATCATAATTTATGAGAAATATTAATGGTATTAAGGTGTCTTTAATCTTTTTTCTTTTGTTTGATAAACCATTCTAACCCAAAGTCTTATTTTTCTCTCCTTCCTATGGTTCCCAGTATCATTCAACTCAGAATTTTTATTTATATGACATTCATATATTCCCCATTTTCACCAAATTGACTAGTTTATTTAATTGTTCCAGTAAATTTATGGTTTTGTTGGATGCTACAGAAGTGAAATGATACATTGTTTTTAGCTAGGAATATGCCCAACATTCATGGTAGGTCCCAATGGCAAAATAAATTAGGTCTTTAGTAAGTTACTTAGTATCATGACAATTACATCATAATTAAGATGACTGCCCCAATTCTATAATCATTTTGCCACTAGGATTACTTTGCTTTCAAACAATTTGGATTATTATTATTAATTCTCAACTTGAATGTACATTATTCTGCTATAAACCCAGTGTCACATTAAACAGAACTATAAAAATCATAAAATAAAAAAATCTAATAAATAAAGCTATTCATTCTTTTAAAGTTCTATTAGTAGTACTTTGAAAGTTTAATAAATATTTACTGAATGCTTAGTATGTGGCAGACACTATTCTACACACAGGGGATTTCAAGAAACAGAACACGAATGTTTCTACCCTCAGGGAGCTTATATTCCAGTATAGGGGAACAAATAGTAAACAAATAAATGCTTAGTAAAGTTAGATTATGGTAAATGCTATGGACAAATGCAAAGGGGTCGGGGAGGGACATGGAGTGCTGAAGTATACAGAGCCAAGGAAGGCCATGCCAGGTAACAGTTGAGTGAGACTGAAGGATTTAAGGAGTGAGCTGTGCATGTATCTCAAAGAAAAACAAATATGTGAGAGATGGTTAGCTTTGGATGTCTTTTGAAAGTAGGACCTACCAGATTTGCTGATGGGTTAGATAGAGGAGATAAAAGAAAGCAAAGAACCAAGGATGATGCCACTGTTTTGGGCCTGAGCAACTAGAAGCATGGCATTGCCATTTACTGAGTTGGGTAAGACTGAAGGAGAAGCAAGTTTGGGAGAGAAGATCAAGAACTCAGTTTTGTAGATGCTGAGTTGAGCTTTAATTAGGTTTCTAGGTAGAAATGTTAAAAAAGCAGTTTTACACACACATACAAGTTCCAAGTCAGGAGCTCAGGGGATAGGTCTAAGCTAGGGGTAAAATTTAGAAGTTGACAGCATGAAATTGGATGAGATCATAAGTGAGGGAGGACACATAAGAAAAGAAACAAGAAGAATCCAAAAAAACTTCTTCCCCTTAAAAACATGGGTGTAAAGCTAAAATATAAGCAATTTTGAAGGTATGGATTTAAATAGTCCATAATACAGAGAACCCCCATACCTTGAAAGCTCACTTCAATAGCCTTCTGCCCAACTTAGCCTTTTAAAGAAATTATGATTTACATATAAATCTAAGAAACTCCAAAAAGCCTCAGAAAACCCCTTAGGGGTCACCTTGGCCCATGGGCCTCAAAAATAATAAGAAATTAATTTTTCCAATGACATAGCCATTACCAGTTTTACCTTAAATTTGCTTAAAAGCAAATATCAGCTAATTCATTTAACTAAGAATACATTAATAAAAAAGAAGTATAAAAAAGTGTATTTGGAATAACTGGAGCCTGCTCTGGTGTCAATCTGTCCTGGAGAAATGTGGTAGGGCTCTAAAGATAATTCCCATCACACACAGTATCAGGTCACATGTTTCAAAAGAAGAAATGGTAAAGCCCTTTTAAATTTCTATTTAGGAATTTTCCTTTATGATGGTTTCCAACTTTGTATCCTACATAACAAAAGTTGTGTTTTTGTCTTTTAATGGAAAAATTAATTTTATTCAATATTTAATGTCACGGATTCTTTATATATCCTTATGGTCACATAATGATTTAATCTAGGCTGATATACTTGTTTAAATAAACCTTCAGTGTATATTGGATTCCACAGGGCATCATAGTCTAGAAATTCAGTCTGTGTGAATTTATCTACTCTTGAAGCAAAAGTCTTCTGTAAATGCTGGACTTTTTCCAGCTCTTCCTGGAGTTGGGAAGAGTTCATCTCTCTCTTTCAGTTGCAGCTTCAGCACTGAGCATTCTTCTTTTATTATATCCTGATAAACTGTCTCCAGATAAACAAGGAGCTCCAGAGCCAGGATTGCCTATTAAAGGAATCCCCTACATACCCAGAGTTTTATACTTCTCCTTGATAAAAAGTTTTCAAATTATCATTCCTCAAAACCAAAACCAAAAAAAACCCACAAAAACCCTCGAGTTGTAGTCTTGGTCAGACAAATATAAAATGCTACATCTCTATAGGTAACAACAAAATGTTTACAAACATTTAAAAGGATTTACATGTTGAATCACCATTTAAGTCTCACAAATTAACTGAAAAAAAACCAAATGCAAATGAGTCGTTCAACTGCTCGTTCTGCATAGTGCCAATACCTGCATACTGACTATGAACAAAACTATGACTGTTTGGATTGGTACTGTTTGATGGTTCTGACTCACTTATCATACTGTTATCTGTACAGTTGAAGTCAGATCCCTCAAATGCCTCTGATTGTAAAACAAAAGCAGTAGTACTGGAACTGGTGCCTGCTGACATACTGGAAGAGGACATCTGATGGAGCTGTCTTAAGTCTCTTGGGTCTAACACTGAATTGCAAGAGGGGCTTTCAAGATTCATGCTCACAAGTCTCGGATTATCAGTCTCCCTCATGCTGTCATTACTTGGTGTTATATTCACAGGGCAATTAGGCAGCATGCTGGCATCAGAAATACCATATAAGTCAGTTGGTGACATGGATGATGCTTCCATTCTGCCTATGTCATTAGTATTGTTATAAATGCAAGCGTTAGGAGCATTCAAATCACTCCCAACAGGTATTTCCAGGAATGGTGAAATACCCTGTGAATTAGAGGGAAGTGCCCCTGCTGAATAACTACTCAGTGGATTTGCACTGACTGAGTGTGCGGTGGGGTGGGCCGCTGGTGACCAGCTTGAAGGTGGCAGAGGTATCATTGAGGATATGGCTGAAGCATGGTGGGCACTTGACATGGATACAGATGAGGAATAGAAGGATTCTGCTTGACTTGAAACTCCTGGAGGTCTGGTCATTTCTGTAAAAAGTGCACCATGAGGAAACAAGTCTGATTCTGTGGGGGTGGGGGGAAATGTATTTTTATAAAACAGAAATGAATAAAATTATAAAGTGCATTGTTTCTAAATTAAAATTGTATAAACACACTAATAAAGAAAATTTTCAAGGAAACTGATACACCATTTTAGATAAAAATGTTAAATAGCACTAAAATTATTACATGAGTCCAAAATTGAATTCTGAACATTGTTTTACAAATACCTCTAAAATAATTTTGGTAATTTATTTTGGCCTTGATAATTTAACTCCAGTTAAACAGGAAAATCTAGCTTTGGATGCCCCATAAAGATATTTTTGAAAAGTGAAAGATAAATCAGAATTTCAGCTCATGGGAGTCTGAACAGACAAAACCATTTCATATTCTCCGCTTTTAGGAGAGAATGGAGGGATGAAGGAAACACCCGTTAGGGGTGACTGAAAAATCCACTTTCTAAGCTATGTTAAGATATAATTCCAAGTTACTACAAAGTTCCCAGTCTGAAAAAAAACAAAGGATTCTATATTTATATATTATATGACTTCTGTACAACTAAACCAGGACAAAGCACTGATTTAAGAATTTAAGGGGAAGAACAAATTTCTAATTAACTGTGACTGAGTGATCAGAAGTTGGCAACTTTTTTTTAAAGGGCCAGATAGTAAATATTTTAGGATTTATAGGCCATATAGCCTCTTGAGTGAGTACTTATCTCTACTGCTGGAGGGCAAAAAAAAGCTGCCATAGACAATAGGCAATCAAATGAGCATGGCTGTGTTCCAGTAAAACTTTATTAGAAAAACAGGCAACTGGCCAGATCTAAATCAATTCTTCCATCAAATGTTAATAAAATACCTTTTTTGATGAATCTTCCTTCTCCAGTTGATCCTAGAGGGCCAGGTCTAGGTCTTTCAGGAAAATGAACTGCTGTGATGAAGTTTTTCCATTAGTAAATATAATTTGAAAAGTAACATTATCAGTTAAAATTTGAAACACTGAATAAAACAAAAAACCCAAAACTTATTTAAATACAAATTAATATAAAATATTCTTACCACAATCCTGCCATAGTTTCTGGAAAAGTAGAGTTGTTTTTTGTTTCTTTGCTTTATTGCCATAAGTATCTAGTTAGAAAGAAACCAGGAAAGCATGTAAAGCATCACAGAATTACACTTCCTCTCCTATAATAAATACGTGTTTTAGTCCTATGTAGAAAATGCTTTAAATGAATATACATAATGTAAAGTTAGTATTACAGAATGTGTCCCAAGTCAGTAGTAACTGAGTATTTTTCTGAATAAAAGATGGTTTATAATCATCTTGTTTTCATATAACACCTATACTAATGTCAACTAGCACAATAAGGGCAGATAAAGACCGAAATGGAGGCCACTCTCTGTGCGACTAGTTCGCCATCTATGAAAAAGAGCGCGATAAGGACCAAAACAGAACCTCAAATATAAGACAAATTCTGATAAAGTTAGATACTTTGAAATTATTCCAGATTCTGTTCCTAAGAAAGAGCTGCAAACAGCATAAACATCAGTCAAAAATCGACTTAAAGGAAAACTTTCAGGAAACAAAACATAAATTATGATTAAACAGAACTGTATTTGAATGTATCTTACAAGAAAATGTTTTTAGCAGGACTAACTTTACGGAGTACATAAAACAATACTACCAGAAGTCATACCTTTTTCATCTGGCAGATATCTGAAATCCATAGATTCACTGACTTCCTGGTCAGAAGGTCTCCGCAACTGCATTTTTACTGTTACTGGTTCTGTTATGGCTTTGCAATATGGTGGAGTCTTGAAAACAATGGCTACTTGACGGTGTACATCAGCTTGTGAAAAGACACCTTTTGCTTCCCAATCGTTCAACACAAAACGAACTTCTATGTCATCTAGTGAATATGAAAGCAAAAAAGTAATGGTAAAACAAAGTGAAATGCATCGATTATCCTAAAATAAAGACAGTATAGCTTATGATAGTTCAACTTACAGTTTTTGGATTTTACAACAGTGTGAAAACAATACCCATTCAGTAGAAACTATTCTTTGAATTTTGATCTTCTCCTGGGCTATTGATAAGTGGTATGACACTCTCCGTGAAGCTGGACAGCGGCAGTGAGCCAGAGCTCCCAGTCAGCCGCATGACCATCAAGGTACACACCAATACACTCAACAACCATTCTGTACCATACGACAATTCTGTTTTTCTCTTTCAGTACAGTATCCAAATTACATGAGATACTCAACACTTTATTATAAAATAGGCTTTGTGTTAGATGATTTTGCCTAACTGTAGGCTACTTAAGTGTTCTGAGCACATTTAAGGTTGATGAGGCTGAGCTGCTTGGTAGGTTAGGTGTACCAAATGTACTTCTGACTTATAGTATTTTCAGTTTGCGAAGGGCTTATCAGGATGTAACCCCATAGTTCATTTAAGATTTCTGAATTCAACAAATAAACACACAAGCAAAACAAATAAATACCTTTCTGAACTTTGTCACAGAGTAGAAATATTTCATCTCCTCCTCTGACACTTCCACAGTTCTTGTTTACACGACAAATCCTTAATTCTGCTGTGTTAGGAGCACCTAAACACAAAAGGGTTTTACATTTTATTCCTTCATGATGGAGAGAATTTTAGGAAAATAGTTTATAGGACAGATAAAAGCTTTGGTATATGAGTAAATTAAGGACACTTAAATACATTAATCATCCACATCTGTCCTTTTCCATTCTAACTGCATTGCCCAACCTGGTTTAGAGCCTTGTGACTTCATTTCTAGGCAATGATATGTCCTCTACTTAAATCTCCCCACTTCTCAACATCCTACACACTGTCACCAGATTAGTTTCATAAATCATGACCATGACTGTATGCAATATAATGTTCATGTTTCCTATTATCTAGCCAATATTACTTCAGTAATTCTCCTTGGCATTCAAAGTTCTCCATGATAAAGATGCTTGGATCTACCTTTATAGCCCTATGTCCCCCTATCTGTCTTCATGCAAAACAGATATAGTCAAACACCTTTGGTGGAAGCATATGTAAGAGTACACACGCACGCACACACACACACACACACACACACACACACACACACACAGTAGTATTTGAGGGCAACTTCATAATCTTTTAAAACCATAAATATCCATATTCTTTAATCTAGTATTTGCCAATATTTCTACTTCTGCAAATTCATGCTAGAAGACATATTTGCAGATATGCACACAGAGGATATTTATTCAGACCAAGTGTTTTTTAACAGGTAATGAATTAATAAGATTATGATACAGCCATATATGTAATAAAAATTTCACCTACTAAAAAGAGTAAGATGCCTGGAAGGGAAAGAGGTTTAAGGTATATTACTAAGAGAAAAAAAAGTTTAAGAAAAGATAAAGTGATAATTTTTTTTAAGTTGCCAAAAATATGTTGTGTGAATTATGATGATATATTTGTATATGTGTGTGTGTGTGTGTGTGTGTGTGTGTGTGTGTATGAAGAAGAAACTGGTGAGTATGTACCTGAGGACGGTGATTACCTTTAGAGGATGAGATTATAGGAAATTTACTCTCCTTGTTATTTATGTCAGTAATGTTTGGATTTTTCCAACTAATGATCATACCCTTTTTCTAATTACCAAAATACAAAAATTTAAACTATTAAAAAAAAAGCAAAGACTACAAATACAAGAAAAAAAGTACTTACGGTTGTCATAAATTGGGTTAGAGACAACAGGAGGTAGAGCAGCTGTTAAATGCCCGTGTTCATCAGGGAGGAAAACTTGAAAACACAATCTCACCACATTGAGGTCGCAATCTTCAATATCAAGTAGCTGTTGTTCAGGGACTGAATAATACATTTTTTTTAAAAGAATATAGAATAGTCCCATAAAACAAAAATCCTGCTAGGTCCTCCCCCCTGCCCAATATATCCAATAGCCTTGAGTAACAACCAAATCTGTACTAACAAAAAAAAGAATGGCACACAATTTCAAGAATGCCTTTAAACTATCGTCCTGTAGTCACTATCTGAGAGTATTAAGTTATGGCCATGGTCAGGAAGTAACTATTCCAGTTACCTGGAATTTAGAGAAGAATCTCAAATTGATATTAGTAACAAAATTTTTACAAAAATGGTTGCATGTTACATACAATAGAGAATAGGTATGCATTAATGCAACAAATATACATTTAGTCCAGACATTATGTTAAAGACTGCTAGTTATCTTCGAAATCTATACAAGAATTACTCTCACCCTCATTTTACAGAAGAGGAATTGATTTCAAAGAGATGAAATTACTCGTCCAAAGTTTCACCGCTATGAAGTGGTATACACTAGGAATATGCACTCAGGTCACTGAATCCAGAGCCTATGCTCTTAGAAATTAACTCTATTAGAAAATGTTATATATATTTTGCATAAGAATGCCATACACAGGAATACCTACTGAAATTTAGATAAGACTTTTAGGGATTAAGTATCAAGAGGATGCTAGATGATGTATGGTAGCTAGTTTCCATAATAAATTTTATGTTCAAATTAAGTTTTCTTTAAAAAACAAACCCTATAGCAGGAAAATTTAGTTCTGAAAAAATTAAAAAATTCTTTATGATACAATGTAATTACAGTTTGTTAAGTTGGTATTTGAATTCAGTTCCAAAGAAAAATATTATTGCCTTTTCAAAGAATACCAGAAGCTGCAGCAATAAACCATAACTAACAGTCATGTTTTTCAAAGCATGTAATACACACATTAAGTTATATGAAAGTTTTTATTTTTCAAAAGTTATTGAAATTGAAATAAAAATTTAGAAACATAGTTAAAAATACAAATTCTTTAGTCTTACAGGTAATAACTAATAACAATGTAACTTTGATCGTTTTTATTTAAACTACATTCACAGTCTCAGTAGACATCACAACATTTAAAGTTATCCTAACATCAGTATTCTTAAGCCTACATTTGAAGGGGTCTGTAAGAACGTATTTATTTGTATGACTAAAGGTCAAAATGTAGGTGTGACTCTCTGTATCGCAGCATCCTGCTCTACTGGCACAATTATGTAGGCAAGGAGAGGCTGAACTCTTCAAAATCAATTTCTACACCACTATAAATTTAGACTTCAAGACATTAATGTTTCTCTTTTCTAAAGATGAGTAATTGATACCCAAAAATATAAATTGGTAGCTAAGTGCTCTTGATAGGTTTTAAAACACACCTATGTGAATGGATAAACAAATTGTGATAGCCACACAATAAAAAGAACTATGGATATATACCCCAACATGAATGTTATTTCAAAAACACACTAAACACCAAAAGGACCAGACTTCTATTTATATGAAGTTCTAGAGGAGATTTATCAATGGCAAAGGAAAGCAAATTAATAGTTGACTGGGGCCAAAGGAGGGAGAGGGGATTAAATGGGAAGGGAACCAAGGGAATGCCGAGGATGGTGGTGGTGGAGGAAATGAATGTTCCTTATCGCAGCTGCGATGGTGTTACATGGGAGTAGATATTTGAGTGGATCTTACTGTATATACATTAGACCTCAATAAGTTTATTTAAAATGGCACATAAAAAACTGGTTAATAAACGAAAGTTTAAAAACATTTAGTCATACAACTGTTTCAAAGAGAAAAAAATTCTACCTGCTTCTCCAAAAACCACTTTTTATTGAATTTTATTTTGAATTTTTTCAATGTGTGGGAATGCAGTTAGCTCTGCATCAAAATTACTTTAATCTCTGCACAACATGGTTAAAAATCACTGACTAGCAGGAATCATGACCAATACCTGTAGGGCTGAAGGCTCAGCTCAAAGCTTCTTTTCTAAAAGCCTAACCTCAAACTCTGAATTAGAAGGTGTATCTCCTCTAAGTCAGTGCAGCACTTGACCTATACCTCTCTTAAACACAAGTTTTTTTTATATTAAAGGGTAATAATCTATGTACAGTATCTTCTACCTTATTAGGTTAAGTTCCATGAAAGCAGAATGGGTGTCTTATGCATTTTTGTAAAACATGGAACATAGTGGCTTACAAATAATATTTATAAAACACTGTCTCTTAGGGAGTGACTAAACAATTAAAGAAAGGCCTATGGAACCAAACACTTAAGCATTTAGTAAGTTGCTGAAGAAAACTATAAAGCAAAAATTAATAAAGGGAGGTTCTGCTTTTGGCAGTGGCAGATGACATGTAATTGAGACCAACTCTACTAGGAGAACTAAAAAAGGGGGACAAATTATGGAACAAAAATCCTCTCAACACATAAGCAAGCTAACAAGATCATGAAGAATTGGGCGACCCAAGATACAAAGGAAGGAAGCTGTAAGAACACTCCCATTTCTCTCATCAACATTTCTGATGCCAGATGTGCACGGGATTTTTCCACACATAGCAATTCTCCAACTCTTAGGACACCAACTAGGTGTTCCACAATTTAATTCAATTCTGAGACCAAAGAGCTGGGGTTAGCACAGATCCCACAAGTAATGGCTCACTCTCATAAGACTGCTCCCAGTCAACACACTTAAGACACCAATCACATATCTAGGTTGTCACCTGTGCTTCTAACTCAGTGGATACAAATCAGGGGTTCCCATGACCCACTCCTAAAGGTCAATAATTTGCTAGAATGGCTCTTAGAAGCCAGGAATACAACTTACATACTAGACTATCAGTTGTTATAAAAGGATACAAGTCAGGAACTGCTAGATAGAAGAGACACAAGGCAAGGTAGATAGAAGTGGCGCTGAGCTTTCACATTACCCTCCCTGCACTTCTACATGCTCACCAATGGACAAGCTCTCCAAATCCCTTAGGTTAGGATTTTTATGAAGGCATTATTTTGTAGATATGATTGATTAAATCACTGACCATTGGTGATTAATCACCTCTAGCCCCTTTGCAGAGGTCATGGGATGATGTTAAAAGTGCCAAAGTCCCAACTCTCTAATGTGGTTGTTTCCTCTGGCAACCAGAGCCTGTCATTCCTAGGGGGGGGGGGTTTCCAAATGTCACCTCATTAACATAAAGTCAGGCATGGTCAAAAGGCACTTATTATTAATACCAAGACACTCCTTTCACTTTTTTCACTCTTATCACTTTGGTAAATTCCTCTATGCTAGGAGTGGGGATGAAGACCAAATATATACAGTTGACCCTTGAACAATGAGGGAGTTGGGGACACTGACCATCCCACACTGCCCCCTGCAGCCAAAAATCCTGTATAAATTTTGACTTCCCCAAAACTTAACTCTAATAGCCTACTTTTGATTTTTATGGTAGTAAATGATAAAACAGACTAGTATCTACATATATTTTATGCATTCAAGATATACAATTTTCTTATTTATTTATTTATTTTTTGGTATTTCTAGGCTACATGGTTCATCTGCTAATTTTTTCAAATTGCCACAAATCTCCAAAATATTTTCCGGTATATTCTTGAAAAATAGTGGACCCATGGCAGTTCAAACCTGGGTTGTCCAGGGTCAGCTGTATTTATTTTAAATCACAATATCACAGAAGCTCAAACAAGTAAGTTTAGAATAAGAGGACTCTTTTTTTCCAGATACCAACTAGGTGGTCTGCCAATTTGTAAAAATTGGCTAAGATGAGAAGTTGAGATGAACTGTCAATAGGCTAGAGGGGAAGAACAAAGGAATTCAGGGTCTGCCAAAGATGGAAGATCTGATAAATGCCCAGTGTTTTGGATGGGGCCCGAAGGAGATACACCCTAAGAGTAAAGGCGAACTGGAAAGATACCAGACCTCACAGGAACAAAAGCCTACCTTCAAGGAATCTAAATCAGTCACTAATTCTAGTTGATCTGGGATTGCTAGTGTAATTAGCACATACCACAAAAAGATCTTCTGAAGGGAGATAAAATCCTAGGCCTAAAATCTTCACAGATTTTCATATACAATGACTGGTACTCTATTTTAAACAACCAGGCATATGATGAAAAAAAAAACTAAAAAAAAAAAGAAAAAACAGCAGACTACAGACACAGACCATAAAGGATCCAAGTAACGAAGTTTCAAACAAGATCTAAAATAATTTTTAAAAAAATGGAATCTTGCCATTTGCAACATGGATGGACCTAGAAGGTATCATGCTAAATGAAATACATCAGAGAAACATGAATGATTTCATTTATATGTGGAATCTAAGGAACAAAACAAACAAAAAAGAGATAGACCCATAAATACTGACAAAAGACTGTTGGCTACCATAGGGGAGGGCAAGTGGGGGGAACAGGTGAAGTAGGTAAAGGCAATAAAGTACAAATTTCAACTTACAAATTAGTCACAGGAATGGAAGTACAGCATAGAGAATGTAACCAATAATACTGTATTATCTTTGTACGGTAGTGGGGGTAACTACACTTACCATGGTGAGCATTTAGTGATGTATATAATTATCAAATCACTATGTTGTACATAAAAAACCAATATAATATTGGATATCAAATGTAACCCAATAAGAGGAATATAAATTAAAAAACTGTATTTAATGTATTCAAGGAATTTTAAGGTGAGATTGAGTTCAGTAAAGAACTTGAAACTATTAAAAAAGGAACCAAATTCTAGAACTGAAAAATACAATAAACAAATAAAAAAATATCCAATTTATCAACTGTTTTATAGAAAACTCATCTTTCTATATGCCAAGGACTAAAATCTATTTACCAATATTTTCTACCAAAAGTTTTTTACATGTGTTGATTTACATCAGTCTTTAATCAATTTTCAGCTGATTTTTGTAAATGGTGAGAGCAGAGAATCCAACTTAACCATTTTTCCCAGCTTCATTTATCAAATATATTTCCTCTTTCTCTTGATCTGACATGCTTTCTCTGTCATATACTAAAGTCTTGTATTTTCTTAGGTCTGTTTCTGGGTTCTCAATTCTACTACACTGGGCAGTCTGTCTATCATTTACCTTAATACTACACTGCCTGAATTAGTTCTTCATAATAAACCCTAATATCTGATAAGGTCAGTTTCTCATTGCTGTTCCTTTGCTATAAAGTATCTTCTTTCTTCTACTCAGAATTATATTTAATGAAAAACCTTGGGGATTTGGAATTGCATCAACTCTGTATATCAACTTGGGAAAAAAGATGCCATCTTTATAAAATACTGATATTAGAGAACATGACAGCCCTCTCTATTTAGGTAGTATTTTCTCACAGTAAAAGTACATAGATTTTTCTAAAGAAATCTTGATCATCATTCTTAGATTTCTTGCTGTGTATTTTATATTTTCTGAAAGTATTCCCTTTGATTATTGTAGCTGATGTATAGAAATGCAACCGACTTTTGTATATTCATTTTACATCTATTCATTCTTTTAAACTTATTATTTTAACAATCTATTTGTAAATCCACTTAAATTTTCACAGTAAGTAATACTTCCAACAATTAGTTTTATTTCCTCATTTTCAATCAGGTCTCACTGCACTGACTGCAATCTCCATTACAATGTTAAACAGAAGCGGTAAGAGTGCACATCCTTTTCCTGACTTCACAGTGAATGCTTTTGATGTGCCTTCTATTATTTAGGATAATGTTTGCTGAAGGCTTTTTAATATAGATATATCATTCTATAATACAAAATGCAGTATCTTATTCTGCAATATTTTGTTCTAACATACAAAATCTAGCAGAAGGAGACATACCAAATTCTCTTAAATTCTTCTTAAATTACTTTAAAACTTCCTTTTATACCTGAAGAAAAGGATATAAGGCAAAAAGTGTTCTCCTTAATCATCTTCAGAAGTATTATTACTATCCTCATTTTCATAAAAAATGATATTATCATGACATATTTCTTAGGCAGCAGGGGTTAAATTTTTTAAATCAACTATAACATCTACTAACCCTAGAGATGTGATATTTTAAAAATTCGAATACTCTTAAATATGACTGAAATAAAAGTAAATAACGGCAAAAATACACAGTATACAGATAAGCAATTTTAACAGCTGTCTCTGTTAAGATAATACATAAATTTTAGTTATAATTCATTTAATTATATTTCATGTCTGTTACTTATTACAGGTTATCCTATATGTGTAATATATAACATTTAAGTGCTTATGTGTCAGGCAAAAGATTAATGGTCATGGCAGTCTAGCATTAATTTGCACATTCTTTCAACATATTTACTGAGCTTCTATGTGCTATCCATAAAAATAAATGTATACTACACACTAAAAGACAGTGCCTGCCCTTAGTAAGATTAGAGATGAGAATAGGTACATAAACTAAAATTATGTAACCAAATGTGTTATAAAGGGAGTATGTTCGAGGAGTACTGAAGGCATAAAAGAAGTGCTCCAAGTTCACAAGTTCAGCTCAGAGTAACTGCAGAAGGCTTGAAAAACTAGTTACTGCAATGAAAAAAGGATAATGAATTACACAAGAGCCTTTTTTTCTTCTTACTTTTTAAGTTGTAAGTTTAAGTTGTGAGGAAAGGCTCTTGTTTCCTTGTATTAAACCGGACTTTAGAGATGAGAATCATGTTAGAGACTACTTGTCTTTTTAAACTGTTTAGACTACCAAGACAAACTCAACTGCAAACAGTCATGTTCTTATAACAATTCAATGTTCTCTATACATGGAAAAATAGTAAAATGCCTACTAAAACTGAACTGCAAATTCTTTACTGTCAAAATCCTATGGATTTTAATCACTAAATATTGGAATTCCATATGTGACATTAAATACATAGCTAGAAAATCGTAATTAATTTAATCCCCCCCACCCCGCCCAGCTTTTGCAGTAAGAGTCCTCTATGAAGTTCTAACTGCAATTCTTTTGTTCCAGCTAAGCAGACACTGTTAAAACTTGTTATCAGAGTCCTTAATTAAGTTCCTCACCCAATTTAGACTTTAACACATAATAGACAATTTGAACAATATTTTACCTGAAGCCTCAAGTTTAACACTACTTGATTTCTACATATTCCTATGTGTAAGAGACTGTCCTGTTTTAAAGAACTAATGGCAAGAAAGATAAGAATTGGCCTTAAAACATAATAGATGATGTAGTACACAAACTAATCCTATGCAAAGAATAAGTTTTAATAATCTTTGTATTTTCACATATTATTTGATACTTAGAGAACAGACTGCCACAATGAGACAGCATCAGTCTATACACCAGAATTTGAAGAACCTATTCTATCAAATATATCCAATTCTATTGTTTCTATACATCATAAATATGTAACACAAAAGCAAAATCAGCTAGTATCTTGTATTCTTTACCAGTAGAATTTTCCTGTGTTAAGTGTGTATCTACAAATAAGTGTTAGTTCACTGGGATGAATTTCTACCTAAGTGGTAGAATTTAAAATAGGATATGATGAAAAGAACATAAAATAAATAACTAAAGAAAGGATAATTCTACAGCTGAGTCCGTTATTTTAATTAGTTTTTAGTGTTTTGAGTTTTTTCAGGGGGATTAATTTTGTTTTGCTTAGTATAAGAAATGTACATCTTAGGTTTTATTTCAATATTCTAGGGAAACAATAAAACACATTATTAGTTCTACTATGAAAACAATGTCAGAATAGAGAATGAAGCCTATTCTAACCCTATTTAAATGTATAACCTGTTTCCCTGGCTCCTTACACTGCTGTTTTTTCCCCTTAGCACTTTTTGTTATGTAAGATTATATATTTAATAAACTTGTTAATTGTTGGGCTCTCTACACTAGAAGATAAGCTCTTTAAAGGTAGGAATTTCTGTTTTGTTCACGGATTTATCCCAACCACCTAGGACAACACAGATTTTAAGGACTAAACGAGGTGAAAATCTGTTGAAGGAATGAATGCATAAGTAGCTGAGATGGGTAACCTATTATATACACTTTAGAAACCCACTATCTTAAGGCACTTAGCTATGAAGATAGATATGTAACATAACAGTAATAAAAATAACTATACATTGTTAAGGCACCAAAATGAATATAAACAAATTCTGTCATAGACCCTGTCCACAAAGAGCATGAAATTCATCTCAGAAGACAACTGCTGAATAATTAAATGATCCAATAGATGTCACAAACCTTTTCACCATCAGTTGCTGAGTGAATGGTATAGTTAAGAGGATATTACCTTAACACTTGAGATAACTTTCAGGGCATTTCAGATATGGAGAACAATTTGACATTTTTGGCAGACAAATACAAACAAGGCATGTTCACTCACTCATTTGTTCATTTATTCTTTCAACAAATCTTAATTAAGCCTCTACCATGTAGAGGGCTAGGACACTGGGCTAGGTGCCAGAGATGCATAGAAGACAGTCTCCACCCTTCAGTCTCATGATTTAGTAGAAGAAAAACATGTAAACAAAGTTATAGAAAACTGTATTAAAAGTATGTACAACACTTTGGGAAAAGAGATGAAATACTTCACTATGGGAAGGTCATGAAAAGCTTGAAAGACGTGACTCTTAAACATGATCTTGAAGGCTAATGCAGGATGAATTCACTAGGTTATCAGGGCATTCCATGCAAGGGAACTGCATGAATAAAGGTACAGTAACAAGAAAGAATATGTCTATCCTAACATGGCAAATAGTTCAGAATGGCAAAAGTTCAAATGGCAAAAACGAAGCATGCATGTGTGCACTCAGGGCTAGTGGAAGGAGGGACGAGAAGCTGAGGCAGAAGATGATAGCTGAAGTGAAGCTGGCATGGAAAAGAAGGATCAGATTATGAAGGAGTTTGAATGCAACGCTTGAGAAGCTGAATCTGGCAAGTAGATCAGTTTCTCAAAGCATGGTCCACGGACCACTTGCAACAGAATCACCTAGGGCGGAGATGTTTAAATTGTAGTGTGGGACTCACTGGTCATAAAATTAATTTAGTGGGTTGGCTAAGCACTTTCTAAAAGAAAAAAAAGGAATAAGCAGTACTTGCATGCATTAAGAATATTGTTTTTTATCTATGTATGTATGTGCATTTATTGAACAGAGAAATAAAATATATTTCCTACTGTGAGTCACAGCCAAATAAATTAAGAAACATGGATCTAGAGGCTTCTCAAAATGCAGAGTCCCGGGCCCCGCACCTGACTCAACAAATTGGTGTGAATGTGGCCTGGAATCTACAAGTACTGAGGGATTCCTATGCACATTCAAACTGAGAACCACCACTGAAGATTATTTGGAACCACTGAAGGATGAAGAGTTCTGAAATGATTCACATTGGTTTTAGAAGGATTTTTTGGATGAATGTATATAACCTGCTTGGAGGATGATCAAGAATAGAGGCAGGAACACAATTTAGAGGCTATGAACAATGATACAGGATAAAAATGATACAAGCTTACATCCTTAAGCTGGTAGTGAGAAGAATGGAGAAAATGCACTGAGAGATGGTCAGGGTAGGTAAACAAGACAGTTTTTCTGGACTAGTGAAGGGCTCATGAAGAGAAGCAGTAGAAGAGAAGGTAAGAAAGTTACGTTGAAGCTACATGTGGAAGACTTTCAATTCAGGGCCATTTAGTTCTTAAACCATTTAAGAACTACCACAACTTTTTAGGCACAGTAATATGCTAAAGCGCTGTTCTAATAAGATTAATCTAATGCAGGTTGTGGGGGTGGACTACAATTCAAATGAGGTAAGTTCCTAAACTAGGGAGGCAGCAAAAGGGGTAGGGGAAGGAATGGATGTTTAAAGAAGAAAAACAACTAAACAACAGAAAACACAAACACTGTGAAGGATCCATGGCAAGACTGTTAATTCCCCAGATTTAAATTCATCTAGGCAACATAAGGGAGAGACCATCATGATCCCGGGAGCCAGGCTACTTGTGCTCAAATCCTGACTCTACCACTTACCAGCTCTATGACCTCTGAGCAAATTTCTTAACTTTTCTATGCCTTCATTTACTTATTTATAAAGTGGAGATAATAACAGTACCTACCCCATAGGTTGTTACAAGATTAAGTAATATATGTAAAGCACTTACTATACTGTTGGAACTATTCTAAGTGCTATATGAGTGTTACTAACATCATGCCTGGTTCTGGACTGGTAAAACAAACAAAACAAAAACAGAAAAACTCCCACAGATAGTCCACCTGTTTCTTGGCTCCTGCCATCTTCTGTTTTAATGCCTTTTCTAGTAGAGTCAGGAGATATGGATTTGAATTCCAGCTTTTCCACTTGTACTTGCTATATGACTTGGGAAAGTTGTATAACCAAAGCTTTGCTTTTCTCTAAGACAGTTTTGTTGTAATGTTTAAATAAAATAGTATACATCAAGCACTTAACATTTACTCCTTGACATACAAAAAGTACTAAGTAGTAGCTGTTTATAAAATCTCCTTTCTTATACTACACTGTCCCTGTTTTAAACTTCATCTAGATCTAGATGGCCTCTTTAAAAATTTGACCTTTTACATTAGCAATGAATCCAAATTTTAAATAAGCACTCTTGACCCAGAAAGTTTCCGCTTTTGAAAACTTATCCATAAGTAAACAATAATAATAATGATTTAATGATAATGATAACAATTACAAAAGAGCTCAAAGTATATATTCAATGGGGCTTTTTTAATAAAAAGAAAATAACCTAGATGTTCACTAACAGGTGACAAGATAAATTATGGTCTACCCAAACAACAGAATACTCTGTTAAAAAGTAAAATAGACTAATTTCTTATTTTTCTGTTCTAACATTCTAGTATTTCAACATGAAAGATGTTTAAGATACATTCCTGAGTGAAGCAGAATAGGTAGCAAAACATGATTACATTTATATAAAAATACATGTATAAATTACTGTATATGTATAAAGGAAATTTTAGAAAAATGTACATCATGTAACAACAGTCTCCTCCAGTAAGTAGACTTTTGCTTTCAGCGGTATACTACATAGTGTTTAAAAAAAAGGTCTAGAAAGATGCAGACCTTATTGTCCATAAAAACACAGTACTTGTCTATGAGCATATACCTTAAATGATCACGTATCGCTTAAGCTATTTTTATACATCCAGGAAAAACACAAACCAGCAACATAAAGGTGTCTTAAATATGACAAAGAAGCTGGAAATTTTACTGTCATTCAATTCCTGAATTACTCATATTTAAGTAGCTGAGAAGACTACAGTGGAGACTACTGTAGTGTAAGATGCCAACATTTAGCTTGGTAGTCACTTATCTATTCAAACAATATACAGTACTTACAATTGCCAGCTGCTAGACCAGATGGTGCCATCCTATCAAAACTCATGACAGTAAATATCTAGCCATACACACAAATATACTATGAAAATATTTCTTTTAACTTCTACTATTTCTATACTACTTCTTCCAGATTGGGATTAATTTACTGTTGACTATGCTCTTGAGTTAAATACACTGCAATACCTTTTAACCGCATTGCCTATTCAACATTCAGAAAGGGCAGTGTATCCTGCCTGCTGGAGTGGCAAAAGGAAGGCCACATTCAAAGAGAAAGAGAACACTTCTGAGAAGGTTTTCTTACAGAAAAAAAAATGACACTCTCCACTGACACCTGTCTGTATAAGAATTTCAACACTGAAAATTTTAAATATACTTCATTCCTCAGATCAAGGTATAAGTCAACAAGTAGAAAAGTGAACACAGAACTTAAGATAGCTTTGAAAACATAGCTTCAAATTACAAAAGAAATGTATTCGACAGAAATAGAACTTAACAGAAATAGAATTTGACTTACACAAATAAGTCAATATCCAAATAATATAAATTGTTATATCAAACATACCATTGAAAGGATTGATTCCTGCCCTTATTCTTGAAATAATAGCTTCTTTTACTTCTTTTTTCTTTACACATCGAATACCCAAATTTTGAAAACTAGAAGGAAAACACAAAACTTTAAAACTTGTACTAGAAATACAAGGACACATAAATGAGTTTTATCAAAAAATTCTGCAAAAACCAAGCATACACCCAACACAAGGAGCACTCTTAAAAGAAAAATAGTATATATATCATTTTTACATGCAGTATTTCACAGTCGCACCTTACTAATATACCTATGCCAAATATGCCAAAGTAAATGAAGATTAACAAGAAAAAAAGACCAAAGAGCTGAAATTCACCTCCCAAATTCATAATCTGTATATGTGAGTCAATAAAATCTGTATATTTGATAATGTAAGCAAAAGTTATAAAAAGAGGTCCAGAGGTGTATTTTGCTGAGGCCTAAAAATGTTCCTGGAACTTTTTTTTTTTAATGTACATAGACTACCAAAAACTCAGGTAATTGCTTATAAACACCTGGGTTTCTGGCTTCTCTGGAACATTTTAAAGGTCTGGCAACAGTAGACTGACACAGAAACATCTGACTGAGCCAAGCATCGGCCCCCTTTATGCAGAGCTCTCCAGTTAGCTACAGTGCCTGCCCACCCTTTTACCTGACCCACGCCACTCCACAGACGTTTTAGTTCTGAGCACTGACTTCACTGCTAGTAGCCGTGGAATGTTTTATGCTGAATTATATGAAGTTATAATAATCATTCTTAATAAGCACTGAAATGTTTTAATTAAAAATATTTTTTAAAAGTTTCAAAATGTCATTTATGGAAAACTTCTCAATAGCTACAAATATTACTAATTTGCATATGTGTAGTACAGATGATGGTGGGGGGAACTCCCCTACCACCACCAGTCATACTTGTTCCCACATGGAAAAACCATGACATCATTCAAGTTGGGTGGGTGTGAATAAGGAAGCAAAACTTGGTTATAATAACATTACTATTTGTTGAAACTTTACATGGCACTTGGCAACAGGAAGCTCCCTGCCTTGTTTGTCCCTCTCCATGCTTGTGCTGTCTTTTGTTCATGTTCTTCACATTCAGCACATTGGTGATTCTGTTAGCACCTAAAATATCTTTGATATTTCATTCCACTGCCTCCAATAACTAAAAAATAAATCTTGAATTCCTAATTCTTTCTTGAAACTCTAAAACTAAAGTCTTCCTCAAAAGTATCTCACTTCTAGGAGAGATTCTTAGCTGAATTCTCACTTTTTCTTTGACAAAAGATTTTATAGAATTCTCCATTTTAGTATACATATACACTACTTGATTTTGTTTCATCTAAATAACATTTGACTGCTGTTCACAGAACATTAAAAGTAGTGGGGATTTTGAAATTCTGACATGAGACCATGGATCACAGAGATTATCTGAATCAATTATTCATTCATTCAGTCATTCAACAAGTTTTGGGGTTCCTACTATGTACCAAAAACTCTGGAAAGTAAAGGGAGTTTACAATCTCTCCCCTCATAGAGCTTAACAGTCTAGAGCAGGGATTGGTAAACTATATATATAGCTCATGGACTAAATCTGGCCCACTGCCTGGTTTTGTAAATAAAGTTTTATTGGAACACAGAGAAACTGATTTGTTTACATATTGTCTATGGGTGCTTTTCTGCTACAACAGCAGAGTTGAGCAGTTGCAACATAGACCATGTAGCCTGGAAAGCCTAAGATATTTACTGTGTAGCTCTCTTTACAGAAAGTTTGCTGACCTCTAGTCCAGTGAAGCAGATAGGTATTAATCACACACACACACACAAAAATGCTAAACTGAAACCACAGCTAATTTTATACTGGAGATATATATGATATCACAGGAGCATAGGAAGGGAGAGTTGACCAATTCATGAAGGACAGACGGGTTTCTTGAAGAAAGTGATACTTAATATGAACAGAAACTATCTAGAAGAAGAGAGTGAAAAGACTTCAAGCGAAGGCACAGAACATGCAAAGGCCACTACATAAGAGCACTATGCACAGGCAACTAAAGAAAGGCCTTTGTGACTGGAACACAGAGTTCAAGGGCAGCACATTAGAAGGCTAGAAACACGAGGGGGCTATGTGGTTTTACAGGCCACATTAAGGAACACTGTCCCTATTCCAGGAGCCACATAAAGCCAGTATAATGTTTTAAGCAGAGGTGTGACAATCAGATTTTTATTTGAAAACATCACCGAGTAAATAAAAAAAAATTTTTTTAAAGATCACTTTGGCTCAAGTGGAGGATAGATGGGGGAGAGGGGAGATGTATAAAAAGAACTGATGGAAGACCAGTCATGAGGCTATCCTGGCAGCTCACTTTAAACTACAACAGTAGTGCAGTGGCGATGGAGGTCACTGAGACAAGTGGACAGATTTGAGAACTGTTTCGGAGGTACCTGTTAATGTATTAGATATGTGCACCTATGTGAGGGGTGTCAAGGATCACCCCTTTGTTTGGGGCTTTTAGAAACCACTAAGTAAGGCAACTGAAGGACCAATTTTGAGAGGCAAGAGAAATGATCATGGTAAGATCACAACTTTGGGCATATTCTATTTGAGGTTCTTTTCAGGTATGTAAGAGAGTATGTCAAAAAGGCAATCAGACTAAATACCATTCTCCACTGAAAAGAACCAAGGCTCCTTAGAAAAACTGATGATTTCAGGGCTGGTGCAAGAAAAAAGTGTAAGTAAATCTTGAACACTTTGGTGTGTAAAAAAGTTTCAAAAATAGTTTGAAGGGTTTACATTGGTCAAATTTGGGCCAAATTGAAAATCAAAATAATAATACCAGTAATGGACTAGAATGGATTGACTATAATAATCGATATTGTCTATAGTGGTATTTTTTTAAATGGAGACAGGGAAGAAGGGAAAGTTTTTATTTGCAATAGAATGGCAATTAATATCATCAATGGAAAAAAACTAGCATCACGTGTCTCCCGAAGGGATATTTTGAGAACAACACAGCATCACATCTGTACATTCGTTGTCCAAAATGTTGCATGTTAACACAAAAGTATTATTCGTGTTATTCATGGTAACATGAATATAATCATAACTTATCCACATTGAACTACCAAAACAAATAGACTACACTCTTCAAAAATGTCAGTGTCACGACAGAAAAAAGTCTGGGAAGCTGTTCTAAATTAAAGGACACTAAACAAGCATGCTAACTAAATAATACAATGTGTGACCCTTAATGAGAGCCTTCATTGGAAGGAAAGGGAGAACAGCCAGAAAGGGCATTCCTGGTACAAAAATTTAACTGCCTATAATTAGGATCAAGAAGGAACAGCCAGAAAAGGAGGAAGTAAAACAGGAGAATTTGTTCTCACAGAAATCAAGGAATAAGAATGTTTTAAGAAAGGAGTGGTCTACAGTATAAAATGCTGTTGGGAGGTCAAATAATATAAATAGGGAATATTTCTTGACAAGTGTGTAACTAGCTATTTTATGTTTCTGTTGTTATTTTAAGAGGAATATTTTAAAGAATATTTTCTAAATGGTTACTATTAATATATAAGGAGGTGACTAATTTTTTCCCTGATGTAATTAGTTTCCTTTTTTCCCACAGGCAATACATGTTCATTACAAAAACTGAACTATAAAATAAACACAAATTAAAAGAAAAACAAAACCCTACAAATTACCTACCTAGAAACAACTACTATTAATCTTACTGTATACATGACACTATCATGTATATGTACATACTTATTTTAAAGAAAAAAAGATTATCACATATTCTGTTTTAAACCTATTTTATTTATCTAATATATTGTGAATATCTTTCTATACTAAGACATTTGTAAGGCTATTTTTTTTAAGGTATCATTGACATACAATCTTATGAAGGTTTCACATGAGCAATATTGTGGTTACTACATTTACCCATATTATCAAGTCCCCCGCACATACCCTACTGTAGTCACTGTCCATCAGTGTAGTAAGATGCTATAAAGCCACTACTTTTCTTCTCTGTGCTATACTGTGCAAGGTTATTTTTAAGGCTACATAGGAGTACATTGTATGGACATACCAGTTTAACTAATCCTCCTTTGTTTATTATTTGGATGGCTTCTAACTCTTTGTCATTACTAAAAGAGCTGCAGTGAACATCATTACAGCTAAGTATCTGACCATGCTTAATTAACTGCTTACTGAGTATAAATTCCTAGAAGCAGAAATGCTTGTTCAAGAGATACTCATATTTTTTTAAGCTTTTGCTATGTAGTTGTTGTGCCTACCAGAAAGATTTTATTAACACTCTCACCAACATGAAGAGAGGACCCATCTTTTGGCAGCCTCATCAACAAAAGTGTTACATATTTTTAATCTTAGAACTATATTGTATGTTAATTTTATAACCTGACCTTTTCTAAATAATAATTTCAATTTTCTAGTTGATTTTTTCATATCTGGCAATTTTTAAGTTAATATCAATGAAAAGATAAAGTAAAAATTAAAGAAAACCTTTCATAAATTGTTCAAACTAAGAAAAAAAATCAAAGCATAAGTTCATGTTTACTTTTAGTAACAATAAACCAGTATTCCAGTTACCATCATGGGCTGTGTCTAATAAATAAAGCAGTAGTTCTAATGCAAATGGTAAGAAAACTTAAATGTATACTATAGTAAATGGAAGTAGAATGCGGGATAAGTTTATTCTGCTAAAAGAGATGTACAAGGATAGGAAACAGCATTCTATGCTTATTCCTAAAGATGCCTGTGACTGTGTACTTACAACAAAGGTCTGCGTTCTTGTCCAAATTCTGCTTCGTAGTAGCCATCTCTGCAGTCTTTTCCTACTAAATCATGAGGATGAGGTTTATATGGGTCATTCTTTGTTACTAATGTAATTCTCACTTTTCCTTTTCCATAATAGTTCTTAATCTGAAAAAAAGGGAAATTAAATATATGGTCCAAAAATACATCTCATTAAGAACTGATCTATTAAATGAGAGTTCAATTTAGGTAATGTACTTGGCACTGGATAAAGTCCAATTGACTGGCAACTGCAGTTTAGACAAAATTTTCCAGAGAAATACCCATAAGAAAGGATTTACCTCTCTATTCCTTGGCATATTATTTTTTGCCCTAAGTTCAATTAGTTGTCATCTGGTTTCACTTACTTTTCTTTTAAAACAAGTAAAGTTACACCAACATATTATCATAGAGCACAAGGAATTACTTAGGTGTTGAGCCACCAAATACCATGCTCTCTTATTCACTGCAATGCCATAAACATCCCTTTAAAGTACATATTTAAGCCACAATGGAAACAATAGCACACAAATGATCAGTTTTCTTAATATGTGACTTTCTCAAAAATATCTGTTAATCAGTAAGCATATCCCAAGTGTTCACTAGGCAATAAATCAAAGTTCACAAATTAAGTACATCTAGAACACAGAGAATGAAGAGGGAAGTTAAGCAGGGAGAGAAAGGAGAACACTCTGAGCATGGGGAAGAGGTAATTAATGTTTAATTTGGAAGCTAGTGGATTTTAAAAATTAGAAAACTGGAAGTTAAGCAAAAAGCAAGGAATATAAAAACTAGCATATGACAAGGGAGCAAGGTAATTAAGTAAGAATGGATGGCTTAACAGTAAGAGGGTGCTAAAATCCATAATTTTGAATTTAAACTTAATTTTAACAGTAACCATGAAGTAGTTACTGCCTTTCTGAATGAAAGAGAAGGTAACTACTTAAAACTGTTAAGACAGGCTAATACAGAACCCAAGCTGTGAAGTGCTTAAGGCCTATTGAAATGGAAAAGATGCAGATCTTAGAAGTATTTTAGAGTATGTATAGAATAAGCTGAGTTATGGAGAAGCATTAAAAACAGCTCTTAAAGGATTAGAAGAATAGCATTTTTAAATTTACCTTTTTATTAGCATCTATCTCATTTTAACATTTAAATCAAAGGACTTAGATCTCAAATCCACATTGCTGCAGAAAAGTGTGATAAGAATTAGGGATTTGGAATTTAATACACAGTTTTGCCAGCAGTTTATTCTATAATTTAGCGTTCCTTTTAAGTTCAACAGGATAGACTTTATAAGTAATCTAGTTTTAACAGTGACTTAAGATCTGTTGATGAGAGCTTAATTAATACTTTTCAAAATTCACTCAGCCATCAAGGTTTTTAATTAGCATTTAAAGGATAAAAAAATTCATTAAAATCAGATGAATTATATAAAGTAAAAACTATTTTCAAAATTTATGTCAATATGAAAAAACTATATTTAAAAAGTGAAAATATTCAAATCATTCAATGCAACCTGGAGTATCAGTTAATAATAGAAGTATTTACTTTTAACAATAAAAGTAAGGAAAAAGGGGACAAAAATGTTCTCCTTTTCCATAGCCCCTACATTAGCCAAAAATCTGATTGCAGGACAAAAACTTCTGAGTTCTCAAACCCATGTTTTTAATCTACAGAACAATTTGCTCACCTCTGGAGTGAGAGTGCTTTTTCCTCATTAGCTATGATGTGTTCCACGGGAGGGAACGTCATCCAAAAGCTGCCCATGTACACTAAGATCTATAAATCACGCTACTTAGATTAACTATCTACAGGGATGAAGAATCCATTCTGTATTTAAGAAATGTTTCAAGACATCTATCTAGTATGCATAACTTAAAAAGAAAAAAAGGGAGGAAAAAAGAGAAGACGACGAAAAGACCATGGGGTTGACTGTGAAGAAACTGGGCTTTCATGTAATTGCTGTTGCTAAAATATGAAGCAACTAAGAGCAAGACACGCACGGAAAATAGTCCATTACCTGGATAGAAGGGTATGTTCGGTTGTTGTCTGTGCTGTGCTCCCCTGGAATGCTGCCTGCTGATCGCCCTTCGCATTTGTATCTAAAACGCATCCCCCTCTGCCTGGGTTGTTCCGCTATCTCTGTGTATGGGTTATACCCACCTGAAATTTTTAAAAAGGAGCTTGGTGAGATTAGATTGCAGTGATAATGGATTTTAACTATTTTGTTTTTTCAAAACAGCAGGCTAAAAAATTTCCCCTGCCAGTATTAAATAACAAGGTTGAAATGTAATTATCCAAGATTGGGTGGTTAAGACGCCTTTTTTCCCATTCAAATTGAGTTCCTATACAAGGTTGTTATAAGCCATTCAAATCATATTTGCCAGTGTGAAGTTTTTAGATAACCACTTCAGAGATACCAACTTCTCACGTGAGACAAAGCTGAAGGGTTTCCCCCAAAACTCCCCCAGAAGAGTCAAGAGGATAGTCTTCAGCAGTACAATATTATACTCCAAAAGTAAGTTTAAATGCTTGATTTTTACATTAGATTCTTAATAGTGGACTAAAGACTGCTAACTGAAAATGAAAACACTTTCAAATCCTTGCTTTAAGGTATGTAAACTTTTTTATAGTTCCATTGGTATCTTAAAGGATTTATACATAGTATATCAAAACAAGTTCCAGAAGAGACTTTAGGTTCAACAAAATTTTCAATCAGTCCCATTTAAACCTTTCTAAAATATAAGACCCAATGGAGGAAGAGAAAATAACTGTTTTTTGTAACAAATATAATTGAAAATATACACCATTGGAATGAACTACTTATATACACACCATGGATGAATCAAAATAAATACTGAGTGAAAGAAGTCAGATCATAAGAACATATATTGTATGATTCCTTTTATATAAAACTCTAGAATATATAAACTAATCTATAATTTTAAAAAAAGCAGATCACTGGTTGCTTAAGGGCAGGTATGTGGAGTGGATGGGGGAAACTTTGGGGGATAATGGATATATTATCTAGATTGTAATGACTTCAGGGTTGTATATTTATGTCAAAAGTTATCAAACTGCATACTTTAAATGTGCAATTTATTGTATGTTCATTATGTCAATAAAGCTCTCTAAAACATATGCACCTTTACACCTTCCTATTTTCCAAATCGTGGAAATGAAAGGTCAATGAAGACACTCAAGAGCACTTTCAAGTAAGGTATTAAGCAATGTGTTTTTTCAGGGGTGTAAGGGTGCCTTCCATTAAAAGAAAAAAAATCTCCCTCAATCAGTTCAGTGATTTCTAAATTCTCACAGTTAGAGATCCATTTCTTTGACTAAAGACTTATCCTTTGTTAGAATGCAAGCAAATCTCCAAAAAGGGAAACACAGTGGGTCTGTCTTATCAGTGCAGTATAGGGAAGAGGCCTTTTGAGTCCTACCCAGTCACAGCTTAACAGTGAAGACCCTGGAAATGTTAAATATCTCTTTTACTCTATAAAATGGGAATAATACTTCATCATAGGGTTGTTGTGAGGATTAGAGATAGTGTGTTTTAGGTTCTTACCAAGTGTCACACATATAATAAATACTCAACAAATGGTGTCTATTATTATTTCAAATGCTTTCTGATTTACAGTGATACCATGATGGTGTAACAATTACTACTTTCAAGGATCTAATGGAAGAGTGAGGCAAAGAACACAAATTACTAGACTACAGAAGGGATAAAACAAAATTTTGTTGATGCTAACAAAATTCTACCTGAAAGGGTAAAAGCGAGAGTCAGCATGTCCCTACATCTAAAAAGAGTTTATGAAGCAAAAGCAAAAATGGGGAGAAAGGAGAGAGGGTGGGCAGTCTAGGGAAAGGGAACAGTGTGCCCAAAGGTGTGGTAGCACAAAAGAGGAGTTAAAGAATTACCAATACAGCCCCAGTTGAAGTGGAGTACACTTCCACCATCCTTAGAAAGAGAGCCAAAAGCCAGAGTATATTTGGGGATTTGGATTCCATTCTGTGAGTGACAAGAGAATCAATGAATGGTTTTATGCAGGAGAATCACATCATCAGATTGACATTTTAGAGTAAGAATTCTGGTGGCAGTAGACAGATTGCAAAGAGAAAGCAAGGTTATTAGTTTAGATAGAGGCTGTTACAATAATGTGGGCCATGTTGAGGGTATGTCTGAAATATGGTAGTGATAACAGGAATGATGGATTATAGAAGAGAGAAAATTGACAGTTCTTGGAGACTGAACATTAAGGTAAGACAAAGTAAAGAATCATTGATAGCTCCATAGTTTCTACTGTGGGTTACTGAGTAAAGTATTACTGTTACTTTTAATTTTATTGTGATGGTTCAGACTCCATATGCTTTAATTTGCTACCTATTTGTTAATTCAAAAGACAAAGAGCCAGGGAAAACTGACTTTAACGTAATCAAGTTCATAATACTTATCTCAATTTTACTTAAAAACATAGGGCATGCAGATGAGTATTTCAATTTCACATCCTTATATATCCTTGTACATTTCAAATAATTCAAATTCACATTTAAGTTTCAAATATTTCACATCCTTATATATCCTTCAGGAGTGTTTAAAAGAAAGTACATTTTTCCTCTCAATGGTTCATAACACTCAATGGCATTTTTAAAGTGGTATCTTAAATCATATATGTGGTTGAACTAAAGGTCAAATAAATCCCTGCCCACTACTTATTTAAAGGTGTCTTAGTGGGAAGCTGATGTAGAATGACATCATTAATGGTAAGCGGCTAACTTTTGGGGGTGGAGTGTGAATAAAAGTGCTAGGCTCATCACAGTGAGCATTCAAATTTTCATTGGTTACACAATACTTCCTTAAACTAGGAGGTGTGTCTATGAAAAGTCTACAGACAAGAAAACAGAAAAGCCATTGTTAAAAGATTAAAACATTTAAAAAAAGGTTTTTAAATTATAAAAACGACAAATATTAGTTATCATATAACATCAAGTACTTAAAGAACCTTTGAGATCTATTCTTCCTATTGTAAAAGCTCTTTATTGGTAAAAAGTCTCACTAGCAACCAAGTGAAGGAATTTATTGTAGTAATTCTACATTCCCCCAGCTGGAAATAATTTCCCCTCCTCTAAACTGCCAGAGTATTTTGTTTATGGCAATTATTCCAAATAACTATAATTACGGGAGACTCACTGTTTTACTTCTTTTTGAAAAAAAACTACTTCTATTTCTCCAAGCCACTTCAAGGCAGGAATTGTTACTTAATCATCAATGCCCTGCACACAGATATTCAGAAATATCTGTGGAATGAATGACTGAAAACCTAAAGATATTTTTGTTTGTATTAGTTATGCAAATATTGAAGGGCTATATGAATGATTAATCAGATTTTCCTTATTAGGTTCAATTACTATGGAAAAAATAGTACTTTCGTAGGTACTAGAATCACTATGTCTTCATACTTTTCATATCCATTCATATTCTAATTTATCTATTTATGATTTTAAAAAATTTGCCAGCTATAGATCATTTGTATCACTCATCAGAACAATATACTTTCTTCCTCAGAAGTGCCATTCTTCCTGAAGATAAAAAGTGCTGAAAACATAGTCATCTACGGAGTAGAAGAAGGTAAAATATAAATCAGGGAATTGTAAAGAAAATGAGTACTCCTAACTAAGATAATCTAAAATCACTATAGTTTTGAAAAGCATTGAAATATCTTCAATATTGGTTGCAATCAAGTGGATTACTGTATTTTTCTTTAAACAATACTCTGCAAAGCCGGGATTGACTCTTCATTTATGTTTTTATTTGCTCTTAGGCAAAAAAAGAGTGCTATTTGAGTTAAAATAAAAAAGAAATTATACTGAAATAAAGTTAAAAACTGATCAATTGTTAGAAAATAGAAACATTATTACTAAAACCTTTTACCTAGCCCTGGGAACTGCATTAATTGAACAATTAAAAATGTTATTACACACTGTTTTAAAGCACTTTTATATATCTTTCTCATTTGATCCCCTTAAGTTTAATATCTATAAAAACAAAACAGGAATTATGGTCCCATTCTACAGATGATAAAACTGAAGTTCAAAATTATATGAAGTTGTAAGAAAAACAAGTATGCCTTTAGCAAATAAGATAGCTGGGATCCCAGGGAGTCCAATTCAAAGAACAACAAGCCTAAAAAAAGCAGCTGGGGGTAGAGTTACAATAATTGATCAGCAAATAATCTAAAATAAATGAAACTCAGTTTAAGAAGATAATTATTTAGATCCAATGAAATTCCTGAAACAGAATTCCTATCAGGGGTGTATATCAGAATAACTTAGGTAGGTTTTCCAAAAAACATACATGGCCTGTCCCACCGTGAGATCTGCTGGATGGAAACAGAAATCTACCTAGAGCCCAGACATGTTTCTGAAAAACCCTTTCAAGCAATTCTAATTCTAATAACTCCTGATTAAGAACCACTGCCCTAAAACATAAATAAGTAGAAACCATGCACATTATCTAGAGAGGCAATCCAAAAATTCAGGTACACGTATGGAAGCATGGGCTGGGTGATGAATAACCTAGGCAGTGGAATTATGACGACTACTAACTTCTCTTTCTCTCCCATTCTAAAAAGCTTATCCAAATGCAAGCAAGGGAAAAAGGTATTTTTACAGGGAAAGCCTTCAATCCCCCCACTAACTTACTTAAAAAGTAAATCATTTGCAAATTATTATTTTAACTATTATCAGTAACATTTCTTACAATACAGCACACAAATGGTTATAACATGTCAGTGTATTAACATTACAGTTGAGAATAACTGACTAGGTACTGCATCTCCCTCACATATGTACTGGGTAACAAGACTGCCAGAGACCCAAAGGAGCAAATGGAGCTAACAATATATACTTTTCCAAATATTACCTCCATTCATTTTGGAGAAAAAGATCTACTCTTTTTCCTCAAAACTAGGAACCCAACTGAATCACAGTGATGAACTTTACCTTAAGACACAGATGAATTTTTCCATTTTTTTTCCCAATTACAATAAAAATTTAGAGTTACAATTTCTTACATAGATAAAACTATATATTTTTTAACATAATTAACAATGGGGCAAAGAAAACAAGCCTATTCCCATGAGGACACAGAAGGTGCAAAAGAAATCAAACGAAGGATAAGTTGTATCAAGTTAGGAAGGACACCCATTTATCTACTAAGCAATTTTTTATTTACTTTTTTTTTTCAGAATGCTTAAGATCATTTAAATGGACAAAGGAGAAAAAATACACTGCCTCCAAACATCGTTGTCAAACTCCACTCCCCTAGTTTAAATATACATAAAATCATTTCAAATTGTTTAAAAGTAAATGGGCATTATCATACATTCTTGAAGATATATTTTCTATCTAACATCTGATCTAGTTTATTATTATTGGTGTTACAGTTTCATACAATTCTAGAATCATCAGTATACTTAATGATGTGTGTACCACAAGGTAAATAAAAGATGTAAAACGTTTTGGGAGGAGACTCTACTGCTAGAGATTCCACTGCCATGGTGGGGGTGGGGGAATTAGTCTTGAAAAAAAAAAATCTTCCAGGGTGAAAAAGCAGAGATATATTTAAAATCTGTCTTAGATTATTCAGATATTTAACTAAATTAAAAATCGATGGCAGAGCTAACTCATCTGTCTTGATAAGACTTCCAGATTTAAAAATAAAAATTGTAAGACGTCCATTTAACTATGAATTAAATATATTTTTTTTAGTATGAGTATACCCCATATATTATTTGGGTCATGTGCCTACAAACAATCATTTACAGAGAACAGATTGAGAGGAAGATGGAACAGAAGGCAATTCTGAGTCCCTTAGACTGTATTTGAGAAAGATACTACACACCCTAGATGTTTCCAATTATAATTTGTCAAGATTCCTCCCTAATCATTTCCCTCACTCAATGCCTTTACGTCTATCACACATCACCTTAATCCTTTTATACCACTGTTATCTCTACATTTTTATGTGTTGCATTTCTGAAACAGCCTTCATATATATGTGTGGTCTTTTACTTAAGTCATTTGCTTTAGCTACCAATTACAGCTTCCAGCTCTATCACTAAAGATTAAGTCACATGAGACAGTGATGTTTCCTGCTTATTCAAGGGAAATAGTTTTCTTGAAATTCACACTCCAAAGAGTTGGTAAGTAGTACGGTTTACAAAAACAATTTCTTCATTACTTCCTATTACGTGACACAGCGGAATTATATTAAAGAAAATGGAGAATAACAATACCTAAATTTTAAAACATATTTTACTAAAGAAAATACTATTTACCAATAAATCTTTGTGCACATAAGATCATTTTGCACTTTCTACTGAAACAATGAGAAGCTTTAAATTCAGACATAAGATAACTAATTTTACTTATATTAAACAGAATAAAATCATAAATATACAAGGGTAATTAATAGAGACTGCCTAACTATGCATACCCTACCTGGGACTGGGAACATTTTTCTTGACAATGCCTATTCTAATGGATCATGCCAAAAGACTAGAATCAAGGTACAATAATTTTTTTTAAAGTAATGAAGACAGCTTAACAGAATCCGAGCTGTGAAATCCTAAATAATTAATCTGAACAAAATTTAGAATCATATATCAAAGTCCCAGTTACTCATGGTATACTTATTTAATTTTGCTTATGAGATTATGATCTACTTCTATACAGAAACATATTCAGCTGCACATACCTATTTACATATGACATCCGGTGAGAAATGAAGAAACAGTCTTAAATACTTGGTATCAAAAATAGTTTTTGAGGTTTTAATACTACCTTACTACAAACAGAGTCTAAACTAGATAATGATAAACTAAGCAAATTCTTTTCTTACTCTCTCTGTTAAATTAGTGTTTCAAAACAGGATGGAAATTTGTAATTTAGTGAATATTTTCCTCTAAGGTCTTCACAAGTGATTAAGGAAAGTACACCAGACTCATTTAAAAATTATTTGCTTAGCAGTTTTCAAACAACTGAATTACAATTTAAATAAATTGTTGTATTTTAATTGTCCCATTTGAATGCACTCCAGAAAAGGAAAAAAAAAACCCACAAAATCCTAAGAGCTTTCCATTTCTTTAACTCTTCCCCCCTTCAATTTAGGGAATCAGCCCTCACAAAAACACAAAACACTGTTATTTAAACAAGTTTAAACTATATCACATTTAAAAATGATGTGGATCTTAACATACTCTCTAAAAATGGTTAAAGCTTTTCTCTGTAGAAAGAATTAGAAGTATTACATTCATGCCATACATTACCTTTGATTACACTGCCAGCAGGCTGACCGTTTTACTTACAATGCTCCCCGTCCTTTACTACTTTCATACAAATTCTCTTTCTGATAACCAACTAACCAAGTATTTGAAGTCACCTTGGCACTTTTAATTTAAACGTGCTTTGAATTTACGAATTAACAAAATAATCTGAAAGTCTGGGGTCACTGCAGTAGGTAAAGAGAAAGTTGAAATATTTAAACGACATTTGTATTCATTCTCACATGAAAACCACAGACAAACTGAAATCAAATGTCATGTGAACCACCCCAATTTCCTTTTCAGCCTACAGCAGCAGTAGCTATGACATTGTTCTGCTCAAACCTCTTTAGAAGTCCTTCACCTTTCTACTTCCGCTTCTCTGCTAGACATCAGCCTTCTGAGGGTCACTGAACCAGAGAGTTGAGAGGATACGGGTCAACCATAAACAAGCCCCCTTCTTCAGCCTCTAGGACAGCGTTAACGTGGACTTGGAGGCCTCCCTGCCTTTCACGCTGCTTCCTCTGCCGGGAAAGCGCCCCCACGAACCTGGCCAGAATACTGTGAAGGTCCACCTGGAACGCAATCTACTTGATTTACTCGCTTTACAGGCAGACCTAAACCACAGCAGTATAGAAGTCAGGGTCCCCCCTTGCGCTCTAAGCTGCTGCATGGCAAACTCGTTTTCCCCTAAAGCAAGAGATCCGCGCGTTTATTAACTGAAAATAAATATTTACCTTCGTGATAGGAAGTTGTTTTCACTCCCACCCATATTTCAAAGCACAGGCATTTAAAAAACCCTCTTTTCCCATTCTTTCCAACAAAATAAAACTAAACTTCTAATCCGTAAGCTCGCCAGTACGCATTTCACAATGAAGACTATCTATTTTGAAGCAACATTTCCACTCCTGATCTGTTAAAATACCACTGGTGACTTTGAAAGCCGTACCACATTTCGTACAACTGTCAGCAAAACAGCGATCACCTCCTGGCACTTGGTGAAATTAAACTAAAAAAGGTGGAGCTCTCCTAAGGTCTGAAAGATCGTCATTCCTGTTCGAAAACATAAAACCACCATTTTCAATGTAAATTAACGTTTAAACACGAGAACTCTTCGTCCTCCATTTAGATTCTTATTACTTACATAATGGTAAAATCAAGTCGCTGGGAATTTCTAAGGTCGCGGATATAATGGTATCAAATTACAGAGCCTGACTGATTCCGCACGCAATCACTGAACCAAGTAACTTTTTAAAAGGCTGACAGTCTGCCAGATGAGGTGATTTTAAAGACAGTGCGCCACAACCAAAGCTGAGCCCCCGGAAGACTGAACAGCAAGCCCTCTCCGGACGAGCTCCTTCCCCGGTTCGCGCCCAGCCTCGGCCCTCGGCAGTCCGCGCCGGGAACACTCACCGGAGGCCATGGCTCCGCTCACCACGCCGCCGCGCTCCAAGCGTCCGGACCGGAGGCCACCGCACTCAATCAGCCCGCCAGTCAGTCGGGCGGCCCAGGGACCTCTGCCGGCGGGACCCCCAGGCCCCCTGGCCACCCCCGCGGCCTCCTCCTCCTCCTTCCCGCCCTCCTCTGGGTTTGTGGCTCACACCTTCCCACCCCCTTAATTCTCGCGTTCCGGGTCACCCGGCGTCGCCCGTCCAGGGTGCAGGAGCTGGGGGCAGGGGGTGGAGCGCGGCGAGAGCCAAGCACCGCCAGGTCCAAGGGGCTCGCAGCCCAGCGAGAGGGGGATTTCCCGCGGCTGACGTAGAGCCCTAGCCGCTGCCTTCTCTGGGGGTGGGAGGCGGGGCGTCTTCGGGGCCGGTGCGCGCAAATCCGCACTCGGTCCGCGCTCCGCCCCGTCCATGCCCCGCCCACGACGCCCCGCCCCCCACGCTCCCCTCGCTCCAATGCCCCGGGGGCTTCTGTTTGGGACTAGAGCTGGGGAGCGCGAGCGCTGGATCCCCGGAGCGCAGGGAACCCTGGGAGCCGGGGTGAAGGACGCGGTGACGGCGCGAAAGCGCGGGCTCCAGAGAAATCCCCCTCCTCCAGGTTGTTCTTAGGCGCGTGGTTTAAAGTTCAGGAGCAGGTGGGAGGGTGCGGTGACGTTGAGAGGGCCGGCTGCTCGGGAGCGCTAGGGGCGGGCCGGGCGGCGAAGTGGGGCCGACCCTCCCGGGCTCGGGGGACGGCGACCCGGGGTTTTCGGTGGGTGGTTCCCGGTCTTCCCGATTTCGCACATGCAAATCTCCGCCCCCGCGCGCAGCGCAAGCGTCCCAGTGCGCCCTGGAGGGGAAGTGAGGGAGCGGCTGGCGTCCGGATTCATTTGTAATTCATGTATTTGCATAGGGGGACCCCCGCAGTCTGATTTTTCCCTCTTTATATCTAAATTTCGGGGGGCTTGGTTAGATTTACGTACTTTACCAAACTTTTGAAAGTCTTATAGTCTACATCATAAGCTAGTTGTCTTCATTACGCAGTGTGCTCCGGTTTGATTTGGGGATTTGACAGACATCCAAGAAGTAAAGGGGGAATGGAACGAACGTTGTGTGTTAAAAGTATCTAGTTTTCTAACCTTGTTTTCTTCATATGCTCAGAACCTCCTATGTGTCAGTTTATTTACCGCATTTATAACGTATTATTATCCTCATTTTATAGATGAAGTAATCGGGGTTTGGAGAAATTTAGTACTTCAGAGAGGTTAAGTCTATGCCTAAGAATGCTGGTAAAAGAAAAAGCAGGATTTTTTTTTGTCTTACTCCAAAGTTCCATACTCTTTCCAATATCCCTTACTGCCTAATAAGTATGGACGGGGAATTGGGGAATGTCACCCTGCCACAACAAGTACAGAAACTGGAAGACCCAGGTGGAGAAATAATGAAAAGTAAAATATCCTATCAACCCCAAAATATCCTCTCCACAAAATGTAGAAAAGTAGAAACAAATTAAACAATTATTAATTATTAAACCATACTGTGATGCACTATGGAGATTGAAAAGACAAAAAGAAAGAAAGCTCAATCTAGGCAGATACAATCCATTAACATACCTGTTGTCTTTATACAAAGGAAAAATAATAGTAAGTTACATTTTGAAGCCAAAAGCTGGAATTTAAACTCCCACAGAAACCGGGAGATGGGGCACCATCCTTCTTGATGTACACATTTCAAAGAGATTGCTCCAAGGCTCCTAAGAAAAACCTTAAGGAGGTGCAAAACTGGCAAGAAGATTATTTAGTTTTTTTAAAAGATGTATGTACATTCCAAAGAGATAAGAGAAATCATTTTCAATTTCAATTTTTCTGAAAGAATTGCTAAACAAAAAGGGAGGGGGTAATGATCTCTGTCCTTTTGGGCACCAGGGAAATGTCTTAATACAGTTTTTTAACGTTTGTATTTACCCCTAGAGCCCCAAATGTCAGACCTGAAAAGCAAACACCAAGGTTAAGAATCCATCTGGAGTGTGAGAGACAAATGGGACAATGGGAATGGAAAATATTTTGCATGTATTTGTTTATATTCCACCTCCAGAAACTGATTGGTTTTAGTTGCTTCTTAAACTTAAGGGGATAATGTTTGTTTACTGAAGGGTTCTGGACCAAACCCTGTTGCAGGACAACAGATGAGTACTAAAACTACTCCAATCTATGAAGTCACAAGCTGTATCTTAAGAGATTTTGTAAAACTAGAGAATTTTGAACTAATTAACTTTTTTTCCAAGTCTTATTTAAATCTGCCACTAATAGGATGGCATGTTTATATTTATTTCCAGAGCTATTTCTGTCACATGACTAAGCTATGGATTTATATTTTCTCACTCTTAAATTGAAGTATAGTTGATATTTTCTCACTTTTTTTAAAGGCTTTTAAAAATCCTTTCATAACCTTTTTAGACCAGCTGAACCCTTATTTCAAAAACTCAGTCCACATCTGATGAAGGAAAATATTTCAGTTGTGTAGGATAAATTTAATTAGAAAAGCAGGAAGATTACAAGACAAGGTGATGGATGAATTAAAAACACCAGCAGAAGTAGTGATCATGATTTTTTTCCTGGACTTATACTGGGGAGAGAAAGTTTATTACTGTAAAGATGATAGGCAGCTATTTTGGTGGATTATGGAGAATAGCACATTGTATTTTTCCTCAAGGACTTAAAAGTTGTTGATACCATTCACTCAGTTCATCAAACACCTACTCTGTCAGGTGCTTTTTAGAGGGTGGAATATACACTAAGACAAAACCTGCATTTGTGCCTATGTACTACATGAATGACATCAAGTGGGTTAGCAAATAGATTAAAATACTATTACTGAGATATTTTGTTTCTTTATTACTGTAAAGAAAATAAGGCAATGGGTTAAAAAGTTACTCAGGAGAGGGATGCTCTGAAGAGGTGACATTTGAGCTGAATCTTAAGTGATAAAAAGGCATCTATAGGAAGATTCAGGGAAAGAACATTCCAGTTGTAGAAACAGCAAGTACCAAGTCCTTGAGATATTTGAGGGATGGAAAGAAGGCCAGGAGGACTAGAACAAACTTAAAAAGGTAAGCAGGGCCAGATCATGTAGGACTTTGCAGGCCACGGTAAGGAGGATGGATTTTATTGCAGTTGCACACAGAGGGCTATTGGAGAGTTTGTAAGCTCATATAGCTTGTAAGCTCATGGTTGACTTAGGATTACATTTCTTACATTTCAAGGTGTTTACTCAGGCTGATGAGTTAAACTGTTAGTATAACTAGCAGCAAGAGTGAAGGCAGAGCAGTTAAGAGGCTGTCGCAGTGGTCTAAGTAAGAAGTACAAGTGGTTTGGAGGTGTGTTTTAGCAGAGAAGATGGTGAAAAGAGATCAGATTTAGTAAGATATTTTGATGACAGCAAGAACGACTTGGTGATGGATTGGATATAGTTGGGAGGGGAGAAAGGAATCAGGGATAACTCACATATTTGGTGTGAGCAACCAGGTAAAAAGGAAGCCTGAATAAAGGTTGAGAGGGAAAAGCAGCAGCTGTGTTTCAGACATATTAAGCTACAGGTGTCTCTTGGACATTCTAGTAGACAGTTGAATATACAGAACTAAATCAAAGGGCAGAGGTGAGGGCTAGAAATGAAGATCTGGGAGTCAGCAGCATTTGATTTATGCCATTTAAAAAAACTGTAGATCAAGAAAAAAAATTTTTAAGCCCTAGGATCCTCTAGGTCTTAGAAGGAGCTGCCAGTGAAATAGGACGAAAACCAAGAGAAGTGGTGTCCCAAAGAGTGTTTCAAAAAGAATGGAAGTGGTCAGCTGTGTTAAATGATGTTCAGAGGTTGAAAAAGATGAGAATCAAGAAATAGACTGGCAAAATGAAGGTCATTAATGACCTTGATAAGAGCCATGTCAGTGGAATGATGGTGGTGAAAGCTGAATTGGAGGAGGTGGAGAAAAGAATGGTAGAAATAAAGAGTGTACTTAATAACTCTGAAGAGTGTTAAGGAAACAGAAATGGGGCAACAGTTGGAGAGGGATGTGAAGTTGTATTAGGCTAAGGGCAATGTCTGACAACCACAATCTTAATAAGATTACTTATCTCCGAGAGTGACCCAAGTGCCTTTTATCTTGTAGCACCAACATGTGGCCTTCAAGGTCACTTTGGAAAAGGAAAGAGAGTAGAAGATCGTGAATGGGAAACTTATGTGCCAGGCATGAAAGTGGAATACATTACTTCTGGCCACAGTTTACTTTCCATATGACCTCCACAAGAGACTGAGAAATATAATTTGAGAAATGTAAATTTAGCTGTGTGCCCAGGAAAAAGAGAGGAAAATGGGTATCAGGGAGCAGTAGCAGTCTCTGCCACTGAAGTTTTGTTTTGTTTATAGAGGGTATATAAATATATTTTAATTGAAGTACAATCTTGTTTTAGTTTCAAGTATGCAACACATTGGTTCAACAGTTACCCATATAATTAAATCCTCCCCCACTAGTACAGCTTCTGTCTGTCAACATAGGAAGATGTTACAGAATCATTGACTATATTCTCCATGCTATACTACTATTCCAGTGCCCAACTTATATTATGATTGAGAATTTTTGTGCCCCTTTATCCCTCACCCTCTCCACCCACCTACTGCAACCACTCCCCTAATGGTAACCACCAGTCACTTCTCAGTGTCTGTGAGTCTACTGCTGTTTTGTTCATTCTGTTTTGCTTTGTATTTATATTCCACGGATAAATGAAACCATATGATATTTGTCTTTCATCACCTGGTTTATTTCATTGAGCATAATACCCACTAGATCCACCCATGCTGTTGCAAATGACAGGATTTCTTTTTATGTCTGAATAACATTCCATTATGTATATGTACCACATCTTCTTTATCCATTCATCTATTGATGAACACTTAGGTTGCTTCCATAACTTGGCTATTGTAAATAATGTAGCAATAAACATGGGATGCATATATCTTTTTGAATCAGGGATTTTATTTTCTTTGGATAAATTCCTAGAATTACTTAAACAAATGGTATTTCTATTTTTAGTTTTTTGAGGAACCTCCATAATGCTTTCCACAGTGACTGCACCAATTGACATTCTCACCAACAGTGTAGAAGGGTTCCCATTTCTCCACATCCTCATCAACACTTATTATTTCTTGTCTTTTGGATAGTGGCCATCCTAACTGGTGTGAGGTGATATCTCATTGTGGTTTTGATTTGCATTTCCCTGATGATTAGCAACATGGATCATCTTTTCATGTGCCTGTTGGCTATCTGTATTTCTTCTTTGGAGAAATGTCTGTTCATATCCTCTGCCCATTTTTTTAATGGGGTTATTTCTTTTCTTTATGTTGAGGTGTGTGAGCTTTTTATACATTTTGGATGTTAATCCCTTATCAGATAAATTGTTTACAAATATATTCTCCCACACTGTAGAATGTGTTTTTCTTCTGTGGACAGTGTCTTTTGCTGTACAGAGGCTTTTAAGTTTGATGTAGTCCCACTTGTTCATTTTTTCTTTTGTTTCCCTTGCCCAAGGAGACATGTCCTGGAAAAAAAAATTGCTCATACTTATATTCAAGAGATTTTTGCCCATTTTATTCAAAGAGTTTTATGGTTTCATGACTTACATTCAGGTCTTTGATCCATTTTGAGTTTACTTTTGTGTATGGAGTTAGACAGTAATCCACTTTCATTCTCTTGTGTGTAGCTGTCCAGTTTTCCCAACACCAGTTATTGAAGAGACCGTCTTTTCTCCATTGTATATTTATTGCTCCTTTATCATATATTAATTGATCATATATGCATGGGTTTATATCTGGGCTCTCTATTCTGTTCCACTGATTTATGGGGCTATTCTTTTGCAAGTACTAAACTGTTTTAATTACTGTTGCTTTATAGTATAGCTTGAAGTCAGGGAGCATAATCCCCCCAGCCTTGCTCTTCTTTCTCAGGATTGCTTTAGCTCTCAGGGACTTTTGTGATTCCATACGAATTTTAGAACTATTTGTTCTAGTTCATTGAAAAATGCTGTTGGAATTTTGATAGGAATTGCATTGAATCTGTAAATTGCTTTGGGCAGGGTGGTCATTTTGACAATACTAATTCTTACTATCCATGAGCATGGGATAGATTTCCACTTATTTATGTCTTCTTTAATTTCTCTCATGAATGTCTTACAATTTTCAGAGTGCAGGTCTTTCACTTCTTTGGTTAGGTTTATTCCTGGGTATTTAATTTTTTGATGCAATTGTAAATGGAGTTGTTTTCCTGTATTCTCTTTCTGCTAGTTTGTTCTTGGTATACAGCAATGCAACAGGTTTCTTTGTATTAATTTTGTATCCTACAACTTTGATGAATCCAGTTATTCTAATAGTTTTTGGTGGAGTCTTTAGGGTTCTCTGTGTATAATATCATGTCATCTGCAAATACAGTTTAACTTATTCTTTACCAACTTAGATGCCTTTTATCTCTTTGTTTAGTCTAATTGTTGTGGCTAGGACCTCCAGCACTATGTTGAATAAAAGTGGTGAGAGTGAACATCCTTATCTTGTTTCTGGTCTTAGAGGAAAAACTCCCAGCTTTTCACTATTAGATATGATGTTAGCTGTGGGTTTGTCATATATGGCCTTTATTATGTTGAGGTATGTACCCTCTGTGCCCATTTTGTTGCGAGTTTGTATCAGGAAGAGATGTTACACATTGTCAAATGCTTTCTCATCATCTATTGAGATGATCATGCGGTTTTTATCCTTTTTGTTAATGTGGTGTATGATATTGATTGGTTTATGAATATTATACCATTCTTGCATCCCCAGAATATATTCCACTTTGTTGTGATAGATAATCCTTTTGATGTATTTTTAAATTTGGTTTGCTAATATTTTGTTGAGTATTTTTGCATTTATGTTTATCAGGGATATTGGTCTATAATTTTCTTTTTTTGTAGTGTCTTTGCCTTGTTTTAGTATTAAAGTGATGCTGGCCTAATAGAATGAGTTTGAAAGTATTCCCTCCTCCTCTGCTTTTTGGAATACTTTAAGAAGAATGGGTGTTAGCTCTTCTATAAATGTTTGGCAAGATTTAGCCGTGAAGCCATCTGGTCCTGGAGTTTTGTTTGTTGGGAGTTTTTTGAATACCAATTCAATTTCATTGCTGGTGATTTGTCTGTTCAGATTTTCTGTTTCTTCCTGGGTCAATCTTGGAAGGTTGTTTTTTTCTAGAAATTTGTCCATTTCCTCTAGGTTGTCCAATTTATTGGCATATAATTTTTCATAGTATTCTCTAATAATTCTTTGAATTTCTGTGGTGTCTGTAGTGATTTTTCCTTTCTCATTTCTGATTCTGTTCATGTATGTAGACTCTCTTTTTTTCTTGGTAAGTCTGGCTAGGGGTTTATCTATTTTGTTTATTTTCTTGAAGAACCAGCTCCTGGTTTCATTGATTCTTTCTATTGTTTTATTCTCCTCTATATTATTTATTTCTGCTCTGATCTTTATTATGTCTCACCTTCTACTAACTTTGGGTTTCATTTGTTCTTCTTTTTCTAGTTTCTTTAATTATGAGTTTAGACTGTTTATTTGGGATTGTTCTTGTTTCTTGAGGTAGACCTGTATTACTATGTAATTCCCTCTTAGAATGGCCTTTGTGGCATCCCACAAATATTGGACTGTTGTGTTTTTATTTTCATTTGTCCCCATGTATTGCTTGATTTCCGTTTTAATTTGGTCATTGATCCATTGATTATTTAAAAGCAGGTTGTTGACCTCAGGGAAGAGGAACTTCTGAAAGTGAGAAACCGCGGATTAGGGGAGACTGCCAGTTGGTGCTCCTGCTGCTGCAGAGCTCTCCATGAGGAAAATACTAACGGTTCAAATTGTAGATACCTTGTAGATGAGCTTGGTAGTGATTACGCCTCAAATAGGGACTTCCGGGAAGATGGCGGTGTGAGCAGGACGGCAGAAATCTCCTCCCAACACTATATTTATCTACGAAAACACAGCAAATACATCTATTCCTAAAAGAGAGACGAGAATACACAGGAAAGCGCACAGCATGCAGCTACACCCGAGAGGACTCGGCACCCCAAGAGGCGGTCTTAAAGAGCCCAGCTGACATACGTGGCAACTATCAGTGACCAATACTATAGCCATGAAAAGACAGAGGAATATAGTTCAGACCAAAATCAACCAGACAACCCCAGAGAGGGAGTCTGAAGGGATGGAAATGCACAATCTTCCTGAAAAAGAATTCAGAATAAAACTCATAACCATACTGATGGATCTACAGAGAAATGTGCAAGAGCTGAGGGAGGAAGAGAGGGAACTGAGGAAAGACAATGCAGAAATCAGACAAGCGATCGACGGGCTTAACAGCAGAATGGATGAGATGCAAGAGACTGTTAATGGAATAGAAAACAGAGAACAGGAGTACAGAGCAGCTGAGGCAGAGAGAGATAAAAGGATTTCTAGGAATGAAAGAATATTAAGAGAACTGTGTGACCAATCCAAACGGAACAATATTCGCATTATAGGAGTACCAGAGGAAGAAGAGAGAGAAAAAGGGATAGAAAGTGTCTTTGAAGAAATAATTGCTGAAAACTTTCCCTCGCTGGGGAAGGAAGTAGTCTCGCAGTCCACCGAAGCTCATAGATCTCCCAACACAAGGGACCCAAGGAAGACAACACCAAGACACATAATAATTAAGATGGCAAAGATCAAAGATAAAGACAGGGTATTAAAGGCAGCTAGAGAGAGAAAAAGATCACCTACAAAGGAAAACCCATCAGACTATCATCAGACTTCTCAACAGAAACCTTACAGGCCAGAAGAGAATGGCATGATATATTTAACGTTATGAAACAGAAGGGCCTCGAACCGGGAGTATTGTGTCCAGCACGATTATCCTTTAAATATGATGGAGGGATTGAACAATTTCCAGACAAACGGAAGTTGAGAGAGTTTGCCTCTCATAAACCACCACTACAGCATATCTTAAATGGACTGCTCTAGATGGAAGTACACCTAAGGCTAAAAAGATGTCACCAGAGAAAATAAAATCATAGCAAAGAAAGCAGACCATGCAAATACTAACTAAAGGCAAAGAATAAAACACCTATTATAGAAACAATGGAGGAGGAGGAATAAGAAGGGAGAGAAATAAAGAAACATCAGACTGTGTTTACAATAACTTAACAAGAAAGTTAAGTTAGATTGTTAGATAGTAAAGAAGCAACCCTTGAACCCTTGGTAACCACGAATCTAAAGCCAGCAATGGCAATAAGTACATACCTATCAATAATCACCCTAAATGTAAATGGACTGAATGCACTAATCAAAAGACACAGAGTAACAGAATGGATAAAAAAGCAAGACCCATCTATATGCTGCCTACAAGAAACTCACCTCAAATCCAAAGATATACACAGACTAAAAGTGAAGGGATGGAAAAAGATATTTCATGCAAACAACAAAGAGAAAAAAGCTGGTGTTGCAGTACTTGTATCAGACAAAATAGACTTCAAAACGAAGACAGTAGCAAAAGATAAAGAAGGACATTACATAATGATAAAGGGGTCAGTCCAACAGGAAGATATAACCGTTATAAATATATATGCACCCAACACAGGAGCGCCAGCATATGTGAGACAAATACTAACAGAATTAAAGGAGGAAATAGACAGCAATGCATTCATCTTAGGAGACTTCAGTACACCACTCACTCCAGAGGACATATCAACCAGACAGAAAATAAGTAAAGACACAGAGTCACTGAACAACACACTTGAACAGATGGACCTAACAGACATCTACAGAACTCTACACCCAAAAGCAACAGGATACACATTCTTCTCAAGTGCACATGGAACATTTTCCAGAATAGACCACATACTAGGCCACAAAAAGAACCTCAGTAATTTCAAAAATATTGAAATCCTACCAACCAACTTCTCAGATCACCAAGGTATAAAACTAGAAATAAATTTTAGAAAGAAATCAAAAAGGCTCACAAATACATGGAGACTTAACAACACTCTCCTAATTAATCAATGGGTTAACGACCAAATCAAAACAGAAATCAAAGAATATATGGAGACTAACGACAACAACAACACAAAGCCACAACTTCTGTGGGACGCAGCAAAGGCAGTTCTAAGAGGAAAGTATATTGCAATCCAGGCCTATTTAAAGAAGGAAGAACATTCCCAAATGAATAGTCTAAAGACACAATTACAGAAATTGGAAAAAGAAGAACAAATGAGACCCAAAGTCACCAGAAGGAGGGACATAATAAAGATTAGAGAAGAAGTAAGTAAAATTGAGAAGAATAAAACAATAGAAAAAATCAATAAAACCAAGAGCTGGTTCTTTGAAAAAATAAACAAAATAGATAAACCCCTAGCCAGACTCATTAAGAGAAAAAGAGAATCTACACACATAAACACAATCAGAAATGAGAAAGGAAAAATCAAGACGGACCCCACAGAAATACAAAGATTCATAAGAGAATATTATGAGAATCTATATGCTAACAAGCTGGAAAACATAGAAGAAATGGACAACTTCTTAGAAAAATACAACCTTCCAAGACTGACCAAGCAAGAAACAGAAAAACTAAACAGACCAATCACCAGCGACGAAATCGAATTGGTAATCAAAAAACTACCCAAGAACAAAACCCCGGGCCTGATGGATTCACCTCTGAATTCTACCAGACATATAGAGAAGAAATAACACCGATTCTCCTTAAAGTTTTCCAAAAAATAGAAGAGGAGGGAATACTTCCAAACTCATTCTATGAAGCCAGCATCACTCTAATACCAAAACCGGGCAAAGACCTCACCAAAAAAGAAAATTACAGACCAATATCCCTGATGAACGTAGATGCAAAAATACTCAACAAAATATTAGCAAACCGAATTCAAAAATACATCAAGAGGATCATACACCATGATCAAGTGGGATTCATCCCAGGGATGCAAGGATGGTACAACATTCGAAAATCCATCAACATCATCCACCACATCAACAAAAAGAAGAACAAAAACCACATGATCATCTCCATAGATGCTGAAAAAGCATTTGACAAAATTCAGCATCCATTCCTGATTAAAACTCTCAACAAAGTGGGTATAGAGGGCAAGTACCTCAACATCATAAAGGCTATATATGACAAACCCACAGCTAACATCGTAGTAAGCTGGAAAACATAGAAGAAATGAACAACTTTTAGAAAAATACAACCTTCCAAGACTGACCAAGCAAGAAACAGAAAAACTAAACAGACCAATCACCAGTGACGAAATCGAATTGGTAATCAAAAACTACCCAAGAACAAAACCCCGGGCCTGATGGATTCACTTCTGAATTCTACCAGACATATAGAGAAGAAATATCACCAATTCTCCTTAGAGTTTTCCAAAAAATAGAAGAGGAGGGAATACTTCCAAACTCATTCTATGAAGCCAGCATCACTCTAATACCAAAACCGGGCAAAGACCTCACCAAAAAAGAAAATTACAGACCAATATCCCTGATGAACGTAGATGCAAAAATACTCAACAAAATATTAGCAAACCGAATTCAAAAATACATCAAGAGGATCATACACCATGATCAAGTGGGATTCATCCCAGGGATGCAAGGATGGTACAACATTCGAAAATCCATCAACATCATCCACCACATCAACAAAAAGAAGAACAAAAACCACATGATCATCTCCATAGATGCTGAAAAAGCATTTGACAAAATTCAGCATCCATTCCTGATTAAAACTCTCAACAAAATGGGTATAGACGGCAAGTACCTCAACATCATAAAGGCTATATATGACAAACCCACAGCTAACATCATACTTAACGGCGAGACGCTGAAAGCTTTTCATCTAAGATCGTGAACAAGACAGGGATGCCCACTCTCTCCACTGTTATTCAACATAGTACTGGAGGTCCTAGCCACGGCAATCAGACAAAACAAAGACATACAACGCATCCAGATTGGTAAAGAAGAAGTCAAATTGTCACTATTTGCAGATGACATGATACTGTACGTAAAGAACCCTAAAGACTCCATTCCAAAACTTCTAGAACTAATATCTGAATTCAGCAAAGTTGCAGGATACAAAATTAACACACAGAAATCTGTTGCTTTCCTATACACTAATGACGAACTAACAGAAAGAGAAATCAGAAAAACAATTCTATTCACAATTGCATCAAAAAGAATAAAATACCTAGGAATAAACCTAACAAAGGAAGTGACGGACCTGTACTCTGAAAACTACAAGACACTCCTAAGACAAATTAAAGAGGACACTAACAAATGGAAATTCATCCCATGCTCTTGGCTAGGAAGAATAAATATTGTCAAAATGGCTATACTACCTAAAGCAATCTACAGATTCAAAGCAATCCCTGTCAAACTACTAACAGCTTTCTTCAATGAACTGGAACAAATAATTCTAAAATTCATATGGAACCACAAAAGACCACGAATAGCCAAATCAATCCTGAGAAGGAGGAATAAAACAGGGGGAATTACACTCCCTGACTTCAAGCTCTACTACAAAGCCACAGTAATCAAGACAATTTGGTATTGGCACAAAAACAGACCCACAGACCAGTGGAACAGAATAGAAAATCCAAACATTAACCCAAACATATACAGTCAATTAATATTTGATAAAAGTGCCTTGGATATACAATGGGGAGATGACAGCCTCTTCAGCAGCTGGTGTTGGAAAAACTGGACAGCTGCATGTAAGGGAATGAAACTGGACTACTGTCTAGCCCCATACACTAAAGTAAACTCAAGGTGGATCAAAGACCGGAATGTAAGTCATGAAACCATAAAACTCTTAGAAAAAAACATAGGCAAAAATCTGTTGGACATAAACATGAGCAACTTCTTCATGAACATAATCTCCCCGGGCAAGGGAAACAAAAGCAAAAATGAACAAGTGGGACTATATCAAGCTGCAAAGCTTCTGTACAGCAAAGGACACCATCAGTCGAACAAAAAGACATCCTACAGTATGGGAGAATATATTCATAAAAAACGTATCTGATAAAGGGTTGACATCCAAAATATATAAAGAACTCATGCACCTTAACAAACAGAAAGCAAATAATCCAATTAAGAAATGGGCAGAGGACATGAATAGACACTTCTCCAAAGAAGAAATTCAGATGGCCAACAGGCACATGAAAAGATGCTCCACATCGCTAATCATCAGAGAAATGCAGAATAAAACCACAATGAGATATCACCTCACACCAGTGAGGATGTCCAACATCCAAAACACAAACAACAACAATGTTGGCGAGGATGTGGAGAAAAGGGAACCCTCCTACACTGCTGGTGGGACTTCAAATTAGTTCAACCATTGTGGAAAGCAGTATGGAGCTTCCTCAAAAAACTCAAAATAGAAATACCATTTAACCCAGGAATTCCACTCCTAGGAATTTACCCTAAGAATGCAGCAGCCCAATTTGAAAAGGACAAATGCACCCCTATGTTTATTGCAGCACTATTTACAATAGCCAAGAAATGGAAGCAACCTAAGTGTCCATCAGTAGATGAATGGATAAAGAAGATGTGGTACATATACACAATGGAATATTATTCAGCCATAAGAAGAAAACAAATCCTACCATTTGCAACAACATGGATGGAGCTAGAGGGTATTATGCTCAGTGAAATAAGCCAAGCCGAAAAAGACAAGTATCAAATGATTTCACTCATATGTGGAGTATAAGAACAAAGAAAAAGTACTGAAGGAACAAAACAGCAGCAGACTCACAGAACCCAAGAACGGACTAATAGTTACCAAAGGGAAAGGGACTGGGGAAAATGGGCGGGAAGGGAGGGATAAGAGGGAAAAAGGGGCATTATGATTAGCAGATATAATGTTGGGGGGGCACGGGGAAGGCAGTACAACTCAGAGAAGACAAGTAGTGATTCTATAGCATCTCATTACGCTGATGGACAGTGACTGTAATGGGGTTGGTGGGGGGGACCTGATGAAGGGGTAGTTTAATAACCGTAATATTGCACATGTAATTGTAGATTAATGATAATAAAATAAAGTATATTTAAAAATAAATAAATAAATAATAAAAACAGGTTGTTTAGCCTCCATGTGTTTGTAGGCTTTTTTTTCCTTTGTGTAATTTATTTTGAGTTTCATACCATTGTGGACTGAGAAGCTGCTTGATACAGTTTCAATCTTTTTGAATTTATTGAGCTTCTTTTTGTGGCCTAGTATGTGATCTATTCTGGAGAACATTCCATTTTTCACTTGAGAAAAATGTGTGTCCTCCTGCTTTTGGGTGGAGTGTTCTGTTGATGTCTGTTAATTCCATCTGATCTAATGTATTGTTCAGTGCCTCTATTTCCTTATTTACTTTCTGTCTGGTTGAATTGTCTATTGATGTGAGTGGTATGTTCACGTTTCTTACAATAAGTTGTTGCAATCTATTTCACCCTTTAATTCTATTAGTATTTATTTTACATACTTAGGTGCTCCTATGTTGGGTGCCTAGATATTCATAATGATTATATCTTCTTGTTGGACTGAACCCTTTATCATTATATGATGTCCTTCTTTGTCTTTTGTTACTTTCTTTGTTTTGACATCTATTTTGTCCTGTATAAGTACTGCTTCTCTTGCTTTTTCTCCCTGTTGTTTTCATGAAAATCTTCTTCCATTCCTTCACTTTTAGTCTGTGTATATCTTTGGGTTTGAAATGAGTTTCCTGTAAGCAACATATAGATGGATCTTATTTCTTTATCCATTCTGCCACTCTTTGTCTTTTGATTGGTGCATTCAGTCCATTTACATTTAAGGTTATTATTGATAGGTATTTACTTGTTGCCGCTTTATTAATTTTTTTTGTTTGTTTTTATGGCTCCTCTCTGTTCCTTTCTTCCTCTCTATGCTCTTCTCTTGTTATTTGATGTATTTTCTTTAGTGTTGTGGTTGGATTTCTAGAGGGTGATATTAAGGCATATCTGTATACAGGTGAGACTGACTCAGTAATGAAGGAGAAATTGGTGATGATAGAGAAAGGGGGTAAATGAATGAAGAAGAGAGAGAGGATGAAATCTAGAGAACTGGGTTATGGCTTTGGCCATGGATTGGAATGGGAATACTTCCTCTGTGGTAATAAGAAGGAAGGCCAAGCAGATGCAGAGAATGTGCTAGACTTGATGGTATGAACATGAGGTAGCCAGTCAAATTGCCTTTTTTTTTTCACTGAAATATGAGGTAAAGCTTAATTGAAAATGGAGGGCAAGGATGGAATGGAAGTTTCAAGGAAGAAAAGAAGCTGAAAACATGATCTCTGAGAGTGGAGCTTTAGAAGATTTGTCTGGCTGTACTGAATGACTATCTGAAATTTGTGATCATAAACATAATGTCAGACCAATAAACAGTATTCCTTATATGGTTTTTAACCCAGGGAATATCAATAGGCAATATTATCCTGAAAAAGAAGACAAAGAACTAGGAAAATTTTAAGTCTGAATGGAAATATGAAGGAGGGATGCACACCTCTTAATGCACACACACTCCCTGGGTGATCTCATCTATTCTCATGATTTTACCTATGGCCCCAGCACAGTATATCCAGTCTGGGTGTTTCTATGGGTTTCAGACCTATATATCAGATTGTCTGCTGGACATCTCCACTGGAAGACTCATAGGCATTCCAAACTCAACCTACTCAACATCTTTACTCTTACTCCTGTGTTGCTTGTACCCCCATCTACCCAGACACAGGTTAGAAAGTTGGGAGCATTTTTACTTTCTCACTATCTCCTACCTACCCCAAAACATCCAAGCACCGGTCCTGCCTATTTTACCAATAAAATGTGAATCCATTTCTTCTCTATCTTGATTGCCATCATCCTTGTTCAAATTTCCCTCATATCTCACCTGAACTACTGGAATGGCGGCTTAACCATCATGACTGTCTACACTTTTCTCCCTTTTGAAAATCATTCAAACTTATTCAAACCTATTGCTGCTTGAATTCTCTGTATGAATGCCTATCAGACCATGCTGTACTTGTATTTTAAAACTATCCATTAGCCTTAGATTCAAACTCTTGGACATAGCCGATAAATTCCCCTGTAATCTGGCCTCTGCCTCTTTCTTCAGCCTCATCTCTGCACTCCGCGCCTTGCACTTTATCCCTGATTGAACTGCTTCATAGCTTCCCATATTCCTCAAGTCATGCTGTTTTTTGTCTCTCTGCTCTTGTTCATGCTTTTCCCTCTGCTTGGAATGCTCCTCCCCAGAGACATGACATATTCATGAATTGAAAGATTCAATATTGTTAAAATGTCAGTTCTCCCCAAATTAATCTATAGATTTAATGAATCCCAATTGAAACCCAGCATATTTTGCATTGGAATTGACAAGGTAATTCTTAAATGTACAGAGAAATGCCAAGGTATTAGAATAGCCAAGCCAATATTGAAGAAGAAAGCTGGAGAGTGTATGTTGCCATACATCCAAATTTATTATAAAAGTTCAGAAATTAAGATAGTGTGATATTTGCACAAGTTTAGACAAGTAGAATAATGGGCTGGATTAGAAAATCCAGAAACAAACCTATGTATTTATGTATGTATAGGTTTTTCCTGTACATTCACAGTCACTCATTTATAACAGTCTCCACTACCATTCTGTGGGGGAGAGGAGGTCTTTTCATGAACTGGTGCTGGGACAAATTTGTCATCTATATGGAAAATAATGAAACCTGACTCCAACCTTATACCATATGTACAATATTGTTTAAAATGGGGTATAAACCCAAATGTGAAAAGTAAAATAATAAGACTTTTAGGAGAAAATATAGGAGAATACCTTCATAAACTTGGGATAGGCAGAGACTTCTTGAATATTACACAAAAAGCAATAACTACCAGAGAAACAATAGATAAATTAGACATAATTAAAATTAATTAAAATATCCCACTGAGAGACTAATAAGGCAAGCCGCATACTGAGAAAAGATACTTGCAGTATATACAACTGATAAAAAATTATGTGGCATCCATGAACGTACTCTGCTTATATCTCCATCTAGAGAGAATCTCCCTCAATTTTCAAGCCAAGACCATATAATCCCTTGGAAACTCCTAGCCAATTATGAGCACAGTAGTGGTATAAGGGCTTGTTATGCCTGGCCAGTACAGGACTTCTTTATGGAAAATCTCTGTGTTAGAGCTTTCTATTGAGCTGGCTGAGACTTATTCAGAGATGTACCCCAATATGATTCTATTCTTACTATTCTACTCTATTCCAATTCTTCCTTGGCCTTTTCCTTGTACAAGTGTCAGACTTGCATCTGAAGACTTTGCCTGTTCCTTTTTTCTCTCCCCTTTATCTTTCATATGTATTACTCACAATAAATCTCTTGCACTGCTCATTTCATATTGTCATTCAATTCCTAGAGGGCCTAACTGGTATATGCATATCCATTCTACAGATCAATGGAAAAAAAGATAGCTACCCATTTTTTAAAGTGGGCAAAAGATGCAAACAGGCACTTTAGAAAGAAAGATAGCCAAATGATTAATAAGCATAGAAAAAGGTGCTTAGTATCACTTGTCATCAGGGAAATGTATATAAAAACCACAATGAAATATTGCTATACCTTCATCAGAATGGCTAAAATTAAAAGGACAATACCAAAGTTGATAAGCATGTGGAACAAATGAAATTCCCTTAATTTTGGGGGGAGAATATAAATTGATATGACTACCTTGGAAAACTGGCAGTATCTACTAAACCTAAAATGTGAATATTCTATGATCCAGCAATACTACTACTCTTGGGTATATACTGAACAGAAATAAGTGCTTATATTCACCAAAAGATGCACAAGAATGTTTAATGCACCATTATTGGTATTACCAATAATATGCTTTATTAGTATTATTGGTATTGGAAAACAATTCAGACATTCATCAATAGGAAAATGGATAAACTGAGGTATATTCATATTATGGATTTTTCTCCAATTATAAAAAGGAATCTACTGTTACCACCCAACAAAATGGATGAGTCTGATAAACATCAGTGAAAACGCCATACACAAAAGAGTATATACTATATGAATCCATTTATACCAAGTTCAAAAAACAGCTAAAATGAATTATATATGTGGTAGAGGGCAGAATATTGGGAACCTTTGGTGGTGGATATTGATGGGAAGGCGTCTGATGGAGCCTTCTATGTTGCTAGAAACTTTCTGTATCTTCTAGGTGGTGAGTGACAAAATCTTTCCTTGACCAGACTTTGGTCAGGCTCCTTTGAGCCCTCTTCTCAACGAGGCCTCAACCTTGGCCTGTAACCCGTGCCAACTCTCCGCACAAATTACTTTGCCCACCCCCTACACTAAGAAACTTGAACAAACACTAGCAAAGTTTCTAGCAGCTCAAGACTGCATCCCTAGAATAATGGTTTCGGCCCTCTTAGGTTGCTGTTCAGGAAAGCTCAGGATTGCCAAAATAATTACTATTTGTTCTAGGTAACAGGTAAAGACCCATGTCTCCTAGTCACTGTGGGAGAAGCCTAACTTCAATAAAAGCCAGTTAACAAATGCAAATGGCCTGATTACCTTGACCAGTCCCCTTACCACTTTTTGTAATTTTCCACTTCCCTGACTGCTCATTCCCCTTCCCTGTTCCCTTCTTATCCCTTGAAAATGCGTAGTCACCTCTGCACAAATGGAAATTGAGTTCAGTTACACTGGGCTCTCTTCCTTATTTCAAAATCACTATAGTGTCTGGCTTTCTTTATCATGGATTACATATTTCTAAAAATTGAGCTATACCAGTATATAAAGATTTGTGTACTATGTATGTCATACCTCAAGTATTTAAACACTTTTTGAATTTTAAAAAATTTGAAAAGATTCTGAATAACTTTCTCCACAAGGATCACAGAACCTGCACAGCCCTACCTTAAGACCCTGCTGCCCACTTTCCTCCTCCCCACCTCCTAACACACATTTCTTTACTTGGTTCATTCCTACTCATCCTTTAAGATTCAGCTTACAGGAAGGGTTTGTGGATTCTCCTGGCCAGATAGGCTGTTCCTTCTCTGTTGTTGGTTAGCAATTTCAGAGTTCCCTAGGTGAAATTTGAAACTGGCCCCCATATATGGAAGGGAAGGAGAGACCAAAGAAAAAGGCAGACCACTTAAGGTTGGTAGATGGCAGATTTAATAAGCAAGAGAACTTACATACAGGGCTTGTCTTGGGCAATTGCAAGACAAGTAGATCTCCACACCACCCACCAGATTCTTAAAAGTTTATATAAAGGCCTTAACAGGGTTCAATCATGTACATAGTTCAGATGGTTTCAACTACGCATTACTCTCTCAAGGCTGTGTCCTTGAAATGGCTCCTAGTGCGGGAACAGTGAGTAAAAAGGTACATTCCAAGGACAGAGAAAGAGGTAAAGAATCTGCAGTAGCCCAGCTTAAGGGTCAACTGGTGGTCACATCCTCTTGATGACATCCTCCAATATCTGTGCAACATAAAACCCAGCATGTTTTCTATTATCCTGCTTAACACATTGAATTCCAGTTATTTGGTCCATGTGCCTGGCTCCCTTACTCAACTCTAAAATCTTGGGAAGCAGGGACTGTCTTACTCCTGGTGGCTGGCACATAGCAGGTGTTCTGTATTTGTTGAGTGAATTGTCCTGGCTAGTGACCAGTACCTTTGTTCCTTGGGCCTGGTGAGGTTATTGAGCATCCCTCCATGTGTGGTACTCAGTGAGTGATGTATCATACACCGTGCATTTGGATAGTTCTGAGCCTATGAGGGACCACAATGATTGATTTTGTTCTGAAACTTTGTTTCTATATCTATTCAGTTTAAAGACAGACATCTTTTTTATTCTTCAACAACAACAAAAACTCTTACAGAGCAATTTTACTTTTTATCTCTTACTCTCACCCTTTGTTATTCTAGGATCATAGACTAAGAACATATCCATTTACTAATCAAATCTGTCCATTTCTTGAAGGATGTAACTTCTTGATCACTGCACTATTTAAAAAAAAGATTTTATGTGTTTAAGGCATGTTTAGTATCAAGAGCAATAGTTTTCTGCTTCATCAGATCAGTGTCCACTCTTTTATAACATACATGTAAGTATATAAAACAGCTCCTTTATTAACCTGAAATGAAATTCATAGATATAATCCGTTTTACATGTAAATTTTCAAATAAAATAATGCTCAAATAAAATCTCCAGCAATATCAAGGAGAAATAAAAAGAAAGCCATTTAAAAAAAATATTGACTTCAATATGTAAATGTTTGGTGTGAATAATATAAAATATATGTGTTAGTCTCTGTCCCCAGTTCCTGGGACAGAGCTTCTAAATCTTTGAAATTCCCTGGGTGATAGCAGTGTCTCTTGCTTTAATGAGGCAACTCTGGGTGGGCTCTTGGATGGCTCCTGGGTGGGGTCTGGTCACCACAAAGAAGCTTGGAACTTTCAGCCTCCTTCCCCATTCTTGAGAGAGGGGAGAGGTGCTGGAAATAGAGGTAATAATCACTCATGCCTATGTGATTGAAGCCTCTATACAAACCTAGTATTAAGGGGTTGAGAGCTTCCAAGTTGGTGAACATGTGGAGGTACTGGGAGAGTGGCTTGCCTGGAGAGGGCATGGAAGTTCCATGCCCATCCCACATACCTTGCCCTAGGTATATTTCATCGGGCTGTTTTTCTGTGTCCTTTATCATGTCCTTTATTATTTAATACACTGGTAAATGTAAGTATGTGTTTCCCTGAGTTCTATGAGCAGTTGTAGCAAATAATCTAATTCAGTTGGGAGGAGGTCATGGGAACCTCTGATGTATAACCAAGTGGGACAGAGTTATGGGTAACCTGGGGACCTACTACTTACAATTGGTATCTGAAGTAAGGGGGAATTCTCATGAGACTGAGCACTTAGTCTGTGGGCTCTCATGTTATTCCAGGTAGATAGTGTGAACATTTAGTTAAATTGCAAGATCCAGCTTGTCTCACAGAGAAGTGCTTAGCGTGGGAAACTTTCTGCACATCTGGTATCAGAAGTGTTGTGAGTTTTTTGGTAGTGAGAGAGTAAAGGAGAACCACAGGAGGAAAGCTGATGCACATTGGGTGTGACTACATTAATAGGCATGATGAAGTTTTCAAATATTTGCACCTAAATATAGAATTACTGTGAATGCAAGTGCTCCAGATGTAGCCTGATGCAAATGTATTGTATCGGTAAGCTGTCAGAGTTGTGACTTTCCAACTTTAAAAATGTTTTCTAATAAAACAATCTTCCTTTGATTACACAGTAGTTGCAGTCCTAGGAAATTCGGTATATGTTAAAACCACACAAAAATATTTTGTTTATATGTAAAATGGAGTTGTGTTCTAGGCCTATATTATTATTATAGACTTTTTATCTGCATGAATGTGAATGTCTAGTGAGACATTGTTAAGTTATGAGGATGGGGGACAACTCGTGGCTGTGCTGGACTGCCCCTTGCAGGACATCTAGCATTCTTGACCACCCCTGCAGTACATGCCAGTGGTGCCTGCAATTACTGTGACAACCAACAACTTGGTCACAGATTTCCAAAATATCCCCAGTGGTTTAGAAAAGTGGTTCTTAAACTTTGGGTGTCATAGAATCACTTGGGGAGCTTGTTTGGCATGCACATTCCTTGGCCGCACTCCCAGAAATTCTGATTCAGTAGGTAGGAGAAATACCCTGGAATCTGTCTATTTTTTTGTCAGTTTTTTATTGACTATCCCAAGAGTTTTGTCCCTCAGAACTCACTTTGACAAGCTTTGTTCTATGCTAGAGCCATGATACTCAACTTATCATCACTCACTAATGAATCCAAGTCACAGCAGGGGATGATTTTACCACATAAGGACTTTTATATTAAGACACATTAATTCAGTATCTTTATGTATTTTTTAAATTTTGGTATCATTAATGTACAATCACTTGAACAACATTATGGTTACTAGACCTCCTAGTATCAAGTCCCCCCCACATACCCCACTACAGTCACTGTCCATCACCGTAGTAAGATGCTATAGAATCATTACTTGTCTTCTCTATAAATACTGCCTTTCCCATGTCCCCTGTGGCTGCATTATGGTGCTAATTGTAATGTCCCTTTTCCCCCCTTATCCCTCCCTTCCCACCCATCCTCCCCAGTCCCTTTCCCTTTGGTAACTGTTAGTCCAGTCTTGGGTTCTGTAAGTCTGCTGCTGTTTTGTTCCTTCAGTTTTTCCTTTGTTCTTATGCTCCACATATGAGTGAAATTATTTGATACTTGTCTTTCTCTGCCTGGCTTATTTCACTGAGCATAATACCCTCTAGCTCCATCCATGTTGTTGCAAATGGTAGGATTTGATTCTTCTTATGGCTGAATAATATTCCATTGTGTGTATGTACCACATCTTCTTTATCCATTCATCTACTGATGGACACTTAGGTTGCTTCCATTTCTTGGCTATTGTAAATAGTGCTGCAATAAACATAGGGGTGCATATATCTTTTTCAAACTGTGCTGCTGCATTCTTAGGGTAAATTCCTAGGAGTGAGATTCCTGGGTCAAATGATATTTCTATTTTGAGTTTTTTGAGGAACCTCCATACTGCTTTCCACAATGGTTGAACTAGTTTGCATTCCTACCAGCAGTAAAGGAGGGTTCCCCTTTTATCCACATCCTCACCAACATTTGTTGTTGGATGTTGGCCATCCTAACTGGTGTGAGGTGATATTTCATTGTGGTTTTAATTTGCATTTCTCTGATGATAAGCTATGTGGAGCATCTTTTCATGTGCCTGTTAGCTATCTGTATTTCTTCTTTGGAGAAGTTTCTGTTCAGATCCTCTGCCCATTTTTTTTTATTTTTTAAATATAATTTATTTTATTATCATTAATCTACAATTACATGTGCAATATTACGGTTATTAAACTACCCCTTCATCAGGTCCCCCCCACCAACCCTATTACAATCACTGTCCCATCAGCGTAATGAGATGCTATAGAAATACTACTTGTCTTCTCTGAGTTGTACTGCCCTCCCCGTGCCCCCCCAACATTATATCTGCTAATCGTAATGCCCCCTTTCCCCTCTTATCCCTCCCTTCCCACCCATTTTCCCCAGTCCCTTTCCCTTTGGTAACTATTAGTCCGTTCTTGGGTTCTGTGAGTCTTGTGCTGTTTTGTTCCTTCAGTTTTTTTCTTTGTTCTTATACTCCACATATGAGTGAAATCATTTGATACTTCTCTTTTTCGGCTTGGCTTATTTCACTGAGCATAATACCCTCTAGCTCCATCCATGTTGTTGCAAATGGTAGGATTTGTTTTCTTCTTATGGCTGAATAATATTCCATTGTGTATATGTACCACATCTTCTTTATCCATTCATCTACTGATGGACACTTAGGTTGCTTCCATTTCTTGGCTATTGTAAATAGTGCTGCAATAAACATAGGGGTGCATCTGTCCTTTTCAAATTGGGCTGCTGCATTCTTAGGGTAAATTCCTAGGAGTGGAATTCCTGGGTCAAATGGTATTTCTATTTTGAGTTTTTTGAGGAACCTCCATACTGCTTTCCACAATGGTTGAACTAATTTGCATTCCCACCAGCAGTGTAGGAGGGTTCCCTTTTCTCCACATCCTCGCCAACATTTGTTGTTGTTTGTGTTTTGGATGTTGGCCATCCTCACTGGTGTGAGGTGATATCTCATTGTGGTTTTAATCTGCATTTCTCTGTTGATTAGCGATGTGGAGCATCTTTTCATGTGCCTGTTGGCCATCTGAATTTCTTCTTTGGAGAAGTGTCTATTCATGTCCTCTGCCCATTTCTTAATTGGATTATTTGCTTGCTGTTTGTTAGGTGCATGAGTTCTTTATATATTTTGGATGTCAACCCTTTATCAGATACATTTTTTATGAATATATTCTCCCATACTGTAGGATGTCTTTTTGTTCTACTGATGGTGTCCTTTGCTGTACAGAAGCTTTTCAGCTTGATATAGTCCCACTTGTTCATTTTTGCTTTTGTTTCCCTTGCCCGGGGAGATATGTTCATGAAGAAGTTGCTCATGTTTATGTCCAAGAGATTTTTGCCTATATTTTTTCTAAGAGTTTTATGGTTTCATGACTTACATTCAGGTCTTTGATCCACCTTGAGTTTACCTTTGTGTATGGGGCTAGACAGTAGTCCAGTTTCATTCTCTTACATGTAGCTGTCCAGTTTTTCCAACACCAGCTGCTGAAGAGGCTGTCATCCTCTGCCCATTTTTTAATTGGCATATTTGCTTTTTGTTTGTTGAGGTGCATGAGCTCTTTATATATTTTGGATGTCAACCCCTTATCGGATATGTCATTTATGAATATATTTTCCCATACTGTAGGATGTCTTTTTGTTCTACTGATGGCGTCCTTTGCTGTACAGAAGCTTTGTAGTTTGATATAGTCCCACTTGTTCATTTTTGCTTGTTTCCCGCCCGGGGAGATATGTTCATGAAGAAGTTGCTCATGTTTATGTCCAAGAGATTTTTGCCTATGTTTTTTTTAAGAGTTTTATCATTTCCTGACCTATATTCAGGTCTTTGGTCCATTTTGGGTTTACTTTTGTGTATGGGGTTAGACAGTAATCCAGTTTCATTCTCTTACAAGTAGCTGTCCAGTTTTGCCAACACCAGCTGTTGAAGAGTCTATTTCCCCATTGTATATCCATGGCTCGTTTATTGTATACTAATTGACCACATATGCTTGGGTTTATATCTGGGCTCTCTATTCTGTTCCACTGGTCTATGGGTCTGTTCTTGTGCCAGTACCAAATTGTCTTGATTACTGTGGCTTTGTAGTAGAGCTTGAAGTCAGGGAGCGTAATTCCACCTGCTTTATTCTTCCTTCTCAGGATTGCTTTGGCTATTCGGGGTCTTTTGTCATTCCATATGAATTTTAGAACTATTTGCTCTAGTTCACTGAAGAATGCTGTTGGTATTTTGATAGGGATTGCATTGAATCTCTAGATTGCTTTAGGCAGGATGGTCATTTTGACAATATTAAATCTTCCTAGCAAAGAGCATGGGATGAATTTTTACTTATTAAGTGTCCTATGTAATTTCTCTTAAGAGTGTCTTATAGTTTTCAGGGTGTAAGTCTTTCACTTCCTTCGTTAGGTTTATTCCTAGGTATTTTATTCTTTTTGCAGCAATTGTGAGTGGAATTATTTTCCTGATTTCTCTTTCTGCTAGTTCACCGTTACTGTATAGGAATGCAACAGATTTCTGTGTATTAATTTTGTATCCCGCAGCTTTGCTGAATTCAGATATTAGTTATAATAGTATTGGAGTGGATTCTTTAGGGTTTTTTATGTACAATATCATGTCATCTGCAAACAGGGACAGTTTGAGTTCTTCCTTGCTAATCTGGATGCCTTGTATTTCTTTGTGTTGTCTGATTGCTGTGGCTAGGACCTCCAGAACTATGTTGAATAAAAGTAGGGAGAGTGGGCATCCTTGTCTTGTTCCTGATCTTAAAGGAAAAGCTTTCAGCTTCTCACTGTTAAGTATAATGTTGGCTGTGGGTTTGTCATATATGGCCTTTATTATGTTGAGGTACTTGCCCTCTATACCCATTTTGTTGAGAGTTTTTATCATGAATGAATGTTGCATTTTGTCGAATGCTTTTCAGCATCTATGAAGATGATCATGTGGTTCTTGTCCTTCTTTTTGTTGATGTAGTGGATGATATTAATGGATTTTCGAATATTGTACCATCCCTGCATCCCTGGGATGAATCCCAGTTGATCATGATGGATGATCTTTTTAATGTATTTTTGAATTCAGTTTGCTAATATTTTGTTGAGTATTTTTGCATCTATGTTCATCAGGGATATTGGTCTGTAATTTTCTTTTTTGTGGTGTCTTTGCTTGGTTTTAGGATCAGAGTGATGTTGGCTTCGTAGAATGAGTTTGGAAACCTTTAAGGAGGATCATATTAGCTCTTCAGTAAATGTTTGATAAAATTCAGCAGTGAAACCATCTGGTACAGGACTTTTGTTCTTAGGTAGTTTTTTTATTACCAATTCAATTTCTTTGCTGGTAATTGGTCTATCCAGATTTTCTCTTTCGTCCTGGGTCAACCTTGGAAGGTTGTATTTTCCTAGAAAGTTGTCCATTTCTTCTAGGTTATCCAGTGTGTTACCATATAATTTTTCACAGTATTCTCTCATAATTCTTTGTATTTCTGTGGTGTCCGTAGTAATTTTTCCTTTCTCATTTCTGATTCTGTTTATGTGTGTAGACTCTCTTTTTTTCTTGATAAGTCTTTCTAAGGGTTTATCTATTTTGTTTATTTTCTCCAAGAATCAGGTCCTGCTTTCATTGATTCTTTCTATTGTGTTATTCTTCTCAATTTTATTTATTTATGCTTTAATCTTTATTATGTCCCTCCTTCTACTGACTTTGGGCATCATTTGTTCTTCCTTTTCTAGTTTCATTAATTGTGAGTTTGGACTGTTCATTTGGGATTGTTCTTCTTTCCTGGGGTAGGCCTGTATTGCAATATATTTCCCTCTTAGCACGGCCTTCACTGCCTCCCACAGATTTTGTGTTGTTGAATTATTGGTGTCATTTGTGTCAATATATTGCTTGATCTCTGTTTTTATTTGGTCATTGATCCATTGTTTATTTAGGAGCATGTTATTAAGCCTCCATGTGTTTGTGGGCTTTTTCATTTTCTTTGTGTAATTTATTTCTAGTTTCCTACCTTTGTGATCTGAGAAGCTGGTTGGTACAATTTCAGTCTGTTTGAATTTACTGAGGTTCTTTTTGTGGCCTAATATATGATCAATTCTTGAAAATGTTCCATGTGCACTTGAGAAGAATGTGTATCCTGCTGCTTTTGGATGGAGTGTTCTGTAGATGTCTGTTAGGTCCATCTGTTCTAATGTGTTGTTCAGTGTCTCTGTCTCTTTATTTATTTTATGTCTGGTTGATCTGTCCTTTGGAGTGAGTGGTGTGTTGAAGTCTCCTTGCATTCTATTTCCCCCTTCAATTCTGTTAGTATTTGTTTCACATATGTAGGTGCTCCTGTGTTGGGTGCATTGATATTTATAATAGTTATATCCTCTTGTTGGACTGACCCTTTTATCATTATGTAATGTCCTTCTTTGCCTCTTGTGACTGTCTTTGTTTTGAAGTCTATTTTGTCTGATACAAGTACTGCAACTCCTGCTTTTTTCTCACTATTGGTTGCATGAAATATCTTTTTCCATCCCTTTACTTTCTGTCTGTGTGTGTCTTTGGGTTTGAAGTGAGTCTCTTGTAGGCAGCATATAGATGGGTCTTGTTTTTTTATCCATTCAGTAACTCTATGTCTTTTGATTGTTGCATACAGACCATTTACATTTAGGGTAATTATCCATAGATATGTACTTATTGTCATTGCAGGCTTTAGATTTGTGGTTACCAAATGTTCAAGGGCAATTCCATTACTATCTAACAGTCTAATTTAACTTACTTTGTATAGTATTACAAACATGACCTAAAGGTTCTTTTTTTTTTCCTCCTTTTTCTTCCTCCTCCATTCTTTGTATGTTATGAATCATATTCTGTTGTCTTTTTCTTCCATTGGGTGACATCTACTTAGCCTTAGGAATACTTCCATCTGTAGGAGTCCCTCCAAAATGCACGGTATAGGTGGTTTGTGGGAGGTAAATTCTCTCAGCTTTTGCTTATCTGAAAATTGTTTAATCCCTCCTTCAAATTTAAATCATTACCTTGCCGGGTAGAGCGTTCTTGGTTCAAGGCCTTTCTGTTTCATTGCATTAAATATCTCATGCCACTCCCTTCTGGCCTATAAAGTTTCTGTTGAGAAGTCTGATGATAGCCTGATGCATTTTCCTTTGTATGTGATCTTTTTTTCTCTCTCTAGCTGCTTTGAAAAGTCTGTCTTTATCCTTGATCTTTGCCATTTTAATTATTATATGTCTTGATATTGTCTTTCTTGGGTCCCTTGTGTTGGGAGATCTGTGCATCTCCATGGCCTGAGAGGCTGTCTCCTACCCCAGATTGCGGAAGTTTTCAGCAATTACCTCCTCAATGACACTTTCTATCCCTTTTTCTCTCCTTCTTCTGCTACCCCTATAATGCGAATATTTTTCCGTTTGGATTGGTCACACAGTTCTCTCAATATTCTTTCATTCTTAGAGATCCTTTTTTCTTTCTATGCCTCAGCTTCTTTGTGTTCCTCTTCTCTAATTTCTATTCCATTTACCGTCTCTTCTACTACATCTAATCTGCTTTTAAATCCCTCCATTGTATGTTTCACTTCAGGAATGGAATTTGTTAATGATTGAATCTCCGACTTAAATTCATTCCTGAGTTCTTGAGTATTTTTCTGTACCTCCATAAGCATATTTATAATTTTCATTTTGAACTCTCTTTCTGGAAGATTGGTTAGTTCGGTTTCATTTGGCCCTCTTTCTGTGGTTTGTGAGATTTTGGCCTGAACCATATTCTTTTGATGTTTCATATTTCTGCATGGTGCCCACTGGTGCAAAGAAACTCCAGTCTCTGGAGCTGCTCAGCCCCTAGAGTGAGTTTGGGGGTCTTAGGGGAGTCGAGCTGGTGCTTGGGGGGAGGAAAGATCTGTTTCCTACTTCCCATCTGCAGTGCCTGTCTCTAGTGTCAGAGCCAGTGGGCCAAGCTCACATGTGTAAACCTCTATGCTTTGGGTCTCTAGCTGTTGTAGGTGGGGTCTCCCTCTTGCTGGCCTGACGCCTCTGCAGTGACTGCGAGTTTGTGAGCAGGTGCTTGCAGGCCGGTAGGAAGGCTCAGCAGGCTGTGTGTCACAGTGGGGGGACTTGGAGCTGAGTAGGCAGCTGGGGGGATGGAGCACCTGAAGCTCCTCAAAGTCCCGAACCAGCTGGGCAGAACATGCCCAGACATCCTTGTCCAGCTCTCCTTTCTCCCGCGCCACAAGCTCCATCCAAACCCCGCTCCTTCAGCAGCCCTCTCGCTGCTAGGAAGCCTCTCAGACTGCCCACCCTTCCTTTGACACAGAGCAGCCGGGTGTGGATCCCGTCCTCCACCAATGGCTGGAATGTCAGTCTCTGAGGCCCTCTGCCCGTCCGAGCTCCCCAATGTCCAGAGCACCACACAGTATAGGCTTTCGTTCACAAAGCAGATCTCCAGGGCTAGATGTCCTGCAGTCCTAGGCTTCCACCCCTTTCCCGCTCTGTTTCTTTTCCTCCCTCGGGTGAGCTGGGGTGGGGGAAGGGCCTGGGTCCCACCTGATTTAGGCTTTCATATGTTACCCTGCTTTGTGAAGTCTGCTCTGTTTGTGAGTTCTGCATGTAGTCTGGTTCAGCCTCCTTTCTTCTTGCTGTTTTAGGGTTAGTTGTATTAAGTATATTTTTGTACTATTTGTGGTTTTGGGAGGACTTCTCCGTGTCACCTCTCATGCCGCCATCTTGAATCTTGGTCAGTATCTTTATGTTTTAAGACCATACAGATTCCAGTAGTGTTGTTGGCAAAATATTTTATTGCTGTCACTTTCTGGCACCAAATACAGTGAAAATTCCACTAGTTGTTGAAAATTGTAATAATACTGTTGAGTGTATTCTTGCTACTCTAATAATGCAGAAGTAAATTTTAAAACTCAAGTGATAATAGGAGACGGTCAGAAACTCAGTGGATGGTTTTAGGCAAGGTTAGGCAAAGTACTTGGAGAGGACAGGGGGAGCCCCACGTTAAGGGTAGCCTACCAAGGAGTCCAAATGGAAGAAATGGCATCCTCCTCTTCTAGGGGAGCATTAGAACTGAGGTGAGCTCAGCTGAGTGATTACTATGCACATGCAACACCCCACCTAAATGACACATTTTTCTCTACCAGTTGAGAGCCACCCACAGTTCTGGAGTTGGATCAGAGGCTTTTCTTGTGAACAGAGAGTAGTTTGTCCACTAAGACTAAGGCACTCCTTTTACCAGGAGCAAGTTGTTTGGGAAGAAATAGGAAGACTGTTTTGTGGATATGAGTATTGTTTGAGACCTCTGCAATCCATTTCCATGAATTTAACATGTTGTAAAAGACAATGGCAAGGGGGAAAATACCTCATAAAGATTAAGGATTAGGATGTGTCAATCAGTTTTGAAAAGCCCTGGAACTGTTTCTACTTCCTTCAGCTTACTAAGCATTCTTTGAAAATGGCTGCAATATTCACAAAAGGAGGTAATACTTATGCAGGGTGGATGTTATTTGGTTAACTGGAGTGACGGGAAGGAGAGAAAGAAAGAAAACCTGCACATTGGAGAGGCCAGGACAATCGAAGCAGAGGGTAGGTGGCAGGCAGTGAGAAACACCTTTCCTTCTTTTTTCTGTATTAATTGTAGCTTGATACCTGATTGCCCAACTGCACTGTATCTCCCAGCTTTCCATGAGTGTGCCCACCCATTCCTAGGTAGAGGCGTTCAGATGGTGAGCCTGCTTCTTTTTGCCTTCCCTTAGGCTAAAAAGATGTTCTACAATGCATAGTCACACTTGTTGAGGACAATGTCCTAGACTTTAGGATTGAGAGACTATGTGGAAGGAACCTGTGTTATTGTATGGATCATCCTGGAACTCAGAGAGTGACTTAAGAAATGAATTTCTGTCTTTTCTGAATCATTGCCTTTGGGTCTCGTTACAGCAGCTAACATTGCATTAACTAATATGAGTATATATTAGGGAACAGAGAAATAAGGTGAAGATCTGGTAGTGGAGGGGTTAGAATGCTGGGAGGAGCAGTTTAGTTTTATCTTCTCAGAGGCAGTGGAAAAATACTGCAAGTTCTTAAACTAGAGAGTGCAGTGATGGAAGTCAGTGTTCTAGGGAAGTCACACTGGTAGCATAGCAAGTCTCCATTACGTGGTTATTGTGGTGAAACATGTGAGCCTGAAACAGACCAGGATAATGAGCATGGAAATGAAGTAAAAATGAAGAGGAAGGAAAACAATCAAGAAAGAGTGGGAGATTTTAAGTAAGATGGTCCTGAAGTAAGAACCAGATTACAAGGAGAAGTTTTAGGCTTTGGTGACCAGTTGGATACAGGGAATTAAGGAGAACCTGGAGTCAAAGATTTCTAATCTGGAAAACTGCTGACACAGCAGGAATTGCTGTCAGGGAAACAAATATATTGAAGAATTTCAAAAATTCATAAATAGTTTGGAATGTGGTAACAGACCCAGATCCTACCATCCTCATCTTTACCTCTTCTCCCTCCTATCCAACATGAGTCCATGTACTCCAAACTTCAAGGGAAAGGGACAGCCCCTAAAGTAGGAACTGTAGGTCTGAGGAAACCTACCCCACTCACCTATTTTCAGTTAAGGAACTGAAACAAGGCTTGTGAACACCCAGAGAAATGAAATCTTAGTACATGAAAGTTCTAAAAATCAGTCATTAAGCAGTTGTTTTTAAAATGCTTCTCTCTTTTCAGTTTTTCTGCGTATCTTGTGTAGGCCCTAGTAGTACATATGCTAATGTTGCACCTATGGCACTCATTAGAAGTATGACACAATGTACTGACTTGGTTTCTGTAACAGTGTGGTATCTGATGTTTCACAAATATGAGATTCAATAATTACATGTACAGATTTAAAATTAGCATTTTTCAGAACTGGTAAAGTCATCATCACCTTAAAGTCATAAGATATTCTGACATCTCAGCAGGGGAGAGTAAATTTTAAGGTTGGGAGGAACCCTATAATTACTTAGCTCACTGCCTCCTTTTATACATGAAGAAACCGAGGCACAAAAAATATAAGTACTTTGCCCACATTCATGCAGCTAGTTAGTTGCTGAGTTGGGACTTGAAACTAGATCTTCCCATGCTCCTGCTCATTTCCCAAAAGTTGTCAATTTAACATCTCTGGGAAAAGTAAAAATCACTCCTTTAACTTTTTTATTAAAGGCACTGAGCGTGTCTTATTCACTGTTTATTCCCTTAGTGGTTGGTACAGTGCCCTGAGTACTGTAGATGCGTAGTAAATATCTAATGAAATGTAAATTGTTACAACACTGAATCACTCCAGTATTGATATGAGTGCACTACTAGGCATTAGGTACTATTACAAAAAAGAGGCACAAGGCTCAACTCCTTTCTCACCCCCAAAGAGGTAAGTAACTGTTCCTGTAGAGAGGCATAGCGATGATTATATTAAGACCAATACCAAAGTCATGGATTAATATTGTAGAAGCAAGCTGAGCCCACCACTTAACAAGTTCTCTAATGATATTGAAAGTCCTTAATTTTTTGCTGAAATATTTGTTTTGAAATTACATAAAAAATATACATATAAAACATTAAAGAAAGACTGGAAAAAAGAAGAAAAATGACCTATAATTCTACCTCACTAATACAAATACCATCTATGTGAATGTGGGATTGTGTGTGCATATGTTCCCTTCCAGAGATTTTCATATGAAGGGTTTGATTTATTTCTTCTGCTATTACTTGATCATAGTTAAAAATTAAAGCAGAGAAAATGAGAATCAATCAAAATGGCCTCATCCCCAACCTCAGCCAAAAGTATCCAAGAGTAATGGTTTGGAGTGTATCCTCACATAACTTATATTGTATATTTTATATAGCTACAAGCATGAGTACTATACATACATAAAATTTTGTAGCCAATTTTTTTCCACTTAATATTATACTCTTCACATTTTCCCATGTTGCTACGTAGTTTTTATCCTAAGCTCTTTAAGGAAGGAAGTGGCTAGAGAATGGATGACGAGGAAATGGGAATAGTTCCAAGCTTTGTAAGGTCTTAAAAATGAGATTGAAAAACAGATTTTGTGTAACTGTGAAGTGGGAAAGTTGTAATAATAGGAAATTATGGGCAGAAGTTTGGCCTTTTTAAACTATTGCATAAGAAAGTAAGGCTTGTATTTTGTTATCCAACAGGACTGAAGATAAGCTAGTAATAATATGATTATTCTAAATATTTCATCTAATATTTACAGCAAGCCATCAAAAATTCCAGTGAGGTTCAAAATATAATTTTGGATCTTCCAGATGGAATTTTTTCACTTTCATAGTAAACACATACATTTATTTTTATTTATTGTGCCTATTAAAAGTGATAGATCAATATTATGAATCATAAAATTATACTTTTATATTCCTGGGTATATTTTAATACTATTTTTGCCTTCGACTTTTGATATGATCTTGGTCACATCACTTCTCTAAGTGGTTGTAGGGTGCTGTGTATATATGTTTATATGAAAATTTAATTTAATTTACATTAAATTAACCAATGATTAAGTACTCACCATATGCCAAACACTGTGTGATGCACTAGGAATACCAAGTATAAATTATGTCTCAACATCAAGGACCTTACAGTGTAGGTCCATTGCCATTCCGATATAAGATAATTAGTGCTGAAATAAGAGGGACCAAATATAATAGAGTGTGGCATCTTCTCTCCTGCTTTGCTGAGCCCAGAAGACCTCCTCTTCTGTACAACACTGCATTACACTTAGTTACTGGGACTCAAAAAGGATTGCTTATGTCCAAAGTCTTACAGAATGTATCATGAATACAGTTCCTTTATCTTTTGGCTTTAACGTCTTCCTCTACTGTGACTCCAAACCATCATCAGACTGATGATAGCCAGCCCCATTCCATCTCCTCTACTGTCCTTGCTTTCCCATCTGTCTCTTGAATGCCCTTGCACCAGAACTCTTTCATACTTCTGCAGCCACAAAACAAATTTCACCATGTAAATAAACTCATGTTGGAGGAAGTAGACAGTGAAAGTGGCATCTTAACTCCATTTTTAGCATTTAAGATCCAGTGAGAATACTCTGGTACTCTATGGGAGAAAGCTCACTCTCAACAATGTGCAAGATAGATTGGGGGAAGTGCAAGACTAGAGGCAGGATATTAGTAGGGAAAATAATTATAATCATGGAGGGGAGACAAGTGCTTGAATTAAGGCAGTGGTTTTGGGGAATAGGTATATGTGAAATGCAAGTAATGAGAGCAGGCTTCTGCTTTGAGCAACTATATTAATTGTGGTGCCGTTGAATAATCTAAGAACTCCAAAGGAGGGGAATTTCTCCCTTTGTATTACAGTAAGTCCATATATTAAAAGGCCCCTGTCTGTCATTTTTTCTCCTTTTCCCCCTTTTCAACAGGACCTTGATTTTGTTTGGCTAATCCACCCTGCTACAAATGCCAAGCACATCTTTAAGTCAATCATGGTGATCCCATTCCTCAGCTAGGGTGGCTAGGAATGGGTAAATGATAAAACTCTGACCAACATAATGGGAGGGGAAATTTGTGGAGGAGATCCTGGAAAAAATATTTTTCCTTCATTAGAGGAGACAGCCAGGAACTCACAAGACTTTGCTGTGTCTGCTTGTGACAGATGAACTATAAACACCATTTTAAGACCATGAGTTAAAAATAAAACTAATGTGCTGAAGATATTAGAGCAGAAAGATTTAGAAGGAAATCTGAATTTTTGATGACATGGTTAGCTGCTGAGTTGGAAGCATCCTATCTTAGTCCTTGTTATATAAGATATTAAATATCCCTTTATGGTTTAAACCAGTTGAGTTGAGTTTCCCATTGTAGTCCAAAACAATTTAAGATCTATAGAACTGTCCCTAAAAGAGAGAATCCTAGCTAGACTTGTAATCACTTGGAAATAAGATTTTGGGGGCTGTATCCTCAATGGTTCAACCAATGGCCCAAAGAAGTTCACCACTAAGAATGTGAACTCTTTGAGGTTTGAGCTCCTGGAAAACAGTCTCCAGTAAAGTATGTATTTCCTTAAAGTGGGCATTGAATTCTATCAATATTAAGTGAAGACACAGTATTTTAATTTTCACTTCCTGTATTATACTTACAGTTACTGTATGCATACTATTGCTTAAGACTACTGGCAGATTCAGAAATAGAACACAGAGGCTAGGCCAAAATGAAAGTTTACAACTTTAACAAAGCCCTTTGACAAAGAGTACAGGAAATAAAAGTAAACCAAATAGGAAGTAGACAGAGTAGAACAGAACAGCCGGAAATATTTGGGCCCAGCACAAGAATTAATCTATCTACAGAACATAAGCACCAAGCAAAATATTTAGAGCTGAAATCCTTGAATATTAAACATTTTAAGGGGATCATGAAAGAGGGACAAAAAGCAAAACAAAAACAAGAAAAAAGGAAGTAAGAGAAATAATGTCTTTTACCAGTATAATTATTGCATAACTCAAAGAATGTCTTCTGCATAGATAATGGCAGTTTTAAAACCTTTCTGCAAGTTCCTTGACCCTCCTCCGATGGAGAGGTGAATTCTGTGGCCTCTCTTCTTAAATATGGGCCAAACCTTAATGACTGGTTGACCAGTGAAGTATGGCAGAAGTGACATTACGTGACTTTTCAGGCTAGGTCGTAAAAGAGGGTAGAAATTCTATTTGGTTTGCTGGATTCCACCTGGTTTACCATGAGCCACTGTGTAACAAGCACCACCACCCTGAGGCCACCATACAGTGAGGAAGCACAAGCAAACCCACGCAGACCACATGGAGAGGCCCTCTGGTATGGAGAAAGAGAGGTGCCCAGCTACATCAACCTCCCATGCCCTCTCTTCCAGTTCCTGCCGTGTCTGGCTGCAATTGCATGAGAGATCCTAGGGCAGAGCCGCTAAGTGGGGCTCTTCTTAAATTCTGGACCCACAGAAATCATGAGAGATATACAATTATTCTTGTTTTAAGCCAGTGGGCTTTGGGGTTGTTATGCAGCAGTAACTGAAACAATAAATGAGGTGATTTAAATGCTATGGGTCTTTAATAAGTAAGGGAAGAGCCCAAGGGTCTATTAAAGTCATTATAGATAATTATTATAACAAGCAAAGTGAACTGGTGGTTTCCAGTCAGAGGACCTGTTACCAGTAATAAAAGCAAATAATTAATTAGTGAGAACAAGTAAGATTTTTTTAAACTCTTGATTCTGAAAATACTTAAGTTCATATGAAATGTTTAAAGATTATGCCATATTTCTCAAGGACAATTTGTATAAGAAATTTTCTTTTACCACCTTTTTTTTTCTTTTACCACGTTTTAATTCTTATTTCGGAGATTCATATTACAGTAATTACCCTTAACTGTGGGGAATACCTCCCAGGACCCCCCAGTGGATGTCTGAAACTGAAGATGGTATATACTATGTTTTTTTCCTATGCAAAACACCTATGATAAAGTTTAGTTTATAAATTAGACCCAGTAAGAGATAAACACCAATAAAATAGAACAATTATGCAAATGTGGTTTCTCTCTCTCTCAAAACATTGTACAGTCCTCACCCTTCTTCTTGTGATGGCATGAGATGGTAAAATGCCTACTTGGTGAGACGAAGTGAGGTGAATGACATAGGCTTTGTGTAGTGGTATTAGGCTCCTATTGACCTTCTGAGGAATGTCAGTAGGAGAATCATCTACTTGGGGGTTGTTGTTGACCTCAGGTAACTGAAACCATAGAAATTGAAACCATGGATAAGGGGGAACAACTGAAACAACAAACATTTCACTTAACTGAGGTTCAAAGTTAATGTTCCCTATCCTCAAATTGATTGAAGATGTTCTTCCAGAAAGCGAAAAGCTGATGTAAAAATGACAGTAGGCTGGATTTGGCTTATGGGCTGTAGTTTGCCAACCCTGCCCTAGAGGACTAAATTCCTAAAAACTGGTTTATTGGTTTCCTAGGGTTTCCATAACAAAGTACCACAAAGTGGGAAGCTAAAAACAATAGAAGTGTATTACCTATTTCCAGGGGACAGAAATCTGAAGTGAAGATGTTGCAGGGCCACGCTTCCTCCAAAGGCTCTGAGGGAGGACGTGTCTACCTCTTCCTGCTTCTGGTAGCTCTGGGTGTTCCCTGCCCGCCGTCTTCATATGGCTGTCTTCCATCTGCATCTGTGCCTGTGTTTCTTCTCAACTTCTTAGAAGGACTCCAGTCATACTCTAATTCAGTATGACCTCATCTTAACTAAATACATTTGCAATGACCCTATTTCCAAATAAGATCACATTCATTGGTTTTGGGGGTCAGGAATCGAACACACCTTTTTGGGGTGCACAATTCAATCCACAACAGCAATGGACTTAGCCAGAGAGCTGTGGAGGGTCCATGGGTCAAAGGTGTCCTCCTTATTATGTAACTCTTAGAAAACAGTTATGCTTTTGATGACCACCAGATGTGGCTCAGTTCTTGTCCTAGGGAGCACTTGCAAACCTGGAGCAAATAGAAAGCACTACCCTTCATGGCTCCCACAACTCCAAACACTTGGACACTTATTTTTTTTGTTGTTTTAGAGCCCCTAAATATTAGTTAGGCTCATTTATTTTAAAATATGTCACTCACTATTAGAAAAAAGGGCTAGAATTCATTTTATACTAAAATAAATGTTTCTTAGCTATTTTGGACTTACTGGAAGCTTCATGATACATCTGAGAGTTTAGGAAATAGGCAAATTTCTGTCTCTACAGTTTGTTTTCAAACTATAAACTTTAAACTTAAAAAAAAAGCTATTACTGTGGTCCAAGAAAGAGTTAATGGTGGCTTGTACCAAGGTTGTAGTAATGATGATGGAGTAAATGGATGTATTAATAATCTGTTAATAGATAAGATCTATAGTATTTGAAAATTCATGTATATAAGGGCGAGAAGAAGGTGTCAAGAATGACTTCCAGGTTTCCAACATGAGCAACTTTGTGGACAATGTATGATGGAATGAAGTAGGGAACTTTGGAAGAGGTTTGGGGTAGAACAAAGAAGATCATGAGTTTGGTATGGATATGTTTATTCTGAGCAGCTTGCTAAACAAGACAGCTGTCTATATGGATGTGAAACTGGAGATAGAAATTTGAGAGTGGTTGTTGGGATTTAAAGAGACCAATAAACAATGCCTCCTACTTTCAGAGGTCAGAACCAACTGGGAAATAGATCTTAACCAATTGGTTAAACTGGATTGTAGAATACACCTTTGATATACAGACAAAACTGGGCTTTTTTTTATATCGTCCCCCTGAATTTAACTGTTGATCCCCAGTGGCAGACCTCCCTATTGCAGAAACAGAGCCTGGTCCAGTAAGATTGTGTCATGTAGGAGAGAGGACTGAGTGCCTGCCACAAGGGGGCTTGGATCCAGAGAGAAAGAAAGAGAGGAGAGAGAGAGGAGGGAGAGGCACCCAAATTCCTTTTGAGTCACTCTCCCTGGGAAAAGACCTGACTGTTTCAGCAGGAAACAAAATGGTGTACTCAAGAGGTAACTGAGAGAATATAGCAAAGGGATTACTTGCAGAGGTGTGGGCAAGGTTAAAGCATACCAACAAAGGATCTAGAGGCATCCAGGAACTACATACAGGGAAGTTTTTGTAGGGTTAAGGGGAAAGCGCTCTTACCAGAACTCAGTGAGAGCTGTAGGCAAGGCAGAGGCACTACTCTACTGGCAAAGGAGAGGAGCCAGTGCCCAAATGGTGACTCTGATTACCCATGGGGTAGATTGTGAGGGGAAGATGAATATCCTGCCCACTAGCTCTTCTCACCTTCTTAACTCCCTCCCATTGACCAAACCCACAGGAAACCAGAGGACTATGACAGGGCATGCAGTCATGGCAGTCAGCCTGACGAGGGCACAGAGCAGTACAGAAAAGGGTAGGGAAGGGGCAGCGAGAAAGTAACCATTACACTGCTAATAAGGCCTAGAGAGAGGGCAAATGGGTCACTTTCCTGTCCCGGCAGTGAACTTCCCTTAGATTAAGATTGGAAACCTACTGTCCTGCTCCCACCTTTATGAGGCTAACCTCCACACCTGTCCCCTGACATCCACTCCTCCTTTACCTACCTATGGGTAGTCTAGCTTTTACTCCACGAAGGATCTGAAATGGGAGCAGAACAGTTCTTTAAATTATCAATGCCCACTGCATCCTAGGGCAAAGTTTATCACTATCCCATTTCCTATTTCTGTTCAGCTATATCATGCAACAGGTTTACTACAAGATATGCAGTGAGATCAAATGACAATACAAACATGACAAAATGCCATCTGACAATGATGCAATGCCAATAAAATTGAAATGCCCCAAATAACCTTCTTCCATTACAGTATTTCATTGATTTTAAGGTGTGAATTTTTTCTCATTTAAACATCTCTAAAATTAGTCATATCACAATCTCATCAGGCAGGCAGCTGTTAGGTTGGAAATGTCATTGCCTGCATCCTAACTGGCACAATGGGTGTCCACAGTTTGGAAGAAAACCCAGCTGACAGAGCAGGGGGTTGCTATAAAATGCTCCATCACCAGTGCTCTTAATGATGCAGAAGGTGACACCATCTGAGATCACACATATCACTCTGAGTGAGACTGTGGTTCATTCAGCCACAGAGATGGAAGACAGATTAGTGGTTGCGGGAGTGGGAGTGTGGCAGGAATGGAATAGGGGAGTGACTGCTCATGAGTACAGGGTTTCTTTTTGGGGTGATGGAAATGTTCTGGAAAAGGTAGTGGTTGTATAGCTTTGTGAATATACTAAAAACCATGGGCTTATATGCTTTAATGAACTTTATGGGTGAATTTAAAGTATGTGAATGATACTTTAGTTTTTAAAAATTGACTCAGAACATTGAGGGAAGCAGGTAATAGATTTGTACTATCTTTGCAAGTTATTGTGATTCCAATAATTTCATTCAAAGTAAAACAATTATTTCAAAGTGAAAAGCTATAAAAAATACCTTTTGGAATACCATTCAAAGTGGAGGGGGGTGTCATATAAAAAAGTCTGTATTCAGCGTATGTTATAGAATTGTGTGAAATATGTCTTAGGGGGAAAAAGTAAAATGATATTCAATAAAAACACTTTGGAAATGAACATGGTTCAGAATATTTAGGTTCTGAATATACAGAGCCTCTAAGAATACATAAAGTTACTTTGCTCTTATTTTCCTTTTTATGTGTGCACAGGACAACATATGATAAAAATCTATGTCTAAGTAAGCCTAAAAGAGCTTTTTTTTTGGTAGTATTTATCTACAATTACATGTGCAACATTATGGTTACTAAACTCCCCACTTCAACAGGTCCCCCCTACCTACCCCATTACAGTCACTGTCCATCAGCGCAGTGAGATGCTATAGAATCACTACTTGTCTTCTCTGAGTTGTACAGCCCTCCCCGAACCCCCCCCCCCACATTATGTCTGCTAATCGTAATGCCCTCTTATCCCCCTTGTCCCTCCCTTCCCACCCATCCTCCCCAGGCCCTTTCCCTTTGGTAACTGTTAGTCCATTCTTGGGTTCTGTGAGTCTGCTGCTGTTTTGTTCTTTCATTGTTTTTCTTTGCTCTTATGCTCCACATATGGGTGAAATCATTTGATATTTTTCTTTTTCCGCTTGGCTTATTTCACTGACCATAATACCCTCTAGTTCCATCCATGTTGTTGCAAATGGTAGACTTTGCTTTCTTTTTATGGCTGAATAATATTCCATTGTGTAAATGTACCACCTCTTCTTTATCCATTCATCTACTGATGGACACTTAGGTTGCTTCCATTTCTTGGCTATTGTAAATAGTGCTGCAATAAACATAGGGATGCATATGTCTTTTTCAAACTGCGTTGCTGCAGTCTTAGGGTAAATTCATAGGAGTGGAATTCCTGGGTCAAATAGTAATTCTATTTTGAGTTTTTTGAGGAACCTCCATACTGCTTTCCACAATGGTTGAACTAATTTGCAGTCCCACCAGCAGTGTAGGAGGGTTCCCTTTTCTCCACATCCTCGCCAACATTTGTTGTTGTTTGTGTTTTGGATGTTGGCCATCCTCACTGGTGTGAGGTGATATCTCATTGTGGTTTTAATCTGCATTTCTCTGATGATTAGCGATGTGGAGCATCTTTTCATGTGCCTGTTGGCCATCTGAATTTCTTCTTTTGAGAAGTATCTATTCATATCCTCTGCCCATTTCTTAATTGGATTATTTGCTTTTTGTTTGTTGAGGTGTGTGAGTTCTTTATATATTTTGGATATCAACCCCTTATCGGATATGTCATTTATGAATATATTCTCCCATACTGTAGGATGTCTTCTTGTTCTACTGATGGTGTCCTTTGCTGTACAGAAGCTTTTCAGCTTGATATAGTCCCACTTGTTCATTTTTGCTTTTGTTTCCCTTGCCCGGGGAGATATGTTCATGAAGAAGTTGCTCATGTTTATGTCCAAGAGATTTTTGCCTATGTTTTTTTCTAAGAGTTTTATCGTTTCATCACTTATGTTCAGGTCTTTGATCCATTTTGAGTTTACTTTTGTGTATGGGGTTAGACAGTAGTCCAGTTTCATTCTCTTACATGTAGCTGTTCTGTTTTGCCAACACCAGCTGCTGCTGCTGAAGAGGTTGTCATCTCCCCATTGTATATCCAAGGGCTTCTTTATCATATATTAATTGACTGTATATGTTTGGGTTAATGGTTGGATTTTCTATTCTGTTCCACTGGTCTGTGGGTCTGTTCTTGTTCCAAAACCAAATTGTCTTAATTACTGTGTCTTTGTAGTAGAGCTTGAAGTCAGGGAGCATAATTCCCCCTGTTTTATTACTCCTTCTCAGGATTGCTTTGGCTATTCGGGGTCTTCTGTGGTTCCATATGAATTTTAGAACTATTTGTTCCACTTCATTGAAAAGAGCTGTTGGTATTTTGATAGGGATTGCATTGAATCTATAGATTGCTTTAGGTAGTATAGCCATTTGACAATATTTATTCTACCTAGCTAAGAGCATGGGTTGAATTTCCATTTGTTAGTGTCCTCTTTAATTTCTCTTAGGAGTGTCTTGTAGTTTTCAGGCTATAGGTCTTTCACTTCCTTTGTTAGGTTTATTCCTAGGTATTTTATTCTTTTTGATGCAATTGTGAATGGAATTGTTTTCCTGATTTCTGTTTCTGTCAGCTCATCGTTAGTGTATAGGAAAGCAACAGATTTATGTGTATAAATTTTGTATCCTGCAACTTTGCTGAATTCAGATATTAGTTCTAGTAGTTTTGGAGTGGAGTCTTCAGGGTTTTTTATGTACAATATCATGCTTTCTGCAAATAGTGATAGTTTGACTTCTTCTTTACCAATCTGGATGCCTTGTATTTCTTTGTTTTGTCTGATTGCTGTGGCAAGGACCTCCAGTACTATGTTGAATAACAGTGGGGAGTGTGGGCATCCCTGTCTTGTTCCCGATCTTAAAGGAAAAGCTTTCAGCTTCTCACTGTTAAGTATGATGTTGGCTGTGGGTTTGTCATATATGGCCTTTATGATGTTGAGATACTTGCCCTCTATACCCATTTTGTTGAGAGTTTTTATCATGAATGGATGTTGAATTTTGTCAAATGCTTTTTCAGCATCTATGGAGATGATCATGTGGTTTTTGTTCTTCTTTTTGTTGATGTGGTGGATGATGTTGATGGATTTTCGAATGTACCATCCTTGCATCCCTGAGATGAATCCCACTTGATCATGGTGTATGATCCTCTTGATGTATTTTTTAATTCGGTTTGCTAATATTTTGTTGAGTGTTTTTACATCTACGTTCATCACGGATATTGGTCTGTAATTTTCTTTTTTTGTGTTGTCTTTGCCTGGTTTTGGTATTAGAGTGATGCTGGCTTCATAGAATGAGTTTGGAAGTATTCCCTCCTCCTCTGTTTTTTGGAAAACTTTAAGGAGAATGGGTATTATTTCTTTTCTATATGTCTTGGAAAATTCAGAGGTGAATCCATCAGGCCCGGGGGTTTTGTTCTTGGGTAGTTTCTTGATAACCGATTCAATTTTGTTGCTGGTGATTGGTCTGTTTAGGTTTTCTGTTTCTTCCTTGGTCTGTCTTGGGAGGTTGTATTTTTCTAAGAATTTGTCCATTTCTTCTAGGTTTTCCAGCTTGTTAGCATAAACATTTTCATAATATTCTCTTATAATTCTTTGTATTTCTGTGGCGTCCGTCGTGATTTCACCTTTCTCATTTCTGATTCTGTTTATGTGTGTAGATTCTCTTTTTCTCTTAAAAAGTCTGGCTAGGGGTTTATCTATTTTTTTTATTTTTTCAAAGAACCAGCTCTTGGTTTTATTGATTTTTTCTATTGTTTGATTCTTCTCAAATTCATTTATTTCTTCTCTAATCTTTATTATGTCCGTCCTTCCACTGACGTTGGGCCTCATTTGTTCTTCTTTTTCCAATTTCAATAATTGTGTCTTTAGACTATTCATTTGGGATTGTTTTTCCTTCTTTAAATAGGCCTGGATTGCAATATACTTTCCTCTTAGAACTGCCTTTGCTGCATCCCACAGAAGTTGTGCCTTTGTGCTGTTGTTGTCATTTGTCTCCATATTTTGTTTGATCTCTGTTTTTATTTGGTCGTTGATCCATTGATTATTGAGGAGCATGTTGTTAAGCCTCCATGTATTTGTGAGCCTTTTTGTTTTCTTTGTACAATTTATTTCTAGTTTTATACCTTTGTGATCTGAGAAGTTGGTTGGTAGAATTTCAATATTTTTGAATTTACTGAGGTTCTTTTTGTGGCCTAGTATGTGGTCTATTCTGAAAAATGTTCCATGTGCACTTGAGAAAAATGTGTATACTGTAGAATTCTGTAGGTGTCTCTCAGGTCCATCTGTTCTAGTGTGTTGTTCAGTGCCTCTGTGTCTTTACTTATTTTCTGTCTGGTTGATCTGTCTTTTGGAGTGAGTGGTGTGTTGAAGTCTCCTAAAATGAATGCATTGCTTTCTATTTCCTCCTTTAATTCTGTTAGTATTTGTTTCTCGTATGCTGGCGCTCCTGTGTTGGGTGCATATATATTTATAATGGTTATGTCCTCTTGTTGGGCTGACCCCTTTATCATTATGTAATGTCTTTCTTTATCTCTTGTTACTGTCTTTGTTTTGAAGTCTATTTTGTCTGATACAAGTACTGCAACACCTGCTTTTTTCTCCTTGTTGTTTGTATGGAATATCTTTTTCCATCCCTTCACCTTTAGTCTGTATATATCTTTGGGTTTGAGGTGAGTCTCTTGTGAGCATCATATAAATGGGTCTTGCTTGTTTATCCATTCTGTTACTCTGTGTCTTTTGATTGGTGCATTCAGTCCATTTACATTTAGGGTGATTATTGACAGATATGTACTTATTGCCATTGCTGGCTTTAGATTTATGGTTACCAAAGGTTCAAGGGTTGCTTCTTTACTATCTAACAGTCTAACTTAACTCTCTTGTTAAGCTATTATAAACACAGTCTGATGATTCTTTCTCTCCCTTCTTATTCTTCCTCCTCCATTCTTTATATACTAGGTGTTTTATTCTGTACTCTTTTACGTTTCCTTTGACTGTTTTTGTGGATAGTTGATTTAACTTTTTGCCTTTAGTTAGTATTTGGATGGTCTGCTTTCTTTGCTATGATTTTATTTTCTCTAGTGACATCTTTTTAGCCTTAAGAGTGCTTCCATCTAGAGCAGTCCCTTTAAGATATCCTGTAGAGGTGGTTTGTGGGAGGCAAATTCCCTCAGCTTTCGCTTGTCTGGGAATTGTTTAATCCCTCCCTCAAATATAAATGATAGTTGTGCTGGATACAGTATTCTTGATTCAAGGCCCTTCTGTTTCATTGCGTTAAATATATCATGCCATTCTCTTCTGGCCTGTAAGGTTTCTGTTGAGAAGTCTGATTATATTCTGATGGGTTTTCCCTTGTAGGTGATCTTTTTTCTCTCTCTTGCTGCCTTTAATACTCTGTCCTTGTCTTTGATCTTTGCCTGTTTAATTATTATGTGTCTTGGTGTTTTCTTCCTTGGGTCCCTTGTGTTGGGAGATCTGTGGGCTTCCATGGTCTGAGAAACTATTTCCTTCCCCAGCTTGGGGAAGTTTTCGGCAGTTATTTCTTCAAAGACACTTTCTATCCCTTTTTCTCTCTCTTCTTCTTCTGATACTCCTATAATATGAATATTGTTCCGTTTGGACTGGTCACACAGTTCTCTTAATATTCTTTCATTCCTAGAGATCCTTTTACCTCTCTCTGCCTCAGCTTCTCTGTATTCCTGTTCTCTGATTTGTATTCCATTAACAGTCTCTTGCACCTCGTCCAGTCTGCTCTTCAACCCATCCATTGACTGTTTCCTTTCTGTAATATCTCTCCTCACTTCCTCCCTTATCTCTTGCATATTCTCTCTAGATCCATCAGTGTGGGTATGACTTTTATTCTGATTTCTTTTTCAGGAAGATTCTTTAAATCTTTCCAATCAGGCCCTCTCTCTGGGGTTGTCTTTGTGATCCTTGTCTGGACCATATTCCTCTGTCTTTTCATGGCGATAGAAGTGGTCGCTGGTAGGTGCCACGTGTGTCAGCTGGGAGAACAAAGTCCCTTCCTGCTTGTTGTTCTCCTTGCCCTTCTCCAGGAGCTGAGTTGGTTTCCCGCACACTGGGAGGCAGTCTCTGGGATAATCCCCTGAGCTCCCTGTGTGCTGGGCCGCCTCAGTCTAGCCTGTACCTTGTTATGGGTTCTGCAGCCCTTCCCACTTAACTGTGCTGGGAGTAGGTTCTGTGAGGTTGCTGTGGGCGGGGCTGCTCCTCTGCTGTTCTGCAGCAGTGGCAGCTCCGCCAGACCCTTTGCGGCGCCGGCTGGGGTGAATGAATGGCAGGCTGTTGATCTCTGTGGGAAGCCTTGGTGCGGCTTTGCCCGGCCGCCGGCCTGGGTGTCTGAAATTCCCCAAGACTCCCAGCCTGCTGGGCTGAGTACACTGGGACGATTTTGTTCCTGTGTTGGGCCCTTGTCTCCTTAAGACTTTTAAAAAAGCACCCGCTTTTCTTTTGTCCCAGGAGCCGGCTGAGGGGACCTACTTGCAGTCTCCATCTCAGTTCCTGCCCTTCTGTTTCTCTAATCTCTGATACACCATGCGATGTGTGTCTGTGCTCCTGGTCCAGATCACCAGGGCTGGTTATTTAGCAGTCCTGTGCTTCCACTCCCTCCCCACTCTGATTCTTTTCCTCCCGCCTGTGTGCTGGGGTGGGGCAGTGCTCGGGTCCTGCCGAGTTGCGGCTTTGTATCTTACCTGCTTCATGAGGCACCGAGTTCTCACAGTTGTAGATGTAGCCTGGCTGTTGTACTGTATCTTCTGGTCTCTGTTTTAGGAATAGTTGTATTTGTTGTATTTTCACAAATATATATGGTTTTGGGAGGAGATTTCCGCCACCCTGCTCATGCCGCCATCTTCCCAGAAGTCCCCTAAAAGAGCTTTTAAAGAAAGTATAAGATAAACATTTAAAGTGACAAGCATTGTGTCAACGATTAGATGGCAGTTCCTCCCCCTTTGTTCTTTTAATTTAAAAAAATTATTTATTTATTTATTTTTATGGAAGCATCATTGATATATACTCTTATGTTGGTTTCAAGTATACAACATAGTGGTTCAACAGTTACCCATATTATTAAATCCTCATCCCTATTAGTGCAGCTTCTATCTGTCAACACCGGAAGATGTTACAGAATCATTGTATTCTCCATGCTGTACTGCCATTCCTGTGACCAACTTATATTACAATTGAGAATTTTTGTGCCCCTTTATCTCCCTCACCCTCTCCACCCACCCACTTTCCTCCCTCCCCATGGTAGCCACCAGTTGCTTCTCAGTGTCTATGAGTCTACTGCTATTTTGTTCATTTTGTTTTCTCCCTCTTTCTTGGTAGAATGTTGGATGTTATGAATATAGTATCACATTCCTAGGGAGGAGTGAAAGCCTCCAAACCAAACCTCCTTGCTCTTGTAAGATAAAGACCACAGACATTAAAGTGCACGGTTATCTCCTACAAACTCTTATCCTGTTCATCCTCAGCCCTGGGGCCTGACTCAGTGCCTAGAAGAATGGGGTCCCCTCAGCAGTTGCAGCCAATATGTCTTGCATGTTCCATTTTTAGAGTTCAAAAGGCTAAGAGGACATAGATTACCCCAGTACCAGCCCCACACCCAGAAACTTAGAAAACACGAGCAGATCTGCTGGCCCTTATGGCACTCAGGCCAGTTGTATCAGTCCTGATTCTAGGTTGAGCTGCAGAAACTAATTCTGCCTAATTTAAGCAAAGAAGAAATTTACTGATAGTTCTCTGGAACATTGGGGTTGTTGCAGGAAATACTGCAAAACCTGGCTTTGAGTGGTGTGACCTATGACCAGGTCCTGTGAGAACAGTTGTCAGCTGCTGAGTTGTGGACCCACCATCATGGGGAATTCTCCACTAACCCTGAGGTTTGTGCATTGCTGACTCCTGAATCAAAGTCCATGGTGGGTGTGTCTCACTGACCAAACCTTGGTCATGTGGCTGCACCCTTGTCATATGGCTGCCAGGGAAGCTGGGAAAGTGAGTAAGTAGCATTTTCTGCTCTAAAAAGAGATAATCTCTGCCTCCTACTAAGACTCTTAAGGAGGAGGAAGAGGTTCAGATGATAGGCAGCCAAAAAGCATGATAAATGTCTATTTCAATCAAAATAAACATCTTGAAATACCAAAACACTTACATAGTACTGGCACCAGTACTATTAACCTCCTGGTGGAGGCCTGCCTACTAGTATTGGAGGGAAGGAGGGAAAACACGAAAGAGAAAATCTTGTCAATGACAATCTTGTCTGAATGCTTCTCAGTCTCAATGTCAGTTCTCTATAATTTGTTACCTGTGGACTTTACACTGTGTTGGAAGAAGACTCTCATCAAAAGGTTATTTATGGCCTAGTTTTACCATACCATATCTTGAAATTGAAAACTTCTCAGCCTCTTACAAAATTTTGAAATTTTTAATGATGCTCCAGGATTTACTGGAGGTTCCTTTCTTCCCCATTTGGTATCCCTTAACTTCTGTTTTCCCTGTGTCCCTGTCAAACCAAAGATACAGCCACATTTCCTCTTGTGAGGAGTCACTGCAATGGTGTGCTGGTAAACTGGTTTTCTGGGAGTGGGGAAAGCATTGATTTATAGTATTTGCCAATTCCCTTGGTGTAAATATTCCCAGTGTGGAAGATTTCAAGCTACCAAAGTTGCAGCTTGCAAAATCCCTGAATATCTAACTACTAGCTTTTATAAGCCCCTATGAGCCATCACCTCTTGCCTGAAATGTCTTAAGCTGGTAATACCTGCCTCACGAAGCAGTTTTCTCACTTGTTTAATCTGGAAAATCATTCATAATGGCTTCCTCAACCAAAGCTGCTATTGAAAATATGTTCCCTGAAGGCAGGGGTCTTTGTTCACTGCTCTGCTCTGCTCCCAGTGCCTAGAACAGCATCTGGCACATAGAAGGTTCTCAGTATGTATTTATTTGTGGTGGTGGTTTTGAGGCTCTTCCCTGGGACTGATGAGGACAGCCACCTCTGTCACATGCTAGTTCACAGAGCACTGCCTTTCTTTGGGGTATTCAAGCTGTGTCAGAGGCAGCAGAGACTTTCCTTATGCCCTGTCTTTTTCTGTGAAGTGGAGCATGTCTCTGATCCTCTGGTGTTCACTTCTCTTTTCAGGAGGACTGAGCCACATTTTAACATTCTAACTTTCTTCTAAAGTTGATCATTTCCTTCTTTATCACATCAACCAGTACTGTTTACTTTATGATTAGTGTTTTCTTTTTTGTTTTCCTTTGCTTTTGAGTCAAGACATTTGTTTTTCTGATTCCCTCCTTAGATTCTGTCTTGTGGGGTCCACCACAGAGAGCAATATAACGTTAGGAAGTTTTGAGTCTGCCAGAAACATGGCTATTGACATGGATCTTGTCCTCCTTTATCTGTCTTCCTGGGTAGGTGATCCTTCATTCACAGTGTTGTCTTACCAGACTAATATCTAACCCATGCCTCAACTCTATCTATCTATCTATCTATCTATCTATCTATCTATCTATCTATCTATCTATCTGTCTGTCTATCTATCTATTTATCTATCTATCTATCTATCATCTATTCATCCTGCCTGGTTCACCCACAGCTCATTTCATCTTCCTGTGCCTTCCCTGAAAGTCCGCCTCCAAAATTTCCCAGGTGTATTCTTTCAAGGCATATACCATGCCTGCATTCTCTTACAATAATTGATCCACCTCAAAACTCACTGTTAATGCTAGAAGCATTCTATGCTCATCTTCCCAGACCCCCTCCCTCAAATCTGGCCACAGTTGCATGACTACCTCATGTAACTGTCGCAGTCATTAAAGGGTGATTCCCTATTTAAATTTATTGTTGACTCTTTATCTGACCTTTTAAGAGGGCACTTCTTAAGAACTTCCTGGAACTGCACTCCCTGGTTGTGGGTAGTGAGGCGTACAGTATTCCAGTCTGTTTTCTGAAATCTCACCTTCCTCTATTAGAGTTCTTTAGATCCCAGTCACTCTTCCTGGTCTAGTAATAACCATAACAAACAAAATGGTTTCTAGCAACCAAAACAAACAAAAAGGTATCTTCCTTAAGGGCAGTTAAGTCTAAGCACATCTCTATTTGCCTTTCATGTGGATTGGCCTCCATAACCAAAACCTATCTCTTAAGGAAACCCTTCTCTCTGCATGCAGTGGAGGCACGGCCCATGCTGGCCAATCAGAATGGACCCTGGCTACAAACAGCCAAGTTGTGGTGCCAAATCTCAGGCTTCCCCTGCTGACCAACTGCCTCCGTTATCAGCCTGGCTCCTTTATTTATCCTTCTCTCTCCGATTGCTCTCATTCTGACTTCAGGATCAAAGTTCTGTTAAAGAAAAAGTTACTCGTGACTCCTGTTAAAGGGTGGTAAGGCAGACTATATTCAGGACCACCGTGGTAGATGTAGGCACTGCTGCAATGGGGTTTTTCAGGAGGGGAGAGGTATTGGGCTTAACTCCAAATACAACAAGGAAAGTGGGAATTTATAGCCACGGAGAGGGGAGGGGTGTTTCAGTGGATGGAAAATTACTAAAAGGAAGCATCAGGAGTAAGGGGGATTCCAGCTGAATTGACCTGACAGGATTCTTGCTGAAGGCAGGCCAGGGTGATCAGGCGTCTCCTGGGTACGGTGAAGGATGAAGAACCTGATCAGATGTGAAGGGGGATCAGATACTGAGGGTGGAGAATTCTGGCTAAACTGACTTAGCAGGATTCTTGCTAAAATTGGATAATGCTGAGACAATCATGGAGAAAAGAGCCTGACTAGAGTTTGGTCAAGGCAAGAATCTTTGTTAGTTTCTAAATCAATCCAATAAAGCTCCTTCTTGATTCCTAGAGAAAGTATGTTCCTGTCACAGGCCTTTTATTCTTCCTTCTGAGCCTTTGGCTTACTAATATTTTCATCAATGTCCCAAAAGATGGCCTGCCACTTTTTAATAAGCATAAAATTAGGGCCCTTTCTCCTCTATTGGTTCATTGATGAAAAGCCACCACCATCTGTGGCTGAACCTCCAAATCTGAGTCTCTGATCAAAGCCATAGCCAGACTTAAATAACAAATCTAGAGAGGACTTTGATCCATGTGGTGAGGTTTGAGGGTGATTCTAGAGTCTGAAGGTAAGTTATAAGGCACAGGAGGTTGATTCCACCACAGTTCATTCCTTGGCCCTAAAACTGAATACAGCTCAATATAAAGAGGAAGAGACTTTGAAGCAACTGGTTTGAACACCTAAAGCTAGAACTGCACAACGAATACACTCAAACCCAATGGTTCTCAAGTGGTCTTCAGACCAGCAGCATCAGCATCTCCTAGGAGAAATGCAGATTCACGGGCCTTACCCCATACTTACTGAGTCAGGGGTTGGGAAGAGCCCAGGAAATTATTTGAACAAGCTTGCTAGGTGATTCTTGAGAATGTTAAAGTTTGAGAACTACCATCTTCACCAGGTAGAGCTTAGCTCCCTTTACAAGAAGTTTCATGTGAAACTTAACTTCCTTTGGGCTGATCCTGTCTAAGAAATATGGTGGGAGCAGCAGGAAATTTTCCCAACCACTCAGGCCTAAAGAATTTTTTCACTGAAGCTCCATGTGTCAAGTGACAGAAGCTTGACACTAATCCCCATGTTGGGTGCACCTGCTTAGATCTATAAATTGCGAAGGCCTGCACAGACTGTGTACACTGAAGTTGCAAAGGCCTGTGTTTGCTCAGGCGCTGTGACATCAATCTTATTAAACTGCTGTGTCTTAAAGCAGTCAAGGATCTAGAAGCCCTGTGCTGACACCACTTATCTCAGCCACACCTGAAGCATCCTTCTTTCTGGATGTATCTTAAATCTCCAAAGCCCCTCTCTCTTTGTGCCTGTTCCTTAAGCTATCCTGGTTTATGGCCGTGTGTGGTGTTTGGGTGGAAGGAAACAAATCAAGCCCCCCTCCTATGAGTTTGGAACCAATTGAGATGTAGGATTAGGCCACCACTAGGGATCAATATATCATCTTTATGGCTGATAAAGTCGAATTGGAAAATGAAGCTGGGAAACTGCAGCCATCCTTGGACTTCCTCACACATTCCTCCTGAATTGCTCATTCTCACCCCACCCAGCTTCCAGCCTCCTGGTCTTCGGGAGAGATTGCCAGACTCAGCTGTGTTGTCACTAGAGCTAGTGAAGCCTTTCGCCAGCCTCCCCAGTTGGCTCATTTTCTTGGTCTTCTGGAGAAGAGTGGTAAGTTGTGGAGAGACGGCCAGGAGAAGTGCCCCAGTACCATTCCTTCCTGGGGTGGATGTAAGGATAGAGGACTAAGGTTTCCCCTGGCTGTGGGAGTAGTATCTGAGATCATTGGCACCAATGAATGAGCCTGGAATGGGAAGAGGGGAAGGTTAGGCCCGAGGCTTGAGGAAGGCTCGCGTTTCAACATGGTTTCGAGGAAGAAGCCCCAGTCAGAGGCTGAGAGGAGAGGCCAGAAGGAAGAGGAGGAAGACCAGGAGTGTGCGATGCCACAGAGTCCGAGCAAAGGGCATTTTAAGGAGAGAGTGAACAGCAAGGTCAGAGTTTCCTAAGGAGGCCACTAAAGTGAGGAATAAGAACTGTGCCTTAGATTTAGCCACATGGGGAACTTACGAAAGGGTGGGAAGGGAAACTGAGCTTTGGGGTAGTCACTGGAGGGTATCCAAGGGCAGGGTATTTTAAGGGAGACAAAGCGTGTTTGAAAACTGATGGTTTGTTTGCAAAGCTGCTCGTGCTTGTTGGAGGTTGTGGCAGAGGCAGGTAGCCTGCGCCCTTCTCTCTGGGCTGGGTGCCTCGAGTGCAGGGCTCTGTCCGTCTGTAGTGCCTCTTCCTAACTTGCACAGAGATGCGGTGTGAGTGAACAGCAGTCTTGGATGGGAGGGTGCTAGTACAAAAGAGGGGGATACAGGATAGTCACATGGTCACCTGCAAAGCCAGGATTAGAAGCTGAATGCTCCTGGCTCCAAGTCCAGAGATATCTACAAACCCCACTAAGGGCAGAAACAACAAAGGCTCTTCTTCAGTTCAGGACTCTGCTTATATTTTTGGCAGCCCTTAATTAATTTAGTACCAACTGACCAAGTATTTAAGTCCTGACCTGGTAAGATACCAGGATCCAAGTCCTAATCTACTCCCCAGTGACAATTCCTTAGTCCCTGAGAGACCCATATATTAGATTAAATGATGAAGAAGCCTACAGAAGTAGCAGACCAGCCTCTGATTCTCAGGATGGGAGTGTCTTCCTGGTCCAGTTGATGGTCTCTCCCTACTGTCTATCACTAGTGTCAGAGCTGGTCTTCAGACACAGTGTTTATAACGATGGACCTTTTTTATAATACCTTTTTTCAATTAAGTCACTTCCAACTCTGATATCATAGAAATACTGCTTTTTAAATATCATAGAAATCAGAAGCTTTTTAATGTAAGCGTCCCCATGCTAGTACCCAACTCTTTCAGTTTCCTAAACCATCTATCATGTACTGGAAAACCATTTATCTTATCTGGAAAATCATAAGTGGACTTGGAAGAGAGTGTTTGGCAACTTTGCTAAGGATCTCATAGATCACTTAGTACTTGTTTTCCAGTAATAATTAATCAAATTCTGTAAATAAAAATGTTACTACAAGGTACCTTTAGTTTATATTAGGATTTAAATCTGTTATTGAAGGAAAAAAAATTAGGATTGTTGCTTAAAGTTTATTTTAATTGGCCTCCAGATAATTGAGAAATGTAAGTTCTTTTTCAAACACACATACACACATGCACCAATCCTATCAAACAGCCAGATATTAAAAGTCTAACTTTGGATACTATAATTAAGAGTTCATTAAGTTAATTAAAATCTATGTATGTTTTTGGTGCCCAAAGGGAAGTGAAACAATATGAAGACTTATTAGGAAATGATTAGATGGAGATCACTGGAATACTCAGGAGAAAGTATGATGACCAAAATTACTATATATGCGGTAGCCAGAAACTTATGACACTGTCCTGAGAATAAGTACACAAACATCACTCTTTCCACTGTATAACATGCAAAACTCTTTTTTAGCAGATAAAATATTACCCTGGGATGCAAAGGGCTTGGTAACAATAAAACACAGCAGGGACTTTTATATGGATGAAAATAAATTCTAATGAGATTTTGGCCTTTCTTTTGTGTGGGGTCCAAAGTGAAGTGATCTTTGCAAAAGTCCATTCTAGCATGAACACGGTCTTTTGGCAGCTCGAACATGGTTCTGATCTTCTTCTGAGGTCTGGGAGGGACCTGACTAGGTCTTGTACTGGACATGGAGGACACATGATCACTTCAAGAGACATAACAGTTCTATGCAGAGGAATGGTGCACTCGTTGAGGCATGGCTGAGACACAGGGCTATTGCTCCCAGAGATGAAGAGAGAGGAGCCGGGACAGCCTCCTCCACATACAAAATACTCTTAGAATGGTTGCCAATGGGGGAGAGCAGGAAATGGAAAGGAAAGAAAGTAAATACATGAAACAAAAACAAGAGTATCTTTTACCACCCAATGATATAATAATAATGATGATAATGTGCCATGAACTGGGATTAACAGTTCAATAAAAATACATCTGACTTACGTAAAATATCTCAGGGTGAATTATAAAGTGGGTTGCAGTGCCTTTTCACTTTCTGCTCCCCTGCTTTCCCATTTCTTCTTTCCAGGCCTGGGCTGGCCCACTGGCTACATGACCTGAAAGGTCATGTAGCATCCTATGCTGGCCTACATATGAATCCCTTCTCCCTCCCTTGTCTTCTGCTTCACTGCCCACAACCTGGAGGCACAGCCCTTAGACACAGGCAAGAGGGGCTACTGTACTGAGCCCTGCCCTCTAAAGAAGGCTGTTCCTGCCATGTCCCTCTGCATGGGGTGAGCAGTCCTTAGGGTCACAGGGACATTCCCTTTCCTCATCCCAGAGCCTGTGTTCTTCTAGAACACATTGAGTACCTGGGACCCCAAAGAGCCCTTCAGGCCTATTCCAAGTATCTGTCCTCTTGAGAGCAGGCTGTGCCCTTAGTGTGTGTACCCAAAGCCCAAGGTGGCCAAGGGGAAGCTGTTTGGGGAGGCGAACAGAACTCGGAGGTGCACACTGGGGTGTCCACCTGCATGAGCATGAAGCCCCTGAGGTGTGGGACGGAGCCAGGGTGGGAGGAGAAAGGAGCCTGGACATGGGTTGGGGGTCAAGGGATGGCCCTTCATGTGCCGCCATTTCTGGCAGAGAAGCCCAAAGAATCTGAGAATTCTAAATTTGAACCCAGCCTTTCAGGTCATTGTCAGGGTAGAAGGACGGAACGTATCTTACCAGTTTGTTGGCTTGATTTATAACTGAAATATTTAAACATTTTATAGGACTCCATTTGCACTCTTGCCCTGACAAGTGTAAGTGACCATTTGGATTGGACTCCCTGCCTTTCACAGAACATCTGGAGCTTTGGTTGGTGACCTCTGGAAACACACCACTTCAGCCAAGGAAGAGCTCCCCTAATTAGAACAGGACAAATACTGTGGCAGGTGAGTCGTGTGGTGGGTTTTGATGCCCCTCAAATCATCCCAGATGAGAGGCTGCCTCACCTGCCTTTGCCAGCTGGTCCTGCTGGAGGACTGTGGTTGGCCGTTATCACTGGGTTGTGAAATTAAGGAAAGCAAATTGCCCCCTCCCTATCAGGCCATGGGGCAGGTGGCATGCCTTCCTCCCTTTCTCACCTCTAATGGGAGAAATGGTATTTACACTGGCTGTAAATAGTTCTTCATTCTTTCGTAACATACATCACTGTAAAATGGAAATTTTAAATGGGGAGGCTGTAATACAACCTCAGTGAATCTCCATTAGTGATATACCAGCCAGAAGGATTCTTTAGATAGGAGGAGTGATGAATGTGGGAGGGACCAGGGAGCAGAAACTCAGGTGGGAGGCCTGCTTCAGGACCTAGTTGAGGCAAGAAAGCCCTAGTTGTGGTCATAAGGGTGTAGGTGTGTGGGTGTGTGGGTGGAGGATCATGGAGGATCTTTGTAAGCACTTCAGTTTACTCTGCACAAGATGGGAATCCACTGTATGGTTTAAGCCAAGGAGTGATGTAATCTGATTTGTATTTAACAGGATCACTGTAGTTGCTGTGTTGAGAATAAACTGTGAAGGAGAAGGTGAAATCCTGTTAGGAAGCTAGTGAAATATTCCAAGGAAGAGAAGAAAGCATCTTAGACCAAGGTGGTTGTAATGGAGGTGGTGAAGGGTGGGAAGATTCTGGACATATTTTGAAAATAAAATAAAAAAGATGTGCAAATGGTTTGGTTGGGGATATAAGGAAAAGAAAGGATCCAAGTAGAAAGCCAAGATTTTTGGCCTAAGCAATTAAAAAAAGGGAGTTGCTATGAACTGAGAGGGAAGCCTTCAGGTCTGCAGGTTGGGGAGAATATCAGGAATTCAACTGTGGGAATGTATATTTTAGATCCCCTGTTAGACATCCAAGTGGAGAGCCCAAGTAGGCAGTCAAATATATGAGTGTGCAATTCAGGAGAGAGGTCAGGGCTGGAGATAAACTTGGGAGTCACCAATGGATAGATAATATTGAAAGCCAAGAGATGATGAAATTTTTGAGGAAGTGACCCTAAATGGAAAAGAGAAGTCCAAGCATGACTACTGGAACAGTCTAGTGTTTATGACTGAGGGGAAGAGGAAACCCAAGCAAAAAAGATAGAAGGGCCAGCCAATGAAACAGGGGGAGAACAGGAGGAGCGTGGTACCTGTCCTGGAAGCCACATGCAGAAGAGACATCAAGGAGGAGGGAACAGTTGACCACACCCACTGTTGCTGATAGAATGAGTAAAATTAGGACTTAGAATTCTCCAAAATCAAAGTCACTGGTGACCTTGAAAAGAGATGGGTCAATGGAGTGATGGGGGGTGAAAGTCTTGTTGGAAAGGTTCAAGAATGAATGAAGAGGAAGAATTGCAGTCAGTGAGGACAAACTGTGTTTTGAAGACCATTGGTTATAAATGGAAGAGAGAAATGGGGCTCAAGCTAGAGGAGGAAGTAGGTTTGAGAGAGTTTTTTAAGGCTAAATATAACCACATTGATACTTGATGGAAAAGATCCAGTAAAGAGGGAAAAATTTATGACTCGGGCTAATGGGCTTTATCTGGTAATTTTAAGAATGTCTGTATTGTATATATTATCATTCCCATTTTACCAATAAGGATATTGACTGAGTCCCTTGTCCAAGGTCACTTAGTGAGGATGGAGAAGAGCTGAGAATCAGAGCCCAGTTTGTCTGAGGGAAGCTCAGGCCGTATTGCCCCTGTGGTGCTGACCTCTCTTCTGGTTGTAAAGCTCCCGGGCATTGAAGGGGTACATTTATTGTTTTATATCCCTTCCTGAACGAAGAGTGTGTGTGCTGCTCACAACCCTGACCAGAGATTTTAGTCATGGAGAAAGTCTGAGTCTCTCTGCTTTCTTGTCTTTTTAAACCCTGGGACAGGAGACAACAGAAAAGGTACCTTGACATCTCATTTGCCCCAAACCTCTACACATTGGACACCTAATGAATAATTTTGTGTTGTGTATTGGAACATACAAAGAGGTAGAAATCAAGACTCCTGGATTTTAGTCCTCATTGTCACTCTTTGGCTATGCTATTGCTGGCAAGTCGATGGACTTTGACTCTTAGTGTCCTCATTAGCAAAATAGTCATAAAAATATCTGTCCTTCTTCTTGAGTAGTTGTGAAAACATCATACTATATCTTTCTTTCCCCTCTGTGAGACCATATGCCATTTCCAAAGTGTGTGACATATGATGGCATCAGTGGTTCTCAACCTGATACACAGCAGAGCCCCCCAGGAGCTTTTACAAATACTGTTCCCCTGCTAGGATGTGGAGCAAGTAAAATTCACAGATATTGCTAACAGGAGTGTAAATATGAGCAACTACTTTGGAAAGCAGTTTGGCAGCCTCTGCTGCATTTGAACCAACATCTCCCACTGACCCAGGAGTTCCACTCCTCGGTTTATACCCAAGAGAAATGTGTGCACATGTTCATCAAGAGATCTGTGCAAAAATGTTTACAGCAATATTACTTGCAGTAGTTCGAACTGCAAACAGCTCAAATGCCTATCACCAGTAGAATAGAGTAATAAACTGTAATATATCCATATAATGGAATACTGAACAGTATTGAAAGGTTGCAACTACAGTTACAGCCACGTGGATGAATCTGACAAATATAATGTTCAGTGGAAGGAAACTGAAATAAAAGAGTTTCCTTAAAACATGAGATATCATATGTCTTGCCAATGGGTTTCAGCCCCTGGCAAGTTCACTATGGATTCAGTGTGACCAAAGAAATGACAGTAGAACATTCTTGGGTAAAAGGGTTATACCCAACTTTATTTCCACAGTGGCTGGTCAATCACTAAAATCTTGTTCACTCAGAGCGAGTCTGCACGCAGCAAGCTGGTCTCTGCCCGCACAGCTGTCCCGCACAGCCGTCCTCTGGGCCTCTCTGCCTGCACAGTCGTCCCGCACAGCCGTCCTCTGGGCCTCTGTCCTCAGCGTTGCCACCATTCCAGCCTCTGCTCTCCTGCAGCCTTGCAACCATGCCACCACGTCACGCAGAGCCCTGGGCAGAGCTCTTTATATAGAGTCAATAGCAACGTATTGCCCACACATGTGTAATGAGCTAGTCAGCCAGGGCCAGGTGAGAATCCTGGCCACAGGAACTTTCATTTTATCCACATCATAAAAAAATGAAAATCAGGAAAATCCTAAATCACTGTGGTGTTAAAAGGCAGAGGAGGATTTCCTTTGGAGAAGAGGAAATGGGTATACAGAGGAAGGGCGCAAAAGGGCTACTGGATTGTTGGCAATGTTCATGTGTGTGTTTGTGTGTGTGTGTTTACCTCAATAATGGTTATCCAAATAAAAAATACATATACATGGCTAATTCACTGAGCTATACATTTAGAATTTGTGCACCCTTTTTGTCTATATATTTTATATCAATTAAAAAACAAAACTGTCAAGTTTCCATTTTAGACCAATTAAATCAGAAAATCTGGAGGTGAAGCATGTCATGGGCATTACAACACAGGGACTGCTGTCCACCTTAGTTGGTACGATTCCCTACAGGGGGAAAGACTGGCATCTGTGTGTCTGGGTGCTGACTGAGTGTGCCTCAGAACTATGGGGAGGACAGGGCTGTTTGCTGGAGAACAGGCTGAGGACCCTGTGCGCAGATGAATGAATGAACAGCAAGAATGATGCTCAAAGACACATCTCCGCGGGTGAGGATGAGGCTCCTCAGCGGGGTCAGTGGCTGAAAACTACCACCAGGGACACCAGCCTTCAGGGACTGTAGCTACCTTCCCTCAAGAAGTGATTCCTGAATTTCAAGTTCACTGTTCAGAAACAGCTGATGCAGCTTTTAGTTAATTTGCCTGATCCTTTGTGGAGATTTTTCCTCTTTGTTTGTGTTTTACTGTAGTGACCTGGTTGTTGCTTTAATTCTCTTCTGTCTTCCTTTTAATATATAATCTTTGTCCACAAATGATAAAGCCACATTCAACAGCTGTGCCATCACCTGTGAGGAGGTCTGGGCTTGTTTTCTAACTCTTGCCCCACGTGTGAGGGACGAGCAAATTTTAAGTGTGCTTGTGGAGAAAGTGAAGGTTCCTGTGGCCAGGATTCTCATCTCGTCCTGGTTGGCTTGCTCACTACACACATGTGGACAATATGTTGTTATTGACTCTATGTATATAAGGAGCTCCGCCCAGTGCTCTGGGCTGCAGGAGAGTGGAGGTCGGAGGGGTGGCAGCGCCCAGGACAGAGACTGAGACGGGGGCTGCGGGGGCGGAGAGGCCCAGAGGCAGAGAGCGCCTTGCTGCAGGCAGACTCACTCTGAGTGGACAAGATTCTAGTGATTGACCTGCCACAGTGGGAGTAAAGTTGGATATAAACGCTTTCACCCCGAGAATGTTCCACTGGCATTTTTTCGGCCTCATTGAATCCATAGTGAACTTGTCTGGGGCTGAAACCCACTGGCAAGACAGTACTCCCCTCTTAATCTGTGCTATTCTTCACTTAAGTGAGAAAAGGGTTATAAAACAGTGAAAACTTTTATTATCTCTTGATCATTACTGAGTTTATAAATAAAAAACATTTATGGGCCACGTTTTATAGCTTGATATTTTACACTGTTACCATTTCTTCAGAGGCTTTCCTAAAATAATGCCTCTAGAATTCAACCCTAACTAGCGTTCTAACAGGGCTGTACCCTCTTTAACTTTTATTAAATATCTGGATACAACTTTTCAAAAACTTTTAATTATAAAATGCTCAAGGTATTATCAAAAAATAAACTTTGTTGTGGCTCTACACTCAAATCTTATTGTATAATATTTCAATATGAAGGCCATTGAAACAATGCATATTTTTTAGATGAAAAGTTCTTCATAGGACCATTATAATTTCTGAAAGAAGATTTAAGTATGTTTTGTGTAGGAAAAAAAGCTGCTTATTGTGCTTTATCACTGGATTATGAGTGATTTTAATATTTTCATTTTTGTTGGTCTGAATTTTTTTTTTTTGCTTTAGTTCAAAATGCTGAGAAAAAGTAGAAAATATGAAATACAGTTATCTTTCTCTAATGGTAAAGATCTTAATAGTAAAGCAATTAAACTTCTGCAACTTGCAGGATCAGCATGACCTGGGAACAGTGTAAGAAATGCAAATTCTTGAGCTCACCCCAGACTTGCTGAATGAGAAACCCCGGCAGTGAGCCTAGCTATCTGCCTTAACAAACCCTCGAGCTGATTCTGACATGTCCTGAAATTGGAGAACTGCCCTAAAGAATAGCTCGAAACCAGTTTGGCCAATTTGGTAAACCCTCAACAGGTCCACTCAGGGAACAGGTGTTTTGTTTGATAAGTTTGTTTTTTGCTCTCCCATCAATCTTGCCCCAAACCTATACAAGTAGTTCTCAATCTTGACTGTGGAGCTTTTAAAACTGTCTCTCCCCAGATGGGTCCCAGGCATCCAGGTGCTTCTCATGTGCATCAGGGCTGATAAACTCTGTTCTATATTCAGGTACTTTTGTGGTTGAGACAGATCATTGTTAACACCTGACCCCAAGGTCTTTTGGTTGTTTCCTGCAAGCTCCGTGAAGCAGAACTCAGGCCTCTAAAGGCCGCTTGTCCAGATCTAAAGATGTTTCCTGAGGACTGATTTGGCTTTGCATGCAGGTACCTCTGCAGACCACAGCAATACACAGAGATGTGGCGCTGCCTCCTGGCACGCACATGGGGCGGCTCCTCCGCTGCACATCAAACAGCAACACTGCTGCCATGCCGGATGCCAAGTGAGATAATGTGAGTTAAACCCTTAGTACAGTGCACAGAGAAAATGTCAACAAATGCTAGCTATTCTTATCTTCATTATCTAAAGCATATGGATGGATCTCTTTTCATTTAAGCCCACAAAGTGCTAGCTTGGAAGGCCTCTCTTGGTTGTTTCATCTTGAATTCTCTACACACACCCCCAACTTTCCTGCGAAACCCAGGAGGGACCACTCACATTTATGAGGGATATACTAGGATGGAGGTGCTTAAATTGTGGATGCGTGTGTGTTGGGGGCGGTGGTTGTCATCAGCAGGAGTATCTCCTGGGAACTTGTTAATGCAAACTCCTATCACTACAAAAGTAGTACGGAGGAATCTATGGAGGTGATGGATATGTTTATGGTATAGACTGTGGTGATGGTACATGGACCTATATTTATCTCCAAACTCATCAAGGTGTATACAGCTTTTTATATGTTAAGCATGTCTCCATAAAGTGGTTAAAAAAAAAAAAGAAATGCAAACTGTTGGGCCCCACCCCAGAACTTCTATATCAGAAACTCAGGAGGTGGGGCCCTGTTATCCACATGTGATTCTGATGCATGCTTACCTTTGAGAACTCTAAGCCCTGCCTCTCAAGATTGTCAGAACCTCAGGCCCCAACCCTGAACCAGCTGAATCAGTCCCCAGGTCACTAGGATACACATTAGAATTTGAACAGCACTACTGGAAGCTCTCTCCCGCAATCCAGTTAGAATTAGACCACCACAAAGATACATTCTGGGGTGGTAGTTTCTCAGCTCCCCACAGAAATTCGTTCACAAAACAGTAATTTAAGTATAAGAAACAGATGCATGAAAAGGCTTTTCTGTACCTGTGGAAAACAATTTCTAATTCCATTCACTACCCCTCAGTTAAAGAGTCATCCAATCAATTTTCTTAGAGTTTAGAGCAAGCGCTTATATCTGTTTTTTTTTAAAAAGAAGTTGAAGTTCTAAAACTCGTTATATGTAAGTTGCCAGGACACTTGGATTTTACCTCAATGCTAAGAAATCATCTAGGTTCTCTCAGAAACCTCTCCCTTCCCCTCCTTCAAGTGATCTTTGTGTTTTAATTCTTATTTTAACAATTCAATTACGACTGCATTTAAAAAATTTATAAGTAGCCTCAAATACTGAGAAGGTAAGGGTTTGATAAAAAGGGTGTGTGTGTGATGCCTTGGAGCACCCCTGCTTGTATGAAGAGTAGTGATTTCAAGGGCTCAGTTCAAATCCCTCCTGCTTCATGAAATTTTTGTGGTACTCTCTCCCACAGCTGTGATTAATATGGCCTTTCTCAGGTAACATTTATCATTTGTCATAACATGAATAATGTATTACCCAATGTTTTGTGAGTTAATGTTTGTGAAGTGCTTAAACCGTATAGGAACATAGTACATACTCAAGTTGTTACCATTATGATTTTATTGTTGTTTGTATATACTATGTGTCATTCTTACTAGAACATAAATAAACCCCTTTGGGGTAAGGTGAAGGCCTTATTTTTTCTTGGATTCCCAAGTAAGCCTGGTTTATGTTGCACTCACAAGAGGTTCTTACACATAACATTAATGAGAGTAAATGTGAGTGCTTTGAAAAGGGAAACATGATTTATTGCTATCATTGGAGCATCAGGTCTCAGCCAATCCTGTCTAAAGAGAAAATCTGGTCGGGGGAGGGGAGTTAAAAAGAAAGTCTGTTTGCCAACAAGAGCAGCACATCTCCCTTAGCCTCAGTCCCTACAGGCATCAGAAAAAAAAAAAAAAGGAAGTGAAGGATACACGTCAGCAATGTTGTTGGTGAAACTCAGTTCAGAAGAAACTCTGACCAAAACCAAAATGGAACCAGCTGAAAATGTTAATGGTCATTTTTAGTAAGTCACAAGAATTTGAAGAATGTCTATTTTAATAAGCAGAACAATTTCATTTTCCATATAGCCTGGGAAATTGAGATCTAGATGGTTTCTTTTACATAGGACCTGTACCTCTTGCAGAAAGCAGTATGGTTGTACCTTTAATAACTTGAGAAAAAGAGAAGCAAAAGGGATAGTGTCTTAAATATTTGTTTATAAGAGAAAAACACATTGGATATCATATGTGGGGTTGTCTGATGTCGTATCCTGCCAAAGAAAAGAAGAAAAGGTCAAGCAAGAGAAGAAAATTGAGTCAAGACTCAGATTTGCATGTGAAGGAGCAGGCTCACTGGGAAACTGATGAAGCCTGAGATCAGGGCCCCTTGCTCAGCCTAGCCTCTTCCAAAGCTCCATGAAATACCCTAGCAATTTAAGTTTATGATTTCGCTTTAGTGTTCATAAATGGACTTCCCAAATCGTATAAGTTTCAGGCTTTATAAAACTGAAACTACTTCTGATGAAATGCTCCCCTCTTTCTGCAGTTCTTTTCAGATTCACTTTTTTGCAAACATTCAGACGTGCCTTCCCAGATGAGGTATGCAACAAGTAGGGGATTTGATAATGAGGAAGAAGGGCCTTGGAGAACTGCTGGGAGGAGAGAGATCACCACATACGAGTTCAAAATGATAAAATATAGATACAAGGATGTTTTTCTTCAAGGATTATCATTGTTCTTCTAGGGTAGTGATTCTCAACCATGGGTAACTTTCCCCTTAAGGAACATTTCACAATGTCTGGCGACAGTTTGGATTGTTATAAATTAGTTGGGGTGGGGAGGGCTGCTATTGGCATCTAGTAGGTGGAGGCCAGGGATGTTGCTAAATACATTAGACAATACACTCGAAACCTCTCTCAACAAAGAATTACCTGGTTCCTCATGTCTATAGTGCTGATGTTGAGAAATCCCCTTTTAAGATTTTTTTACTCTTTTTACTTCAGGTCACTGACAACTCCGGTCAAAATGAAGTGATCAGCGAACAGTAGAAAGTAGCTTGTCAAAGGCATAATCCCTAAACTGTCATTGGGCACATGTCCGGCCTTCCTTCCTTAGGAACTTCTACTTCACCCTCCAACACATGCAAAGGCTGTTAGGACAGTGACACTAACTAAAACATTAGTGACAACCTCGTTCTGGCCCTGATGTGTGACAAACAGGGTGTCCCTCTTCTAGTGGTGGAGAGGGGCCTGGAAATGGCCTCAGCCCTGCAGGAGAATCACAGACACTGGGATAGTGCTTTGTTGTGCAAATCATCATAAAAGATGAGCTTCCCTAAATCTAAAGCAATCAAGCCACCTCCTTCAACAATGTGAATGTCCATGCAATGTTGACAGAAATGACCACACTTTGAAAATGCCGATCCCTCAACTCAGGCTGCTGAGCCCTACTGGTCCAAGTCCCAGAGTTACCAATGGACTGCCCCAGATTCCTGCTCTCTAACCTCAGCTGGTTCTTCACTACCTCTTGGCCTTCCATCTAGTCACCTTCTGATTGTATGTTTGTTTTATTGCTCACTTCCCCTCGGCCCCAAACCATTCTCTCCCTATTTCCCTTCTGCAGATGTCCTTACCTCCTGCTTTCCTGAGATGATTAACAAAATAATCAGAGCTGCTCTCATTGATGCAGCCGCCACAAGCACTAGGCTGGTACAATATACATACTTCATCTGCAAGATGAGCATCAGTAATCCTATTTTGCAGATGATGAAGCCCAAGCTTCAAGAGCTCTTGAACTTTTTCCAAGTCACAGTACAGGCATTTGATCCCAGGACTGCACGTTTCCAGTATGAAGTCCTGTACTCTTCTCTTCTTCCCTGAAAATCTGTCTCTGTTTTAATCTTGGAAGACACAGTTCTTTCAACCTGAAGTTCTCTCCCCAATCTTGATCTTGGTTTCTTCCTGTCTCCCATTGCACTTCATTCCATTAATCCCTTCCTCTCTCATACAGCTCAGCTTCTCTCCTGCTGCCTCCTTCCCCTGCAAGTGCATCTGTCAGGCCTGCCTCGCTAGCACACTCCTGCCTTATCTGCCTTTTTCACTTTCCTGTCATCCTTTCAATAGGAAGTGTCAGTTAGGCCACCTCTTCTGCTCTCTCCTGTCCTCCTTGTTCTGACTGGTCACTTACTCCAGGAGCAGAGCCTCATTCCCTCCCCTGGCTCTGTATGTCCCCTCTATTCGCTCCAGGATTGGCACCACACCCACTTCCTACCCCTTTGTTTCTCAGTGCCTGCAACAGTGCCCTAAATAGCAAGGGTAATGGTGATGACCTCACATTCAGAACTGGGCAGAAACCAAGGGGCCAGGGAGTTGGCTGAAGCAGGACTCCCCGGGAAATTCCTTTGGGCTGGAGTTCTGTTCAACAGAATGACGACACACGATTGCCATTTTTTTAGAGCAGTGATTACCAAATGGAAATACCCTATTTCACCAGAGACTGAGATCTGAAATCACTGGCTTCATATCTAAATGTCATTCACCTCTCCACTGTAACCAAGGCTCTGAGAAAATGAAGCACATGACTACATGCTAGGGGATTCAATTCCTGTTTTTCCTTCCTGTTTGTTCTCTGCTAAAATGAATAAAGAAATACCTAAAGGAAACTTCTTGGTACTGTTATCCTGATAGTACATTTCTACTAAGTTTGAGGAGATAAATAAAACAATAGATAGTTTTGAGCTCTTGACATCAAACGCCATCAATTTTTAAAGGGCAAGTAACATCTGGGTCCTAAATCTGTATTTGATGGTAAGATCCTTTCTGCGGGTAATTCCATTCTCATACCCTCCACACTGAAATATCTGTAGGAATTTCCGAAAGTTGGTGTTAGTAAGCTTTTGTCTAACATTCATCCATTTATCTATCTATTGGTTCATTCTTTAGTTCAAAAAAAAAATTCATCAAAACTGCTCAGTCCTTAGACAAGGTAGACACAGTGTGTGTCCTCAGGCAGTGCCGTGACAGGTACTGGGAAAGGGAAGTGTAGGATGTTGCAGGAATATTTACATAGCTACTCACCACAGACTTAGGGATAGTTTCCATGAGAAAGTAAGATCTAAGGTAAGACCTGAGTGTGTTAGGTGAAGCTGGGGAGAAGGGTTGTCTCAATGAGAAAGAAGAGCATTCTAGAAGGCTCATGTCAAGGGACAGAGACACAAAGAGGAGATAGTTTGAGGGAATTGAAGTTTATTCTCAGTGGATCAGAGAAGAGAAGAATGGAGAGAGATTTATCATCACCATCATAACTAATACTTTAGGGTGTGATTGCAACCTCCATTTTGCAGATGTGGGAACCAAGGCACTTGCCCAGGGTCACTGAGAGAGTATGTGAGCAGATCTCAGCTCAATCCAGTATCTGTGCCCTTAACTGACACAGCATTGCTTCCCAGCTTGCCTTTGAAAAAATTTTGCAAACTCCTTCCCAGCAATGGTTTGGGAGCCCAGGTGAAAAGAGTGGATTGAGACAGTGATTTTATATTTAGTGGGAAGTCTGAGTGGAAATGTTAACCAAAGAAAGCCTGCCCTCTATTATTTGTTCCTCTCCATAAATCAGACTGAAGTAAAGGTGCTGTTCTTCTGAGGGGCATTTTCATTTAAATGGGGAGGGGCCAAGAAGTTTTGACCACCTTAACTGGTAGGGTGGGATAGAAGGAGACATTTTGGGGTAGCAGTCCAGCCTGTGCCCTCCAAAAGGACAAATAGGTAGTTTATAAGGGACTACCTAGTCATGTAATCAGACTGAGGCTATCTTTTTTGCCTAGAAGAGTTGGTATTAATCACTAAACTCTTAATTTGCTATCAGGGAATGACTTAGGGACTCTAAAAAGTTGTATACTAGAAGGTTCCCCTCACCTCCAATTACTAATGAGTTAAGTGAAAATTACTTAAATTGACTCAAGGAATAAATTGGCTTATTCAGAGGTGGCTGAGTTCTGTTTAATTCAGTGACTGATACAGAACAAATAACAGCTTCATATCCCTTACAGAGGAAGCCAAAAAGGGTTTAATGTTAAAAACTTTGCAAGTGAAGACTTCAAAATGGTGAAATGTGTGGACAGTTCATCCAAGCTTGGGTCATGGTGATAAGATTTCTCAAGACATAATCTCTCATGGACAATTATCCACTAGTTAGATCAAACCTTGAATCACGGAGATATATAGCATTTGTTCATGACTAATTCCCCCTAGAATAAAAGTATTTGTTTGAAAAGTACTGTTTATTGTCTTTCCTGAATCAAGTGCTGTCTTTTCCTGTTTCATCCTGGTTGCCTAGTTCCTTCTCAAGAGAGTAGACAGGAAGAGGTAAAATTTTAGCTGCTAAGACTGACTTGAGTTAAAATGACCATTTTCAAGAACTTCTGTTGTGAAATGGATGAGGATTGAGAGTTATTTTCCAAGTTTATTTCCAACAATGGTACAGTTAATGGTTTGTGTGTGTGTAACTGGATTGGATTGGAAAAGGAGCTTCAGAGAAGCTTATGGTCTGTGATGGTCAGTGTGAAAGTTAATATATTGGTTTAATTAGTTGATTGAGTATAGAGAGGATGTGTATTTTTCATGGTCTTGTCTATACCAATACCTAGGGAACTCAAAATCATATGGAAATGGGTATGGTTTATTAATCAGTCTTCTCCACTGAACCCATTCACCATCCCACCCCCAAAAATGGACAATAATTTTATTGGTCCTTTTCCTACTACTTAAAACTCCTTCTATTTGGTCAGATCTGATTTTACTATTCCTCTCAGGCATGTGGTTAGAGAGTTTGACCAACAGCTTCTGCTTGTTGAATTAATGTATAGATAATTAGTAGATTCATCACTTTGAAAATTCAGGAATGTAATTTATATGATTAACACTTTTTTCCACTGGGACATGGTCTGTCCCTGCCCTTTTAGATACATATTGTGGTCAGAAAGACAACTGTTAGCAATGGGCCTTAATCCTTGTTTGTTTCTCTGTTGCTATTAGGTCTATTTGTCATAGCAGCTGGAAGATGAATGATGTGCTTCTGCCTTGGGGTCAATGAGAGAGTGGGTGAGTGGAGGAGGAGGAGAAGGAAAGTGAATGATTAAACAAACCCAACTCTGATCAAGCCAATGACTTCAAGAGTACTGGAGCAATTAGCACAATTGCTAATCCACAATACCCCAGTACCCCAATCCACAAACATTTGTTCATTCAAACAAATGGAGCCTTTTATGAGCCACACTAGGAAGACATAGGTCTGACCTCGAGAACTCACATTTAGGACTCACCCAATATAGGCCCAGAAAAGGTGCCCCAAAGACCTGAGACTCATCTATAATCAGCAGCTGCTTCCTCTTTCCACATGATACAGAGATAGAGTTATTTTGCACATTCCTTAGGCTTCAACTTACCTGTATTAATAAACAATAAAGGGATAGACTCTGAATGACTTAGACAAGAGAGGATTTATTGGAAGGCACATAATAACAGAAAGAAGTTTCTCAATAACTGCGTCACAGGAAGGGAAAGGTATCAGATGTGAGAGAACCAGGGAATCATCCCCCCTCCCCATCCCACAATCCTTTTCTGTGACTAACTCTGCAAGGAGGCTTTCTTCTCTCTCCCTGAAGATAGGAGTCCTCCCTACAATGGTGGTACCATAGCCTCACATTTCCCAGCTTCCATTCCTTTCTTTCTCTTTCTGCTTGGCAGGCTCAGCTTCCTACCTGGCCATCAAATGTGAGTTCTCAAGGCTCTATCCTAGGTCCTCTTACTCTTCCTCAGAGATCTCGTTCATGTCCACAGCTTCAATCACCATCGCTATTTAGAGGATTCACAGCTTTGTTCTCCAACATACCTTTCTCCAAGCTCCAGGCCTGTGTATCCAAATGCCGACCTGGCCTCTTGGATATCTCAAAGGCATCTGAAGCTTTCCCCTCTTTCTTGATAACAGAATCCCCATTTTGTTGGAAGTGGCAATCTACTCAGCTGAAAAGACTACATTTTCCAGTTTCCCTTGCAGCCAGGGATGGACATGGAGATGTATGCAGAAGTAATTAAGTTGAGCTTCTTTGGAAAGTCCTTTTCAAAAGGCTGACTCAGCTGGAAATTTTGGCATTTTTGCCCTTATGCCTTCTTCCTTCTTCTACCTGGAATTGGATATGATAGCTAGTGCTGCAGTATAAGGAGAGTATAAGAAGAACTTGAAGATAGAAACTAGCACTAAAAATGACAGAAAATGGTGGAAGGAGCCTGAGATAAAGATACCTACTTTCTATCTATACTTTTTAGTGAGAAATGATAATTTCTGTCTTATTTAAGCCACCCCTATTTCAGGTCTCTATAGTAGAACCAAACACAATTCCTAATATAATGGCCTCTTCACCCCGTTCTTGTCTGGCACTGGGCCTCATTCTACCCTTCTCCCTTTCCTCCAGTCACACTTTCCTGTTGCCCTTCACTCATCATGCTCTTTCCTGCCACTTAGTCTTTTCACATGCTATTCCCAATGCCTGTATCTCAACTCAGTACCTCCTTCCTCAGTCATCACTTCCTCAGGAAAGCCACCCATGACCTACTTCACCAGGTCAATTCCCCCATAATAGGTTCTCAAAGCACCAAAGCTTCTCCTTTGTAGTAACTGTCTTCATTGTAATTTTATGATCTAGTGGGAGGGACTCATATCTGTCCTTCCCACTAGATTGTAAAATCCTTGGAGGAAGGGCCTGTGTCCTTTTCTTTTATTCCCAATGTATCCTTTATACCTAAGTACTTTGTTAGAAATACTCATCCCCAAAGAGAAAAATGATGACCAAATGAATGCATTAGAAAGGAGTCACTCAGACCTTTCTGGTCCATAGTTTAAGAATCCCAGGGAAGAATTCTAACTGGCTTAGATAGTGCCAAGTTTCTACCAGGACTGTGGCCAAGAGCAGGATCTATAAGAGCATGACAGCCCCCATTCAAAGCACATGTTTGGAATAGGGAAAGGACCAATCCCAAAAGAAGGGAAAGGGGTTACATATAACAAAAAATGTCTGCCTCTTTAAGGTCACCCTTGATGTTTATTTTCCCTGGAGGGTAAGGCAGAGAAAGCAAAGTTCACAATATAATTAGGCTCATGTCCTGCATGACCTGACCCTCAACTCTTGTATATCATAAGGAGATGGCCTTGGCACATTCCCTAGGGTCTGTTCTCCATTCACTGTCAATAGATAATGGCAATAAGAACAAAAAACGTGTTTTATCCAATTTTATGACTTCACCAAACACTTAAAATACAAGTTCTTTTTTTATTGAAATATAGATGATATGCAATATTATATTGGTTTCAGGTGTAAAACATAAATTCGGTAACTACATACTTTACTAAATGCTCACTGTGATGAGCGTAGTTGCCGCCTGACAACATACAGTATTACAATATTATTGATTGTATTTCTTATGCTGTACTTTTATCCCTATGACTAATATGTTTTATGATTGGATGTTTTTGCCTCTTTATTCACCCATTTCACCCATCCCCCTCCCATATGGCAACTACTAGTTGGTTCTGTGTGGTTATGAGTCTATTTCTGGTTTGTTTGTATTGTATTTTTTTGGATTCCACATATAAGTGAAATCATATGTTACTTATCTTTCTTGTATGACTTATTTCACTTAACATAATACCCTCTAGGTCCATCCATGTTGTCACAAATGACAAGATTTCGTTCTTTTTTATGTCTGAGTAATATTCCATTGTATACGTAAAACACATATTCTTTATCCATTCATCTATTAATAGACACTTAGCTTGCTTCCATATCTTGACTATTGTAAATCATGCTATGATAAACATAGAACTGCATATATCTTTATAAGTTAGTGTTTTTGTTTTCTTTGGGTAATTTCCCAGAAGTGGAATTACTGGATCATATGGTTTTCTACCTTAAATTTTTTGAGAAACCTCCATACTCTGTTGCTAGGTTATTTATCTCTTTATTTTGGTGTTTAGTTGTGTGAATTTCTTTATGTATTTTAGATATTAGTCCCCTATCAGATAGGTCATTTGCAAATATATTCTTCCATACAGTAAGTTGCCTTTTCATTTTGTTGGTCATTTCCTTTGCTGTACAGAAGCTTTTTAATATGATGTAGTCCCATTTATTTTTGCTTTTGTTTCCCTTGCCTGGGGAGACACATCCAGAAAGAAATTTCTATTGTTGATGTTTAAGAGTTTACTGCCTATGCTCTCTTCTAGTAGTTTTATAGTTTTAAGTCTTATATTTAGGTCTTTAATTCATTTTGAGTTTATTTTTGGGTACGATACAAGACATTGATCCAGTTTCATTCTTTTGTATGTAGCTGTTTAGTGTTCCTAACACCATTTTTTGAAGGGACTTTATTTTCCCCATTGTATATTCTTGCCTCCTTTGTCATATTAATGGATCATATAAGCATGGGTTTATTTCTGGGCTCTGTATTCTGTTCCATTGATCTATGGGTCTTTTTTTTTCGTGCTGGCATTATAGTTTTTGATTACTGTAGCTTTGTAGTATAGTTTGAAATCCAGGAGTGTGTTACCTCTAGCTTTGTTCTTCTTTCTCCAGATTGCTTTGACTATTTGGGGCCTTTTGTAGTTGCATACAATTTTAGGATTATTTGCTCTAGTTCTGTGAAACATGCCACTGGTATTTTTATAGGCTTTGCATTGAATCTGTAGATTGCTTTGGGTAGTATGGCCATTTTAACAATATTAATTCTTCCTAATCATGAGCATGGAATATCTTTCCCTTTATTTGTGTCATCTTCAATTTCTTTCATCAGTGTCATAGTTTTCAGAGTACAGATCTTTCACCTCTTTGGTTAGATTTATTCTATTTTATTCTTTTTGATGCAGTTGTAAATGAGATTTAAAAAAATTTTTATCTTTATGCTAGTTTGTAATTTGTATATAGCAATGCATTCTGTAGAATATTTATATCCCCAAAGAGCAGAATACACATTCTTTTCAAGTGCACCTGGAATGTTCTCCAGGGTAGATCACAAATTACGCCACAAAACAAGCCTCAATAAATTTAAGAAGATGGAAATCATACCAAGCATCTTTTCTGATCACACAATATCTACCTAGAAATCAATGCCAAGAAAAAAAGAAAACTTGAAAAAACACAAACACTTGGAAGTTAGCCATTATGCTATAAACAGCCAATGCGTCAATGAAGAAATCAGAGGAAATTTTTTTTGAAATGTGGAGAATAATGAAAACAGAAACACAATGGTCCAAAAGTTTGAGGATGCAGCAAAGGCAGTTCTAAGAAAGAAGTTTATAGCATTGTAGGCCTATCTCAAGAAACAAAAATCTCAAACAGTCTAACCCTATACCTAGAGGAACTAGAAAAAGAAGAAAAAACAAAATCTGAAATTACTAGAAGGAAGGAAATAATAAAGGTCAAGGTGGAAATAATTGAAATAGAGATTAAAAAAAATACCAAAGATCAATGAAATGAAGAGCCAGTTCTTTGAAGAGATAAAATTGATAAACTTTTAGAGAAAGAAAAAAAGAGAGAGGACTCAAGTAAATAAAATCAGAAATGAAAGAAATTACAACCAACATCACAGAAATAGAAAAGATTACAAGAAATTACTATGAGAAATTATATGCCAACAAATTGGCTAACCTAGAAGAAATGGAAAAATTTCTAGTAACTTACAATCTTCCAAGACTGAACCAAGAAGAAATAGAAAATCTGAACAGACCAGTTACTAGTAATGAAGTTGAATTAGTAATAAAAAATTCCCAACAAACAAAATTCCAAGACCATATGGCTTCACAAGAAAATTCTACCAAATATTTAAAGAATAGTTAATACCTAACCTTAAACAATTCCCAAAAATGGAAGATGAAAGAAAGCTTCCAAACTCATTCTACAAGCCCAGCATCACCCTGATGCCCAAACCAAAGACATTACAAAAAATAAAATTATAAACTAATATTCCTAATGTATGTATGCAAAAATCCTCAACAAAATATTTTCAAACTGAATTAAAAAATACATTAAGAGGATTTTCACTGTAACCATGTGGAATTTATTCCAGGGATGCAAGGATGGTTCAAGATCCACAAATCAATCAATTTGATACATCACATTAACAAAAGGAAAGATAAAAACCATATGATCATCTCAATACATGCTGAAAAAGCATTTGACAAAATTCAACATCCATTCATGATATAAACTCTGAACAAAGTGACTGTAGAGAGAACATAGCTCAACATAATACAGGCCATATATGACTAACCCACAGTTAACATCATACTCAGTAGTGAAAAAGCTGAAAGCTTTTCCTCCAAGATCAGAAGCAAGACAGGATGCCCATTCACTATTTTTGTTCAACATAGTGATAGAAGTCCTAGCCACAGCAATCAGACGAGAAAAAGACATAAAAGACATCCAAATTGGTAAAGAAGTAAAATTGTCACTATTTTCAGATGACATGATACGATATATAAAAGACCCTAAAGACTCCACCAAAAAACTATTAGAACTAATAAATGAATTCAGCAAAGTCATAGGATACAAAATCAATATACAGAAATCTGTTGTTTCTCTATACAAATAATAAACAAGCAGAAAAAGAAATTTTTTTTAAATCCCATTTTTAATTACATCAAAAAGAATAAAATACCTGGGAATAAAATATAAGTTCTTTACTTAAGACCCTGCCATTTCTGGCTCCTCCTGTGCTCTCTGATTCCCTTGTCCCCTCACCCCCATTCCTTCCTGTCTTTATTGAGTTCAGGCCACCATGGTCTCCTCTATTTCTCAATGTCTGAGCTCAGTACTGCCTCAGGGACTTTGTACTGTTTTCCCTCTGCCTGGAACTCTCCCTGGATCTTGGCAAGGCTGATTCCTGAGGAGAACAAGCCAGTAGGGAAGCTATGAACACTTCTGCAGTGTGTGCACTGCCCAAAGATGCTGGATTGAAGGCTGAAACTCAGTCTCCGTGCTGCCCACAAAGCTGTGTGTTCTGAGGAATAGGTGCATTTTTCTTCACCAAAGAGCATCTTGTATCAAATCCAGCAGTCCCTGGGGCCGAATCTGGCCAGAGGGGAGATCTTTGTCTAAATTGTACACAAGCCTTGTAAGACTGGTGGTGGCTTATGGCTAGAAGCCATCCTCATCAGAGGTGGAAAATTCTCTCCTCTACTAGATGATGATCCTATGGCTAAATTGACACTGGAGCCAAAAACCTTGGTACTGAATGAAGGTGAAGGGGAGGGAGAGCTCAGTGTGGTGATCCTGAAAGATAGTTCTGGCTCCTCCCTGTGCTGATGCTCTTCTGGTTTAGTTACTTCTCCACACCATGTACTTCATTGTCCCAAGTATATTCTGAGCCCCTGTCATGTGCTAGGGAGGGATTAATGGTGATAAGCCTCTGTCCTTTCAGAGATTAGTTCTAGAGGGACAAAGATACCAATCAAATAATCACACAAACAACGTTTAACATTAAATTGTGATGAGCCCAGGAAGGAGAGTTGTGTGAGGCTTCAAGAGCTCTGGTAGGAGGATTTGACCTGGTTTGAGCTGGGGTGTTGGGAAGACTCCTTTGAGGAAATGACTCATGCTGAGAAGAGAAGGATGGGTAAGAGGTGACTGGGCAGAGAAAGGATGGGACCTCATGGAAGGTAGCCTGGTCCAAAGAATAGAGCCCTTGTCCCTGAGGCCTACACCGAGCTCTGCAAGTGACCAAAGGTGTTTCGAACAATGCTTTTTGTCTTCTAAGAATATGTTGTTATTCATCCCTGAGGTAACATCTGCAAATCATTTTGGTAAGTTACCTTTCAGCGTCCAAGTAGAGCATGACTCAGTGGTGTTCTGGAACAGGCTCCTTTCCTCTTGCAAGAGCTGATTGTACACATCTCTTTCCAACTCCACATTCAGTGATATCACATTGGTAGCTTGAAATGGGTGACAGTGGGAGTGTTTACTCTGGCAAACAAATCAGGGCTTTTTTTTTTTTTGAGAGCTGATGTTAAGCATTTACTAGCATGCCTGTCTCACAGCCCTAGAGGAGTTACCTAATTTCACAGAGCATTACATTTCTTGAAAAGGTTGGCTATATGACAAAGTGACATGGTGGCCTTTGGATTCTGCATGAGGTCGCTGGAAAAAGATGGTGCTGACCCACCTGAGACAGTGAGATTTTAGTAGCTTGTGAACATTTCCTGGCAATTGATTTTCAAGAAGGAGAATCTTATAAATGCTATAATTTGAGGGTGATAGGGGTGGTTGAACTTGGCTGGTTAGCACTCCTTGCTAACTTCCTCCGTGGTCAGAAACTGTTACTGGGTCCTGGGGGCAAATTGTAAAGGTACCTAAGACCTCATCCCTCCCTTCTGATGATTAGCAGTTGGTTAATAACATAGGATAAATACAAATTATGTGTGTAATTCCTGTCCCCTTCTTTCTACCACCCTAGTGGTTTGGGGAGGGCTAGATTTAGATGATGGATCTCCTGAGAGCATGGACTGTCTTAGTCATCTCTGTGTTCCTTACAGCATCAGACTCCGTGCCTGGCACCCAGGAAATCTCTCACTAGATGCTGACTTTCGAATTATGTACCCCCTGGAAGAGAACTCAGTAAGTTTACACACCTAGAGCCCCTCCTCACACAAGGCTTTTTATTTGTCCTTATGACTTGCCTTTCTGACAGCTTCTGTTGATTCTGCTATACTCAGCTAGCATAAGAGCTCTGAGAAGCCTTCCCTGTGCTTGCAGGGTATCCCCAGTACCTGTACTCTTAGGTTGCACTGCCCACCCCACCTACTGTGAGTGTCTGTATCTCATTCATCCTTCTAGCTCCAGGCCCTGGCATAGTGTTTGGCACAAAATAGGTGCCAAAAAAATTTTTAACATGTGAATGAGGGGCTGAAGCTAGTTCAAATAGGAACTTAAATTTCAGGAAAGACGGGAGAAAGCTACACTTCACAAGCTCCTTCTACATGCCAGATAAACAAATGGTAGCAGAATATGCCACCCCAAAATATGCCACTTTGACATAAGTATTATTTTGAGCTGAAGGCAACTGAGAGGAAATAGGTGCAAGGAAAGCTCTCTGACCACCTCTATTTGTCTAAAAGCAGGGCAGATATTTATAAAGGTGTTCCTCTCCCCTCTCTACCAGGGAGGACAGAGGTTAATCACTTGGAGATAATCCTAAACCCTTTCCTGCCCAGAGACAGCACCATTGGAATTTACATAACAAACTTTACTAACAAGCCTTTATTTTCCATTAGTTCTTCCATATATAATTTGCCTTCTCACAATTTGCTGCCCTAGAAACTCTAAGTCGTCCTTTTCCTCTTCTTGTCACTCCTCTGGAGGTATATTGTTCTTTTTGTTAAGATGCTATATAAGCCCAAGTTCTAACCACCCCTTTGAGTTACTCATCACTGGGTACTTCCATGTATATGCATGATGCATACGTTAATAAACTTCTTTTGTTTTTATCCTGTTAATCTGTCTCTTGTCAGTCTTAATTTACAGGGCACCAGGTAGCAAACCTAAGAGGGTATAGGGAAAAAGACTTTTTTTTCCTTCCCTACATATGATATAATGTCCTTTCATTTTTCTCTCTCTTTTAATCCTTACAAATGCCCCATGTAGTAAATTCTATTATTCCCATTTTTCTATTTATTCCCAGTGAAGGAACTGAAGATTTGAGCTCTTAAGTACTTTATCCAAAGTCACACAGCTCACAACAGGAAGAGCTAGTATTAGGGTCCAAATATGAATCTCTGCTTTCTACTACATAGTGACTTAGGATGGGCTGGAACCAGAGTACTACTCAATTACAGCAATTGAAAACTGTTTTAGTCTAAGGTCTCTGCCTTTTTTCCTTGCTTTCAACATCACAGCCTTCACTCCTATGGGCCAGTTTGTCTGCACATTGATTCAATTTAAGCTTATGTACAGACATTGAGGTCTGTTTCCATTGCATTCTTTAAAGGTTTCAGGGAACATTTTGCTACATTTGTTCCATTCACTCCAAGTTCTTTAGGTTTATGGAATGGGAGTGTGTACTAAGAAGCTAACGGAGACAGTAAATGCCTTCTGCTGAAACTCTTGATTTAAGAGTATAGTTCTAGGACAACCTGTATCCGAATTACCTGGGAGAGTTGGATAATATTGTTTCTTGACCCTCCCTCCTTAGCATAGGTCTCTGGCTGGACCCCTGAAATCTGCATCTGAACCAGGCACCCTGTTTGAAATTTTTTAGGAGCTTTCAAGGACTTGTTTAAAATTTTAAGGTATAATTTGCATAGGATTAAGTATAACTCTATAGCTAGAATTTTTATGTAAGTACACACATTTTAATCTAAGGACACCTGCATAACAATCAGATCAAGGTAGAAAAGAAAAATTCCCTCTAAATCTCCTCAGTGGTAAACCACTATTCTGACTGTCATCATGGACTAGTTTCGCCTGTTCTTGAACCTCATAGATAGGAAATCATTCAGTATATGCTCTTTTGTGTCTGTTTTCTTTCACTCACATTATGTTTTTGCATTTATCCATGTTGTTTTGTGTGGCAGTAATTAGTTCCTTTTTACTGCTGGTAATATTCTATCATATAAATACTAATTTATCTGTTCTGTTATTGAAGATTACTTAGATTATTCCCAGTTTTTGGCTGTTAAGACTAAAGCTGCTACTAGCATACTTGAACTGGTCTTTTGGTGGAGATAAGCACTCATTTCTCTTGGGTAGTTACCTAGGAGTGAAGTTGCTTTAGGCTTGAAGTTTGACTGCAAGAGGGGGATGGGAGTTTATACACAACCATGAACAAGAAATGCAGCATTGGGGCGGGATGTCAACAATTGCCACCCAGAAGGAAAAGAGTGCCAGGGTGGGAAACTCAGTTGCTGATTCTAGGCTTGTGTATTCTCAACAGGTATTGCCTCCAAGGAGGCCAAAGTTATTTCTTGGGGCAGCAGAGGGTGTGAAAAAAATCTTAGATATCACCATGGTTTGTGGCCCTGAGATATGCTGATGTACAGTAATGTCACAGGGAGAAGGGTGATTAGGAAAAAAAAGTCTGACAAGGCTCCTTAGTGGGTGATAATGAAAACATCTTGTGAAATATCAGTCTAGCTAACCCTGTACATTCTCATATCTCTAAAATCCAGAACGTAAAGGATCATCTTACTTTTTGTTCAAGAAGAGTAGTGAGGGAAAAGCAACTCTACTCCAAGAGGCCCAAGGGGAAACACAGTTAAGTTCCTATGTGTGTGTTGGGAGGAGTTGGGACTTACAGGGACAAGAACAAAATAATACTTTGAAAGGACAAATAAATAATCAGAGTCCACAGAGATCTTGCTCTAATCAACACAGTGGCCGACTAGCCCACTAGGGGAAAAGTTTCTTTTATTAGCTCCTTTTGTTGAGGGAGGAAGTGATGAGTGTCTCCATCAGCCCTGCTGGGCGGCATGTCAGATCAGATCAGATCTTGCATGGAGGAAGCTCAGGAACCACAATTCAACCACCACACTCAAGGCCACCGCAGTGCCTCGGCAACCCATTGCTCTCCAACTCATGCGTGATGTTTCCGCCCCAGCAGACGTTCCCTGTGAGCAAATGGAAAGAAAGTAAAAAAATCTGGAAGGAATGAATGCATCAAAGAGAAAGCAGACACCATGAATCAAGCCAGGGGGAGACACATGCAGCCCCTGGACACGAGGCAGGAAGAAGGGGGGCTTTGGAAGAAGCCCTTGTAGTTCTCCTTAACCCATGTTCTCTTTAACCCAGATTTCACCTCTGCTTGGTCAGCTGTGAGAAGGGCCACCTAGGCAGTGTACCCCTGTCCCCAGGCACTGCCTCCTGCTCTGAATTACACACTCTGACAGTACAGTGACCAAAACCACTTAAAATCTGGGTAGCCTTTGTAAGTGGCCTTTCTTATGGTTTCTGTGCCTCACTCTCCTCATCTGAAAAATGGTGGTGATAATAAGGTTCCTACTCCACAGTGTCGTGACGGGGATGCAGCTGGGGAATACATGTTAAGTGCTCACTGAGCTTGGCACACAGTCTCTTCTATATAAGCCTTCGCCTTTAGTGTTACTTGTGATAACTGATACCTGCTCTCAAGCTGCTGCCTTTTAATTTCTTATTCAACTAAAAGGCCAACAGGCAGGTATGAATTTAATATTTGCCTGCTCCTCTCTAGACCTCTGGCAGGGATATTGCTGCCCCCTTGTTTTCCCCTTCCCTCGTCTTTCCCACTCAGCAGCCACGCTCCAGAAGGGGAGAGGGAGATAACCATGGTCCTTTGCATGGGGGTGGGAAATGTAGCTGACAGGAAATTCTGATTGAGCCAGATGAGTCATGAGTCGCTGCATGTTTGGCTCTGCAGGATGAGGTCACAGCGCAGCTCAAGCTTACTTAGGTCAAGAAATGGAGCTGCTCTCACGTGAGGGATGCCCCAGAGTCATGGAGGTGACGGTGGGCTGTACGTACCACATTCTTTTCTTTCCCACATTACTTTGTTAAAAGGGATGTGATGGACTAGACTCATGCATGCACAGGATTGTTCATCTGGTTGTTGGCTTGGCTTTCAGAGGCCCAGCTTATTTGTTCTTTGTCCAAATTCCCAAAGATCCTTTGACCTTTCTGGAAATCATGGATGATTTATTCTGAGCATCACTGGTTAAGCTCCCCAGGAAGTACAGCAACAGATATGTGTGAACATAAAGTTTATGGGGGTGTGTCCTCAAGATCAACACCCGTTGGCGGGGGTGTGAGGGGAGGAAGAAAACAGGATGGAAAGAGGGGAAAGTTGAACTTCAATGCTGGCGCCACAAACGCTTCAGCCCATGCCACAGGGAGATCTGAAGTTAAGAAGGTTCTTTCATTTGAGCCTGGGGCAGGCTTTATACCTTCACATTGACCACTGGGTACAGGCTGCTCTGGAAAAGGGCATGGCCTAGTGTGAGGTGGTTCTCTTCAGACCCGAGCAAGCCCTGAAGATGCGGCTGGAGCTGCCGGCTGCGAACACTCCCGGGAGCTGGGGTAATGAACACCCCATCCTGAGGGACATCTGGGCAGCCTACATCCACATCCACCCCATTAAGCATGGGTGTTAGACCTATCTGCCTTCTACTACCTGTTCAGATCCTCATTCTCTAAGCTCTGCAGAGTATAATGATTAAGGGTATGGGTTTTAGGGCCTGACAGACTTATGTTCAAATCCTATTTCTGCCATTCGTTTGACAATATTATAGAGTATATTTCAGGTATTGTTCAAGGCACTTGGAGTAAAAAATGATAAGACACCTGCCTCCGGAGCTTATATTCCATGGGTGGCAGGGAGACAAAGACAATTAAAAAGGAAATATATATATATATACACACACATATATGAAAATACATATCATATATAAAATATATAATATGTATAAAAGTATTATATTGTGATATATATATAATGGTGACATGGAAAAAATTAAGTAGGGTCAGAGGGTAAGGGTGTAGCGGGAGTACCTTTTTGTTGGAGGTCAGGGAAGGCTTCCCTGAGAAGGCGCCACTCGAGCGGACGTGTGAAGAGGGCTCGGTGTGGCTGCGTGGGGATCTGGGGGAGTGGGTTTCAGGCTGAGGAACCCAACAGAGTGCAAAGGCCCTAAGAAGAGTGTGTGCTGGGAGTGTTCGGGGAGAGCCAGGAGGCCAAGGGTGGTGAAGATGGAGAAGAGGTTTTCAAGAGAGAGAGAATGGAAGAGATTTATAGGAAATATCCACGACAGGCAAATCCATGGAGACAGAAAGCAGGTTGCCAGCTTGGGGAGAGGGGAAAGTAGGGCAGTGACGGCTGCGGGGTACAGGATCTCTTTTTGAAATGGTGAGTATCCTGAAACGCATTGAGATAATGGCTGCACAGCTTTGTGAAAACGCTACATGCCATACAGGTACGCATTTGAGTAGGGAAACTATATGGTATGTGAATTATATCTGAAAAAGCTATTTTAAAAATCAGAGCAATGACTGACAGGACCCCGGATCATGCAGGACCTAGCAGGCCATGTGAGAATCTCCGCTTGTGTCATGAGATGAGTGCTACTGGACAGTTTTAAGCAGAAGAGTGAAAGGATTGGATCTTCATTTGAAAGGAACCTCTCTGCTGCTGTGTGGAGAATAGGCTGAAGGGGGTCAGGCCTGGAATCAGGCAGCTGGTATAGAGCTTCTTGCAGTAATCCAGGTGAGAGGTGCTGGTGGCTCCCAGCAAGTGCTGGAAGCAGGGGAGTAGGCAGCTGCATTGGGACACCCCTTGATGATGGTGCTGTCAAGAAGTGCCATAGGACGACAGGTGTGGGCGTGAGAGAGGAGTCCAAGTTTTTAGTCCTAACTGGTAGAGCTGGGTCATCATTTACTAGAATGAAGACAGCTGTGGGAGCGACACATTTTAGGAAGGAATCATGAATTTGTTATAGACAATGTGAAGTCTGAGAGGGCTATTAGAAATGCCACGCAGGTAGCTGGTAATTGTGTCTAGAGTTCAGCATTGGAACAGTCTGGGCTGGAGATGAACTCTGGGAGTTATCAGCGTATTCATGGATTTTAGTCTTGAGACTGGATGAGACCCTAAGGAGGAGTAAAGACACTAGTCACAACCAGGTATCAGAACCTTTGAGCCTTAGTTCTGGAAGCTCTGGAAGATCTGCCTTTCACAGTTGTCCTGAATGTTGGCAAATGCACAATGGATTAACTGCTCAGGGGATAGCAGCTCCCTCCCACAGCCTTTTCATCTCAGAATTCCTTAGGCACTTATTGTCTCCTCAGTGTCTTTGGCCTTATTATTTAACTATTTTATTCAGTTCAGTACTGAGCACTGAATCAGCCACTCTGCTGGGAACACCAGCTGTCTCCTGATCCTGGCTCACCCTTTCTACCCTCTGAGTGTGCACCTTCCAGTGGAGGAATCAGAAAACCCCATCCATCTAGTGATGACATACAGCAGACTCCAGAGCTGTGACAAGTGCAGTGCTGGCTGGGGCTGGGAGGGCAACCCAGGTAGATGTGAAAGACTAGAACTGTAGGAGCCCTTTGTGGCTGAAGCATGGTGCTCATGGTGATGGGACAGAGGGAGCTCAGACTGGCTTGAGTCAGACTGGAGGGCTTGGCAGAGGGCACTCCATTTTGGAAACCCACACCCATGAGCACACCCTGAGTCATCCATTTAGCAACTCAATGACAGTACAATCTGTATTACCCAGAACTGTTTCCCTCCCAACGCAGGCCAGGGGTCTTTTGGTTCTCACTCTTCAGCCCATCACATCAGCCCATCAGCCTCACTGAGATTGCCATTTTCTGCCCATCCAGCCATGATCTTCTAACCACCTCTTGTTCCCCTCCTGTGGTTCTATCACTGTAGCCCATCTGTTGCTAGCATCTTTAGCTGGTTGCCTCTTTGGCTTTCTACTCCATCATCTTATAAACTCCCAGTCCTGGTCATTTCAGTCATCTCTTTCTCTTCTATTTTTAGATGTTGAGGTAGCTGGACAACCATACCTTAAATGTACATTGAAGTAGCTTCAATGTTGTCACCAATCTCAATCAGGCCTTTAAGAGTGCTTGTCCGATCCTCCACGAATCCTTAGCTAGTTAAATTTCCCCTCTTCCACCATGGCCATTTCAAGACTTTGTTGCTCTTTTCAACTTGTTCTCAGCACAGAAATGGAAGGCTGTCTGGTATATTTTCCCTCAAACGTTTGCCTTCCTTGCACACAAACTTATCTACTTATTAGTTATCTATTGCTGCATTCAAACGTTACTGGCTTAAAATAATATGTATTGTCTTTCAGTTCGTGGACTCTGGCTGTGGTTTAGTTGGGAACCTCACCTTCAAGATGGCACTCAAGCTGTCGGCTGGGGCTGCAGTCATCTCAAGGCTTGACTGGGGCTGAATGATCCTCTTCTAAGGTCGCACATGGGGGTCATTATGTAGGGGTGCTTTATACCACAGCAGCTGACTTCTCCCATGGGGAGTGATCCCAGGAAGAGCAAGGCAAGAGTGTGCAAGATGTAAGCCACAGTCTTTTTATAACCTAACCCGGTATCACAAATGGTATTTCACCATGTCTACAGCATCCTGTTTGTTAGAAGGGAGTCAGTGAGTGCAGGGGCTTGCACAAGGTCATGAAAACCAGGAGGCAGAGGTCACTGGGCATCATTTGAGAAGCTGCCTACCACCACTTCTGCCTCCTTTCCATGTCCCCACTCCCTGCCTGCGCCAGTTCCTCCACATGTGCTGTTGTTTTCGTCCTCTGGATCCAACATTGTTCCATTGGCTCCTTCTCCTTGACCTTGGGGCCTGTTCAGAAATCTCCCAAGTTAAAATAAAGCTTCCCTCCACCTCGACCTGTGACCCCTGATCTCTCCCTTCTTCCCCTGCTGCTCTTCTTGAGAATGTGACCTTTAGTCCTTGCATTCGCTTCCACCTTCACAGAGCTGCTCTGCTAAGGTCACCCTAAATGCCAGGTCACATGGCTGCCTTTCAATCCTTATCTTAGTGGACTTCTGCAGTATTTAATGCTATTGACTCTCCTCTTTAGTGTCTCTTGCTTTGCTAACTTCATTTTTTCAGCCCTCTCTTTCTTCACTTACTGCTAATCTGAGATTGTCCAGGCTTTGCCCACACTCCTTGGCTTCACCCTGAATTCCTCCATTCAGTACTCCCAGCACCTCTTTGTTCTGATAGCTATATAGATGGAGCTGTGAATCTTATTAGTCTTCCAACTGTGAGGTAAAGGAAACAACTTCTTGACTCTGTTTAAATAAATTTCAATCTGACCTTGAGCCCCCATTCAACTGAGCTGGTAGGAAATTAACCTCAGTAGTTGTTGAGTGTTCCCCCTTCCACCGAGGGGGTGTGCCACGGTGGGCGTCTCCTGCGAGGCCCCTCTAGGCAAAGTCATTTGTCTTTGGCTCTGACTGATCTTTGCTGAGATATTCTCTGGCCCAGCCACCTGGTCCCTTCAGGTCCAACGGCCTTGACGCTTACAGCAAAGGAATCTTTGGCAGTGAGTGGTCCTGGGCCTGGGGTCCAGCTTTCCTACCCATACTCATCAACTGGCCTCTTTGCGGACTTGTCACCTCTCCAGCAAGCTGACACAGAGCAGCGCCCAGACCCCAGTCCCTGGGGACCTGCTGGTATTTCCCATCTTCCCAGTCCCACAGTAGAGTCTCTTCTCTTTCCTCTTGAAGCTCTCAAAGCCCTGGCCCAGGAACACCAAGCACAGATGGCCAGTTTTCACCCTGCTAGAAGGAAAGGAACTACTACACACCTGACCACCTGCTTGGAATGCAGAAGAGAGAAGAGGGCAGCAAACAAACCATACATTAATATTGTTGGGACTTTGGCAGTGGTTTCAATAACGTTTGCTTTCTCCCTTGCAAGTTTGTAGGAGATGGGCGGATCAAACATTTGCCTTATTACTAATAAAGCTGATTGTGGAGACCATGCTTTGGGTCTGCTCCAAGTGGCTCATTCTACAGATCAAAGCACAGCAGTCCCAGGGGAGCCACTCAGTGCCTGGCGGGAGAGATCAAGAAGGGGTGAGCCCCCGGGGGCTGCCCTGCACACACTCAGTTCCTTCCTCAAACTGACCAGTCAGATAAACAGCCCCTCCTTGTTTCTCTAGTAAGAGAACCCCCTCTCATGAAGCTGGTTCTCCTGAAGAAATCTCTCTGAAGACAACCCTGCCATGCTATGAAATCTGGAGGTCCAGCCAAGGCCTGCCTGGGCTCCAGATGGATATTTCCCACTGTCCACTGCAGAGCTCCACGGGGATAAACATGAGGCAGCTCAAATTCAACACATCCAAATCTGAGTCCATGACCCGCTCACACCAACCCTAAACCTGTATTCTCAGAATTGATAAGTGACGGTACAATCTGTATTGTAAGGAAAGCGGGAACTGTCCTCTACTTTTCCTCTAAGCTAGCCTGTTAGCAGATCTCATCCATTTTGCCTCAGAAGCCTCTTGACACTTGAGCCCTCTCTGCTCCCTTGGTTTTCTCTTCCAGCATTTCTTAGATGGACCACAGCAGAACCCTCACTGTCTCCCTGCCTCTGCCTTTCCTGCGGTCTCTTCCATCCACGGGTAGTGGGACTCTGCCTAAATTGCTAGCTTCTTCTTATACCTGTCCCCCAAGCGCATCCAGTGTTTCTTTCACACAGCCTTACTACCGTCTCCGCTTCCCAGAACCTCCCTCTTTTGCATGTTGGTTTCCTCTGCATTGTTTCCCCCTTTCTCACCTCCTCCACTGTTTGTCTGCCTGGAAAACTCCTAACTGTCCCATAACCTCCAGCCCTGAGGTTATTCTTTCCTAACACCATCCCTGTCCAAACAGAAGTAAGGGATCCCTCTGCTGTGCTCCCACAGTGCAGTGGAACCAAGATGTCACCAACTTCCCACCAGTCCGAGGAGTCTTTCAGTATAGGGACAAATTTCATCCTTGTTTGTGTCCTGGGTGCCTAACTCAGTGTCTTGAGAATGTTAGGGGCTCAATAGACATTTATGAAATGAATGATCCCATGGCTACTATTCTCCCATTGGCCCCGTCAGCGTAACCTTGAACGATTCTCATCCTTTCTTCCCTCCTCCCGGCCCCTTCACCTGGTGGCACTGGTGCAGCTAACTGGCTCAGAGCTCCCAGGGAATTTAATGGTGCTTCCCCTCTGTGTGCTCCGTGGAGGCAGGCACGGCGGGTGTCTTGTCTCTGCAGGCAGTGAGTGGGCCTTGCTGAAAGAGTGGCTGCTTTGTGCAACCTCAGGGCCTCCTGTAAATCAGACTCAATCGCCTTCACTTCCTGTGCTCAGGGAGATTAGATACTGCCTAATCAACGCCAATTTTTTTTTCTTAATATTTGAAACTACCAAGTAACAGACCATCCTAGTGGGTGGTTTTCAGAAATCCCCTCTTTTCTAGCATTTAACTTCTTGTTTCAAGAAACCAATCTTTTTGGAAAGAACCTGTACTTAAGAAGTTCTTTGAATTGCTGTGAAGCTCTGGCAGGAAGTGACTTGGGATCTAGGTTAGACAGTCTTGTCTCACTCCCAGGAGAGGTGGGAGTAATGAGGTCTAGGTACCTCTGGGTATGGGTGTTGCTTTAGATCATTGCTGTGGCCATTTCTCCATGTGTGGTCAGTTTTACAGATGTAGTCCCATCTGAAGCCAGAGGATGCACGGGGAAGCGGTGAGCAGCTATTGCATATTGGTGGTGTGTGCTCTGCGAGGAGCTCTGGGACTCCTGGGCTGGCAGAGTCAACTTGACAGGCTTTCTCATCTCAGCCTGTTGTAACCTTCAAGTACACTGGAGAACAAGTTGGTGAAACTCTATGTGAATGAAAGGAGTCTTACACATTTTCTCCAAGTGAAACAACTGTCCTGAGAAGTACGTTTGGAGGGGGCTTGGTGGCAGGACAGGGACCACTTCTCTCCACATCATTGCATGGCAGGTAGAGATTTCTTACTTCAGGGTGGGGAGAGACATTGGACTTCTTCCCTGATTCTTCTGATTTGTTTTTAGAAGGGGATGCCCATTATGGTCCTGCATAGTTCATGATGTGCTATTTTGTATAACCCTCATAATGCCTCAGTGTTATTTATTGAATTCCACTATGTGCCAGGATCTTCTAGATTGTCTCTCTTAATCCATTTAGCAACTCTTTGAGGTAAATCTGTTATTATAATCATCATTTTTCAGAAGAGAAAACTGAGGCACAGGGAAATTAAGTAATTTCCATAGTTTCTCACAGTCATTCATTCAGAGCTGGGACTTGAGCCTAGGAGTCTGATTACAGAGCCTCTTAACCATGTCAATATACTCCTATGAAATAGGTATTGATAGTCTCACTTTACAGATTAGTAATGCGGAACCCAAAGAGGTTAAGCAACTTGCCCAAGGTCCTATGAGTAGTAAGCAATGTGGCTGAGGGCTTTCTGTTCCAAAGCCTGCAACATTCTGTTGCTGTGTGCTGGCTAGATAGGGGATCTACTAGCTTAAAAAATAAGTTCTACAAGTCTTCTTCTACAAGTAGAGAAAAAAGTTATCTCCTCCCTTCCTCTTCCCCATTCCTGATTTCTGCTCCCCAGAGGCAATTAGTTTCAACGTTCAAAGACTGTTCTATTATTTACTCCTAGTTCCTATTTACTTTTCTCCTATTATTTCCAAATAACATGCTACACTATTCTAGACTTTCCAGTTTTAGATATTTTCTTACTACCAGTGAAGAGGGGGATTTCACTCTTATATCCTGCCCTCCCTCCCCCCAATCCACATTCCCAGTATAGTTACAATTTGGGGCTAGTTCAGTATTTTCTGCTTACATTATCATAACTGATTAATCACGGCTGAACCAGGTGATATACTGTAGTTTAATTTCCTTTTTATTTGGCTTTTTCTTTCCCTGAAATTAATGTTGTTTTAAAAAATTTACTTGATTGTTCTCAAACTTTGACAGAAATGTTAATATTATTTCACTATAGTTATGCATGTCAGGTAAACCTTCATTTTCATTTTTTTTCCTTGGCATATTTCTCCTGGATCCCTTTTCTTCTTGTTCCAACCTAGACTGATGGCTAAGGAATACTACATAGCTGTTATTCTGGGAGATTAACTGTCTGTCCATCCTGTTAGGAGCCCTGCCAATCTTTTGGAATGCCTTCCTGCCACAGCTTCCCTGTGAGATTTGAAGGGCAAGTGTATCAGATGGGAGAAAACAAAACACAGGGGGGTTGATTGCCAGTTAAAATTACACAGATGTAGGTGGCAGAGCTGGGCTAGAACTGGGCTTTCCTGACTCTTAGCCTTGGGCTCACTGCAGGAAGCCACAGTGTCCCTGAAGCCTGGCCAAAGTGACCATTGATGCTGCTGGCCAGGCTAACCTTAAAAGTCCCAGACTCCATGGATGAATTCAGGGTGGCAGGGATTTGATCCATAGCTCCATCTAACTTCTTTCATAAATGGGAGATATGGTTGGGCAGTAGCCTTTGAATCATACTTCTGAGTCTGCCAATTAAGTTACACAGTTTGGAGGTGGCCATATAATCTCTCTAAGCTTCAATTTCCTCTTTTGTAAAATAATAGTGCTACTTCTAGGATCTTTGTAAAGATTGTCATAGTTTTAGAAGGCATATCCTAAATGCTTAGTAAATGTTGAACACTTTTGTAATTATGGTTTAGAATTCTCAGGAGATAGTAATGCTTTTACAATTGGACCTCAATTCTCTAGTATCCTTGAGTTCCTGGACTATGTCAGGCTATTATATGACAGCTGTGTATAATGAAATTTTTCTAAATGAGTAATTTATAAATGTCACTTGAGCAACTCTTGGTCAATATGATATGTCTGTCATTCTTCATTTACCTCTTGTCCACCCCTCTGGGGATTGATGACATCCCTTGGCCAGCCAAGGTCAACTGACCAATACTAAAATAAACATCATCCAAATATTCAGTTCTTCCTCTGTGCTGATTTTGGCTTTTACATTTTTTCCCTTTATTATCAATTCATGCAAAGATTTAAGTTTTGGGGGTAAGATTTTTCCTTGGGAGAAAAGAGTATCTATACTTCATCTCTTTCTCCCATACACTTCATACTACTCTCCAGTGCCATTTACTGTAAAAGTTTGCATTCTAGAACAGAGTGAATGAAAAAAGGTGATCCAAGTTTGAGATGAACTTCTGGGGACAGAATGTCTAATGCAGTATATTTCAAACTGTAGGTCATGACTCAGAAAAAGTTGTGCAATTGCCTTAGTGAAATCACAGTTAGCACTCAAAACAAAGAAAACAAAACATCAACCTGTATCACATAGTAAGGAAGGCAGGTTTTTTAAAATTGAAGTATCATTGATATACAATCTTGGTTTCAAATATACACACAGCAGTTCAACAGTTACTCATATTATTAAATCCTCACCCCCACTAGTGTGGTTACTGTCAATGTAAAAAGATGTTACAGAATCGACTATATTCTCCATGCTGTACTACCATCCCCATGACCAACTTACTGTGATTGCAAATTATTGTGCCCCTTTGTTCCCCTCCCCCTTCCCCCCACCAGTCCCAACCCTTCCCCCTTGGTAATCACTAGTCACTTCTCAGTGTCTGAGTCTACTGCTGTTTTGTTCCTTGTTTTGCTTTGTTTCTATATGCCACAAAAAAGTGAAATCATATGGTATGTCTTTCTCTGCCTGGCTTATTTCACTGAGCATAATACCTGCGACATCCATCCATGTTGTTGCAAATGGCAGAATTTCTTTTCTTTTTATGGCTGAATAATTTTCTGTTGTATATTATATGCACTTTATCCATTCACCTATTGATGGACACTTAGGTTGCTTCCATATCTTGGCTATTGCAAATAGTGTGGTGATAAACACAGGGGTGCATATGTCTTTTTGAATTAGAGATTTTTTCTTCAGGTAAATTCCTAGAAGTGGAATTACTGGATTGAATGGTATTCCTATTTTTAGTTTGAGGAACCTCCATACTGCTTTCCACAGTGGTTGGATCAATTTACATTCCCACCAACAGTGTAGGAGAGTTTCTGGAAGGCATTGCTTTATGAAATATTTTAATTATGTATGTGGTATATACACATGTAAATTATGTATACACACAGCCATGTATATATGTGCTAGCTTGCAATATAAAATGTATTGCTAAGTGTTATAGTTGAAAAAGTTCAGAAAACATAATGATCTTCATGTTGTAAAAGTTTGAAGAACATGTCTCAGTGATTTTTCACTAGTTCTGTTTGCCTTACTCCCTTTAAGCTTCTCTTCCAGATAATCCTACTTAATTAAAAAAAAAAAAAAACCAAACAAGACTCATGCATTTTCCTTGACTATTTTCTGGGTACCCACTACACAAAGATTCTTAAAGGTTACCACTCTCAGACCTACAACCCCGTCAGGGGAAACAGGTAAACTGAACATTACATATGTAGAATTGAAATGTTAAATAAGGTAAAGTAACACATTAGGAAGGTAGGATGATGTACTCTGGCCAGGTTATCATAGGCGGCTTTATGCAGCCATTAGGGCCCAAATGTCAATAATCAGATTGGCAAGGAAGGGTTTTGTCTTTTTAAGGACTAATAGGTAAAAGTTTGGCTGGATTGGACTATCATAAAAAATAGTTTTTAGAACATGTTCTTTAAAAGCAATAAATTATATTTTGCCCTTAATAAACCTTAACACATTTGGATCCACAAAGTCTGTTACTTCAACACATTTCAGCATAGTGTGATAATTGTGTTAAAATCGTATCCTAGGAGCAGTGAGTTGTCCTAATCAGAAATTCACACTCCAGAGATAGTCAGATGGTCTTCCAATCAGGGAGACACTTCACAAATGACTCCTAGAAGCTGTTCTGTTACCCGTAGCTCAGTCAATACAGGCTTTGCTGACTAGCTTAATAAAATGTCAAATTGTTTCCATTGGTGCCATGAGTGGCTTACTAATCTTATGCAGACACAGGCTCTTGTGAATTACTAGTATTCAAAACATGTCAATTGGCTAAGAACAAGTCACTGTTCATTAACAAGAATGTAACAAGCTCTGTAACTTGTACTTCTGTAGATAGAACCCAGTTTTGATTGCTAAATCCAAGATCCTCTGTGCAGCCATTAGTAGCGGATTCTGATGGCCTGATGTTGACTATAAAGGTGATAGAATTTTGCCCCCCGTACGTGAGGCAGAAGCTACTTTGTACTACTGCTTGCTAATAAATGTTTCATAAGCAATTCTGAGACAGACTATGACCTTTGCTTTCATATTTCATCAGGTAGTGGATACCATTACCTGCCAAAAAGGTCTGAGTTGTAAATGACAAGATTGGCTGTCAGCTTGAAAAATTACTAAAGATGTCTGGTACTTTTTGAGTTACTCCCAAATAATACGAATCATTAACACCTATTTATCAAAGCAAGTTTATTTGACTACTTATTCCAGACAGGTAATGAGGCTTCTGTGTACAACTAAGAAGACAATCCAAATAAAAGGCAGGAAAAATATAACTACACAGCTATCCAGAAAGGACCAACAGCTGCATTCATTTTACATAACATTGTGGCGTGATGTAGCACCATTTACTCAAAGATACCCTAAGTATTTTATAAGGTGACTATGTAGGTCTTTGTTAAAATGAAGCAGTAGCTTAAAAACTATAGCAAACACCTGATGATAATCTTATGTTCAAACTTCAAATATAAAATTATACCAGAAAAGTTATTTCAGAAAAAAAAAAGTGGGGAATCTGTTAAGGATTTGACCTTGTATAATTCTTTAAAAAAATCCTAAGGCAATAGTTACCATTATTGAGACTGGTTTTTCTTCCATTATCTGTACTACTTGTTACTATCTTCATGACCTAAATTATAAGCTTTGGGAGATTTAATGGGTACTTATTTATTAAACACACACAACTTTTTAAAACCTATTCTATTTACTGGTCTGTTCAGTCTGTCCTGTTCTGAACCACAAACATGGAGGAGCCAAGACAGAACTTTATTGCTACTGAAACCAAAGAAATAGGATCTTTAATAAGATTCTTTTTATTTTTTACCATTTCTAATGATCATTCTCTTCTACTATGATCACTCTTAGATTGAAATTTGTTGACTAGTTTGACCTTTTAAAAAATCTAAGTTAACATAAGGACATTTATAAATCTAATAGTAAGCATTTTTCTAAATACTGATAGTTTCATCTGAAATATATATATAAATTTGGAGAGAAATTTGGTGTTCCAGAGTCTTCCATCAGCCCACTTTAATAAGAGCCACAGTACATTTTCAGAAAAATACCACAGAAAAATCTTAAGGAAAAAAATTCTGAGTCTAAGAGTATTCAATCCTAGAAAGCTGTGGTTCCTAACCCTTTACTATTAGGGTCTTGAACCACTTTGAGAAGCTGATGAAAGCTATGAAATTCCTCCCAGAAAAATGCATATAAACAAAAACTTTTAATACATTTGGTAGAATTTCCTAGGGTCCATAACTTCCAAGTTAGGAATTCCTATTTCAAAGCTGCAGGACACAGTGGAAAATAAGCCCATTTCAAACATTGCTTGTTTTCACTTCATTGCTACTAAAGTAATTCCTGCCTTAAGACAGTTACTTATACTGTAAGCACAACAGTCTTAAAATTCATTCTTTTGCCCCAATTTTACAAGGTTTTAAGCCATGTACCCTGTCTCAAATTAATGAAGTCCCTAAGGCTTAAGCTAGCAGATAATTGTTTTCCTTTAATATATACTGTTCTTCAGAGCCAGTCACTTTAAAAAAATGAGATTAAAATCTAATACCCTTGTGAAAATGAACATGCATCTTCATACTGGCAAGCAGATTACCTGACTTTATAAAATACATTTCTAGGTATAACTTCACACTTGAAACCAAACACATCTTCTACTCAGTGCCTGACCATCCATCCCATCCCATCCCATCCCATCCCATCCCAGATCATACCTCCCCCCACTTTTACTTACTTGGAATCAGCACAATGGAGGTCTCCCACTATGGTAACAAGACGTACCACATGTTCTACCTACTGTTCAGGATAGAAAGCACTTCATTTCTGACCAAACCCACAGTCTCAGAGTTTTGAGGACTCAAATGCTGAACCATTGGCTGTCTTTACCCCATGTTGAATGTACACTTAAGCAAGAGAAATGACTAAAGTACAAGAGTAAAGCCTATTATTTTCTTATGAAAGAAAAACTCCACAGTCACTCCTAAGAATCTGTTTATGTAACAGGGTAAACATGGATATATAGGGAATTCTTAAGAAATTTTAAGGACTGATAACAGAAGGGGATAATAGCTAGATATTAAATACAGGAATGAACACACCACACACATAAAATTTAAATCTCTTACTAAAGAATTTTTCCAAGGTTGTAGTCAGGTGACAGATATTCAGTCCTTCCATAATCATTCACTTGTGCCACATAAGAGTATTTATTGGACAAATCTTAAAATATTTGAATAAAGGAAAAAAAGGGTCAGCTATGAAAACAGCTTTGCCAAGGTTATTGGATTTCATTCTTGTCTTCTGTTGTGTAAAAAGTGAAAAGTGGAACAATCATTAATTTTTCCTTGCTCTTCTTTACTCTGAAGCAGCTTTCGTTTGTAAAAGTTGAACACTAGAATTTCCGTTTCAGACACACAGGGGGGGTTGGGAACAGGGGTGGGGAAAGAAGGATATTGCTGACAATCAGAATTCAAGTATTTCAAAACTGTAAAGGGCTTCCAAGAGAAAAGGGACTTCTATTACTCTTCTGGCTGACTGGCATCTCATGAGCCCTGTAAGATATACAACAAAGTATTTTCCCTGCAATATTCAATGTCCCAATTTTGTCTATCCTACCAAATCTATTAAATGCTGAATGAAACCTGAAGAAGGTAATATATACCAGCATTCCTGGCCGTGCTATCTATACATTTTCACTTTAGGAATAATTCAAGCATAAACCATATTTAAAAAATTAGACTGAAGAGAGACAGTAAAGGTTTTAAAGTTTTCTCTTTGAAAAGATGGTATCTTACAGTACATACAAAAATACTCTGAAAATACATACGACTTCATTTACAAAACACTGAATCAACATATTACAAGAATTAAATGGTTATGGATTTTAATAAACTGAGCATGCATTCATGAAACTTAAAAAATATTAAGAAATGCACTGAAAAAAGCAGTGTAAAAAAAGATAACTCATATAATTAAATAAAAATTACAAAGGTCCTGAGCCAATTAATGGTAACAATGTCATTCAAAAATGCCTTTAGGTTTCAATAAAATCCACTGCTTATTTCTGCATGCCTAGTCCATGAAGACACTGTTTCAAGTTGTGGGGTAAGTAATGATCAGGAATTATCATGCTAAGTTAATTTTACACCTCAAAAATACAAGTTAGCCATACTTTAAGGTATCTTATTGTTGATGCTGGAATGACTTGCTCCTCAGTAAAAAATACCAGTTGATTAACATTAACAAGAATGGCATGAGACTGGATGTATAACAATTTCACCATTCATATACTGACTTTCAGTATCTTGGTTCTATTTTGATTCTTAATAAAGATGCATTTCATAGGCCTCCGTAGGAGGCAAAATATAGAGAATTTATGGTGCCCACCTCTTATGTAATCACCAGACTAATCATCCTTGGTAACTATGCAACATTTGGACAGAAAGGCACAAAAAAATAAAAATTTAAACACTCCATGTGCCAATCGGGAAAAAAATAATTTAAATCAACAAAACAGACAATAAGTACATGTACACAGATGAAAAAGCAGAAAAGATACCTCACATTCATTTACCTCAAGTTTCACAAAGTGGCTTCAATGCTAAAGTAAATGTGTTAACATCTGGAAAATTACAAGACAACTTTTTTTTGTTTTCAACTTTTTTCAGTTCTATATAATGACTACAACATAAGACTTCAAAAAAAAAAAAAGTTCAGGACTTGTTTTATCAGTGTCCAAAGAGCCAAGAACTGGCTCCCAAAACAGAGAAACAAGCATCGAAAGTTAAGGCAGTTAAAACCTCCAATGCAAAGCTGTAATACTGCAGGTGATGATTTGATAGCAGGTGATCCTCAGAGGAATGTGTGTAGCAATCAGTGAGAGACTGCTACAGTGCCTGCAGGTCAAAGTGTGAATGTTCAAAAACCACTTCAAGGTTGTTAGGTCAATGACTGTGACTTTCACCTTGCTTTAGATATGACAGCCACTTCTATTTTAAAAAGAGTGGCTGCATCTATGCCACTAAATGATTGCATATTCACTTAAGTAAGGAGGCACTGCTTTTACCGGTTAAGTGTTAGTCGGATGGAATTTTTGATGACACGGATGTTATTTGCCGGAACCGGAGGTGAAGAATCTGGTAGTTCTTTACTGGGCGGTCTCTATTAGAAAAACAAAGAAGGAAAAGCAAATATATATAATAAAGGCCCAACAAGTAAATCAGCCACAAAACTCTTTTGAGTTTTTCTCTAAATCCCTTAGGCTCCTAAATATCTAAGTATGTTCTGAACATTTTCTCCCAGTGTTCATGGGCATTTCTTGTTCTGGGGATTTTTTTTTTAAATAGTCACAGGTGAAAAGCAGAAGGCTGGGGAAGGGTAGACATGAGAGGAGTCTTACAGTAGTAAAACCACCAATGCAAAGCTGTAATATTGCAGATGACAATTTGATAGCAAGTGATCCTCAGAGAAGGTATCCTCAGAAAGGACTCTGTTAAATCAGTCGCCACTCCTGGGCTAAGAAATGCATACCAAACACAGTCCTCAAAATCAGGCAATGGTAGAGAAGTAGCAAGAGCACTGTCATTAAACAGGAGACTCTTGGGGTGCAAGGAGAAGAATGAGGGTGTGTTACAGAGGAAAACTGGATATCCAGTTACACCCCTCAATTAGTTTCCATAATACTTTCATGGAGAAGAGCACCTGTATTCTAACTTGTGAGATACTTAAAAGTTTTCAGGCAAACTGACTTTGTAGTCAGGCTAGATAATTTCAGTGATAGTAAAACGTAGGGACATCTGTATGAAGGCTTTGAGGACACTGAAGATTATTATATATGAAGGGAAAGTCTAAGAAATTGAGAAAGTAGACCCATAAAATACAGACCATTGTGTGATGGAAAACAGAATGTTAGCTTCTTGTCAAGATATGACTGCAAGAGTTAACTCTGCTCTTGTGTTTCCTTGGCTAAATAAGTATCTGTATCACACCTACATCTGTTCAGAACAACCTTAGAAATCTCAGACACACATAAAAGTATAGAACAAGACAATGAAGACTTAGATGCCACAACCAAGTCTTAGACACTATTAAAATCTTGCCACATTTGTTTTGTTTATACCCTTACCCTTTGTATTAGAAATATTTTAAAGGAAAACCCAGATATGTCATTTCATGCTTTAATACTTCAATGTCCATCTCCAATTTTTTTCCTTCATTATCACATGATATAATTATATACCCATTATTTTTGTAAACCACTCTTATGTTAAAAGAAATTTTGTAAATATCACACCTAATAGAAAGTATGACACTGTTTTGCTTTATAATGGTAAATACATCCTGGGAAACCTGGCAGGGTGACAGCCAATTCTGATGACAAGCACTTTATTCTTTAATGGGTGGAAGTACACCATTTTGTTCACTGTAAACTCTAAAGGGCTTTCTCTGATTTACAAAAGGCTGATAATTTTGAGTGCTTGCTTATTAGCTTGTCATGCTTAATAATACTGTATTTTGTTTTAATGGTAATTCTTTGAAAAATAAATGTTTTAATTGAGATTTAGGGGCTCTTTAGCTAATGTTTTAAAGGTACCTATTACAGAACCAGTACTTTTCCATTCTTCCAAAATATTAATAATGGTTCCTAACAAATGTAATTTTTGACAGTAAGCAGTTGATACACAAAAGATATGCTAACAAGTAGTGGTAAGAAATTCCTGGCTGAGCACTGAACTACTTCTTTACAAATAAGTAAAAAATAAAGGTTGAACACAATCTGAATAAATCATGAAGTCTTAAACTACTCCCTTTTTTCTAGACTTTTGATGTACATACATTTAGGACCATATACTTTGCTGTTTCGGTCCCTAAGTCCCAACTATACTGTTGGTTTTTGACAACAGGAACAAGATCTTATTACCCTTTTCCTTCTTGCAGTTCTAGGGTCTTAATAAGCTTTTTGTACCGTAGATTACCTATGTACTTTACTTATGAATAAGGCTGTTACCTTTATGCGTGATGTATCAATAGTTGGAATTGGCATACACTCTCCTCCAATGGCATTCTAAAAATACAAGAATTATATACAAATGAAAGCTTTCTTTTCTATATGCAAACAACTTATTGCTACATGAAGTAAGACAACCAAAACTTGACAGATCTAATCTGATCTGCTTTCAAGTGTAGTACTTTTCCTGATACATAGTTCTTTAAAAGTAAACATTCTGAAGCACACTATTACTGTATTTACCAATTTTCTTTTTCTGTCTTCAGCAGCACGTGATTCCTTAAACGTTGATTCCAGTCGAATAAACTAAAATATAAACATTAAAATGAGTTGCTATTATTACCATACAAATCTATATAAACTGAGAAACTAGTGGTGCTTAGGCTATCATCAAAACTACTACAAACAGGGGTTGGTAAGAGAAGAGAAGAGAATTTAAATGAGATTGAACTCAGCTGCCACTCTTTATTTCTACAGTTTGAGTGATTTTTTTTTTTGGTTACATCAATTCAAATCATAACAAATAAAATAGTTTTACCACCACCTACTGGAGGCAGAGGGGATCAATATTATAACACAATGAATATGATTATTTAGTTGCCTATAATGGCTTTTGTGTATGTCAAGGAGAAACTTAGATCAATCATTCAAGGTTTCAGTCGCATTAGTAATCTGAATTTAGGATGAACAATGATGGTTCCTTTAGGGTTTGGGTAAATATTTTTTAACAGTCAAATCCTAACAGAACATAAAACAAAGACAGCTATGGAGAATTTTGAGTTTAATACTATTTTAAGTTAATTTACAAAAAATCAACTACAGAATCACCATTAAAGTTGTAACTTCACCTTTTCTATGTCTTTCAATCTCTTAGAAGACCTATCTATGGATGGAGAATGGGATCTCTTGGGTGTAACATTTTTAGTTATATTTGACATTCCATTCAGATGTGGTTGTCCCTGGGCAGGGCTGTGAGGTGGTGTGTTTCTAGGAATGACATTTCGTCCTACTACAGTAGGAATGGTGCACACAGTTGGGGGTGATACAGCTTTTACTGCAGAGTCAACTTCTGAAAAGGAAAAAAGAAAGATTTTAGTAATTAAATATATATGTAGTTATCATTACTAACAAAAGTATATATACTTACTTGCACCAATAACTGGAATAGATAGTCCTTGAGCTGGTGGGACACTCAGCAGCTTTTCTACTTTTATAGCAGCAGCTTCAGCATTATTCCTATTAAAAGTGTTAAATTATGATTAATTCAAATTATTTAAAGCATTCTTATTTTAACATTTAGGATTACTTCTTTCAAGTACTCCTACTTTTACATTCCACTGAAGGAAAAGGGAAGAAAAAGGCAGAGGACCTAGTGAGAATTAAGAGAAAAAACTGAATAGAAAACCTGTGCATTTCTGTGTACTTATCTAGTCCCTCATGTTCATAAACCGTATCAGGCCTCAGAGGATGATCAGAAATTGTCAAGTATTTCTATACAAGGAAATGACTAGAACTGGTAAAATAAAATCTTTTTAACAGAAATATTTAACAAAGGTATAGAAAAGTTTTATTATCCTCAAACTGATGATTAAAAAGACAATTTTAAAATACAGACCTTTCTGTTTCTCCTGAAGGAGGAATATCAGGCTTGGAAGGTTTATTTATAGACACTGGGGAATTAAAAGGTGTTCCATTATCAGTATCTCTGGAGCTATCCAAACAACTGCTATCCAGAGATGATCTTTTGGATTGAGGTCCACTTGAACTTCGACTGACATCAGAAAGACTTTGCTGAAAGAGGGTTTTAGAATTTGCTTTTAGGATTTCAAAAACAAATGCCAGAATCATGACAGGTTTCAATTCTGACTGAACAAATTATCTTTGTGATTAATAAATGTGAGATTCTACTCTTCAACTGAATTATTCTGTAACTTCTCTCTTTCTCCTCAATAGATTTGGGAGCTTTAAGAATGCAAATTTGGTTCCAGGATCATTCATTTGAGTGGAACCATGGAGAGTTAAGATTATAAACTCACCTTTTTCTTCTTTTGAAGAATCTCTGCTGGTAGGTAGTGATGAAGTTGTTTTTTTTTTACATGAGTTGCTTCAATTTTCATTCCCTCCTTTAGCATGTTTATATTGTTTGCCTGTCTGTACACTGTAACAAGGTCAGTATGTTAAATGGGAAACTTCCTTCTGAACGAAGGACTATTTCCTTTTCCTAAAATGCATCTTTTGTATTTCCCCATCACTACCCAAATATACACCCCTCTTACAGAACAAATATTTGTAAAACATTTTCACCACGTCACAATCCTATTCAAGTACTGATTAGCTTTCTCATACTCAACTTCTAAGACTTTCCCATAATCAAATCTCGTTAGCAAAATAAATGCATAAAAGGATTTTCCCAAGTCTTGTTTTCTGCTATATTCCCAAAAGGCAATCTCTTCTGATAATTATGTGCCCAAACCTAGGCTAATCCTTATACCAAATATTCAAAATGCAACTCAAGTTCTCCTCTTCCACGAAGCTTCTTTTATACACCAATCTTGGAATGCCAAACGTCAGAAACCATCTGCAAGCACATCCTTATCCCTCCTGGTGGGGAAATGAGGCTCAAGAGCCCTGAATGCCTGATGGGATCAGAGTACACACAGCCCTACATTCCCATTCTAGTGCTTTTCTCCCACCTTTTAAGAATATCAGTCTTGTTAACTATGGCATAAATTATTTAATGCATGTTAACTGTGAATGCCCAATTAGATTATAAGCTTACTGAGGATAAGGTTGTAAGGCTTCTTTGCATAGTGACTATAGTAAATTATTTAATATATTAATATACAGTAAATTATTTAATATATATTAGGGCCTTAGTATCTCTATCTGGAAAAAAGGATAAGTTTATAATAAATAGAGCTTTCCAACCTCCTCCCCTTTTGAAACATGAGCCCAAATCAGAATGGAAAATTTCTATCTATGTTTTCATTCCAGAATGCCTATTACAAAAATCACCAGGAGGGTTGTTCAACTTGCAGATTTCCTAGCTCCACTCCCAGAGAGTGAGATTCAGTAATCCCAAGGTGATACACAGGAATCTGTATTTTCACTATAACCATGAGAGCTAGTTCAGAAGAATTTAGAAAACTCAGATGAGCCAAGCCAAGGGTATGAATGTACACTATTCCAAATATTTAAGACAACTCGAAATTTATCAAAGATATGTTAAGAAAGTCCACAGAGGGGTTATTAGGGACCTAGGCAGATGTGAAAGACTCTTTACAATGAATTCTGTTAACATATTCTGCAAGCCTGTACTGACATTTATTTCATGCAAAAAATGCAACAATCATGTCACCTTCATGACTGATTACAAACCCTCACTGTGCACACTAAGAATCATCTGTAGATTTCCACTAATCTTCTTTCTCTTTGTTTAAACCAGGAATATACTCACATGGACACAACTCAAAGGGTTTGAGTATTAAAAACAAACAAACAGCAAAAAAGACTATTGAGTGAAATCTTCTATTACTGTCTCAACACACCCTAGTTCCTTGACCCAGAAGCAACCAGTTCTGTCACTTTTTAAAAAACGATTTCCTTCAAGAGATACTCTATATATTTATAAGCAAACATGCATATATTATTTCTTTACTTGTTTATGTAAGTATAAAAAGTGGTAGCACACTGTTCTGCAATCCACCCCCCACACACTTAATATGTCTTGGAAATTGTTTCATCATGCCTTTACTTGTCTTAATAGCAGCCTACATTTCTATAATGTAGATGTACCATACTCATTTAACCAACTGTGGAACTTTCAAAACTACACCAGACAGATCCATGGCAGATAATATTACATGATAGCCAAGGTCGAGAACCACAGCTCTATGGTGATGGAGTCTTACCTGTATCAGTAAAAGATTGTATATCATATGTCAAGTCTATGTTAACACTTTCTGCATTTTCAACTCTCCGAAAAATTATTCCAAGGAACCACATTGATACGTAATTGTTGCTATAAAATAATATTGAAGAATTTCCATTAGTATTTTACAACTTTACAGATGCCATTTGGTAATTAAAACTTGGTCTCTATGGAGACACAAATACAAATTTCATTCAGTTGACCAAATTCTTAAAAATGACACCAAGAATATTGGTAAATTATCCTGTGTTGGTATGAAGAGTATTACATGGCTTTGAAAATGCTCAAATGTTGTGACAGAGTTTTTGCTGGGGGTCTGTGGGTTACTAACACAGCATATACTTAGGTTTAATACATGACCACTTAGGCTCAAATATAAGTATTATCCCCCATCAATCCCTGTTAAATGACAATCTCACAACTGATCTTACACAGTGCATATGTCAAATAACATTATTTAAGAAATGCAGTCATAAGAAATAACTAACTTACTCTTTATGGTGTTCCTTATTTCCTGGGAACGACTGGGGATTTACATGGGCAAGAGTAATAAATTCATTGCGTTCCAAATTTCCAACAAGAACTCGGATTTTAGATTCTACTAATCCGACCCTAAGGTAAAACAGAGAACATTTTCCCATTTTAAATTTGGAAGCTACATCTAAGAAAACCAAACAGCATATGCCTTACATGTTCATTTAAAAACTTCAGTCTAATATATTAGGGACTCTTTTACCATTCAGTAAATGTCAAGTTACTAAGTGAACTTCTGTGTGTTTTCCCTTTTTTAAGAAGAACTGATCTATTTAATACATTCAGTATGTAAAATACCCTTCCTGTTAAAAATCATAAAACAGTCATGATTTGAGCATGAACAAAAAAAACTGTTGGTTAATCTGGTTCTAAATCCTATTCTACTTTCAAATCTTATGTCTAAACCCTAAGGCTGTATGTCTATAGACCTAATATCTAAAGGTTAAGATATGTTTAAGTAATGTGAACCAAAAAGCCAATAATTGGCACTTAATTCATATAATAAGCATGCTCTGATTCTCAAAAAATTGTTACTAGATATTGTATTTTAAGTGAAAAGATTCTTTTCAGGATCCCTTTAATTATCAATGAAATAGCATAAACTCTCTAAGCAAAAATAAGAGAGTATAGTGTTTTCCTTTTCCAGAAGTCAGACCTGAGGAAAGCACGGCTATTTCTGGTGCCCCAGTAGGTTCTGCTGATGGAGCTAAGGGTATCAATGCACTGGAAGCTGAGGAAATTAATGTAGATGCACTAGAAAGAATGCACTGCTCCTTGTCCAAAACTCTCTCTTATCTGTTGACAGAAGCTTAAAATTCTGAAACCTTTCATGACAACATCTCCTAAACCAAAAGAATAGATAAAAAGCTTTTTCCTTCTAGTTTTGATGGGGAAAACATGACGGCAAGGGTGGAAAACTCATAAGAGGCCAGGTACTAAAATCATTCAATATGACTCACAGTTACGCTTAAATGTGACTCTGAAAAGCAACTAAAAGATTCACATCCTCACCTTGTGCTATTTCTGATTTTGAACATTAATTTGATGGCATTAACACTGATGCTTCATGCATGGTCAGGTACAACAATAACCAATAAGATTTCATAATTTTGAAAATGGAGAAAGTGTTTTACACATAGCATTGTATCATATAAATATGTTATCACTACACAGCAGGTAGAGAACTTGAAAATGTAAGTCTTACCATTCTAGATGATTTTCTTCTGTTGATGCGCTGGCAGTCAAAACTATATAGTGTCTATGAAGAATTTTCAGCATCAAAAAAAAAAAAAAGCCAGAAACATTGTTAGGGTCTGCTTTTCCATCATTACCTTTTCTTTCTCCCTTCCAATGAACAAAGGAGCTAATGGAGGCACACAACTTCTAAAAATTAAAACATGCTCTGATTTTCATAAAATTAATTATAGATTTTGCAATTAAAAAACAATCCACAAAAAACAAAACAAAACAAAACCCTCTGATACTGGATTAGATTCTACTGGAATATAGAAAATCTCTCACTTAGTATTTCTGCTAACCTTCTCTGCAACTTACTGAAATGTAAGTGACAAATGTCACTTATCATATATTAACATTGTAAGTTTAACATTCTTCACACGCACACACACACACACTCACTCACAGACACAATGCAAAACTTCAAATACCTATATTTTTGGAAAAAATTTGGTGGCTCAAATAGTTTGGACCAGTCTGATTTCCCTTGAAGAATCTCATCCGTCACTGCAAGACCTGAATTAAAAAAAAGACAGACTAATTTTTGAAAACTGACCATTGTGTATCAGTTCCTATATCACCTTACCCAAAACCTCTAACCTCACCAGACTGAGTAAAAAAACCCTGTATATTTATTGTTCTTTCTCGGAACAACAATCAATTTCAACTGGATTGGGCTGGCTCCATTTCTAGCTATTATTTAAAATTACCATGTATTTTGGGAAATCAATTACTGAAAAAACAAGTACATTTGAAAGAATTTTTAGAATAGGCGTAACTGCAACAGAGAATAAAACTATTGTCAACCAAAAACTTGTGGAAACATGTAAAGGGCAATAGGGCCAATAGGTTTACCTTGTTTAAATTCTTCTACCATTACTGTTCGAGTTGATGTGGACACATTATACGTAGAATTCTGTTGTGGGTAGGCAGGGGTGATTATGGGCATGAGATGATACCTATCTGATGGATTTACCTGTGAAATTAGAAGCAGAATAATTGATCTATTCTCCTATTTCAGTTGTCCTCACTTCATTTCCCCAAAAGTCTGAAGAATATGAAATATAAATTTAATACTACATTTCCTCAATTCTAAGAGTACATTTCCCCTACCCAACTAAATTTATTTCCAAAGTCAGATGTATCTGATAATCAAAGTCAAAGGAAATTCTTTAGAGATTATTTTTCCTCTGGAAAGCTGTTAAAACTGATGGTGCATTTTATAAACAATGGTCTTTTAAAACCAAGGAAACACCAAAGCTGCAAAAGCATTATCTGGTCCAATGGTTCTCAACCCTCTTTTTGCACCCACTCAACGGAGGACTTCCCCGAGGGTTACTCAGAGGAACCAGCACTCACTCTAGAAGCAAACTGTAATACAAGGGGAGAGTCATGCTAGCTTAAAACCATGGATCTACTTTATTGCGCTGCAAAGTAAATCGTTTATATACTTCAGTACTTTATTATTAGTATCTAATTACCTGTAAGACACTTTTAAACAATGGACTGTGACATTTTCATTGATACTCCCACTCATCTAGTCTTATATGGGCGATTTTTAATGACATAATATTTGGATCAGCACTGGAGATACAAATCACTCACACCAAAAAACACAGCAGAGGGAGGGAAAGGACTATTGTTAATACACAAAGAAGATGCACAAGAACAAGAGGAATTTTTTTAAACCAGACAGCCATTTAGATAATCGTCCTCTTCCAAAAGGTTTAATGAAATTTTCTAAGTCACATACCCGAGGATCCCAAACGGGCAAATTCAAATTGCTTTCTTCTGGTTGCTTCAGCAGCACAGGATTTGGCCATTCCCTAATATGAATGAGGCAAATTAACTCACATAGCACCTCACTTCAGGAACTATATGCATGCAATGTTAAAATCACTAGACTCTATTCTAACTTGCATACAGCAAATGTTTGGTATTTGGTATTGAAAAAAAATGGATAAAGGAAGGAAGTTTACACAGGAAAAATCTGCTTATTTTAAAGCAGTGTTCTTTGAAAGGGCAAATAGTGCTCTGCCCATTATTTGTTAACTAACTTAAACCTGAATTTTTCTCTTCCTTGTCATTTGCTTTCAAGGATTTAAATCTGCTAATTAACAGCAACAGCTAACGTTTACTGAAAATACAACAAATCCATGCAGTGGCTTTGATTATCATCTCTATTTTACATATGAGACAATCTTAACTTCTACAAAACTGGCAGAGCCAAATATATTGTGACCACTCTCTTTGGGGGGGTCCACATTTATAAACTCTCTAGAAGAAAGCTCTATCTGATGTCCCATTGTTGCCTTAAATCTGATGTTTTTAAACTTTTAACTTAAAAAAGGAATGTAAGACAACAGAAAAAGTCTATGCTTAGCTCTTAAATTTCTGAACAAATTTACATAGGCAGAGGTTACAAAATACTGGAAGTATGCACATGAATACTTACCACTTGGAAAAAACTAAAAAGAACTTATGAACTAAAGTAGAAGCTGCTGCATTTGGATATAATTGGCAAGTTCTTGCAACTAGCATTGCCCAGGACACACCACCAAGGAATCCCAGCATGTTGGAATAAATACCACGCCCTAGAAAATTAATGTTTGTTAATTATTGTTAGGACCTACTATCCATACCATTCAATTGTAATAAACAGGATAATGTTCTTCCTAAGACTGTTGCTTAGAACTCGTTTCCCCTATAAAGACATTAAAATCAACAGGCATCACACTGTTAGGCCCACAGTTTTATTAGTAAACCATAGCTGCGTATCTTATGCTCTACTTCCCCCTCCAATAAAGACACCTCTGTTCTCTGTCTTAGTTCTGATTGCCCAGCTGGGCTCTCCTGATAGAACACTGGAATTTCCCACCTTTCATCATCTATGGCAGAAAGAGAAATGAACGGAGGGAAGATGTTTGGAGGGTCTACAAATAGGGGAAAATTAACATTTCATTAGTAATCAAGTTAATGGGTATTTTAAAATCAAGTGTAAAGTTGGCAGCTAGTTTTGCAGAATTTGGATACTTCTCCATGAAGTACAATACACCACTGATAGTACTCCTTTCTCATATGATTGTTTCTTATAGCAATCTATAAAGAAGTATTACCATATTTCATCAAACTTAAGATGCCTTGAATTATGTAATACAGCATTATCTTATGTCTAAGAGAACAGAATATCAATTCCAGATATGTTAAATGTGAAAAATATGCATCTAAGAACTGCCAAACATGATACTTAATCTGTAAGGAAGGTCAAATTGCTCATGATACGCCGTTACTGCAAATTACTTTATCCTGACTATACAAGATAATTAAGCCTAAGGACAAATTCTACTTGCTTGAGGTCTTTTTAGATGTACACTGTCCAATATGGTAACCACAAGTCACATGTGGCTTCTTTTTGTTTTTTATTTTTTTTGTAACCACTTTATCACATACGATTAATCCATTTAAAGAATAAAAGTCAATGGTTTTTAGTATGTTCATAGAGTTGTACAACCATCACTATAATCAATTCTGGAACATTTTTGTCACTCTAAGAAGAAACCTTCAACAGTCACATCTTTCCTGTTTCTCCCCAACACCCTCAGACCTAGGCAACCACTAAATCTCCTTTCTGTCATTACAAATTTGCCTATTCTGGACATTTCATATAAATGGAATTATATAGTATGCGATCTCTTATGACTGGCTTCTTTCCCATAACAATGGTTTCAATGTTCATGTACTATATGTATCACGATTCCATTCTTTTTATTGCCAAGTAATATTCCACGTTGTGGATATACCACCTTTTGTTTATCCACTCATCCATTTATGGATATGTGGTTGTTTCCACTTCTTGACTATTATGAATAATGCTGCAATGACCATTTGTGTGTGAGTTTTTGTGTGGACATATTTTTACTTAGGTACTATTTAGTTTTAAATCAATTAAAGCTAAATAAATCTTAAAATTTAGTTCCTCAGCTGCACTTTCCAAGTGCTTGGTAGCCACTTGGTTACTGTATTAGCACAGATATGAAACATTTCTATCATTCCAAAAAATTGTATTGGAAAGCACTGTTTTATTTTTTTATTTTTTTAAAGGAAAAAGGGTTTTATTTATTTTTTATTTTTTAATATAATTTATTTTATTATCATTAATCTACAATTACATGTGCAATATTATGGTTATTAAACTACCCTTCATCAGGTCCCCCCCACCAACCCCATTACAGTCACTGTCCATCAGCGTAGTGAGATGCTATAGAATCACTACTTGTCTTCTCTGAGTTGTACTGCCCTCCCCGTGCCCCCCCAACATTACATCTGCTAATCGTAATGCCCCTTTTTCCCTCTTATCCCTCCCTTCCCGCCCATTTTCCCCAGTCCCTTTCCCTTTGGTAACTATTAGTCCGTTCTTGGGTTCTGTGAGTCTGCTGCTGTTTTGTTCCTTCAGTATTTTTTCTTTGTTCTTATACACCACATATGAGTGAAATCATTTGATACTTGTCTTTTTCGGCTTGTGGAAAGCACTGTTTTAGATTACATAAGACCTGGTGCCAGAAGTGCAGCACTACCTAAATGTAGTTACAAATAATACAAATGTGCCAGGCCAGCTCAGGACTCAGCCTTTTATGAACCATATCCTATATATATATATAAACTAGTTCCAGGCTTTATTAGGTAAGTGTTATAAGAGAAAGACAAGTCAAAACTATCACTGTCGGCCCTTCATATAATAAATTTGTTGAACACCCACTATAAACTAGTGATGGGGAGACAAAAATGAGTAAGACGGTCCTGCCCACAGAGAGAGCGAAAGACCAGTGAGGTTTTCACTCTAGGTTCTAACTCATTTTCACTGCCAGGCTGAAACCTAAGATGGAAAGATAGCTTTTAGTTCTCACCCAGAGAAGAAGGCAGAGTCACACATCAGAGTACCAAAAACACTGCACTTGAAAAAGAAACAGTTTCTCCAAAAGTTATAGTATCCCTACCAATATCAGTAGGCTCAGGAGTTTCTGTATGTACTTCTCTCATTAGCAACTGAAAATAGTAATTTCATAATGTAAACAAAATAAAAAGACCTGGTATACTTACGTTTAGCCCATAATTTGACTGCTCTTAAGGTGAGTCTGAAAGTTTCTTTATTTGGCACTAAATGCAAAATTTCATCAGTAACTCTACATCCTGAAAAACATAAAGCATTCATTTTTCACTATGCAACAAAATCCAGTTAATTCAAATGTACTTCCAACTTCCTGACTCTCAAATGCCAAAAATAACAAACAATAAAATATGAATATTTTCTCTACACATTTGTATTTTAGCACTTATATATGAGTAACCACTTTGCTTTTAAACAATTAAAAAGCACACGAGTAATACAATCCAATGTTAAAATAAGAGATGGGTCTGAATTATCTCTTTAGCTCTCTTCCATACTGGACTTTACTATTAATCAAATGCTTATTCACAAATACTGTGATTTACTATTGCACTCTGGAAGTACAGAAAAAAGCAATGAAAGTTACTATAAACCAGTGGTTCTCAAAAATGGGGTCTGTGTAACCCTGGGAACGTATTTTTACCATGATACTAAAGCTTTGTTTCGTGCTAACATTTGCACTGATAGTGCAAAGACAGTGGTGGGTGAAACTGTTGGTACCTTACCAATCAAAGTTGTGGCAACAACTACTATATTAGACAATATTCTTCACCACCACACATTTGCAATTAGAAAACAGGAAAGGAGTATGTGCAATGTTTGAATGTGTTTGAAGTAAGTTGAACTACCAGCTTTTTTCAAGGAAAATCAGTTTCACTTGAAAGAATGACTGACAGACAAACTATTGCTTCTCACAAGTGGGCATTCAGCAGACATTTCCTAAAGTTATGAACAAAGTAGCCCCTCCCTTTAAGGAAAACAAATTCAAAATTTGAGCTTTCAAGTACAAATTAGAACTTTGGACAACTAGTGTCTGCTCCTATGAGCCTGACAGCTTTCCAATAATTGAAAGACTTTTCTGGTGATGTCATCGGGTATGATTTTGTTTTGTTCTGTTTTGTTCTTTTACGATGAAATGTGTGTTAACATTTAGAAGATCCAAATAACTGTGAACCAGTGTTTTCCAAGTGACCAAGGCATGACAGTTCAAAACTCTGATTGGGTAAATTATCTATTCAAAAACAAGACAGACCAGTGGATTTTAATGTAACAGAATACAAGAAGTTAACCAATATTTTAGATTTTATTATCTGAATTAACCTTAAAAAATAATCACTTTTAGTCAGCAATAAAATGGAACAAACTAGATAATATGCTATAGACATGGATGAACCTCACAACCATTATGCTAAGTCAAAGAAGCCAGACACAGAAGACCACATATTTTATGATCCCATTTACTTGAAATGTCCAGAAAAGAAAAATCTAGAGACAGGAAGTAGATTAGTGGTTGTCTGGGACTGGGAGTCGGAAAGGGGACTGACTGCAAATGAGAATGAGGCATCTTTTAAGGATGATGAGAATGTTGGATTGTGGCGTACAGCTCTGAATATACTAAAGACAATTGAGTGGTACACCTAAAAAGAATGAATTTTATGGTATGCAATTATACCTCAATAAAGCTGTTGAAAAGAAAAAAGCTATTGTCGCCGGTCAAGTTTAGGTGTAGTATCAAAGAATATCCAAAATTATCTGAAAAGGCTATTAAAAATACTCCTTCCTTTTCCAATTACGTATCTTTAAGAGGCCAGATTTTTCCCTATGCTTCAATCAAAATAAAATATTTCAAGTAATTGACTGTAAAAGCAAGTACGAGAATCTGCTTTCTATCAAGTCAAATATTAAAGAGATTTGTAAAAATGCAAAACAATGCCATTCATACATAAAAATGTTATTTATATTCACTTATAGTGGGTTTATTATTGTTTTAAAATGAACTAATATTTTTAAATTTTCTCCGTTTTTATTTCTAATATGGTAAATACTAACAGATATAACCCACATAACCCCATACTGGGATCCTCAATACATGTTAATAGTGTAAAGGGGTACTGAGACCAATAAATTTGAGTACTACTTCTATAAGCATAAATAACATTTCAAATAAAATCAGTGTTTTTTAAGATGATTAAATGTGGTCAGATTTATCTATATAAAGAAAATCACAACATTTTTAACTGAGTACAATCCCTTAAAAATCCATAATAGTTCTACAAAAAGATCTCTGTCCATTGTTTTCAAAGTTATCAGAGATTTTCTTTAGAAGCTTACCATTTAGGCTGCGAATACACCTTATATCAAGGCTTCTCAGTCGAGAGTCGTCTCTTAGATCTAAATTATCTGATATGGTTTGTATTGCCAGTCTTGCAAAGACTAGATCAATCTTTGGAAAGATGCAAAAGATAAAAGTATTACTTTTTCTCCTTCCAGTCCATTCTCCCCACTTCCTCACCTCAAAAATGTAGAAAGTTTTAATTATTAGTTTGGGAAGTTCTACCAAAATTTCAAAAGGCCCATTTAGGCAATCTCACACGGGCAAGTCACCACTAAATTTTGTGAAGATAAATTAAAATTTTAAATTAAGGGAAAGCATTTTTATTTTAGCAAACAGGCCAAGCATTAAAAATAAAAAAAAGACCAAAACTTTATGAGTGAATTTCTAGATAAAGATGGAAGATCCAACATACATTTACATTCACTCCCTTGTGAAACCCCACTAAAAGTACACTTTGTTTTTTGTTTATTTTGCTTTTAAAGGCATAACCCACTAGGACAAAGGGAATATAAGGAAACAACAGCAAAAACTGAAAGCTGGAAAGCTGATGCGTAAGTAGTAACAGACTCAGCAAATCTAAGAAAGCAGATAAAAGATATTATATCCAGGAAATAAGGTCAGTAGGCCGTAAAAAAAAATTCATACATAAATAAAAAGGTATATTTAGAGCATAAAAAAGTATTCTTAGAAATTAAAAATATAACAGCAGAAGAGGAAAAACAACAAAGTTTGGAAGATGAAAAAAACACCAAAAAGCAGAACAAAAATATAAAGATGGCAGTTAGTAAGTGGGAAGAAAGAGATTAAAAAGAAAAAAAAAAAGTCCTGGAGGTCCAACATACAAATGTTGGGAGTTCCAGAAAGGAACTCCAATAGAATTCAATACAATTTCCAAGAACTGAAGGACAGAAGTTTCCAAATTGAAAGACGACTAGTGAGTGCCTAGTCTATTTGGTTAAAAAGTCATACACCACAAAGTATATTACCATGAATTTGACAACTATGAAGACCAGGAAAAAAAATAATGTAAGTGTCCAAAGAGACAGAACAGATCATATAAGAGGATGAGAAATCAAAGTGGCATCACAGTATTGAACACAGTATGGAAGCCAGAAGACAATGAGAAGCAAGTGAAGCCTTCAAAATCTGAGAAATATTTCCCACCAAGAATTCTGTACTCAGCCAAAATATTAATTTGGTGTGAGAACAGAAAAAAGACATTTTTAAAGTTCAAGATCTCAAAAATATGTGTTCTTTCTCAGGAAGCTAGTGAATGAGTGCCACTAAAATAATAGTAGTAAGTCAAGAAAGAAGCACTTGAAGCAAAAGGAAATCCCAGGGTGATAGTAAAGACAGATGTCAGGGTGACAGCTGGTATTTCAGTCATGGAAAACAATCAGTGTGGATTGGGACAGGTGAGAAAAGTCATCAAGTTATTTTTTCAAGATGATAATGACAGAATATCTAAGAAATCTACACTATGTAGGAGGAGGTTTATACAACTAGGAGACAGGGTTTGAATTAGTCATGAAGTATAAAAAACAAAATGCAAAACAATTATTAATTCCCAAGAAAACAAAATGCCACACAGCAAAGAATGGTAATCTAGTATACTTTGCACTCCATTCTGAACATTACTTATTAAACATTTATTTATTCAGAACAAGATCATAATGTAAGCACTGAGTACTGCTCCAACTAAAATTATTGCTAGTTTAGGAGATTATGGGATTGAGAAGGGTGTATATAAAAACCATGGGGGTGTAGTAGGGATGGACGTTATTTTCCATGGAGAAAAGTCAATAAATATAGGAGAGAGAAAGGTAAGGGACTTTTTAAATACTATTTATTCTTTTAATTTTTGCCTATGAGGTATGATTAAAAAACAACAACAAATCTCATGAGTGAATAAAGCCAGAAAAATATTAAACACTTACTTCAATTCCATCAAATTCAAACTTTATAACAGGTACAAAGGCATCTTCTACAGCCTACAAAAGAGGAAAACAATTATCTCTCACCCAGTGTAATCCTTTCTCCATCCTTCTTAACTGCCAATAATGTGAATACCTTTGCTCCCAATTTGTATTTAACTCAATAGAAAAGGTAAAAATGTTCTTGGTCTTACATTCTAGGTTAAGTAAGCACTTATACTTTGTGATTGTGTTATTTAAGATGCACAAAATGTCTATGACAGTAGAAATCCACTTATCATCTTCCTAAAAATATTAATCAGAAATTGGCAGGCAGAACTGCTATCATCTGGGTGCTTACTATTTGTTAAGCTTAACTGAAAACTGATTATTTGCAAAGAGCAATAGTGTTAGAAATTAACATATAATCAGAGCTCATGACAAAGCTATCAAAAAAAAGAGTCAATATACTTTGGATTTAGTTGAAATGCCTTTCTAAGTCTTCCTTAATCTCCCAACCTAACAAATTCTTAGTGTCCTCCTCCATTCCCAGACACCCGAAAATACAGACCCTTTGAGCTTCTCCTTAACTTGGCACTTCAGTTTGCATTAAAACTACCTGTTGGTTTAGTTCCAGCCTCTCCCCACTTCCATAAACTCTTGTTCACTATCATATTTGTGAGACTAAGGCATATCTGTCAAATAATTGGTTATGAAATTGTTTCCTGAATGGCTAGATACACAAAGAATTACTACTAATTGAACCTTATACAAAATAGCAGCCACCATTTGATACACATCAACCATTTATCCGATATTATAGTATATGATTTATGTAAATTATCTCATCAAGCCTCAGAAAAACCTTGTAAAAAAGTTATCACTACATCTCAATTTTACAGCTGAGGAAACGGGGGCTCAGAAAGAATATGTAAGTTGACCAAAATTTAAGAGCTAGTATGTGGTAGATTTTAATTAAAACCTATGTCTGTATAATTATACAGCCCATGTTCTTAATAATTACCCATTATTTTAACAAGACACAGTAACTTCTTGAGAAACATTTCAGCAATTATAAGCCCTAGCTTTTACAGCTATTTGTTAACAAGTTCAAAATATTAAATACTAGAGGATACTTACTCTTAAGTTTCTAATGCCATCTTGATGTTTCAATTTTTCAAAAAAAGACTGAAAAAAATCAGATCTCTCCACATGCCTTGGAGCTACACAAAGTGCATCAATATCAGCTCCTGCAAATCAAAGTATTTTTCAAGAATGTATGTATTAAGTATAAATTATATTTTTGTAGAAGTATACACAAACACATACAGAAGCAAGTATGTAAGATGACTATAGGAAAATGTTAATAATGATCAGTTCTAGTGAGATAATGGAACTTCTATATTTTCTAATTATGAACAATAAGTTTGTTATTAAAAGTTCTTATCAGGAGAACATAGAAAAGCAGTTACCTTTGGTGTGTACTCCAAGCCTATAGGAGCCAAATGTAAAAATTTTACCACCAACAGTAGCCACAACAGAAGGTGGGAGATTCTAAAATAAAATATAAACAAAAGGCATTCAACTGTTCAAATTATTTAGCATGAAAACTGCCTAAATGTTACTGATATATACTACATTTGTTAATTTGGTAAGCTGAGACTGGTAAAAGTACTTCAGAGTTCCTCTGGTTACAGTTTGAAGTAGTGAGGGTATTCCCAGAGGGAAGACAAAACAAATTCATGCCCATTGCACATGCACACACCTCTATCTTAAGAAAAACATTTTTTATCACTTGATTCTACTTGTCCCCTCCAGTTGCCTGTTTTTGGCTCTAGCACTCAACAGTCACCAGGGAATTCTTAACTACCAAAAACTAATGCGTTTTCAGCTCTCTAGTGTCATACTCTTGACTAATCCCATCTCCCCTTTAGTTTTTGTGATAGATATGCTTAACTTCTTGATTCTAGCTCTGCAACCTTTCTGCAAGAAAGTGGGTTCATTTTTTATTATGATCTCCTTATGAGAGCCAATTTAACAACTTAAACATCTTTTGGATTGCACCAGAGTTATGCTACTTTTCAGCTCTTTCTAGAGCCAGTTCTGCCTGTCAGATTATTTTCACTCAGACATTCTGACCCACTTCAATATCCATGCTTGAAACAAGCAAAGGCTCTTCCGATGATAAACCAGGTATCTCTCCTGACTTTTCTATTTCTGTTCCTCATTTTCCTTACTGCACATATATAATATTCTTCTTGGCTTACCAATTCTCAGTTTATATCCCTTATATGTTGCCTTCTTTCTGTTCAGTCACCACCCCAATTCTAGGCAATTTAATAATTATCAGAGCTACCTGCTTGTCCTTGTATTTATTTTCTCTTACTCCATTTCATACAAAATTCACTGACTGATGTTTTAAAATTATTATGTAATTCTTCCACTCAAAACATGCCACTGCACTCTCTGACTACTCAGGTAAGGATCCTTTGATCCAAAGGGGCTTCATGATATGGTCCTATGAATCTTTCTTGCCTTGTCTCCTGATCTTCCCTTCTGAAGCTGCCAACATGTTACATCATCTGGTCTCCTTTCCATTGCATTTGCCATTTTCCCACCTCAAATGATTGCCCATCCTCTGTGGGTACCTCAATACCATCTATTTTCCAAAGTTCACTTTGAGTTCCACCTCTTTTATGAAGCCTTCTCTGATTATCCCCCATCTCCATAACAAGCTTTTTTTCCCCCTCTGTGCTCCTTTATATTACCTTTAAACCTCTTTTATACTATGTTTATTGACCTTTTCTCCCCTATATTTAAGTTCTATCTCTTCAACTATATTTTAATTCCTTGAAGATGAGAACTATGCCTACTACTTCTCCTATTTCCTCATAACACCCAGTTTAAATTCCAAAGAAAAATACCCACTGATTAACTTGAATAAAAGTATCTGTGCAACAGGCTATTTTGTTACCTCCTCTGTTTAATGGATATAAACGTTTCTAGAATATCACAAGTAATTTTATAAATAGAAAACTAGAAATGAGTCAGTAAATGTATTGGTAACTAACATGCATGAACAGAATAGAGAAGACAGGACCTTTTAGTTAATGTTCCCACTTTGAAAAGCATGATTCTTGCATGATTTATAAGAAATGGATACACTGAATCACAGTGAAGTATTTTTGCCATAACCATAGTATTTAACTAAAATGATTTAGAGTGCAAGTCTGTTTGACATTTAAATATCCAAATTGCGTGTAGAATAATCAAATAATGCTTGAACTAACTCAAATCTTTCAGGTTTTCCAAACTAAAATATGCATAAATCAAAGGGAATTATAATTGATACAGAAAATGACCAACTGCCTTATCCACACAATGAAAGATGTTAAAAACAATTTGATTTTTAAAACAATTAGGTATTTTATTCACTTTGTTTTTTAAGCCAATTTGTGGCAAAGTCTCAAATTTTTAGTAATAGTGTTATGCCTAGAAATTAAATAGAAATCAGCTATTGGTTTTTGCAGATTAAAACACTAATGTGAGAAAAAGCAATTTAATTATTAAAAAACAAACTTTGACCTTCAAACAGAATACTGGATTTTTCTTCTAGATACAAAGAAACCATGCAGTAAAAACAAGTAACACTTAATTTTGTGAGTAACACTTAATTAATCTTAGAATGCATCCTGGAATGGGGATGCAAGCAAAGACCTCAACACAAACCACAATAGCTGACATAAAGAAGTCCCAAGGCTTGTTACTCTGGATTTTAAAATAATTACAGCAAGTTGAGTATTTGGTCTGCACCCCCATACTAATGATGGACTGACTGGACAGTAGGTACACTAACATTTGTTTAATTCCTGAGCTCTGTCAGGAGGTTGTGCTGGAGGCTAAGACAAGTCTTTTTCTTAAGGACTTGATTACCTAGTAGCAGAGAAACAAAGATGAGTTTTTTAAATTAGTCATGACTAGCATTTCACCTGCCTGGAATTCACCTTATCTGAAAACCTCAAATGACAGCTGAGAGCTCAGAAATGAGGCAGATAACTGGCAGAAAGAGCAAGCAGTATAAAGACCATCTTTAAAACTCTGTGACTACAGACTTAGGGTCCCTCATAACCTTATTCACAGTCCACTGTTTAAAAGAACCCATTTTAAATATGTATCATAGGTACAGAAAGAAATAATAAAAGTTGGAAAAGAAAGAATTCTAACAGGCATTTTATTTAATTTCTAAATCCATGCAAATTTGGGGAAGAGTATACAGAACCACTGACTACTGTGAGACATTAACTTTCACCTGAATGATGCTAAGGGAGAGATGAGAAAACTATAAAACACAAACAAAGAGTTAAAATACAACAGTTTGGGCCACTTAGTGAAGGAGCAAATAGTATCAACCAGCTGAACATACCCTACATCTCATTTTAGTATGGCCAGTAAAATAATATTAATAGCAATGATTCTCAGACAAATGAAAATTAAATTCAAAATACTCTAAGGAAGCAAGAAAAAATGTAAACAACTTTAGAAGAAAGAGTTAAGCTACCGGTGGGCAAGGAAGTTGTATGGATTGTTAATTAGGGTTTGCAAACTCCTAAGTCTCACAGGCCAGGCAAGAGGGAAGCCCATAACACAGAAACTGACTGGTAAGTGACAGTTGCCGTATCACAGAAAGCAGAGAGTAGAGGAGGTAGCCAGGAAGCATTGGAGGGCACAAGCCCAATTCCATTCAAGACTTTTCCTGCCTTGCATAAAAGCAGACCCAATGTTTCCTAAGATTTCTGAAATCTGGCTTTTTAAGTAAAATTTCTTGGTATTTAAATTTTGGTCTTCTACACGCCAGTCAAGCAAGACACTTATGTGTAAGTGTAGTTAGACACTGGCTACCTCTGGGGTAAATCCTCATTTATTTTAGAGACTCAACTGCCTAGACCAATTCATTATCAAGTACACTAAAGAGCCAAGTTTTATTTAATGTATTTCAGATTATTCTCAACTCCTGCATCTTATTACCAGGACTAATGACCAAGACATAATGCAACTAAGAATTCAATGTGGTTTAGTCTTACCTTACTCTCACTGACATCAGAAATCCATTCTTTCACTAAATTATTCAATTTTCCAAGAACAACCAACCTATAACAAAAAGTAACATGATTTAGATTAAAACTAAACCAAACCAAACTATTTTAAAAGTAATTAAACATACAGGCAGTACCTTTGTGTTGGTGCTAGAGTAAAATATTATACACATGCTAATGCTATCACATTTGTTGATACATGGCACGTCTCTTTAGCATTCTTAGGTCCCTAAGTGTTCCAAAGAGAAGATAAATGTGATAGTAGTATTTTGGTCTTTGAGCTATTTTTAAAAATTCAGTAAACCTAATAAAAAATAAAAATTGCCTTCAACAGTGCTGCAGAGGCCAACTGAATTGTCAACTTTCTTGGCCTTACTATGGAATAAAATCAGTTCAGTGTAGTAATAATAGAAGTTAGCATTCTCTCATTGATAATCATAGGTCTTTGGATACAATGGGTAATTACTGGCTTATTTTTATGAAATATTATTATTTAAAAGCAACTGGATATTAAAACTTGCAATCAAAGGCATATCCAAGTCCACATAAAAAAAAAAAAGAAGTTTAGGCATCTCAAAGATAGCATACAGAAAACTGAATTCCTGATTTGTTCAAACTTGCTTCTCCCATAGCCTTCCCCAGGTTATGGAATTCCATCTTTCGAGGTGCTGAGACCAAAAACTTAGGCATCATCCTTGATTTGTCTCCTTTACATATTCCATAGTCATTAAATAATACTGACTTTAAATTATATCCAGAATTCTATCACTCCCACTGCCATCCCCTTGGTTCTGGCCACCGTCATGTCCTCCCTGGGATCTTATAATACCTTCCTATCTAGTCTCCCTGCTTCTGTGCTTGATCCCCCTTCAGACCTTCTCAGTATAGCAGCCGGAGTAACTGTTAAAACATGAGTAAATCATATCAATCTTATGTTCAATACACTATGAGATTCCCATTTCACTCAGAGTAAAAGCCAAAAACCTTTTAATGGCTTACAAGTTTGCCCTCAAAGCTCCTTCCAGCCTCACATTAGGCCCAAACTGCCCAGCATACTCACTCTGCTTGACATCCAGGCTACCTTACTTTGTATTCCTTAAGCATACCAGGTGCACCCCTACCTCAAGCCTTCTGCCTAGAGTGTTCTTCCCTCAAATATCCACAAAGCTCCCTCTCACCTTCAAATTTTTCCTAAAATGTCAAGGAGGCATGCCTTGACAACCTCCACTCCCAGCTTTATATTTCTCAGCAGGATTTGTCATGTGTGACACTATGTTTATTTTACTTATTTGGCTAATTGTTAGTCTCCTCCCCTAACCTCCACCTCAAATGTAAGCTCTAGGAGGGCCAAGGCTTCATTTTGTCATTTTTGTACCCGTAGGCAGGGACACAGTAGGTACCTGATATATGTTTGCAGAATTAATGGTCAATAATGAACTGTAAAATATTTGCTATTTAAAAATGACATACCTGTGGTTTAGTTCTTCCTCATCTTCAAACACTCCAAATGGTTTCATGGCATCAATTAATTTCTGTGTGTAAATATGATCTATTTCTTTAGGACATGCCAAGCTAATGGGAGAGGTGATTCCATAATGCTTTCGTTGACGCTGGCTGTCCAGCACAGTGTTTCTGTTCAAGAAAAATGAGACAGCAGAAAAAAAAATTAAGTATAATGTCATACTGATACACTGAATATTTTAGTCAACTCATTAATTCAGTTACTGTAAAAGTTTATTTAGTATTAACAGTTGGGCAACCATTTCTCTTTTTAAGGAAAAAAGGGTATTTTGTATTTATGTTGATGAAGGGCTATTTATACAGCCTCCAGCTTTCTGGTTAGGATGTCTTTTCAAGCCAAAAGCAGCATGTGTTAGCATCAGGACAACAGTGCCAACACCACTCAGCTCAAATGCAAAGCGCCTGAATGGGAGCTGGGCCCAGAGCCACCTTCACTATGCCCTGAAGACTTAAGTCAAGTACCATCTAGATTCAGTTTTTGAAAAGCAGTCAGCCACTTGAAAGAAAGCTCCAGGTAAAAACAATGGTTTTTTTTTCCCCCTCAGGAAAGAAACAAAAACAGCCCATTAGAAGGTCCTTGTGAAATATTCTGGCTTTTAAAGAAATTACTACCAGATTTGTCCTTGAGAAACCTACATTAACATCATTTGCTTTGGAATCAGAGTTTATGGTCCTAACACTTTGTGCCTTAATTGTTCCCCTCATTTATACCCAGACCGTTTTCACATTGAATAATTATCAAGTTTTTCACACTAAATGGCAACTTTTCAAAGGACAGAATACAAGCCACCCTCCAAAAGATCCTAACCATCATTATACCACAGTTTTGAACAAAGTTCAACAGCATTTCTGAGATGGGATTTTCACAGACCAGTAATTTCAAAATAAATTTGGGACCAACATGCATTGGTAAAAATTTTTACTTTACTAAGAAAGTAAAAACAAACAATAACTAATCCTACCATCTACCTTCACCATCTTCTCATGAAGAACCATTAACACCAATAGTAAGCATGTGATCTCAAAATAAAGAGCAGTCTCTTAAATGAATAAATTAGCCCTATAAACGGTAACACACAAAAACATTAATGAAAGTGACTGCTTTTTAATTTTAACTGGTCAGAACACTGGCTTATCAATACTAAGCTCACACGGTAAGGCATACTCTTTGGCTAAAGATTTCATTAGGTAGGCACAATCAAATGTAAGCTATAATAGCCTGTATACCTTCTGAAATGACTCAGTGACTCAAAGATTTAGCTTTTTACCTCTGAGAGAGCCAGAGAGCTGTTTTGGTACTGTGTGCATTTATATGTGTGTGGTAAATGGATGAGACAGACTGATTATACACTATCATTCAATTAACCCCAACAATAACCCTGAGATGTAGGTATTGAATAAGTGCCATTTTACAGATACGTACTTAAGATCCAAAAGATAAGCAGAGCCAGAACCTTAACTCCAAACCCCAAGATCTTTCCACCACTCTATTCTCCCTTCCATTACTTTAATCCTGACACTATGATCTTGGGTCCCATTTTCTTATTTATTTGCTGAAAAGGTTGGCTATTAAGGTCCCTACTAGCACTAAAATTACAAATTTATGGTTCTGAGCCTCCCTAATCTAAATAGGGAGTAAAAAAAAAAAGTAAGCTACAGAACTCCACATTCCCTTCAACTCATCAAATTTCAGTTACAGGTAGGTAAAACACCCTAGAGAAATTCTAGTACAAATAAAGAAGACATGCACTAGAATGTTGACTGTCACATTCTAACGTTAAAAACTTAGGACCTAATGAAGTCACAGAAAAAGGACTGAATTAGGGTGTATCCCTACAGTGGAATACAATACAGTAGTTAATATGAATTAATTAGAGCTGAAAATATTAACTGGGCAAAGCTCAAAAACACCATGTTGCACTAAAGAAGCAAGTAGCACAGTGGCAAGTGTGGTACTAGTTACAAAGCTTAAAAACAAGTAAAACAATGCCACTTATTGTGGACACACACATATGTTAGTTGTACCATTTTAAAAATGAAGCATTCAACATCGAATTCAAGACTGTTAACTCTGTGTATGTGTGTCTGTATGTGCGCGCGCGTGTGTGTGTGTCGGAGGAGGTAGAAGAATCCTTCAGATGTATTTGTAATGCTTAATTTCTTCTAAATAAGGATATATGCGTACACACTAACACACACATAAAATGTTACGCTTTGGGAGAGATGGATGGTGACTACACAAATGATGCTTATGTTTTCTTCATTTTCCTGTATGTTTAAAATAAACCAAAACGTAAGAAGCTACAACAAAATCTTGCCAAACGCGGTAACCGCTTCTGACTTATCAAAGTGTCAGCAGGAGGAACAGACTGATAGGTATATTGTGGTAGGTGGGGAGCCGGGGGAGGGCGAAAAGACCATAGTTTTTATTGAAGAGCCGGGATAGGTCTTGCACTCCTGAAGACCTGGAGAACAGCCGGTCGGGAAGGGAGGAGGGGGCGGTAGGGGGATGGTATTTGCGCCAATGCAGACAGGAGCAGGGACCGGCTCAGACAGCGCTGGGGGTAGAGAGTGACCAACAATTTTTCCCCACGGACACAGGCGCCTCTGTCCCGCTGCATCCTCGTCTCGGGGCGTCCTGGGAGGCGGGACAGCAAGGACAGATGGGGACTCCCGGAGTCCCCGAGACTGTGCAGGGGTGACCAGGTGAGCCGCCGGCTGCAGGGGAGGTGCCCTTGCCGACCCGCCGGGCGCGGGGAAGACCACCAGAGCGAGCTCCAGGCAGGGCACGACAGGCAGGGAGCGGAAGCCGGGTCCTAGGCCGACCACCCAGCCCACCTCCGTCTGCCTAAGCCCCCAACCGCGGCCCCCCACCACTTACGCAGACATCTCTTTCATCGCTTCCTGCGTCTCCCTCACGGGCGAGTGTCTTTCGCACTGAAATCTTGTTCTTGCTCTTCCCTTCTCCCGTTGCCCACTTTGCTCCAGTCGCTTGTAGCTCGCCTGCTTGCTCACTTTCTCACTTACTGCGGCCGAGGCATCCAACCGAATAGCGGCCGAGGCATCCAACCGAGTAGCGAAAACACCATAGAACCGGTTCTATTTATGACAACAGCGCGGACGTCGTCAATATGGCGCCGCTTCCCAGCCTGCCCCTCTCCCGTTGCGGCCCCGCCCCCGGAGCCCTGGCCCCGCCTCCGCCCCGCCCCCTCCGCCTGGGGTCCGGGAGACTCCCGGGCCCCCGCCCCCACAGAGGGGCAGGCTCTGGCCGCAGACCCCCGAGGGAAGGAGCGTTAGGTCCGTTTTGACCGCGGGACTGTCAGTACGGGCAAACCGCCTGGAAGGGAAAATGGAACACGTTTTCCTTGCTTTTTCTAATGAGCGACTATATCATATATTTTAAAAAAGACCACAACTTTGCCTAGCGCATACTATTTTAACGCTTCCATTATCTCACATCTTTAGTCATAATCATACGTAATCAACCTCCTCTTTGATTAGATTCCGTCGTGAAAGGGTCACACCCAGGAACGTGCGAAGTTTTTGTTGAAGAGAAACCCCTGAGCTGGGCAAAACCCTTCCAGTGCAGACAGGAGCACGGAAAAGCAAGCTTGTGAATTGGAGGCTAACCGTGCACTTAACTTCTAAATCCCTCCCTCTGATTATGACGTTCTGACAGTTAACTAAGGAAAGATGAAAGGAATTGCTAGCAGTTTGCCATATTAGGATAAATCCAAGGCTGAATCAAAATCTCACACTATCAAATAGTAGAGACCATGTTCCATGTGAGTTTGAGAATGAAAATAGGAAAATAATGACGAATTTTTTAATGTTAAAGGGTAGAAATAATTTACTAAATCATTACGAGAAAAAGAATGTCAAGAAGCTGCTTTTTCTCAGAATGTGACTCAGTCACACTAAAGGAGATTATTTATAGAATTAGTCATTCAAAAATATTTATTGAAAAATCTAATCTGTGCCAAGCACTATGTTAGGCTCCATGATTTAATAGTATATAAAACCAGATGTGTTCATTAACCTTATGAAGTTCAGCGTTTAGTGAGGAAACAATCAAATACAAGTTACATTCTTCTGTTGTAGAACTAAAGCGCATACTATGTGCCAAGCACTCGTGATACCTCATTCCTGCCCTCAGGAGTTCACGGTGTAGTGGAGGAGAATGAACTTAATCAGAGATCATTAAAATACAGCATGGTTTGTGATACAGATGGGGTCAGAGGATTTAGGGAGGCCTAAAGAGGGCCACCTAACCCTGTGGGGGGATGCTCAAAAGCAGATCCCTAGAAGGGATGCGGCCTTAATTAGAAAGATTTGGAAATAGGAATTAGGCACAGGTGGTAAGGAGAAGGCAAAACTCTTCCAGGCAGCACAGAATAGTAGCTAGCATGGGCTTCAGTGCACGGGAGACCCAAATTTGAGTTCTAGTTTTGCTACTTACTAGTTTTGTGACCTCAGGAAAATTATTCTGTAAAATGAAGGTAATAGGACTGTAAGAAAGTTAAATGAGAAGAGTATGTATAGTCAATATGAATCTCATTCCAAAAATTCAGACATGCAAGAAGTAACAGTTTTTTTTCTAAAAATTTTTGAGTCTCGTATTCTTCTGACCTGGCAGACAGAGACAATCTCAGTGGCCGCAGTTCTCCTCCCCGTCTTGAGATGGTGCCAAGGTACTGGAGGACGTAGAGCAGATTGTGTATATCTGCTCCTGAACCCTGGTAAGACCACCTCCCTGTCTTCTTGGCAACTGGGCCTGGAGGGTCTCCACTGCCTCCAGGTATTGTCTGGGGCTCATTGTAAGGGCCTGTGGTCTTCGCAGCCCAGATGACCACACAGCTAGTTCTTTCCACCGCTCAACATCTCCCCCCACAGTTGGGGGAATCTTGCCAGCCTGGGAGAAGAAAGTCTCCTTTCCCAAGGTTTTTAACCAAGATGTTTGTTGCTAGCTGCAGAGTTCTCTTCAGAGTATAGCCTTATTTCAAACACAAAATCCAGAAAGAGTTGCAGGCCGATTCTGTTATCCGGAAAGTGTAGAGCGCTTAGCACAGTGCCGAGCACATAGGACTCCCAAAATTTCTTATTTACATTGATTACCATAACCCTTATCTCTCAAATTTTTTCTCTTTGTTTATACATTTAATTTAAAAGTATTTCTTTTCCTTCCTTTCTTTTTTTCTCTTACTTTAACTGCATAAGGTGCTTTGTTTTTACCTGCTGTAGTACTTTGGAAGGGAGATGAACCCTGCTTTTAATTTTACTAGATCAATGAAATATTAAATGTTTCCAAGACAGCTTTAAGCCCATATTTCTCTAATTATCAGAATCCATATGAGAACAATGCTTTTTTATTCCCTTTTATGTTATTTGTAGTTTGGCTCAATTTTAGTTGCTTTTCTTCCCATTTTCCTGTCTTTGTTAATCTATCTGGAATTGAATGCCCTCTTTCAATAAGTACACTTTCTTTCCAGGAAGAATATACTGATTTTTTTCAGTATCTACATTGTACTTGTATTTTTTAAGCTAAAATTTTCCAATTACAAAAGTAACCTATGCTTGTACAAAAAGAGTAGAAATCTGTTCCCCCTTCCATCCCTATTATTCCCCAGGGAACCATATTTAACATCCAGGAATCAGTCCTTGCAAAATGATTTCAATATACTTCAAACTGCATATAAACATATACCAGAGGTTTTGTTTTCATTGTTCCTTAATTTTGTAAAAAAAAAAGGGATCGTATTGTACATGTTCTACTCCTTGATTTTTTTTTTTTGCTAAGGTTTCAAATAAAAAACATTGTGGTTACTACATTCATCCATACTATCAAGTCCTCCCCACACCCCATTGCAGTCACTGTACATCAGTGTAGTAAGATGCCATAGAGTCACTATTTGTCTTCTCTGTGCTACACTGTCTTCCCCATGACCTTCCCCACACCATGTGTGCCAATCACAATACCCCTCCCTCCCCATCCACCCTCCCTCCTCTTCTCCTTTGGTAACCACCAGTCCCTTCTTGGAGTCTGAGAGTCTGCTGCTGTTTTGTTCCTTCAGTTTTGCTTCCTTGTTATACTCCACAAATTGGAGAAATCATTTGGTACTTGTCTTTCTCTGCCTGGCTTATTTCACTGAGCATAATACTCTCTAGCTCCATCCATGTTGTTGCAAATGGTAGGATTTGTTTTCTTCTTATGGCTGAATAGTATTCCATTGTGCACATGTACCACCTCTTCTTTATCCATTCATCTACTGATGGACTCTTAGGTTGCTTCCATACTTTGGCTATTGTGACTAGTGCTACTATAAACATAAGGGTGCATATGTCTTTTTGAATCTGAGACCTTGATTTCCTTGGGTAAATTCTCAGCAGTGGAATTCCTGGGTCAAATGGTATTTTTATTTTTAGAGTTTTGAGTAACCTCCATATTGCTTTCCACAATGCTTGGAACAATTTACATTCCCACCGGCAGTGTAGGAGGGTTTGCCTTTCTCCGCACCCTCGCCAGCATTTGCTGTTCCTTGTCTTTTGGATGTTGGCCATCCTAACTGCTGTGAGATGATATCTCATTGTGGTTTCAATTTGCATTTCTCTGATGATTAGCAATGTGGAGCATCTTTTCATGTGCCTGTTGGCCATCTGAATTTCTTCTTTGGAGAAGTGTCTGTTCAGATCCTCTGCCCATTTTTTAATCGTGTTATTTGCTTTTTGGGTGTTGGGCATGTGAGTTCTTTATATTTTGGAAGTCACCCCCTTGTTGGATATGTCATTTATGAATATATTCTCCCATACTGTGGGATGCCTTTTTGTTCTACTAATGCTGTTGTTTGATATACAGAAGCTTTTCAGTTTGATGTAATCCCACTTGTTCATTTTTGCTTTTCTTTCCCTTGCCCGAGCAGATGTGTTCAGAAAAAAGTTGCTCATGTTTATATTCAAGAGATTTTTGCCTATATTTTCCTCTAAGAGTTTTATGGTTTCATGACTTACATTCAGGTCTTTGATCCATTTCGAGTTTACTTTTGTGTATAGAGATAGACAGTTATCCAGTTTCATTCTCTTACATGTGGCTGTCTAGTTTTGCCAACACTAGTTGTTGAAGAGGCTGTCATTTCCTCATTGTATATCCTTGGCTCCTTTATCATTTATTAATTGACCATATATGGTTGGGTTCATATCTGTGCTCTCTGTTCTGTACCATTGATCTATGGGTCTCTTCTTGTGCCAGTACCAAATTGTCTTGATTACTGTGGCTTTGTAGTAGAGCATGAAGTTGGGGAGCGTAATCCCCCCACCTTTATTGTTCCTTCTCAGGATTGCTTTGGCTATTCGGGGTCTTTTGTGATTCCATATGAATTTTAGAACTATTTGTTCTAGTTTATTGAAGAATGCCATTGGTATTTTGATAGGGATTGCACTGAATCTGTAAATTGCTTTAGGCAGGATGGCCATTCTGACAATATTAATTCTTCCTATTCATGAGCACGGGATGTATTTCCATTTATTGGTATCTTCTCTAATTTCTCTCATGAGTGTCTTGTACTTTTCAGGAGTCTTTCACCTCCTTGGTTAGATTTATTCTTAGGTATTTTATTCTTTTTGGTGCAGTTGTGAATGGAATTGTTTTTCTGATTTCTCTTTCTGCTAGTTCATTGTTAGTATACAGGAATGCAACAGATTTCTGTGTATTGATTTTGTATCCTGAAACTTTTCTGAATTCAGTTATTAATTCTAGTAGTTTTGGGGTGGATTTTTAAGGGTTTTTAATGTACAATATCATGTCATCTGCAAACAGTGACAATTTAACTTCTTCCTTACCAATCTGAGTGCCTTTTATTTCTTTGTGTTGTCTGATTGCCATGGCCAGGACCTCCATTACCATGTTAAATAAAAGTGGGGAGAGTGGGCATCCTTGTCTTGTTCCTGATCTTAAAGGAAAAGCTTTCAGCTTTTTCCTCTTAAGTATGATGTTGGCTGTGGGTTTGTCATATATGGCCTTTATTATGTTGAGGTACTTGTCCTCTATATATCCATTTTGTTGAGAGTTTTTATCATGAATGGAGGTTGAATTTTGTCAAATGCTTTTTCAGCATCTATGGAGATGATTATGTGGTTTTTGTCCTTCTTCTTGTTGATGTGGTGGATGATGTTGATAGATTTTCAAATATTGTACCATCCTTGCATCCCTGTAATAAATCCTATTTGGTCATGATGGTTGATCTTTTTGATGTATTTTTGAATTCGGTTTGCTAATATTTTGTTGAATATTTTGCATCTGTTGTCATCAGGGATATTGATCTGTAGTTTTCTTTTTTTTGTGGTGTCTTTGCCTGGTTTTGGTATTAGAATGATGCTGGTCTCACAGAATGAGTTTGGAAGTATTCCCTCCTCTTTTACTTTTTGGGAAACTTTAAGGAGGATGGGTATTAGGTCTTCACTATATGTTTGATCAAATTCAGCAATGAAGCCATCTGGTCCAGGAGTTTTGTTCTTAGGTAGTTTTTTGTTTACCAGTTCAATTTCTTTGCTGTTAATTGGTCTATTCAGATTTTCTGTTTCTTCCTTGGTCAGTCTTGGAAGGTTGTATTTTTCTAGAAAGTTGTGTATTTCTTCTAGGTTATCCAGTTTGTCAACATGTAATTTTTCATGGTATTCTCTCATAATTCTTTGCATTTCTGTGGTGTCTGTGATGATTTTTCCTTTCTCATTTCTGATTCTGTTTTGTGTGTAGGCTCCTTTTTTTTATGGTAATTCTGGCTAGGGGTTTATCTGTTTTGTTTATTTTCTTGAAGAACCAGCTCCTGGTTTCATTGAGTCTTTCTATTGTTTTATTCTTCTCAATTTTATTTATTTCTGCTCTGATCTTTGTTATGTCCCTCCTTCTACTGACTTCGGGTGTCATTTATATCTTCTTTTTCTAGTTTTGTTGATTTTGAGTTTAGACTGATCATATGGCATTGTTCTTCTTTGCTGAGGTAAACCTGTATTGCAATATACTGCCCTCTTAACACAGACTTTGCTGCGTCCCACAGATTTTGTGGTGTTGAGTTATTGTTGTCATTTCTGTCAATATATTGCTTGATATCTGTTTTTATTTGATCATTGATCCTTTGATTATTTAGGAGCATGTTGTTAAGCCTCCAGGTGTTTGTAAGCTTTTTTGTTTTCTTTGAGTAATTTATTTCTAGCTTCATACCTTTGTGGTCTGAGAAGCTGGTTGGTACAATTTCAATCCTTCTGAATTTACTGAGGCTCTTTTTATGGCCTAGTATATGATCTATTCTTGAAAATGTTCCATGTGCACTTGAGAAGAATGTGTATCCTGCTGCTTTTGGGTGGAGTGTTCTCTAGATATCTGTTAGGTCTATCTGTTCTAATACGTTGTTCAGTGTCTCTGTCTCCTTACTTATTTTCTGTCTGGTTGATCTGTCCTTTGAGTGAGTGGTGTGTTGAAGTCTCCTAAAATGAATGCATTGCATTCTGTTTCCCCCTTTAATTCTGTGAGTACTTGTTTCACATATGTAGGTGCTCCTGTGTTGGGTGCCTAGATATTTACAGTGTTTATATCCTCTTGTTGGACTGACCTTTATCATTATGTAATGTCCTTTGTCTCTTGTTACTTTTTTTGTCTTGAGGTCTTCTTTGTCTCATACAAGCACTGCAACTCCTGCTTTTTTCTCCCTATTAGTGGCATGAAATATCTTTTTCCATCCCTTCACTTTTAGTCTGTGTATGTCTTTGGGTTTGAAGTGAGTCTCTTGTAGACAGCATATAGATGGGTCTTATTTCTTTATCCATCCAGTGACTCTATGTCTTCTGATTGGTGCATTCATACCATTTACATTCAGAGTGATTATCAATAGATATGTACTTATTGCCATTGCAGGCTATAGGTTTGTGGTTACCAAAGGTTCAAGGGTAGCTTCTTTGTTATCTAACAGTCTAACTTAACTTGCTTAGTATGCTATTACAAACACAATCTAAAGGTTCTTTTTTTTCCCTCCTTTTTCTTCCTCCTCCATTCTTTATGTGTTAGGTATCATATTCTGTACTCTTTGTCTATCCCTTGACTGACTTTGTGTATACTCAATTTTATTTTGCATTTGCTTGGTATTTAATTGTTCTACATTCTTTTTTGCGGTTTTATTTTCCCTGGTGACAGCTATTTAGTCTTAGGCACACTTCCATCTAGAGCAGTCCCTTTAAAATATACTGTAGAGACAGTTTGGGGGAGGTAAATTCTCTCAACTTTTGCTGATTTGGAAATTGATTAATCCCTCCTTCAAATTTAAATGATAATCTTGCTGCCTAGAGTATTCTTGGTTTGAGGCCCTTCTGTTTCATTGTATTAAATATATCATGCCACTCCCTTCTGGCCTGTAAGGTTTCTGTTGAGAAGTCTGATGATAGCCTAATGGGTTTTCCTTTGTATGTGATCTTTTTTCTCTCTTTTAACCTTAATCTTTGTCATTTCAATTGTATATCTTGATGTTGTCTCCCTTGGTTCCCTTGTGTTGGGAGATCTGTGCACCTCCATGGACGGGAGTCACAGGTGAGCGGTGCTGTTGCCTGCCATGGAGGAAGGAGCTCTTTCCTGCTTCTCAGCTTCAGTGCCTGCCTCCACTGCCAGGGCCAGTAGGCTGAGTGTGCAGGGATGAACCTCTGTGCTACGCCCCTGTAGCTGACGTAGGCAGGGACACCCTCTGACTGGCCTGACTCAGTGGTGGGGGCAGCCAGTTTGCAAGCTGGTGCTGGCCAGGAGGAAGGAGTGGCAGGCTGCATGTCATGGTAGTGGGCCTCGGAGCTATGTTGCGAGCCAGGAGGATGGAGCTCCTGAATCTCCTGAAAGTTCCCAACCTGTTGGGCTGGGTGTGCTGGGACTATTTTGTCTACCTGTGGTTTCTCGTGAGCAGCTAGCTCTGTGCAGTCCTTGCCCCTTTAGCAGCTCTCTTGCTTTGGGAAGTCTCTCAGAATGCCACTTTTCTTTTGTCCTAGAGCAGCCGGTTGTGGGTATCTGTTCTCAACAAGCAGCTGGAATGTCATTCTCTCCAAGTATTCTACCTGTCTTAGCTTCCAACCCCACTAATCTCCAGAGCACTGTGTAATGTAGGTTTGTGCCCCCAGAGCAGATCTCCAGGGCTGGGTGTACAGCAGTCCTAAGCCTCCACCCCCTCCCTGCTCCGTTTCTTTTCCTCCCACCTGTGAGCTGGGATGGGGGAAGGGCTTGGCTCCCACCAGATTGCAGCTTTGGTACTTTACCCTTTTCCATGAGGTCTGCTCTTTTCCTCAGGTGTAGGCAGTCTGCTGCAGCCTTCTTTCCTGTTGCTCTTTCAGGGTTGTATTTGCTATATTTTCGTATTATACGTCGGTTTTGGGAGGAGGTTTCGGTCTCACTTCTCACACTGCCATCTTTAAGCCAGGCTATTACTTGGTTTTTTAAAAACTATTTTTATTGACATATAGCTGAACGTTGAGTTTCTTTTTAACCTAAAAATCATGAGCACCTTCCCATGTCAGTAAGTATTAAGGGCCTAACTCTGTCCCCAAAATTTCACTTGTTGAAGTCCTAACTTTCAATACCTCAGAATGTGGCAATATTTGGAGATAGCATTTTTATTTTTATTTTTATTTATTTATTTATTTTATTTTTACTCAATCAAATGGGATATGTTTAACTTGACTGTGCCCTTTGAACTTCTTTTTTTCTTTTTTTAAAATTTATTTCGGTATCATTAATCTACAATTACATGTGCAATATTATGCTGATTAAACTACCCCCTTCATCAGGTCCCCGCCACCAACCCCATTACAGTCACTGTCCATCAGCGTAGTGAGATGCTATAGATTCACTACTTGTCTTCTCTGAGTTGTACAGCCCTCCCTGTGCCCCCCAACATTACATCTATATATCATAATGCCCCTTTTTCCCCCTTATCCCTCCCTTCCCACCCATCTTCGCCAGTCCCTTTCCCTTTGGTAACTATTAGTCCGTTCTTGGGTTATGTGAGTCTGCTGCTGTTTTGTTCCCTCAGTTTTTTTCTTTCTTCTTATACTGCACATATGAGTGAAATCATTTGACACTTGTCTTTTTCGGCTTGGCTTATTTCACTGAGGATAATACCCTCTAGCTCCATCCATGTTGTTGCAAATGGTAGGATTTGTTTTCTTCTTATGGCTGAATAATATTCAATGTGTATAGGTACCACTTCTTTATCCATTCATCTACTGATGGACACTTAGGTTGCTTCCATTTCTTGACTATTGTAAATAGTGCTGCGATAAACATAGGGGTGCATATATCTTTCTCAAATTGGGCTGCTGCATTCTTAGGGTAAATTCCTAGGAGTGGGATTCCTGGGTCAAATGGTATTTCTATTTTGAGTTTTTGAAGGAACCTCCATACTGCTTCCCACAATGGTTGAACTAATTTACATTCCCACCAGGAGTGTAGGAGGGTTCCGCTTTCTCCACATCATCGCCAACATTTGTTGTTGTTTGTGTTTTGGATGGTGGCCCTCCTTACTGGTGTGAGGTGATATCTCTTTGTGTTTTTAATTTGCATTTCTCTGATGATTAGTGATGTGGAGCATCTTTTCATGTGCCTGCTGGCCATCTAAATTTCTTCTTTAGAGAAGTGTCTATTCATGTCTTCTGCCCATTTCTTAATTGGATTATTTGCTTTTTGTTTGTGGAGGTGCGTGAGTTATTTATATATTTTGGATGTCAACCCCTTATCGGATATGTCATTTATGAATATATTCTCCCATACTGTAGGATGTCTTTTTGTTTTACTGATGGTGTCCTTTGCTGTACAGAAGCTTTTCAGCTTGATAGAGTCCCACTTGTTCATTTTTGCTTTTGTTTCCCTTGCCCAGGGAGATATGTTCATGAAGAAGTCATTCATGTTTATGTCCAAGACATTTTTGCCTATGTTTTTTTCTAAGAGTTTTATGCTTTCATGACTTACATTCAGGTCTTTGATCTATTTTGAGTTTACTTTTGTGTATGGGGTTAGACAGTAGTCCAGTTTCATTCTCTTACATGTAGCTGTCCAGTTTTTCCAACACCAGCTGCTGAAGAGGCCGTCATCTCCCCATTGTATATCCAAGGCTCCTTTATCAAATATTCATTGACTGTATATGTTTGGGTTAATGTTTGGATTTTCTATTCTGTTCCACTGGTCGGTGGGTCTGTTTTTGTCCAATACCAAATTGTCTTGATTACTGTGGCTTTGTAGTAGAGCTTAAAGTCAGGGAGCGTAATTCCCCTGGTTTATTCCTCCTTGTCAGGATTGCTTTGGCTATTCGGGGTCTTCTGTGGTTCCATATGAATTTTAGAATTATTTGTTCCAGTTCATTGAAGAAAGCTGGTGGTATTTTGATAGGGACTGTGGTGAATATGTAGATTGCTTTAGGTAGTATAGCCATTTTGACAATATTTATTCTTCCTAGCCAAGAGCATGGGATGCATTTCCATTTGTTAGTGTCCTCTTTAATTTCTTTTAGGACTGTCTTGTAGTTTTCAGAGTACAGGTCTTTCATTTCCTTCATTAGGTTTATTCCTAGGTATTTTATTCTTTTTGATGCAGTTGTGAATGGAATTGTTTTTCTGATTTCGCTGTTAGTTCATCATTATTGTATAGGAAAGCAACAGATTTCTGTGTGTTAGTTTTGTATCCCGCAACTCTGCTGAATTCAGATATTAGATCTAGTAGTTTTGGAGTGGAGTCTTTAGGGTTCTTTAGGTACAATATCATGTCATCTGCAAATAGTGACAATTTGACTTCTTCTTTTCCAATCTGGATGCCTTGTATGTCTTTGTTTTGTCTGATTGCCATGGCTAGGACCTCCAGTACTATGTTGAATAACAGTGGAGAGAGGGGGTATCCCTGTCTTGTTCCCGATCTTAGATGAAAAGCTCTCAGCTTCTCGCTGTTAAGTGTGATGTTAGCTGTGGGTTTGTCATATATGGTCTTTATGATGTTGAGGTACTTGCCTTCTATACCCATTTTGTTGAGAGTTTTAATAATGAATGGATGTTGAATTTTGTCAAATGCTTTTTCAGCATCTATGGAGATGATCATGTGGGTTTTGTTCTTCTTTTTGTTGATGTGGTGGATGATGTTGATGGATTTTCGAATGTTGTACCATCCTTGCATCCTTCAGATGAATCTCACTTGATCATGGTGTATGATCCTCTTGATGTATTTTTGAATTCGGTTTGCTAATATTTTGTTGAGTATTTTTGCATCTACGTTCATCAGGGATATTGGTCTGTAATTTTCTTTTTTGGTGAGGTCTTTCCCTGGTTTGGTATTAGAGTGATGCTGGCTTCATAGAATGAGTTTGGAAGTATTCCCTCCTCTTCAATTTTTGGGAAACTTTAAGGAGAACGGGTGTTATTTCTTCTCTATATGTCTGGTAGAATTCAGAAGTGAATCCATCTGGTCTGGGGGTTTTGTTCTTGATTACTGATTCAATTTCGTTGCTAGTGATTGGTCTTTTTAGTTTTTCTGTTTCTTGTTTGGTCAGTCTTGGAAGGTTGTGTTTTTCTAAGAGGTTGTCCATTTCTTCTAGATTTTCCAGCTTGTTAGCATATAGATTCTCATAATATTCTCTTATAATCCTTTGTATTTCTGTTGGGTCCGTCATGATTTTTCCTTTCTCATTTCTGATTGTGTTTATGTGTGTAGATTCTCTTTTTCTCTTAATGAGTCTGGCTAGGGTTTATCTATTTTGTTTATTTTTTCAAAGAACCAGCTCTTGGTTTCATTGATTTTTTTTCTATTCTTTTATTCTTCTCAATTTTATTTATTTCTTCTCTGATCTTTATTATGTCCCTCCTTCTGGTGACTTTGGGCCTCATTTGTTCTTCTTTTTCCAATTTCAGTAATTGTGTCTTTAGACTATTCATTTGGGAATGTTCTTCCTTCTTTAAATAGGCCTGGATTGCAATATACTTTCCTCTTAGAACTGTCTTTGCTGCATCCCACAGAAGCTGTGGCTTTGTGTTGTTGTTGTCATTAGTCTACATATATTCTTTGATTTCTGTTTTGATTTGGTCGTTAACCCATTGATTAATTCGGAGAATGTTGTTAAGTCGCCATGTATATAGGAGCCTTTTTGTTTTCTTTCTAAAATTTATCTCTAGTTTTATATCTTTGTGATCTGAGAAGTTGGTTGGTAGAATTTCAGTAGTTTTGAATTTACTGAGGTTCTTTTTGAGGCCTACTATGTGGTCTATTCTGGAAAATGTTCTATGGGCACTTGAGAAGAATGTGTCTCCTGCTGCTTTTGAGTGTAGAGTTCTGTAGATGTCTGTTAGGTCCATCTGTTCTAGTGTGTTGTTCAGTGCCTCTGTGTCTTTACTTATTTTCTGTCTGGTTGATATGTCCTTTGGTGTGAGTGGTGTGTTGAGTTCTCCTAAAATGAATGCATTGCTTTCTGTTTCCTCCTTTAATTCTGTTTGTATTTGTTTCACATATGTCGGCGCTCCTATGTTGGGTGCATATATATTTATAATGGTTATATCCTCTTGTTGTACTGACCCCTTTATCATTATGTAATGTCCTTCTTTATCTCTTGCTACTTTCTTCGTTTTGATGTCTATTTTGTCTGATACAAGTACTGCCACACCTGCTTTTTTCTCCTTGTTGTTTGCATGAAATATCTTTTTCCATCCCTTCACTTTTAGTCTGTGTATATCTTTGGGTTTGAGGTGAGTCTCTTGTAAGCAGCATATACATGGGTCTTGCTTTTTTATCCATTCTGTTAATCTGTGTCTTTTGATTGGTGCATTCAGTCCATTTACATTTAGGGTGATTATTGATAGATATGTACTTATTGCCATTGCTGGCTTTAGATTCGTGGTTACCAAAGGTTCAAGGGTTGCTTCTTAACTATCTAACAATCTAACTTAACTTTCTTGTTAAGTAATTGTAAACACTGTCTGATGTTTCTTTATTTCTTTCCCTTCTTATTCTTCCTCCTCCATTCTTTATATACTAGGTTTTTTATTCTTTGCCTTTAGTTAGTATTTGGATGGTCTGGTTTCTTTGCTATGATTTCATTTTCTCTGTTGACATCTTTTTAGCCTTAAGGGTGCTTCCCTCTAGAGCAGTCCGTTTAAGATATCCTGTAGTGGTGATTTATGAGAGGCAAACTCTCTCAACTTTCATTTGTCTGGAAATTGTTTAATCCTTCCGTCATATTTAAATGATAATCGTCCTGGATACAATATTCTTGGTTTGAGGCCCTTCTGTTTCATTACGTTAAATATATCATGCCATTCTCTTCTGCCCTGTAAGGTTTCTGTTGAGAGGTCTGATGATAGTTTTATGGGTTTTCCTTTGTAGGTGATCTTTTTTCTCTCTCTAGCTGCCTTTAATTCTCTGTCTTTATCTTTGATCTTTGCCATTTTAATTATTATGTGTCTCGCTGTTGTCTTCCTTGGGTCCCTTGTGTTGGGAGATCTGTGGGCTTCCGTGGACTGCAAGACTATTTTATTCCCCAGCGTGGGAAAGTTTTCAGCAATTATTTGTTCAAAGACACTTTCTATCCCTTTTTCTCTCTCTTCTTCCTCTGGTACTCCTATAATGCGAATATTGTTCTGTTAGGATTGGTCACACAGTTCTCTTAATATTCTTTTATTCCTAGAGATCCTTTTATCGCTCTCTGCCTCAGCTTCTCTGTATTCCTGTTCTGATTTCTATTCCATTAAGAGTCTCTTGCATCTCGTCCAGTCTGCTGCTATGCCCATCAGTTGCTTTTCTCATTTCTCCATTGTCTTTCCTGACTTCCCTCACTTCCTCCCTCAGCTCTTGCCTATTTCTCTGTAGATCCGTCAGTATGGTTATGACTTTTATTCTGAATTCTTTTTCAGGAAGATTCTGCATTTCCATCCCTTCAGACTCCCTCTCTGGTGTCTGGGTCTGGATAAGCTTTGTTTGTACCATATCGCTCTGTCTTTTCATGGTGATAGAAGTGGTTGCTGGTAGGTGCCACGTTTGTCAGCTGGGCCCTTTAAGACTTTAAAAAAAGAGAGAGAGAATGAAAGAAGAGAAAGAGAAGAGAAAGAAAAGAAAGAAAGGAAAAGAAAAAAGGTAGGAAAAGAAAAGAGAAAAAAACACCAAGAAACAAATAAACAAACAAAAAGATGTCCACCGGGGGTAGATTCTGTGAGGATGCTGTAGGTGGCGCTGTTGCTCCACTATTCTGTAGCCATGGCTGCGCTGCTGCGCAGGGCCCTTTGTAGCTCTGGCTGGGGCAGGAACGAATGGGAGGCTGCTGATCTCTCTGGGAATTCTCAGTAGGGCTACTTTTTCCCAGTCATCAGCCAAGGGGTTCGAAATTCCCCAGGACTCCCAGCCTGCTGGGCCGAGTGTGCTGGAATGATCCTGTTCCTCTGTTGGGCCCTATCTCTTTAAGACCGCTAAAAAAACAGCGTGTGCTTTTCTTTTGTCCTGGGGAACCAGCTGTGAGGACCCAGGTGCATTCCCAGGCTCGGATCCTGCACCCTCTGTCTCTGCAATCTCCAATACACTGCGCGATGTATGTCAGCGCTCCCGGCGCAGATCATCGGGGCTGGTTATTTCGCGGGGTGTACTTCCACTCCCTCCCGGCTCTGAAACCTCTCCTCCTTCCGGTGCGCTGTGGTGGGCGACTGCTCGGGTCCCGCCGGGTCGCAGCTCTGTATCTTACCTGCCTCATGGGGTGTCGAGTCCTCTCAGGTGTAGATGCAGGCTGAGTGCTGTCCTGTATCTTCTGGTCTCTCTTTTAGGAATAGTTGTATTTGTTGTATTTTCATAAATATATATGGTTTTGGGAGGAGATTTCCGCCACCCTGCTCACGCCGCCATCTTGCCGGAACTCTCCCTGGAGATAGCATTTTTAAAGAGATAATTAAGTTTAAATGAAGCTATTAGTGTGGCCCCTACTCCAATATGACTGGTATCCTTATAAGAAGCGAAAACTTGGACACAAATGGGCACAGGGAAGATCATGTGAAGACACTGAGAAAATAGCCGTGTACAAGCTGAGGAAGAGGCCTCAGAAGGGTTCAACTCTGCTAATGCTTTGTCTCAGACTTCCAGCCTCCAGATCTGTGAAAACGTCAGTTTCTGTTATTTAAGTCCCCCAGTCTGTGGTACTTTCCTGTGGCAGCACTAACAAACTGATACAGTAAATATACACACTTTGTTCTTTTTAACAGTAACGTTCTTTGTCAAAGATAATATGTGACTTATTGTCAAAATATATTTAACCATTTCCTTATTGCCTCATATTTGTTTATAGTATAAATAATGCTATAATAAATATCCTTATACATACAGCCTCTGTACTTGTATCCCTAGTCACTGAATAGAATTTTAATGATGGGATTGCTATGTCAAAAGGTAGGTATATTTTGAAATAAAATTTATGTATTATAAATTGTCCTCTAAGAAGATTATACCAATTTACAATCCAGCCAACAATGTGTACAGGATGGTCTGTTTCCTCAAACCCTCACACGTGATATATGTTAAAAATACTTTTTGTACTTTGGAAAATTGTAAATGTACAGAAAAGTAGAGAAGGTAGTATAATAAAAACCATATACCTATCATGTAGATTTAATGATTATTTTAGCATTTTGTCATACTTCACGTATTTTTTTGTTGAAGTCTCTTCAAGTAAATACAGATTCATAACATTTCTCCCTAAATGATAGTATATGCCTATCTAAATAAGAACACTTTACTATATAGCCACAATAATACCACCGCATCCAAGTTTCCCACACTTACCTCCAAAATGTCTTTTGCAGCAAGTTTGCTCAAATTAGGATCCAATCAGGAAACATGACTGCATTTGGTTGTTGGGTCTCTGAAGTGTTTTTGAATCTAGAAGAGATACGCCCTTTCTTGTCCCTCCTCATCTCTGCCCTCCACCCCTACCCCAGCTTTTTTTCCCTATGACATTGACTTAGAAAGACCAGGGTATTTGTTACTAGAATGTCTCAATTCTGAATTTTCTGATTGCTTTCTTGTGGTGTCATTTAACAATAACCCCATATATTCTATTATTGGAAGTTGGAGCTAAAGGCTTGATTAGATTCAGGCTAAATGCTGCATCACACCAGGAGTCACATAATGAAACTCTGGTTATCCCATTGTTGGTGATACTGAGATTGACCACTGGGTTTATGTGGTGACAGTCCTCTTGGAACTAGCTAGAAATCTGGGGTGATAACTTTGGCACCAGGTGATTATCCAACTCTCCATCAACCTTTCACCTAATGATTTCAGCATCCATTGATAATTCTTCATTTGATTATTTCCTTAGGGATTGCAAATTTTGATTTTCCAACTCCCTCTACATTTATAGATGGCATTCTTCTGAAAAGAAGGGCTCTTCCTTACTAACTCAGACTATTACAATAGTCTGCCGTGCAATTCCCACTGCAAAGGAAGAATATTCCTTTCCCTTTGGTGTAATGGCCACCTACAAAGAACTTTTTATTTATTTGCTTGCTTGTTTTATTCCTCTTTTTTTTTGAGTGGCATGTGGACTCATGTCTTTTTATATAGTCAGTGTGTTTCAGTTACAGTCTCAGTTCTTTCAATGCTTAAATCGTCCCAACTTTGGCCAGTGGGTTCCTGTGTCCAGCTAGTTCTTCTGTTATTTAAGAAAAAAAAATCAATAGTGTAGGTTGGAAGGTGGTATTTCTTTGTGGTTTTAACTTGCATATCCCTGCTCATTGGCAAAAGTGAATCTGTCATACTTTACCAGTCATTTATATTTCTTACTTTGTGGTGGACTGCCTGTTACATTTTTGGTCAATTTTCCATTTGATATGACTGTATTTACACCAACTACGAAGACTCATCCCTAGGGCTTAGTCTCTTCCTGATGCAACATCCCTATGCTTGAATTTTTTTTCATCATCACTTGCTCTAGAATGTGCCTTGAAATAGCTTATACAGAGAATGGGGTACATTTTCTTGGTTCTGGCATATATGAAAATGTTTTTTACTAAATTGTAACATTTCCTTCAAAGCCTGATACCTGTTGTTTTACTGTTACCTGGTAAGTCCTAGACACTTGTAAGATTCTTATTTTTGAAATTTAAAAATTCTCCCCAGAGACTTCGGGGAAGATGGTGGTGTGAGCAGGGCGGCAGAAATCTCCTCCCAAAACTATATAAATCTACGAAACTACAGCAAATACAACTATTCCTAAAAGAGAGACCAGAGCACACAGGAAAGTGCACAGCATGCAGCCACACCTGGGAGGACTCAGCACCCTGTGAGGCAGGTAAGATACAGAGCTGCGACCCGGCGGCACCCAAACACTCACCCAGCCCAGCGTGCCGGCGGGAGGAGAGGATCCAGAGTCAGGAGGGAGTGGAAGAGCAGGTCCGCAAAATAACCAGCCTCGGTGGTCTGTGCCAGGAGCGCCGACACACATCGCGCGGTGCATCGGACATTGGAGAGGCAGAAGGTGCAGGTTTTGAGCCGGGAACGTGCCAGGACCGTGCAGCCAGCGCCCAGGGACAAGAGAAAAGCGCGCGCTGTTTGTAGTGGTGTCGGAGAGGCAGGGAGCCCAGAGAGGGAACACCATCGCCCCGGCGGGCTCAACCTTGCAGGTGGGAAGACCTGGAGAACTTCGGTCCCCTTTGCTGGTGACGGAGAGAAGGGCGCAGACACGCTGGAACTTTATATAGAAAACAATAGCCTCCAATTCGTTCCCACCCCGGCCACAGACCTACAAAAAAGCGGCACGGCCGCGGCTGCAGATTAGTGGAGCAACATTGACACCTACAGCACGCTTAGAGAATCCACTCCAAGTGGGCTTTTTCTTTCTTTCTTTCTTTTTTCTCCTTTCTTTTATTTTTCTTTTTCCCTTTCCTTTTCCTTTCTTTTCCTTTTTTCTTCTTTCTCTCTTTTCTTTCTCTTCCTTCTGTTTTTATTGCTTGTTTTTTTATTTCTTGCCTTTTTTTTAACTTACCTTTTTCTTTCTTTCTTCTTTCTCTCTTCCTTCTTTTTTTGCTTGCTTGTTTTTTGTGCCTGTTTTTTTTAAGCCTTAAAGAGCCCAGCTGACATATGTGGCACCTACCAGCGACCACTCCTATCAACATGACAAGACAGAGGAACATGATACACACAAAAATCACCAAGACCCAGACAACCTCTGAGAAGGAACCTGAAGGGATGGAAATGCAGAATCTAACTGAAAAAGAATTCAGAATAAAAGTCATAACCATGCTGATGGATCTACAGAGAAATGTGCAAGAGCTATGGTAGGAAGTGAGGGAAGTCAGGAAAGATAATGCGGAAATGAGACAAGCCATCAACTGGCTCAGCCGCAGATTGGACAAGATGCAAGAGACTGTTAATGCAATAGAAATCAGAGAACAGTAACACAGAGCAGCTGAGGCAGAGAGAGATAAAAGGATCGCTAGGAATGAAAGAATATTAAGAGAACTGTGTGACCAACCCAAACGGAACAATATTCGCATTATAGGAGTACCAGAGGAAGAAGAGAGAGAAAAAGGGATAGAAAGTGTCTTTGAACAAATAATTGCTGAAAACCTCCCCACGCTGGGGAAGGAAATAGTCTCGCAGTCCCTAGAAGCCCACAGATCTCCTAACACAAGGGACCTCCAGGAAGACAACACCAAGACACATAATAATTAAAACAGCAAAGATCAAAGATAAGGACAGAGTATTAAAGGCAGCTAGAGAGAGAAAAAAGATCACCTTCTAAGGAAAACCCATGAGACTATCATCAGACTTCTCAACAGAAACTTTACAGGCTAGAAGAGAATGGCATGATATATTTAACACAAGGAAACAGAAGGGCCTCGAACCAAGAATACTGTATCCAGCATGATCATCATTTAAATATGATGGAGGGATTAGACAATTTCCAGACAAGCAAAAGCTGAGAGAATTTGCCTCCCATAAACGACCTCTACAGGACATCTTAAAGGAACTGCTCTAGAGGGAAGCACTCCTAAGGCTAAAAAGCTGTCAACAGAGAAAATAAACTCATAGCAAAGAAAGCAGACCATCCAAACACTAAATAAAGGCAAAGAATAAAACACCTATTATAGAAAGAATGGAGGAGGAAGAATAAGAAGGGAGAGAAATAAAGAAACATCAGACTGTGTTTACAATAACTTAACAAGAAAGTTAAGTTAGATTGTTAGATAGTTAAGAAGCAACCCTGAACTTTTGGTAACCACGAATCTAAAGCCAGCAATGGCAATAAGTACATATCTATCAATAATCACCCTAAATGTAAATGGACTGAATGCACCAATCAAAAGACACAGATTAACAGAATGGATAAAAAAGCAAGACCCATCTATATGCTGCCTACAAGAAACTCACCTCAAACGCAAAGATATCCCCAGATTAAAAGTGAAGGGATGGAAAAAGATATTTCATGCAAACAACAAGGAGAAAAAAGCAGGTGTGGCAGTACTTGTATCAGACAAAATAGACTTCAAAACGAAGAAAGTAGCAAGAGATAAAGAAGGACATTACATAATGATAAAGGGGTCAGTCCAACAAGAGAATATAACCATTTTAAATAAATATGCACCCAACACAGGAGCCCCGGCATATGTGAAACAAATACAAACAGAATTTAAGGAGGAAATAGACAGCAATGCATGCATTTTAGGTGACTTCAACACATCACTCACTCCAAAGGACATATCAACCAGACAGAAAATAAGGAAAGACACAGAGGCACTGAACAACACACTAGAACAGATGGACCTAACAGACATCTACAGAACTCTACACCCAAAAACAACAGGATACACATTCTTCTCAAGGGTACATGGACCATTTTCCAGAATAGACCACATACTAGGCCACAAAAAGAACCTCAGTAAAATCGAAAATATTGAAATTCTAACAACCAACTTCTCAGATCATAAAGGTATTAAACTAGAATTAAACTTTAGAAAGAAAACAAAAAGGCTCACAAATACATGGCGACTTAACAACATTCTCCGAATTAATCAATGGGTCAATGACCAAATCAAAACAGAAATCAAAGAGTATATGGAGACAAATGACAACAACAACACAAAGCCACAACTTCTGTGGGACGCAGCAAAGGCAGTTCTAAGAGGAAAGTATATTGCAATCCAGGGCTATTTAAAGAAGGAAGAACATTCCCAAATGAATAGTCTAAAGACACAATTACTGAAATTGGAAAAAGAAGAACAAATGAGGCCCAAAGTCACCAGAAGGAGGGACATAATAAAGATCAGAGAAGAAATAAATAAAATTGAGAAGAATAAAACAATAGAAAAAATCAATGAAACCAAGAGCTGGTTCTTTGAAAAATAAACAAAATAGATAAACCCCTAGCCAGACTCATTAAGAGAAAAAGAGAATCTACACACATAAACAGAATCAGATATGAGAAAGGAAAAATCACGACGGATCCCACAGAAATACAAAGAATTATAAGAGAATACTATGAAAATCTATATGCTAACAAGCTGGAAAACCTAGAAGAAATGGACAACTTCTTAGAAAAATACAACCTTCCAAGACTGACCAAGTAAGAAACAGAAAAACTAAACACACCAATCACCAGCAACGAAATTGAATCAGTAATCAAAAAACTACCCAAGAACAAAACCCCCGGGCCTGATGGATTCACCTCTGAATTCTACCAGACATATAGAGAAGAAATAACACCCATTCTCCTTAAAGTTTTCCAAAAAATAGAAGAGGAGGGAATATTTCCAAACTCATTCTATGAAGCCACCATCACTCTAATACCAAAACCGGGCAAAGACCTCACCAAAAAAGAAAATTACAGACCAATATCCCTGATGAATGTAGATGCAAAAATACTCAACAAATAACAAACAGAATTCAAAAATACATCAAGAAGATCATACACCATGATCAAGTGGGATTCATCCCAGGGACGCAAGGATGGTACAATATTCAAAAATCCATCAACATCATCCACGACATCAACAAAAAGAAGAACAAAAACCACATGATCATCTCCATAGATGCTGAAAAAGCATTTGACAGAATTCAGCATCCATTCATGATTAAATCTCTCAACAAAATGGGTATAGAGGGCAAGTACCTCAACATCATAAAGGCCATATATGACAAACCCACAGCTAACGTCATACTTAACTGCGAGAAGCTAAAAGCTTTTCGTCTAAGATGGGGAACAAGGCAGGGATGCCCACTCTCTCCACTGTTATTCAATATAGTACTGGAGGTCCTAGCCACGGCAATCGGACAAAACAAAGACATACAAGGCATCCAGATTGGCAAAGAAGAAGTCAAATTGTCACTATTTGCAGATGACATGATATTGTACATAAAAAACCCTAAAGATTCCACTCGAAAACTACTAGAACTAATATCTGAATTCAGCAAAGTTGTAGGTTACAAAATTAACACACAGAAATCTGTTGCTTTCCTATACACTAACGATGAACTAACAGAAAGGGAAATCAGAAAACCAATTCCATTCACAACTGCATCAAAAAGAATAGAATACCTAGGAATAAACCTAATGAAGGAAGTGAAAGGCCTGTACTCTGAAAACTACAAGACACTCCTAAGAGAAATTAAAGAGGACACTAACAAATGGAAACTCATCCCATGCTCTTGGCTAGGTAGAATAAATATTGTCAAAATGACTATACTACCTAAAGCAATATACAGATTCAATGCAATCCCTATCAAACTACCAACAGCTTTCTTCAATGAACTGGAACAAATAATTCTAAAATTCATATGGCACTGCAAAAGACCCTGAATAGCCAAAGCAATCCTGAGAGGGAGGAATAAAACAGGGGGAATTACGCTCCCTGACTTCAAGCTCTACTACAAAGCCACAGTAATCAAGGCCATTTGGTATTGGCACAAAAACAGACCCACAAATCAGTGGAATAGAATAGAAAATCCAAACATCAACCCAAACACATACAGTCAATTAATATTTTATAAGGGAGCCTTGGATATACATTGGGGAGATGACGGCCTCTTCAGCAGCTGGTGTTGGAAATACTGGAAAGCTACATGTAAGAGAATGAAATTGGACTACTGTCTAACCCCATACACAAAGGTAAACTCAAGGTGGATCAAAGACTTGAATGTAAGCCATTAAACCATAAAACTCTTAGAAAAAAATATAGGCAAAAAGCTCTTGGACATAAACAAGAGCGACTTCTTCATGAACATATCTCCCTGGGCAAGGGAAACAAGCAAAAATGAGTAAGTGGGATTCTATCAAGCTGAAAAGCTTCTGTACAGCAAAGGACACCATCAGTAGAACAAAAAGGCATCCTACAGTATGGGAGAATATATTCATAAATGACGTATCCGATAAGGGGTTGACATCCAAAATATATAAATAACTCACGCACCTCAACAAACAAAAAGCAAATAATCCAATTAAGAAATGGGCAGAGGACATGAATAGACACTTCTCCAAAGAAGAAATTCAGATGGCCAACAGGCACATAAAAAGATGCTCCACATCACTAATCATCAGAGAAATGCAGATTAAAACCACAATGAGATATCACCTCACACCAGTAAGGATAGCCAACATCCAAAACAGAAACAACAACAAATGTTGGCAAGGATGTGGAGAAAAGGGAACCCTCCTACACTGCTGGTGAGAATGCAAATTAGTTCAACCATTGTGGAAAGCAGTATGGAGGTTCCTCAAAAAACTTCAAAATAGAAATACCGTTTGACCCAGGAATTCCACTCCTAGGAATTTACCCTAAGAATGCAGCAGCCCAGTTTGAAAAAGACAGATGCACCCCTATGTTTATCGCAGCAGTATTTACAATAGCCAAGAAATGGAAGCAGCCTAAGTGTCCTTCAGTAGATGAATGGATAAAGAAGAGGTGGTACATATAGATAATGGAATATTATACAGCGATAAGAAGAAAACAAATCCTACCATTTGCAGCAACATGAATGGAGCTTGAGGGTATTATGCTCAGTGAAATAAGCCAAGCCGAAAAAGACAAGTACCAAATGATCTCACTCATATGTGGAGTATAACAACTGAGGAAAAAACTGAAGGAACAAAACAGCAGGAGACTCACAGAACCCAAGAACGGACTCATAGTTACCAAAGTTAAAGGGACTGGGGAGGATGGGTGGGAAGGGAGGGACAAGGGGGAAAAAGGGGCATTACAATTAGCAGATGTAATGTTAGGGAGGCACGGGTAGGGTTGTACAACCCATAGAAGACAAGTAGTGACTCTGTAGCATCTCACTATGCTGATGGACAGTGATTGTAATGGGGTTGGTGGAGCGGACCTGATGAAGGGGGTAGTGTAATCACCATAATATTACTCATTTAATTGTAGATTAATGATATCAAAATAAAGTTAAAAAAATTCTCCCCAGTAGACATATCTCCCCAAAATGTGTTTAGAACAAAATTAACATTTTAAATTTTTTCTACTTAAAAAGTATCATTGCTTCTGTTGTATTAACTGGTCTTTAGCAGGTCATGACTAACACTTTTTAAAGAATGAATAGAAGAGTATGGTGCCTCAGGGAGGATCATTCAAAAACAACCTTGGGAGTTAATGCTGCGGTTGCCCACATATTGTGCCAGGATGGACTAGGGTCTCCCTTCTGCCCGCGGAAGGGGCTGTGCCCAACCTCAGCTTTCCAAGATGGCTTTCTACTCCTACCGACTTCCTAGGGGCCCCTGATATCCCTAGGTGTTGGGCAGTTGGCATCTAAACTCAGTCACCTGGCTCTAAATCTCTTTGTCCACATTCTGACAAGGTTGCTGTCCCTCACAATTTCACTCTAAGAAGGTATTGTTTTAGGGGCATGTCCCTCCATTGGTGCACACACAGCACCTCACCATAGCATCCCTTTCTCTGGAACAGTAGGGAGATCTGAGACTTCTCTTGATGATCCATGGCTTGTAAGTTTCACCATTAAAGCCTGTTCCTTAACTCAAGCTGAATAATCATATGGAATTCATCCCAAGCCTGTTGTATCATAGGTAGTGACCCCCTACCCACTTTGAAAAACAAAAATAAAATAAAACATACAGCTGAATTTGTTCTCAGTGGAATTATGTCCAGTCTTGCTCAGGTGATTTTTGAAGAAATACAGAGTTAGATGTCAGAAATTAATATGGGTCCCATTGCGGACTGCATGTTTGTATTCTCCCACCCCAATTCATATGTTGGAACTTTAATCCCCAGTGTGATGGAATTTGAAGATGGGGACTTCAAGAGGTAATAATGCTGTGATGGGATTAGTACCCTCACAAGAAGAGACAGGAGAATGGCTCCTTTCTGTCTTTGCTCTCTGCCAGGTAAGGATGCAACGAGAAGACTGCCATCTGCAAACTAGGAAGCGGGCTCTTATCAGACCAAATCTGCTGGCACCCTGATCTTGCACCTCCCAGCCTTAAGAACTGTGAAAAATGAATTTCTGTGTTTTAAGCCACCCAGTCTTTGGTAAGTTGTCTTAGCAGCCCAAGCTGATTAAGACAGATCCTCAAACAAATTTTTGATAGTAGGACATCAGATCCAGATGGCAATAAAGAGGAAAAAAGCTGGCAGTAATGACATTTCAGAACTGTAGTAATGTTATGTTATAGAACTGTGAGAGAGAAAAAGAGTGGAGTGGGGGAGGTAGTCACAGTGAAGCCACGTCTTTATCAATGTGCATAGGGTCTCTGGGAAATGGACCATACTCTTTTTAAGGCTTTTATCCTTAGCAGGCTAGTTGTGCCCCAGTGGGGTCTCAGCGCGTCTCTCGGTATTGAAGAAGGAGGGGCATGCAAGTGTTACAATTCCCAAAGGGCCTCTCACCTGCTTTTCTTTCAGCGCTCTGTGACAGAGTGGTCTCCACTCCATTTTAGGGTGTCAGAGGGCATCTTCTAGCATCTTCTTGACAGCACTTTGTTGTCTCCTCTCAGAAGGCTTGCTTTCCATGGTTTGTTTTTATTTTGCTATCCACTTCATTCAGCATTGAATTCTAGCATCAGTTCTCAGCATTTCCTATGTGAAATTTCTATCGCTGATGCAGATAATTTGTTTGTACAACTTACTGCTTTAAAAAAAATACTAATTTGGTGCAAAGGAGGGACAAGATAGGTGGCTGTTCATTTTTCTGTATTTAGAATAACTTGTGAAGTCCTAAGAGCCCATTGATTACATGAGTTTGCCCCTGAGAGCAACTCCAATTCCATGTATCTGGATTTTCATGGTTTATCTTGGTGGGCTGAAGCCCCCTGTGTCTCTGAGTATTTTCTTGCATTAGAAAACCTGCTAGCTTCATTGAAGAGCCTTTGCCTTGTGTGCTTAGGTGCATCAAACCAAGCAAGGTAGCAATCAACAGCTTTCCTGGGAGGCGTCCTAACTGATCTCAGCAACATGTCTGTTTCCTCTCTATACATTCATTCAGAAGGGCAGAAAAAGTCTTTCTGCCAATTTAACAACTTTTCCTAGAGCTTGGGGATTAACACATAAACTCAGTGGGCAGGGCAGGTAGGTTCCCCACTTCCCTCCAAATTGAAGCCAAGATTAATTACGGTATTCACCTGTCCCCAAAACAGGCTGAGTAATGGATCCTGGCTGTGCGTTCCCTGAAGCAGCACTAATCCCACATCCTTGGAGCACTTGCTGGCTTTGATCAACTCACTCCCTCTCAGCAGGCCAACACGGTAGCCCCAGGACACAAGTGCTTAGTTTACAATCGTGTTAATTTTGCTTTTTGTTTGTCTCTAGCAGTTGGAGATTAATAAGTAAAAACGGTGTTTAAATTTTCAGCCAGCCTTCTAATCACCTGGCCACCTTGTTGCTGGCAGTTTTATTACTTTGATTTCCTGAAACAATCAAGTATACCGTTTCCTTGTCCAGTAACGGTTATGGTGCAGGAAAAGACAATCCTACCAGGAATTGCTACTGCCGCTCTGGGTTCCACGAAAGCCTATTGTGAAAACACTTCAGCACCTTTGCAATGATTTTTCAAAGGATTTTGTTGCTGAATGCATCCCCGACATTTTGAACAACTCAGAGACATTTCCAAAGTATTTATAAAGGGTGTTGCTACACCCATTTTTCATCACATTAGCCTTTATCTGTTGGGATGATGAAAACCAGAATTTAGACGAAATTCTTTAGAATATGAAGTTGTTGCTACTTCAATTCCTAATTTGTCTTCTGAACTAAGGAAAACAAATTCCATTCCGTTTCATGTTTTCTTCAATGTGTGCTTCCTAGCGTGTACATAAACAAACTAGGCCCTCATGATTCTCTCTCAAAGAGGCTTCATAACAAAGAAATCCCCCTCCGGTCTAATACATTGGAGTGGAGAGTGCATATACTCTATACTTGGCACTGAGTATGCATCTTTGCTGGCAGTAAGGGACAAGGATAGCTTCGCTTTAACATGGCAATCTTTCCGAAGTGCAAACCTGATCATGGTACTTCTTGGCTTCATATTCTTTACTGTTCCTGTGTCCTCTGGGTCATGCTCTGACAGAGCCACAGACCCACCTTTCCAGGAGGTCCTCACTGAAGAGATGCCTGAGGCATTGAGGGAAGAATTTTGTCTTGGCACACTGGCATGAAGATGCATTCTGGAGTCTGTCCAGTTGTTCCAAGTGCACAATGGCATTGCCCAGGATCTCTAGCCAGGGTGACATGTCATACCCATTTCTTAAGCCCATCGGGCCCTTCTTCACCCTCTAAATCTAGGGAAGCTGAGAAATGGGCCTTAAGAGCAGGCTTGTGGCTGTGCATGAAGGACACTGAAGTAAAAATGGATGCTATGCTACAGGGGGCAGAGGCAGGTCCTTGCACAGACAGGCTGAAGCCAGGTGTCGTGGAAGAGATGGCTAAGTTGGCTGTGGGACTTGTGGGGTGCTGCTGTGGCCAGTTGCCTCAAAAGATGGCCTCATCAAGATATATTGGATCCACACGTTCCCCTTACAGTGTGACTTGGCATTCCTCTATGGAGAGATGGGCCTGTTTCCAATCTTGGAACCACAGTGGGCTTTTGTAACTGCCTCAGCCAATAGGATAGTGAATGATGCTGGGTGACTTCTAAGGCTAAGTCATGAAAGGCAATACAGCTTCCCTCCTCCTCGCCTTCTTGGGACCCATGCCTTGCAATCCTAAACTGATATTATGAGAAGCCCTACCTCCCTGAAGCTGACATGCTGGAGACAGCACACAGAATTAGATGGGGAGTTTGAGGAGTCCCAGGTGTTTCAGTGTTGGAGTGTCCCTAGCCTGGCCACCAGGGAAATGAGTGAAGAAGCCTTTGCGATATCTCCAACTCCAACCAATCCAACTTATAACCTCATGAGAGGACTTGAGCAGAACTGAGCTTGCTGAGCTGCTCTGAAATTCTTGACACATGGACACCATGATAGAAAAAAAAATGCTATTTTTGTTCTAAGCCATTAAGTTTTGGTGATTTATCATACAACCACAGGATGTGGAAAAGAGCCTGAAACATTTACTAAAATTCAATATAACCTGGGTATAAATTAAACCAACTCATATTTGGGATTTTTTTTAACCCCCAAATTTTGGGGATAACTTCAATTTAGTCTTAAAAATATGAACCTAACAAAGACCATAACAACTGTGTAAGACTAGGTTGGGTTTATTCCAGAAATGCAAGGTTGGCTTAACATTTAAAAAGTTAATTGATGTAGAAGATTCAAGATGGCGGTGTGAGAGGTTGAAAAGCAGCAGTTGGGCCATTTAAACCCTTTTTCTTAAGGGTGACTTAACAGTTCTCAAATTTTAGTAGGCAAAGAAGAATCACCTGGAATGTTAAAAAAAAAAAAAGATTGCAGTTGCCCTCTCCCAGAGACTGATTTAATAATGATGGACTGGGATCTAGTAATCTGCATATTTAATGTGAGAGAGAGATATATTAATAATTATTAAATTATTTAAATAATTTAAATATGTATCTTATATTTTTAGGCAAACTACAATTTGCGAAGCACTTCTCTGAAGTTATTGAAAATACTGCTAATTATGCAGAGATCCTAATTTTCAGAGCATAAGTATTTACCTAAAGAATTTCTTTATCCTGTTTCTAGCTAGATTTCCCTTTCAACAGAACAATTAAACTTCAATGAAATTTTCATTGCCAAAAAAAGTGATGTAATCAGCTCTATTTACAGAATAAAGGCAAAATATTATCAATTTAATAGAGAAAGAAAAGGCATTTGGTAAACTTCTACATATATTCATGACTGAAAAAAACCACTTAGGATTTGTGCACTTCTGTATATGTTAATACTTCAATAAGAATTTAAAAAAATTTAATGATTCCATGTGGCCTCTCGAACCCTGCACAAGGACTGTAGAATTTTATTCAGGCGTGTTCTAAGCACTGGCTTCTTCCATTTCTGCTACTACAGGCTTATTTCATGATTTTATGACTATTACCATTTTAGGAGTCTATATTTAAACTAAAGACATATTAAAATAGGAAGGGGGAATAACATTTTTAAAATCCCTGTACTATAGAAATCACTGTTTCTCCGTGAGGAGAGGTGATGACTATATGAGCTATTTTTCTCTCTTAGCTTTCCCGGTTGTCTTCTTCTAAAGAACAACCTGAAAAGATACTGAAGAGGTGGTGGGGAGGAGCTTAAGAAGAAGCAAACAAAAGCATCATGTTTGGACCCAGTGTCTACCTGAGCAATCTGTCTCCCATCAGTCACATTTAAATAAAGGTATGTCCCCAAGTCTGGTCTTCGACATTAAAGTCTGATGCTGATATACTAAGATGGAATCTCGTATTATATCTAGTCATATTCTTTGTATTGAGTTTCATACTGGGACTGTATATAATTCTGTTTGCTGCTTTCTGAGAAAACTTAGAAGTGTGGATACTAATAATTATTAAAACTATGGAGTTTTATGTAGGAACTGACTTTCCATTGTTTTTCTCCCTTCCCCCACCCTCCTCATGTTGCACAATCTTCCTATTAAGATAATGTCGAGCTGTCAGTGTGGTTAATGTTAAATGATGTTATTTTTATATGTGTTAGTTTCAGTTCAATCTCCATTTCACAAAATTACCTCAAAATGAATTGATGGCTTGCAAAAAAGAATCACTTTTGGGAAACAATTAGTTTGGGACATTGTGTTTCTACTATTAGGTGAGTATCAAATAGAATATTGTGTTTGAAAAATTAGAAGTAGTTAATTGAACTCAAATTGTGATTCTCTCCTGAGGAAAGTACTATGTAGACTAGAATTATTACTCCCACTTTGTAAGTGAAAAGCAAACACTGAAGAAATTAAGTGCTCTCTCCTATGGACGATGGAGAAGTTTGGTGAAACCAAAATATGTTTTGGGTGCTTCATTTCTCTCTAAAATTTTCTTCCTTTAAAATGCTTTTATATTTTATAATATTAGAGCCAGAATTGAGACTCAGGATTTCTGATTCTTGTCCTTGTACCACATTACCTGATCACAGGCAACTTCTGGAATTTTGCTGGGAATACAGGAATTTGTCAAGATAACTTAATAAATTAATATGCTATGTGGTAAAAGGGACTCTCTTGTCTATGCAGTCCTCTTTCACATAAAGCTTATGTGACCATATTTAATGTACACTGTAACTAAGATATGAAACCTTATATTTCAGTCTCACTGGTAACCCCAGTCACCTAAGCTAGAAACCTGGGAGTCGTTCTTGACTCCTGCCTCTCATGTCCAATTAACCTTTAATCTCTGCCAGTTACTTTTACTTTTTTTTCCTTTTGAAATAATTTCAAGCTTGCAAGAATAATGCAAAGAATAGTTTTTCCTGGAACCATTTGAGCTTAAGTGGCTGACATGGGCTCTAACACCCCACCACCCCCTGGAGATTCATCCAAGTAGTTGTGTGTATCAAGGGTTCATTCCTTCATATTTCTGAGTAGAATTCCTTGGTACCACAGTGTGTTTAATCTGTTGAAAGACATGTGGGTTGTTTCTAGGTTTTAGCTATTATCAATAAAGCTGCTGTTAACATTTGTGTACAGGTTTTTATGTGAACACTGATTTACATTTCTCTGGGATAAAAACCAAGGAGGGCAGTTTCTGGGTCAAGTGGTATAGCTGCATGTTTCATTTTATAAGAAATCACCAAACTGTTATTCAGAGTGGCTGTATCATTTATTAGCAGTGTGGGTGTGATCCAGTTTCTTCACATCCTCTCCAGCACTGGGAGCTGCCGCTGTATTTTATTTTGGTTATTCTGATACCAGGTAGTGATATTGGTTATTAGGTAGTGATATCTCATTGTGGTTTCAGTTCACATTTCTTTAATGGGCAATGATGTTGAACAGTAACATGCGCTAATTTGCCTTCTGAATATATTCTTCCATGAAATAAGTCTTCATGCCTTCTGTGTGCTTTGCATTTTTTTATTTTTTTATTCTTCTATTTCTAATTTCTTCAGGTAGGAAATTGAGCTTATTGATTTGAGGTCTTTTCTTTTTTCTAATACAGCATTAAGTGTTATGAATTTCCTGATTTCATCACTGCTTTAGCTAAATTCCACATATTTTGATATATTTACATTTTCATTCAAATATATGTATTTTTCATTTCTCTTGATATTTCCTATTTTACGCATGCAATATTTAGAAGTGTGTTGTTTGATTTCTAAGTAGAGGTTTTCCTTTTATCTTTCCGTTATTGATTTCTGGTTTAATTTCATTATGGTCAGAGAACATGCTCTATATGACTTAAACTTAAAATGTTTCCATGTATTTTCTTTTTTTTTTATTGAGGTGTAATTGACATACAATTTCCTATTAATTTCAGGTGGACATGACAGTGATTTGACATTTGTGTATATTATGACACGACCCCCAGGATGTCTAGTTACCATCTGTCACCATACAAAGGTATTACGATATTATTGGCTGTATTCCCCATGACTTATTTTACCACTACATCCCCATGACTTATTTATTTTATAATTGGAAGTTTTATTAAGTCCTTCACTGTTTTGCTCCCCTCCCAAGCATTTGTTCCCTGTATCTATGAGGCTGTTCTGTTTTGTTTTGTTTCTTTGTTTTGTCTTTTGTATTTGATGCCATGTCACTGAAGCAATATCACAATCTGAAGCTTTGTGCAGATCTTAAAAAGGATGTTTCTGAATATTTTCAGAAACAGACTCAAGATTTTTGCCCTTCCTTGTATCTTGCTTCTTGTATTTTAGCACTCACCGACTGTTTCACACAATCGGTTGGAAAAAAACTTTCTTGAGCCTGGGATCCAGGAATGAGACAAGAGAGGAATGTAATTGGCTTTACAATAACAAAATAGCATTTAAGTTTCCATCTGTACTTCAGTCGCCGTTGCACGTATGCCAATTTCAACATCGTACCTGGCATGGAATGATAGGAGGGTCTCCACAGCAGGTATAATGCAGGAAGGCTGTACTTGAACTTGCATGGCACAACTATTTGGTTATTTCTTCATTAGATTCCAGCAAATGAAGCACTTCCTCTGTAAGTGACTATCAACTTGCTACTAAGCCCTGCTGTATTGGTATTGTTTTCCATGGAGTATGTTATTAAGGCTTTCTTTTGTTCAAGTGCTTTAAAAACATGTAATAGCTACTGTTCCATCTTATTTAGGCATCTTTTGTAATATGTAAAAGATAAGAGAGCTCCCAAATTTCTCATATGTTCAATAGTTTGCTTTTAGATGAAAAATTATGAGAGGTTCCTACCATTGTTTAACCCATGGCCAGTGTCCTGCTATATTATGCAGTACTATAATTACCTTCTTGAATATATAAATCAAGGATGTAAACAAAACATTGAATGTGGTGATTCCTAAATCATTCTTAACCTTTCCTGTGCTTCTTCCATGCAGTGACCATTGCAATATGCCTAGATGATTTTCCATTCTATGATTATCTCATCAATTAGATTCATTATGTAAGTGGTTTTAGAGAGATCCAAAAACCTCTCATCCACCAAGGAAAGCAGGAGAGGTGGCTTAGAGCTATCAAACTTAAAGTTGTCAGATTTTTTTCCCACGTGCCCAAACATCTGCATATCCAAGAACACAGCAGCATATCCAGTAAAAGCACTGCCCGTTTTGTGCACAGCAAATGAAATTCTGGAAAAGACTTTCCAGTTCCCTGTGTTCTTTTTTTTTTTTAGTCTGTAAGATTTTATTTTATTTTTTTAATATAATTTATTTTGCTATCATTAATTTACAATTACATGTGCAATATTATGGTTATTAAACTACCCCTTCATCAGGTCCCCGCCACCAACCCCATTACAGTCACTACCCATCAGCGTAGTGAGATGCTATAGAATCACTACTTGTCTTCTCTGAGTTGTACAGCCCTCCCCGTGCCCCCCCAACATTACGTCTGCTAATTGTAATGCCCTTTTTTCCCTCTTATCCCTCCCTTCCCACCCATCTTCCCCAGTCCTTTTCCCTTTGGTAACTATTAGTCCGTTCTTGGGTTCTGTGAGTCTGCTGCTGTTTTGTTCCTTCAGTATTTTTTCTTTGTTCTTATACTCCACATATGAGTGAAATCATTTGATACTTGTCTTTTTCGGCTTGCTTATTTCACTGAGCATAATACCCTCTAGCTCCATCCATGTTGTTGCAAATGGTAGGATTTGTTGTCTTCTTATGGCTGAATAATATTCCATTGTGTATATGTACCACCTCTTCTTTATCCATTCATCTACTGATGGACACTTAGGTTGCTTCCATTTCTTGGCTATTGTAAATAGTACTGCAATAAACATAGAGGTGCATCTCTTTTTCAAATTGGGCTGCTGCATTCTTAGGGTAAATTCCTAGGAGTGGAATTCCTGGGTCAAATGGTATTTCTATTTTGAGTTTTTTGAGGAACCTCCATACTGCTTTCCACAATGGTTGAAATAATTTGCATTCTCACCAGCAGTGTAGGAGGGCCCCCTTTTCTCCACATCCTCGCCAACATTTGTTGTTGTTTGTGTTTTGGATGTTGGCCATCCTCACTGGTGTGAGGTGATATCTCATTGTGGTTTTAATCTGCATTTCTCTGATGATTAGCGATGTGGAGCATCTTTTCATGTGCCTGTTGGCCATCTGAATTTCTTCTTTAGAGAAGTGTCTATTCATGTCCTCTGCCCATTTCTTAATTGGACTATTTGCTTTTTGTTTGTTAAGGTGCATGAGATCTTTATATATTTTGGATGTCAACCCTTTATCAGATACGTTCTTTATGAATATATTCTCCCATACTGTAGGATGTCTTTTTGTTCTACTGATGGTGTCCTTTGCTGTACAGAAGCTTTCAGCTTGATATACTCCCACTTGTTCATTATTGCCTTTGTTTCCCTTGCCCAAGGAGATATGTTCATGAAGAAGTTGCTCATGTTTATGTCGAAGAGATTTTTGCCTATGTTTTTTTCTAAGAGTTTTATGTTTTCATGACTTACATTCAGGTCTTTGATCCACCCTGAGTTTACCTTTGTGTATGGGGCTAGACAGTAGTCCAGTTTCATTCTCTTACATGTAGCTGTCCAGTTTTTCCAACACCAGCTGCTGAAGAGGCTGTCATCTCCCCATTGTATATCCAAGGCACTTTTATCAAATATTAAATGACTGTATATGTTTGGGTTAATGTTTGGATTTTCTATTCTGTTCCACTGGTCTGTGGGTCTGTTTTTGTGCCAATACCAAATTGTCTTGATTACTGTGGCTTTGTAGTAGAGCTTGAAGTCAGGGAGTGTAATTCCCCCTGTTTTATTCCTCCTTCTCAGGATTGCTTTGGCTATTCGGGGTCTTTTGTGGTTCCATATGAATTTTAGAATTATTTGTTCCAGTTCATTGAAGAAAGCTGTTGGTAGTTTGATAGGGATTGCATTGAATCTGTAGATTGCTTTAGGTAGTATAGCCATTTTGACAATATTTATTCTTCCTAGCCAAGAGCATGGGATGCATTTCCATTTGTTAGTGTCCTCTTTAATTTGTCTTATGAGTGTCTTGTAGTTTTCAGAGTACAGGTCTTTCATTTCCTTTGTTAGGTTTATTCCTAGGTATTTTATTCTTTTTGATGCAATTGTGAATGGAATTGTTTTTCTGATTTCTCTTTCTGTTAGTTCATCATTAGTGTATAGGAAAGCAACAGATTTCTGTGTGTTAATTTTGTATCCTGCAACTTTGCTGAATTCAGATATTAGTTCTAGTAGTTTTCGAGTGGAGTCTTTAGGGTTTTTTATGTACAGTATCATGTCATCTGCAAATAGTGACAATTTGACTTCTTCTTTACCAATCTGGATGCCTTGTATGTCTTTGTTTTGTCTGATTGCTGTGGCTAGGACCTCCAGTACTATGTTGAATAACAGTGGAGAGAGTGGGCATCCCTGTCTTGTTCCCGATCTTAGATGAAAAGCTTTCAGCGTCTCGCCGTTAAGTATGATGTTAGCTGTGGGTTTGTCATATATAGCCTTTATGATGTTGAGGTACTTGCCCTCTATACCCATTTTGATGAGAGTTTTAATCAGGAATGGATGCTGAATTTTGTCAAATGCTTTTTCAGCATCTATGGAGATGATCATGTGGTTTTTGTTCTTCTTTTTGTTGATGTGGTGGATGATGTTGATGGATTTTCGAATGTTGTACCATCCTTGCATCCCTGGGATGAACCCCACTTGGTCATGGTGTATGATCCTCTTGATGTATTTTTGATTTCAGTTTGCTAATATTTTGTTGAGTATTTTTGCATCTACGTTTATCAGGGATATTGGTCTGTAATTTTCTTTTTTGGTGAGGTCTTTGCCCGGTTTTGGTATTAGAGTGATGCTGGCTTCATAGAATGAGTGGAAGTATTCCCTCCTCTTCTATTTTTTGGAAAACTTTAAGGAGAATCAGTGTTATTTCTTCTCTATATGTCTGGTAGAATTTAGAGGTGAATCCATCAGGTCCGGGGGTTTTGTTCTTGGGTAGATTTTTGATTACCGATTCAATTTCGTTGCTGGTGATTGGTCTGTTTAGTTTTTCTGTTTCTTGCTTGGTCAGTCTTGGAAGGTTGTATTTTTCTAAAAGTTGTCCATTTCTTCTATGTTTTCCAGCTTTTTGGCATACAGATTCTCATAGTATCCTCTTATAACTCTTTGTATTTCTGTGGGGTCCGTCGTGACTTTTCCTTTCTCATTTCTGATTCTGTTTATGTGTGTAGATTCTCTTTTTCTCTTAATGAGTCTGGCTAGGGGTTTATCTGTTTTATTTATATTTTCAAAGAACCAGCTCTTGGTTTCATTGATTTTTTTCTATTGTTTTATTCTTCTCAATTTTATTTATTTCTTCTCTGATCTTTATTATGTCCCTCCTTCGGGTGACTTTGGGCCTCATTTGTTCTTCTTTTTCCAATTTCAGTAATTGTGTCTTTAGACTATTCATTTGGGAATGTTTTTCCTTCTTTAAATAGGCCTGGGTTGCAATATACTTTCCTCTTAGAACTGCCTTTGCTGCGTCCCACAGAAGTTGTGGCTTTGTATTGTTGTTGTCATTAGTCTACATATATTCTTTGATTTCTGCTTTGATTTGGTTGTTAACCCATTGACTAATTAAGAGAATGTTGTTAAGTCTCCATGTATTTGTGAGCCTTTTTGATTTCTTTCTAAAATTTATTTCTAGTTTTATACCATGGTGGTCTGAGAAGTTGGTTGGTAGGATTTCAATAATTTTGAAATTACTGAGGTTCTTTTTGTGGCCTAGTATGTGGTCTATTCTGGAAAATGTTCCATGTGCACTTGAGAAGAATGTGTATCCTGTTGCTTTGGGTGTAGAGTTCTGTAGATGTCTGTTAGGTCCATCTGTTCTAGTGTGTTGTTCAGTGCCTCTGTGTCTTTACTTATTTTCTGTCTGGTTGATATGTCCTTTGGAGTGAGTGATGTGTTGAAGTCTCCTAAAATGAATGCATTGTTGTCTATTTCCTCCTTTAATTCTGTTAGTATTTGTTTCACATATGCCGGTGCTCCTGTGTTGGGTGCATATATATTTATAATGGTTATATCTTCTTGTTGGGCTGACCCCTTTATCATTATGTAATGTCCTTCTTTATCTCTTGCTACTTTCTTCGTTTTGAAGTCTATTTTGTCTGATACAAGTACTGCAACACCTGCTTTTTTCTCTTTGTTGTTTGCATGAAATATCTTTTTCCATCCCTTCACTTTTAGTCTGTGTATATCTTTGGATTTGAGGTGAGTTTCTTGTAGGCAGCATATAGATGGGTCTTGCTTTTTTATCCATTCTGTTAATCTGTGTCTTTTGATTGGTGCATTCAGTCCATTTACATTTAGGGTGATTATCGATAGATATGTACTTATTGCCATTGCTGGGCTTTAGATTCGTGGTTACCAAGCGTTCAAGGGTTGCTTCTTTACTATCTAACAATCTAACTTAACTTTCTTGTTAAGTAATTGTAAACACTGTCTGATGTTTCTTTATTTCTCTCCCTTCTTATTCTTCCTCCTCCATTCTTTCTATAAAAGGTGTTTTATTCTTTGCCTTTATTTAGTGTTTGTATGGTCTGCTTTCTTTGTTATGATTTTATTTTCGCTGGTGACATCTTTTTAGTTTAGGAGTGCTTCATCAAGAACAGTCCATTTAAGATATCCTGTAGTGATTTATGAGAGGCAAACTCTCTCAACTTTCGTTTGTCTGGAAATTGTTTAATCTCTCCATCATATTTAAATGATAATCGTGCTGGATACAATATTCTTGGTTCGAGGCCCTTCTATTTCATTACGTTAAATATATCATGCCATTCTCTTCTGCCCTGTAAGGTTTCTGTTGAGAAGTCTGATGATAGTCTGATGGGTTTTCCTTTGTAGGTGATCTTTTTTCTCTCTCTAGCTGCCTTTAATACTCTGTCTTTATCTTTTATCTTTTCCACGTTAATTATTATGTGTCTTGGTGTTGTCTTCCTTGGGTCCCTTGTGTTGGGAGATCTGTGGGCTTCGGTGGACTGCGAGTCTATTTTCTTCTCCAGCGAGGGAAAGTTTTCAGCCATCATTTCTTCAAAGACACTTTCTATCCCTTTTTCTCTCTCTTCTTCCTCTGGTACTCCTATAATGCGAATATTGTTCCGTTAGGATTGGTCACACAGTTCTCTTAATATTCTTTCATTCCTAGAAATCCTTTTATCTCTCTCTGCCTCAGCTTCTCTGTATTCCTGTTCTGTGATTTCTATTCCATTAACAGTCTCTTGCATCTCATCCAGTCTGCTGTTAAGCCCGTCGATCGCTTGTCTAATTTCTGCATTGTCTTTCCTTACTTCCCTCACTTCCTCCCTCAGCTCTTGCACATTTCTCTGTAGGTCCGTCAGCATGGTTATGACTTTTATTCTGAATTCTTTTTCAGGAAGACTATGAATTTCCATCCCTTCAGGCTCCCTCTCTGGGGTTGTCTGGTTGATTTTGGTCTGAACCATATTCCTCTGCCTTTTCATGGCTATAGACGTGGTCACTGGTAGTTGCCACGTATGTCAGCTGGGTCTTCAAGACTTTTAAAGAGAAAAAAAAAAGAAAAAAAGAAACAAAAAATAAGAAAAAGAAAAAAGCAAGAAAAGAGAAAACAAAACAAAACAGAAAAAAACAAAAAACAAAACAAAACAAAAAAAATGCCCACCGGGCTAGATTCTGTGGGGATGCTGTAGGTGGCGCTGTTGCCCCACTATTCCGCAGCCGTGGCCACGCCGCTCCGCAGGGCCCTTTATCGTTCTGGCTCGGGTGGGAACGAATGGGAGGCTGTTGATCTCAGTGAGAAGTGTAAGTACAGCCACACTTCTGCAGTCGCCAGCTAAGGCGTCAGAAACTCCCCAGGACTCCCAGCCCGCTGGTCTGAGTGTGCTGGGGTGAGCCGGCTCCTCCGCTGGACTCCTGTCTCTTTAAGGCTGCTGAAGAAGCGCGTCCTTTTTTTTTTTCCCTTCCCAGGAGCCTTCTGCAAACACCCTGGCCCGTTCCCCGTTCAGATCCTGCACCCTCTGTCTCTCCAATCCCCGCTGCACTGCGCGATGTGAGTCAGCGCTCCCTGCGCAGATCACCGGGGCTGGCTACTTCACCGGGTGTACTTCCACTCCCTCCCGGCTCTGAATTCCTCTTCTCCTGCTGGTGCGCTGGGGTGGGGGAGTGCTCAAGTCCCGCCGGGTCGCGGCTCCGTATCTTACCCGCCTCTTGGGGTGCCGAGTCCTCTCGGGTGTAGCTGCACGCTGTGCACTTTCCTGTGTATTCTGGTCTCTCTTTTAGGAATAGTTGTATTTGCTGTATTTTCGTAGATAAATATAGTGCTGGGAGGAGATTTCTGCCACCCTTCTCATGCCACCATCTTCCCAGATGTCCCCTTGTGTTCTTGAAAGAACTTTGTGTTTAGGATTCATAGATTGGGAAATCTCAAGAGATATTTTTTACTTCACCTATGGACAATGGTGAAATCAAAATAAGTTTTGGTTACTTCATTTCTCTCTAAAAGTTTCTTCCTTTAAAAGGCTTTATGTTCTTTATTGTGTCAGGATGAAAGGTAGGTTTCTGTGGACGCTGTAGTACTTGATATGGGAGTGGAGTTTTGAAGTGGCCAAATTGGCATTAACCTTTCACATGATGTAAAGAACACCCAAATAAGTGTCCTTTTCTTCAAAGTCTTATGGCTGACATGGACTTAAATAGTTAAAACCTGAATACAGTTCTTACAGGTGATTTTGTGTTATGAATGCAGGCTAGTATACCAGATGTGTCTACAAATATTAGAATTATAATAAAATTATTTTTATTCTGCATTATATTATTCTCTAAAATTTTATAAACATATTAGCTCAAGAAGAATATAAGGCTCTTCATAAAGTTGTCCAGCTGCTTCACTCTTTCTAAATCTTCATGTTAAGTGCCAATCTGTTTCCCTATTTATTTAACAATTTGAAATTTTTAAGTTAATTTATCAAAATTATCTTCACAGTTATTATTGCAGCATTTTATTCTTGGAATAATAAATATGTATTGACATATATTTCATCCAACAGGTGGAATTTCTACTTACAAAACACATAAGGAAAATTCACTCAAAATGACTTCTAGGAAGCTCCCTCATTTGGAAACAAATATTCTAATACTAACAATGAAACAAAACCATTGTTTATTTAACTGTTGCTTTACACTGATTTGACAGGATGGTGATCTATGCTTTCACAGGATCACTGATTACAGAGAGGTTTAGGGATGTTAGAAAGGGCATTAAAGTGGGCACTGGCCAAGGCCAAGGTCAGTTGTGAGATTCTGGTTGAATTCTGAGGTTGAGCCCAAACTTCAATGTATACCTAATATTAATTTGTTTATTATAAACATGTCCTATGGTGCCAATATATTATGCACATTATGAAACATACACAAAGGTAAAACATTATAGCACAAGACAGAAGTTCTCACATTCTCTTCCGGTATTCCAGTGTGTACCTCCCCTCTGGGGACCAGTTTTATAAGATAAAGTTCAAGCTCCTTAACCCAAAGTAACAGAGTCCTTCAAGATCTGGTCACTGTTTTATGTGTCACCTCTCCTTGCCTTGAACCTTGGACTCCAACAACATTGCGTTGCTTGTAGTCTGGGTGGCCTGCAGCTCCTTGCCGCTATGCCTTTGCTCAAACTATGCTCAGAGCCTAGCACACTATTTTCTGTCTTTGTGTGGCTAACTCTATTCATCTTTTTGTCTCATCTCAGACATCACACTCTCCAGGAAGCTCCCTGGCACTCCTTTGTCCCTCCTTTGAGGCTGTGCTATGTGTCCCTCCTCTTGGCCCCCAAATTCCTAGTGTATAGTTCTATTCTTACACTTATTAATTGTATTTTAATTGTCGGGGGGACCCTGAACTGATTTAGCTTATGTTTCTGTGACCCTGGAGGATTGGGGCTGAAACAGAAATTAAGTTGGGTTATAGAAAAGTAGGAAAAGTTGTATTTTCTGTACACTTGAGAGATTTCAGGATGAGGTTTGGACCTACCATCCTTATTGCCCTTGGCCCTTGGCCCTTGGCACAAGGAAGCATACTTGACCCAGGGGTTAGAGGTTAGATTAAAGATGAAGAAGGTGAAGATTACATATATATATATATATGGTTATGTGTTGAAGGAGAGTTTAATAGCCGAATGTCTAGTAAAAAATCACTGTGTTTTCCTTCCCTCTCACGCACATTTCTGACACCAGGTGTGTGAGTTTTTCACACACTGACCAATTCTCGGACACCAGCTGGGTATCCTGCAATTCCATTCATTTCTGATGCTAAATAGAGTTAGCAAAGACCCCACAGGGTAAGGCTCAGTCCCACAAGACTGACCCTACTTCAGATGTCATTCACAAGTACTAGTTCCCCAGGTTACCCATAACTTCTATACAACTTGGCTATAAATTGGAGCCTCCTGGACCCCCCCTCCTCAGGTCTGTGGCTCACAGAATGCAGGAAAATGATTTACTTGCTATTGTTGAGTTATTACAAAGGATATATTAAAGCATACAAATGAACAGCTAGATGAAGAGATACATAGCGCAAGGTCTGGAAGGGCCCCAAGTGCCAGAGCTTCTGTCCCTGTGGAGTTGGGGTGCACCACCCTCTTGGCACATTGATGCATTTACCAACCCAGAAGCTCTCTGAATCCCATACTTTGGGGATTTTTATGGAGGCTTCATCATATAACCAGGATTGATTAACTCCACATCTCCTGAGAGTGGTGGGGCTCTGGGAGAGGAGGAGTGTGAAATTTCCGGGCTTCTAATCACGGGTTGTTCTTTCTGGTGACCAGCCTCTGTCCAGGAGCCCATCAAAAGTTGCCTCATTAGAACAAAAAACACTCCTACCACTCAGGAAATTACAAAGGTCTTAGAGCTCTGAGACAGAAACTGGGGTCCAAGACTACACATTAGGACAAAAGATTTTCTAGCACTATTATTTTCAAGGGTTTTAGGAGCTCTGCATCAGAAACCAGGGGCAGAGACCAGTGTATACATTTCTTATTATTTCACAGAGACTACTTAGGAAGTTGTTGCTGAGTGTAGGCAAACTACGAGGGATTGTACAGTACCCAGGGCTTGGAATAGCAGGTTCTGTTTCCACTCCTAGGCCTGTAGGAGCCATGGGCCAGAGTAGTTACAGGAACCCAGAGACAGAAGCTGTGTGGATAAGCTCACCTGAGAGGAGCAAACACATTTGAAGTGACATTGCTAGGAAACAGACACCTTGACGTGTCCCCTTTGTGGCCCCATCTTCCGCGGGTACACCCCACTTTTGCTTGAACACACTGGAAGCCAGAGGGCAAAGCAGCCCTTGATGCAGTCCCCGGGCGTGAGCTCCCAGGCACGGGAGATCACACAGCAGTGCCACCATGTTGCTGAGTCAAGCGCTGCTTCAGGACGGGTGTGCTTGTCCTGGCCTGCTACAGCCACTGGGGCTACAGCCTAGAGGGCTCCTGCCTCCAATGTGCTAGCACCTACAGGTCCACTGGCTCCCACTTTGACACCTCCTCAGCCAATCTGTTTCTGAGAATGGTGGCTCTGATTGTGATAGCAGCCAGGGCCTCCTGAGAGCACCCACATGTGTTTCCTGCAGGCTATGGCAGGCTCCAGGGCCCAACTCTGGGCTCCGACAGTCCTCTGGGGTGGCCTGCAAGTGGGTGGACTTCCAATGGTGGTGGGGTTGGTTTGCATCCCCAGTTCTTAGCTCTTTCCACAGTCTCTGAAAGTCCCAACCCCAGGCAACCTGAAAGCCAAAAGCCTGAGGTGCATGTCGGCCCTTCTTATTAAGAGGGTGTTCCTTCATGCACAGCGCTTTCCTTCCCTTTCCAAAGCTAAGGTCTCTGCTCTTCTGAGGCCACTGAGGCCAATTCTTGTCTCAGAAGCCCCATGTCACCACCAACTGCTCCTGAAACAGACTCTTCCCCTCTGCCTGCAGAAACTATTCATAGGTCATTACTTACAGAGACATGCTGGAAGAGAAGCCCAGGGGAGGAGTGTTGAAGCGGGACTAGAGAACTAGATATATCTGCAGAGAGATGCAACCTATACGCACATGGAGGTGCATGCAGATGAATATATGATAGAGATTCGTGGGTCTCTATGATTTAATTGGGAATGTGGAGAGAGGATTGGGGGACAAACAGATGTCCAGCACAGCAGATAACCCAGTGTCTCTGAAGATCTCTAAGATTAACCTCCCATTCCTCCTCCACCCACTTGGTCTTGAGGTTGCACATATGGAGACTTAAAATAAGTGACTTATCGTAAAGTGATGGAAAATGCTAAACCCTTTCCTTTATTCCTTTCCCTCTGAAAGGACTGATTTCTCTCAGCCATTCAACTACGGCTTTTTGGCTGAAGTGGTGGGGAATTCTATAATGTGGGAGATTGGCAGAATATCAGACATCACAAACTCAAATGTTCATGGTTGCCAGGCAGGTGATGGAAATCAGACCAAATAACATGTCGATGAATGCAGTTGCAGGCAGCCAGTGGGTGATCTCTGGCTTGCTCTCCTAATGATGTCTCCTTTCATCAGCCTTTAGTTAGCAGTGATGAGCGACCACAGTGCTGGCTAATCATTTCTGGATGCAGAATGGAATCGATATAAAACAGTCTGTCCTATGCTGTTCAGAAAGGAATTTGTATAATTGATACACAAAAAGCTGCACATATGCATACAGCCATGAAACCCACTGCCGGCAATAGACAAATTCATCACCTCCAAAAGTTTCCTTGTGCACACCCCCTTTTTTTATGATAAGAAAATTTAATATGAGGTCTACCTGTTTAAAATTGTAAAGTATTGTTAGCTATAGGCACTCTGTTGTACAGCAGATCTTTAGAAGTTACTCACCTTATATATCTGTAACTTTATACCCACTGAGCAACTCCCCATTTCTCCCTCCCCCTTCCCCAGCAACCACCATTCTACTACCTGCTGCTGCGAGTTTGACTATTTTAGATACCTCACGTAAGTGGAATAACACGATTTGTTCTTTACCAGTTTATTTCCTTAGCATAATGTCCTCCAGGTTCATCCATGTTGTCATATGGTGGGATTTCCTTCTTTTTTTAAGATTGAATTATATCCCACTGTATGTATATACCACGTGCCCTCTACCCATTCATCTCTCAGTGGATGTCTAGGTTGTTCCCACATCCTGGCTGTTGTGAATGATGCTGCAGTGAACATGGGAGTGCAGATAGCTCGTCAAGGTCCTGATTTCCAGAAAATCTAAAAGAATTGGAATAGGAAGAATTGTAATATTTTTGTCAGCTTACTGATTCTTTGCCCTGTCCCTTCCACTCTGCTATTTATTTTGTTGGAGGTTTGTTTCTTTTCAAATAATCACCTTTTGGGTTACTGATCCTCCTATTCATTTCTTTTTTCTCGTCTCTCTTTCAATTTCTCCTCTTATCCTTATTATCATCTCCTTTCTGTTTTTCTTGGCTTGTTCTGTTGCTATTTTCAACTTGTTAACTTGCATTATTTGGATCATTAATTTTTAGTGTTTCTTTTCTAGTATAAGCATTGTAGACCACAAATTTTCCTTGAGTATCGATTCCGCTGCATCTCACAAGTTTTGTCTTCTTGTACTTTTATTATCACTCAGTTCTAAGTATGCTTTTTATTTCTGTTGTGATTTCTACTTTGACCAATGAATTGTTAGAAAAGTGTTGTAAAACTTCTGAATGTAAGGACACATTGTTCTTTTTTGTGATTGAATCTAAACTTAATTGCATTATGAGTAGAGATTTCTGTCTGTATGGTTGATACTGATTCTTTGCGATTGGTCAAGACTTGCCTTATACCCTGGCGCAGAAGTGTTCAAGGTATAGTCTTCGCAGGACCCTATGAGGAGAGCTGTGAAATCAGGATTCTTTCCATCACCATGCTGGGACAGTGTTTGCCTTTCTCAGTGTGTTGCTGTTTGCACTGGTGGTGGGTCAAAGTGCTGGTGGCCAAGCATGCTTCCAGGCAGCGGCATCAAACTGTACTTGTAGGCATTGTATTCTCCACCACCACAAACTTGCAGGGAGAAAACAAAGCTGTTTTCACCTCGGATGGCCCTGATGAAGCAGTAAAAAAATTAGACTTTTCATTAGTCTTGAACCTTGAGAACACATCTTTTTATTATTCTGTTTGGCAAACTGGAAAGGACAGACAGTGCTCTTCCTGCTTTCTGAAGTATGATGGTCACCCGTGGAAAAGCACCTTGTAATCGTTGAGTTGAGAGCAGAATCAGCTTTTCCTTTTCCCCCTTGCAACTCTTTGTTTTTTTATGGCTGAGAATGACTGACCAACAAACCTTGGTTATTCAGACTTGGGTATTTTTGGCAGATAATTTCTTGAAAATGTTTGTAGGAGACCTATTGCTTCAAGGAAAACAGCTGACAATAATTGTTATCAGTGACAAAATTTGTCCTTCCCGGTGAAAGTTCAAATTTAGGAAATCTTGTATCTGCTACTGTAAGCTTGACAGCTTTTTTGGTGCGATTGGAGGAGATACTAACAAGTGCAATTAAAAAAATACATATTGTATAGTGAAATATGTCAACATTTGGAAGATGTGCATAACTCAGTGAACCATTATTTTCCAAACAATCAATGAATGATGTTCAAAATTACATGCCAGCAAAAGATTGACTGAAAGTGCAAAATAGGCTGATGGATTTTAACATAACAGAATGCATAAAGTACATTGATATGGTTTCAGATTTCACATTCAGCTAGCCTTTAAGAAATTATTACTTGTTGAAGTTTGGCATAGTATCAGGGAAGAGCGTCCACAATAATTTGAAAAGCCTATTAAGATATTCCTCCCTTTTCTTGCTACATATCCACGTGTCAGTATCTTCCAACCAAACAGCCCCAAGAACAGAGTTGTAATTGAACAAGTTGGGTTACATACTTAATTCAGGGAAGGAGAACATACACTGTAGGGAGCTGTCTGGTGTCTTGAAGATGTATTTAGAAAAGATAGGATTTGGGTTTGCCTTAGGCGATTTGTGGGGGGTTTTCAGAAAACAGAGCTTTATTCCGGATTGGATGCTGTCAGGAAGCAGGGGTAATTCTATGATTGGGTTTCTTTTTTTAATTTTAATTTTTTTATTAAAGTATTATTGATATACACTCTTAATGAAGGTTTCACATGAAAGAACAATGTGGTTACTACATTTACCCATATTATCAAGTCCCCACCCATACCCCAATGCAGTCACTGTCCATCAGTGTAGTAAGATGCCACAGATTCACTATTTGCTTTCTCTGTGCTACACTGTTTTCCCCGTGACCCCCCACACCATGTGTACTAAACATAATATCCCTCAGTATGATTGGGTTTCTTAATAAATCTTATGGACAGTTTAGTGGTTGAATGATGACTCCCCAAAATATTGCCCATAAACCTTACCTCAAACCTGTAATAACCCTAATATTAGATTATTTGAAAAAGGGTCTCTGCAGACATAAGTAAGTTAAAGATCTCCAGATGAGATCATCCTGGATTATCCAAGTGGGTCCTAATGCCAGGACAGGTGCCCTTTGAGAGAAAGGCAGAGGGACATTTGAGACAGACACAGAGCAGGAGCCATAGGAAGACAGGAGCAGACACTGGAGTGATGTGACTACAGACCAACGAACTCCGAGAGCAACCAGAGGCCAGAAGAGAGAAGGAAGGGTTCTCTCTAGAGCTTTAGGGCTGCCAACATCTTAACTTCTCATTTCTGACACCAGAACTGTGAGAGAATAAATTTCTGTTGCTTTAAGCCACCAAGTTTGTGGTAGTTTGTTACAGCAGCTGCAGGAAACTAATACTGAAGGTCAGACTAGCTCAATGCTGTAGCTGTAATTGGTAAAGAAGCAGCAGTTTCTCAAATTAGCCAGAACAGAGGGATGTTTTGTGGCTTGGACGAGTTCATGGTCTTGATTTTGTCTTGGTCCCTCTTGGTCACAGAGTGGCCCTGTCTGATATGGATGTGCTGTGACATCACTTCCATTCAGCAGGAGGCCACCAGGGCCAGCTGTGAGTGCCCGGCCAGCTCCAAGAAACACCGAGGCCTCGCTGGGCCTCAGGGGCTCCCTTTCGCTTTCTTGTGTGTGAGGCTGGACTTCCTTCACAGACTCTGACCAAAAGAACCTATCACAACAGTTGGAATGCAGATGCTGTTAGGAGAATACAGCTGTTTTTTTTTTATTAAGACAGACATTAAAGAGATTTGACAAAATGTAAAACAATGTCATTCTCTTAATTAAAAAAAAGCCATTTTTCATAAAAATGTTTATGTTAACATACAATGGGGTTATTGTTATCTAAAATAAATATCTGTATTTATTAAGTCAATAAATACATAAAACATCTTCCGGTTTTAATTTCTAATACAGTAAACACTGGTAAGTAAATAAAGCTCTTTGGAGTCTTCAGTAATTTTTAAGAATATAAAAGGGTCTTGAGACCAAAAATGTTGAAACTCACTGGCCTAAATCATTATTAATTTTTGTAAATATGCCATGTAATTGCTGAGGACAGAGTTCCGTATATGTCTACTTAATCAAATTTGCTAAATGTGTTCTCATCATGTGTTTCTTTACTAATTTTTTGAATGCTTGATCTATCAATAATTTGGAGAGGTGAATTGAAATTTCCTACTTCGATGATTAACTTGTCAATTTCTCCCTGTAGTTCTATCAATTTTACTTAATATACTTTACAGGTATTTGATAAGGCAGATTGTCTGGCTTGCTATCTGTGTGATCTAGGGCAATTTCCTCATTTCATCTGGGCTTTATTTTTCTCATTTGTAATATGTGGATAATAATAACACTACCTCATAAAGTTTTTGTCAGTAAATATTTGCTACTGATCAGTGTAAGAGCAGGAAAGGAGAACAGCTGAATTTATCCAGTTGTGCTTTTGGTCAGGGAAAGGTTGTGGGAGAAACATAAGTGGATAAGGATAGAAAGGTGGAAAAAATAATAGTGGCAGTTAGGCCATATAGGAAAAGAAGAGACATGCCTAAACTATGGAGAGAAGATGCAGTGGACATCTTAATGAGGGTAAAGGAAGAGTATGGTGAGGGGTGCTACAGAGTGAGCCATAAAGATGATCACTAGGGTAAGTTTGAGGTCCCAGGTGTGAGTGGGATGAGGGGAAAGGGTGATGGACTGGTTAGCTGCATGACTGCTGAAGCCACACAGAACAGGGATGGTGCTGGATGGAAAGGAGAACCCAAAGTCTCCCATACTGGCTTGGCCAGTAGTAGAACAGGTTACACTGGTGCTTCAGGATTTGGCACAAATCTAAAAGCAGGAGAAGTGATGCTCTGAGAGTACAGTTGGCAGCCGAGTGAACGCCAACACTGCTTATGGTACTAGGAACTTGGGAGAGCCACCATCTTCACTGGAGGCAGATGCAGGGTAACCATAACTTCTTCAGGAGGGCAAGAGGAAGGAGGGACTTCCTGGGGTTTGGGGCATTTGAAAATGTTGGGGAATGCATTTACTATGGAACAGGGCATAGTGTAAAGTCTGAGGGAGGGAAGAGTGAGCCAGTGGGTCAAAAGAAAGAAAACACAAGGGCTTTCCATCTTGAGCCATGGCCAAAGATGAGAAGGGTGTAAGGCATGCTGGCACTGACCAGCAACAAGTGTGCAAATAATATTATAGACAGTAAAACCCAGAATAAGACCCCAAATAGTATCAGTTTTGATTACCATAAGTTTGTAGCATAGCTTCAAGTCAGGGAGCATAATACCCCCAGCTTTGTTGTTCTTTCTCAGGATTGCTTTGGTTATTTGGGATCTTTTGTGGCTCCAGGTGAAGATTAATTATTCTACCATTGAACAAATTCATTGAAAAATGCTGTTGTAATTTTGATAAGGATTGCATTGAATCTGTAAATTGCTTTGGGCAGGATGGTCATTTTGAAAATTCTTTCTATCCATGAGTAAGGGATAGATTTCCATTTCTTTGTGTCTTTAATTTCTCTTATGAGTGTCTTATAGTTTTAAGAATACAGGTCTTTCACCACCTTGGGTGGGTTTATTCCTAGGTATTGATACAATTGTAAATGGAATTCTTTTCCTGATTTCTTTTTCTGCTAGTTTATTGTTAGTATATAGGAACACAACAGATTTCTCTGTGTTAATTTTGTATCCTACAACTTTGCTGAATCCAAATTATTAGTTAATAGTTTTTTTGGTGGAGTCTTCAGGAATTTCTATAAATAATGTCATGTCACCTGCAAATAGTGACAGTTTACTTCTTCTTTACCAATGTGGATGCCTTTTATTTCTTTTTCTTGTCTTATTTCCATGGCCAGGACTTCCAGTACTAACTATATAACAGTTTTGAAGTCTATTTTGTCTGATGTAAGTACTGCTACTCCTGCTTTTTTTCCCCTACTATTTGCATGAATATCTTTTTCCATCCCTTCACTTTCAGCCTGTGTATATCTTTGGGTCTGAAATGAGTCTCTTGTAGGCAGCATATAGATGGGTCTTGTTTTTTTATCCATTCTGCCACTCTTGTGTCTTTTGATTGGTGCATTCAGTCCATTTACATTTAAGGTAATTATTGATAGGTGTGTACTTATTGCCATCTTATTAATTGTTTTCTGGTTGTTTTTGTAGTTCTTCTCATATACTTTTCTCTTGTTATTTGATGTTTTTCTTTAGTGCTTTGATTGGATTTCTCTTTAAAAATTTTTTTGTATATCTATTATAGGCTTTTAGGTTTCTGATTACTGTAAGGCTCATGGATAGCTTCCTAACTATGTAACAGTCTATATTAAGTTGATTATTGTTCTATTTCAAACACAATCTAAAAGTACTTCTCTTTTCTTCTTCTTCCTCCTCCATACTTTATATAATGGATGTCATAATCTGAATTTTTTGTGTATACCTTGATAAGTTTTATGTATAGTTGGTTTTACTACTTCTATTTTGTTTTAATTTCATACTTGCTTGGTAAGTAATTGGTTTGCTAACTTTACTGTGGGTTTGTTTTCACTGGTGAAAACTATTTAGGCTTAAGGTCATTTCCATCTATAGAATTCCCTTTAACATATCTTGTAATGACAGTTTAATGATTATAAATTCTATCAGCCTTTGTTTATCTTGGAAATGTTTACTCTCTCTTTCAAATTTGAATGATAATCTTGCTGGGTAGAGAATTCTTGCTTGAAGGTCCTTCTGTTTCAATACATTAAATATTCATTCCACTCCCTTCTGGCCTATAAAGTTTCTTCTGAAAAGTCTGCTGATAGCCTAATGGGGTTTCCCTTATAAGTAATCTTTTTTCTCTCTTTGGGTGCTTTCAACACCCTCTCCTTATCCTTAATCTCTGTCATTTTAATTGTTATATGTCTTGGTGTTATCTTCCTGGGGTTCCTTTTGTTAGGGGCTTTCTGTGCTTCCATGACCTGGGTGTCTATTTCCTTCCCCAGATTGTGGAAGTTTTCAACAATTATTTCCTCAAAGAGACTTCCTATCCCTTTGTCTCTCTCTTCTTCTTCTGGTACCTCTGTTATGTGAATATTGCTTTGTTTGAAGTTCTCACACAGCTCTCTTAACATTTTTTCATTCCTGGAGATTCTTTTTCTCTCTGTTCCTCAACTTCATTGTTCTCCTGTTCTCTAATTTCCATCTCATTGATTGTTTCCTCTACTTGCAGCAATTTATTATTCATTCCCTCCGTTGTACATTTCATTTCAGTTATGTGTTCTTTAGCTCTGAGTGTCTCTTTTTCAACTCTTCTATCTCTTTGTTGAAGTCCTCCCTGAGATCTTCAATACTTTTCTGCAGATCAGTGAGCATGTTTATGACTGTTACTCTGAAATCTTTACAAGAAGATTGGTAATCTCCATTTCATTTAGCCTTCTTTCTGGTGTCTTATCCTGTAGTTTTGTTTGGGATATATTCCTCTGCCTTCTCATTTTGTCAGGGTTTTTGTGTTTCTTCCTTTGTGTGAGATGGATCTGCTATGCTTCCTGGTCTACAGAGTAATGGCTTTATGACGAAGGCATCCTGTGGTGCCCAGAAGCTCAAGACTCTTTATTGTCCAGTGCCGGGTTTTCCTTGTAGCAGAGCCCATTTGCTGTCAGTGGGCTATGGGTGGGGCCACCTTTCTGTCTGTCTTCCAGCAGTGACCTATCCCACAGCAGGCAGTTTGCCTCAGCTGGCCCTTTGTGGGTGGCTTGTGGGATCATTATGGCCAGGGCTGCTCCTAGTCTGCCCTGCAGTACTGGGCTAGTGGGGTGGATGGGGTGGTCCAACAGCTCTGGGGCAGGCCCAGCAGCAATTTGCACTCTGGACCCACTAGCGTGGTCATGGAGGGCCATACAGGTGCACAGTCACATCACATGGCAGCAGTGTAGGGGTACCCCACACCTGGCTGGGCTGCCCCTGAGAAGAAAGGAGCACTTGATGCTGGCTCCCACAGGCTGCTCCCCAGTTGGGCTGAGACAGAGCCAAGAACCTGGGGAAGCTCCCTCTGCCTGCCAGGCAGCAAAGTCTGATGGTGCTGGACCAAGTGAGCCTTTGGGCTGGGCTGCCCATGAGGGGGATGGAGCTTCTGGGGCTCCTGTGAGCACATGACTAGATGTGCTGAGGGAGGGCTGGGAAAGCATCCTCCATCTGCCCTTTCTCCCATGGAGAGAGCTCCATCTAACCCTCTCCCCTCTGGCACCCCTCCCACTGCTGGCAAATCTTTCAGACTGCCACCTCTGTTTTGGGTCTTAATGGGAACTGTGGAGTGTGCCTGTCCTCCACAAGTGGCTGGAGTCTCAGCCTCTCAGAGTGTTCCAACTGTCCCTGGTGTCTAGCCCTGCTAATCACCAGAACCAAATGCAATGTGGACTCGTGTTCCCAGAGCAGATCTCCAGGGCCATGTGTGCAGAGTTCCTGAGCTCTTATCCCCTACCTGCTCCATTCTTCTTTCTCCTACCTGTGGGCTGGAATGCGGGAAGGGCTGAGGTCGAGATCAGGTGGACCTCTGCTACTGTACTCTTCTCTGGGTGGTCTTCTCTTCTTCACTCGGTATAGATAGCCTGTTCTGCAGTCTTCAGGTTGTTTTCAGGGTTAGTTGTATTTGCTGTAGTTGCTTCCTTGATGTGTGTGTGGGAGGAGGTTTTCACCTTGCCTTCCCACTCCATCTTTTTCCCCCCTCCCAAAAGAGAACTTTCTAAAGAGTGGTGCCCAGCCGTAGAATAATCTGTCCCACAGAAGTACATTCTCCATCATAGTTTTTTTTGGTTTGTTTTAGAATAAGTTGTTTGGACATTCAGGGTAACCAAGAGGAGAATTGGTCTGCATGACTTAAATTACTAATGAAAAAAAAAAAAAGCTTAGATTTTGAGTATAGTATTTGGCCATGTCTCCCTCTAGTGGCCATTATGCAGAATTAACAAAAATGAATTCAAAATCTCAAACCCAAAGGCTAAGATTTGTGGCTTTCAGAATATCCTAAATTCTGTGTTACTGTCAATTCTGCATGAAATCCAGATAGGCATCTGTTCACTTATTATTTGAATAACACCAGTGATTTTTCTAAATGTGAAGTGGCTACATCAGGAAGATGCCATTGGCTAGTAGACTTCAGTGCCAGGTGAGGTCTAGGGATGCAGTGTAGGATAAATTAGATTCCTGCCTTCATGGGGCTTACAGTGTGGGGAAATGGAACATAAATCACCAATAAATAAGAAATCTGCAGCCTCTGATGAGTGCTATGGAGGAAATAGAATCCTGTGGTAAGGACTAAGGAGGATGACCTACTTTGGATTAGGGTGGTCGGGGAAGACTTCTTTGAAGAGGTGAAAGTTAAGATGAGAAGAAGTGGAAGAAAATTCTGGGCAGGGAAGACAACAAGTGGAAAGACCCTGTGATGGGAAAGAGCTTGGCCTGCTCTTGTTGCTAACAGAAGGCTGGTAAAACTAGAACATCCCTTGGGTCGTGGCTGCTGAAGATGGCAGAGGTCACATCATGCGAGCTCTGTAGGCCATGGGAAATTCACTAATGACAACTTTATCCTATCTTAAAAGGTTGCCTTCATATTAAAAATTAATTTTGTTGAAATTATCTGTACCTCACTTTGCTTCTAAATAAATAGAGATCAGTAGAAGAAATACATGAAAATGTGAATTTGATTTCATATCCACTGATTTGACCCGCTGGCTCATCAGATTTTCTTGGCATGGAACATTCATTCTGTATGGGCACTTGGTGGTGAATTGAAGCAGGATATTGAACTGAAAATAGCAGGTTCTTTGTTGGAGAACATTTCTGCTTACATAGGACATTGTTCTCTTGAAGGAAGTAAACACCACATTCAAGGCCTTACTGCCTCCTGGGGAAGAATTAGAGAGAGCTTTCTCTTTGCATGAAAACAACTTCTGTATTTGAAGTACCTCATCCAAAAAGATGACTTATCAGCATTAGCCCAAGTCCCAAAATATTACAATTCTTCTGTGGTGTGAAAATGTGAAAAACTAACATTACTTATACTTTGTCAAGGAAATTCAGAAAAGAGTTAAAGATTTAAAGCTCAATGTAGACTAGTCAGCCTTTTTTGATTTAAGTATTTCTTACTTTGAAGAGCATGGTGGGAAATGAGGAAGATGAGTGCTAGACAAAGGCACACTGTTTTGATTCGTTAATAAAAGGGAAACGCTCAGTGCCGCTTCATGGTTGGCGGGTGGTGTGCATGCAGCCAGTGGGCCCACTGTGCTGTGTGATATGGACCCACTGTGTGGTTGGCCAAGGAGATCCCCTTGCCTACTTGTGTACCAGCACCCAAGTGCTAGGGAATCACACTAGCAGGTGATGGTACAAGTCACTTCATGGGCAATGCAAGATACGTGACTATGTTGGTTTTCCAGTCAGAAAATACAATACTGGACTCTAGTTTGAAACAGGCATCTGTAAGACTTGTACTTGGCTAGAAGGAGGAAGGGAAGCAGGAGAGAAGAGGCATATGACTGAACCCTCAAAGCTGATGTGACCCGAGGAAAAGAACATCAGGGTCATCTGCTACCCCTATCACCAAAATACCTCCCTTGCTCCAGGGAGTGGGAGCAGTATTTTTACAACTGTGGACATTCCAGTTCTTTGTGCTTCTTTCCCATATCCTCTTTCATAATTGCCCTGCTTCCACTCCTTATTAATAAGAAAAAGGCGTACTCCTTCTTTACTCGGTAATGGCCAGGATCTGTGTCATCACCCTAAACTGCTTGGGTTGCCCAAAGGTCCTTTTCTTTCATACTAAATACACAAATTTGCATCCTAATGTACATGGAATTATTTTTTAATTTTATATGTAATTTAAAAAATATTTCCAAAAGCCAAGCATGAAGTATATAATACATACACACATTTGCTGACAAAAAGTTATGACTTTTATCCTTCTCCTTGTTTTAAAAAGCTCTATTATTTTAGTGACATCTTACATTACATTATTATAAATTAGGCATGAGACAGCATATAGATTTACTTATTTTAAATATTTTAATATAATAGATTATTTTAAATCTACATCATTTTGATCTTGACCTGATGATTTCATTAATTTAGCATAAAGATGTATTCACTAATTTATTTCTAATAATTTATTTTCTGATATTCCTTAAAATGTGTAAAGACCACATTTACTTGAATTCAAACACTTAAGTTCCTCTTTGCTCCCCCTCCTGACTCTTATGCTGTTGTTTTAATGTATTTTAATTCTCTGTATATTTCACACCACATAAGATACAGTCCATGGTAATGGTAACCCTTTCTAATGTACTTCACTCCTTTCTGCATCCATCACGGATTGTTTTCTCTTTTCAAGTGGAGGTATGGTGGTGACAAATCTCTCCATTCTTGTTTTTCTGGAAAATGTCTTTACTTTGCTTTTGTTTGGAAGAAATGTTTTTCCTGGGCATAGATTTCTAGGTTGGCAGATATTTTTTTCAGCATTTGTAAAGGTATCTTTCTACTGTCCCCTGGTTTCCATTGTTTCTGTTGAGAAGTCAGCCACCAGTATTGTTAGTGCAGCTTTGAAGGTGATGTCTCTTTTCTCTTTGGTTACTTTCAGGTAGAAATGATTCTCTTTATCTTTGGTTTTCTGCGATTTTACTTGGATGTGTCTAAGTGTGTGCTTTAATAGTTATGTTTTTTAAATTTATATTTGTTCTATTGGACTTTATTATAATATTCTTGAATCTATTAACTAATGTTTTCATTAGTTTTAGAAAATTCTGGGGGGTAGGCATCCAGGCATTCAGTATGTTATTCTATGCTCTTTACTATTTGTTTCAAATACTTCAAAAAGAATTTTTTAAAGTAAAATAATAGGTCCTAACTCAGTGTTTACCTAAGAGCCTACTCCTGCTTATTCCCTTAGTTTGCTCCTCACTCTTAAATTCCTGACATTCTGTTTTGATTCCCTAATTTACTCCTTTAACAATAAGATTTTGAAATGTTTTGCTCATGAACAAATCTGATAATTCCTTCCCCAAATTCAGAAGCTTGAAATATATCCAAAAGGCCAACATGAATGCAGAAGTAGCACAAAAAGGGACACTTGATAGAAAGCAAGCCTTGTCCAAGATGATCAGGTGAGGAAAGGAAAGGGGGAGAAGACACTGCTGTGAGGGTTGGGTCTACAGAGCACCTGTAGGAGCAGAGAGCTGTCATGAATATCAGGTTCAGGGAAATTGCAGAAGTCTGAGAACTTCTGTGCCAACAACCACAAGGCCCATTGAAATGCCCAAGAAATAGACGACACATGCACAAAAATGAAAAATCAAAAAAAGGAGTTATCTAGGACTACTACTACTATTCTTCCAGTTGCTCACAGCTTTTTCTAATCCTCGGTAAGGAATACATGGCCAAACAAGAATGCACTCCTATTCTACATGTTACAAGCAGCTGAGGTTAAGTAAACCAGAGTGAGATATATGGAATCAGACATTCTTCTTTTGATTTCCACTTTGTGTTATCTATGAAGCCTTGGCAAATCACATACCCAGTGGATCCTTAATTTTTATAAAATAGAGATGATGGTGATAATAATAATAATAATAACAATAACAACTTGTTCTACCTTCCTCATAGGGCTACAGGGAGAAAGAGTGCTGTGAAGTCATGAAGAACATGAGCTCTGGAGTCAGGTGGGTCTGGGTTCAAATCTTAACTGTGATACTTATCTGGGTATATTGAACAAGTGTCAGTGTCTTCAAGCTTTAATGTGTTCATTTGTAAAATGGAGTCAATGATGGTATCCTCGGGATTCACCAGAGTATGCTGAGATTTTTGCACTGATATATGGTGCGCTGATAGTGCCTGATATATGGTAATTAATGTTTGCTATTACTGTATAATTGAGAAATGAGTCAATGTATGTAGAAACACTATAAAAATTATAAAGTTATACAATTATTGACAATTATCATCTTTATCAAAGAATCAAATGTTATATTGATTCTTGAAGTGGACTCTCTCTATTATTTCAGAAGTCCTGAGAAAAAGAATCCTCCCAGGAATTGTGACTATATATACAGTACGGTTGGTTTCAGGTGAGCTGAACAAGCCATTCGGACATGAGCTACCTTTGACCGACTACTTGACACTGGTTATACAACTGTTATCCAGGCTGCTGACATATGGGTTTTAAGAGACCTGGTTTTCTTAGGGCATTCCAAGTGTTTCACAGTACTGTAAGTCTTAGGTGTCCCCACAAATGGAATCCTTTGATAGAGAATGTTAGAAAGATCAAGAGATCAAGGGCACATGAGAACCAATATACTAGCTTTGTCCTCTTTTGCCTAGGGCTGATTCTAGAGAGAAAAACCATAATAAGTTCCCTTTTCCCCTAACTTGAAGTCCCCTGTGACATGCAAAACTTTATAAATATAGAAAGCAAATCTGACCTATTTAAAGAAATAGAAACAAAGGGTAAATATATCTTTATCTCCACTTGCAAATGTGACAAAAATAATTTAAGGAGTTTTTAAACATCACAAATGTTAACTTTTAAAGCAAGTAATAGATTCAAGTGGTACAACACTTGAAAGCACAAATGGTAACCTTCCTTCTTTTCTAGTCTCCCTACTTATTATAGATTCAACTGTAATACCCAATTTCTTATTTGTCCTAGGTATTACATACAAATATGTGTATATGTATCTGTGCTACGCATGTGTATGTGTGTATGTATATCTATTTATATATGTATGTATGTATACACACACAGATTTGTTATAGGGATTTAATCTTATGCATTTGCAGAAGTTGGCTCAACAGTCCTTGTGAGGCTGTTGTCTTCCTGTCTGTTGCTAGAGCTTGAAGTCTGCAGGACATGCAGTTGTGGGAGGGAAGATGGATGTCATACAGGAAGGGGCTAGCTGGAATCCCTGAGTATGGGCTGCAATCCATGAGGAATCCAAACACACACCTGAGTCCAGAGTTGGAGAAACTGAAGGAGAATCCATGGGAAGGCAAAGCAGTTGCAGACCTGGCTGCTGCCCCATGCCAGAGATGAGCTGACAGGTGACCAACAACGTGTGGGAACTGCAAAAGTACCAGCTTCCACCTTACAAGGGCGAACATCAAAATGGCTGCTGCTTTACTTCTGCCTTCCAAATCTTGTGCAAAAAGGTCTCTTGAGGCCCACCCTAACTAGAAAGATGCAAAGAAAGGAATCGTTGGAAATGTAGTTCAGACTAGTCAACACATTACACAGGTACTACATATAGGTACCATTTTTTATTTTTACACAAATGCTACCATACCATGTACACTCTTTTGCACCTTGCTTGAAGGTATCATTATATAGAGATCTGTGCCATTCTTTTTAATGGTGGTGCAACACTGCACCACGTTCAAGTTCCAATCCTTTGCTATTTCAAACAATGTTGCAGTGCATAACATTGTGCATGTGTCATTTTGTATATGTGCAAGTGTATCTGTATGATAGGTTTCTGGAAGTTCAATTTCTGGACTAAAGCTTTCTGCATTTAAGATTCTGATATATTGCCTGATTCCTCTGTATAGTGGCTGTATCAATTTACTCCTCTCTTAAGCGAAATATGACAGTACCCATTTTCCAGTGTTCTTCTGCAGTGTCTTTTCAAAATTGTTTATCTTTGCAAATATTATAGGTAAGAAAATGTGTTTCAGCATGGCAGTGTGATTGTAATTTGCACTTTTATTAAAAAGTTGTCTTTCAAATACTGGCTCCTCCTCTTCCAAAACATTGTGTGTGAAAGAACTTCTCAGCGTAACAAATGGTGATACTTACGAGAAATAAGGCTCCATCATTTTAGCAGGAAGCAAGGGAGTAAAGTACAAACTAGAAATTGCCAGATCTGCCTTTAACTTAACTTGCAGCAGAAACATGATATAAATAAGGCTAAATGAGAACTAAATATCTAATTTAATGGAGTTACATATCTTTTGAAGAATCTTGGGTTGTATTAGTCTGGAAAACAAGGCATAGATCCTGGGAACAAATTTCTCTCCTAAACTATCCCTGGGCAGTCATTAATAACAAAATATTAAATATATCTACATCCTAGGTGTTCCCTGTGGATGAGGGTTATCTAACGTAAGTTGGTGAGTCAGTATCATGAATCTGTTACTTTCGGAGATGGCTGGATTCTACCATTTTTTTCTTAGTTAATTTTTTGTTAGAAAAAGATTAACATTTAAACTTGAAAGTAATTGATTTAAGAAAAATGACAGGATGTTCTTAGGTATGGCGAGCATGGTATTAATGATCCATTTTATAACTCAGATATCCACACATGGCTTTTAGGTATTTTATTGTTTCGTAGTTGAGGGTTATTTGATGTAGGAGGAATTTTTCAATATCTCAGTTTTCATTCTCTGAAGCACTATCTTTTCCTGGAGGAACTCTAATCTACTCGATGAAAACAGGGCCATTACCTTTATTATCCTGGACAGTAAATGAGTCTGCCCTCTGTTCTGGAGAGAGACACTATCTCTACCTTCTAAGACTATTCACTTGAAAGGATAATCTGGAATAAAAACTGTTATGAGTCGAGCAGAAACACAAGGGACACGTGAAGAACTGTCTGCCACCAAGAAGTAGGGGCATTTTTCTGACTCATTCTCAGGTCTGAATTCCTATTTTTTCTTCTGCATTATGTTTTCTATAACCAAGACATAATTCTCCATCCTAAGTACCATCTTCTGCTAGTGGGTAACTTTCATATATGTAAAGGATTGGTTGGAAATAGATACTGGATTTTGAACACAGGCTATGGAGAACTATAATTCACTACAGTTACTATAAATAACTATAATCTCTGCATATGTCTCAGGTTGAATTATCAGAATAAAATGAGGGAGAGGGCCCTGAATGCCTGACTTGGCCCCTTGGGGAAGTTTCAAATGCCCCTAAGTGTACTTGGATATCCAAGTAGGCAAGGCAAGGACTCCCCAGCACCTTGTCTGGGTCACAAAGACAGAATGGGAAATTGTGGGCTTGGAGACAGGCGGCACTTTTTTATACTCAGTGATAAGCTTAAGAATCTCAAACAGTTTGAACTGTTTGATAAATATTCAAACAGTTTGAAAGACCTTGCAGAGAAAAAGTGATTTTCAGGGACAGAATTATATTGTCCGTAAGAAAACAAATCACATATACCAACCTTCTGAAATGGCTAACCTTTGCCTAAGGATGCAAAATAGACTTTCTTGGAGTTCTCAGTAAATCCCTGAGGTGATGAGGAACACTGATCACAGTGAATATTTAAAGAAAGGACCTCTTTGGAGCTTCTGCCAATAAAATATTCTCTAAGTCAAAGAGTGCCTTCACCTCACAGCTTCTTAATAATGAAAGTGCTGGTCAGGGCAGCAGGCTTTGAGCGCCCTCAGAGTCCAGCACAGACTGACCAGTGCATGTGTGTCCTCTGGGGAAGTGTTTTCTCATTCTTTAAAAAATTAATTTCCTTCAGTCCTTATCAGGGAACTATAATTTTTTGAAATCCTACAATTCACTTTAGAACTACTCACTCTGCCAAACTAGGTGGAAATGATAACTGTTTCTCAGTAAAGAATAGAAGGCTTGTTACAATTGTATTGAGGACAGGGAAGGATCCTTCTTTTCCTTTGTTTTTTTTTCAATATATGATAAAAAAATACTGATAATATGATGTAAAATATTAGAGAAATTTTTGAAAAGACAAAATAAGTCCCCATAATCATATTGCTTGAACACAGCAATTACTCTCCATTTTTTAATTTTGACTGATGTTCCTTATTTAAATACATACATATTTTTGGCATAGTTGCAAGAGATGATTATAGCAAGTACCAACTCAGTTTATGATATATCATGGTAGATATTTTTGTTTTTTTTTTTATTTTGGTATCATTAATCTACAATTACATGTACAACATTATGGTTACTAAACTCCCCACTTCATCAAGTCCCCCCCACATACCCCATTACAGTCACTGTCCATCAGCGTAGTGAGATGCTATAAATTCACTACTTGTCTTCTCTGAGTTGTACAGCCCTCCCCGTGCCCCCCAACATTACATCTATATATCATAATGCCCCTTTTTCCCCCTTATCCCTCCCTTCCCACCCATCTTCCCCAGTCCCTTTCCCTTTGGTAACTATTAGTCCGTTCTTGGGTTATGTGAATCTGCTGCTGTTTTGTTCCCTCAGTTTTTTTCTGTCTTCTTATACTGCACATATGAGTGAAATCATTTGACACTTGTCTTTTTCGGCTTGGCTTATTTCACTGAGGATAATACCCTCTAGCTCCATCCGTGGTGATGCAAATGGTAGGATTTGTTTTCTTCTTATGGCTGAATAATATTTCATTGTGTATATGTACCACATCTTCTTTATCCATTCATCTACTGATGGACACTTAGGTTGCTTCCATTTCTTGGCTATTGTAAATACTGCTGCGATAAACATAGGGATGCATCTGTCTTTTTCAAACTGGGCTGCTGCATTCTTAGGGTAAATTCCTAGGAGTGGAATTCCTGGGTCAAATGGTATTTCTGTTTTGAGTTTTTTGAGGAACCTCCATACTGCTTTCCACAATGGTTGAACTAATTTGCATTCCCACCAGCAGTGTAGGAGGGTTCCCTTTTCTCCACATCCACGCCAACATTTGTTGTTGTTTGTGTTTTGGATGTTGGCCATCCTCACTGGTGTGAGGTGATATCTCATTGTGGTTTTAATCTGCATTTCTCTGATGATTAGCGATGTGGAGCATCTTTTCATGTGCCTGCTGGCCATCTGAATTTCTTCTTTGGAGAAGTGTCTATTCATGTCCTCTGCCCATTTCTTAAATGGATTATTTGCTTTTTGTTTGTTGAGGTGCATGAGTTCTTTATATATTTTGGATGTCAACCCCTTATCGGATACGTCATTTATGAATATATTCTCCCATACTGTAGGATGTCTTTTTGTTCTACTGATGGTGTCCTTTGCTGTACAGAAGCTTTTCAGCTTGATATAGTCCCACTTGTTCATTTTTGCTTTTGTTTCCCTTGCCCGGGGAGATATGTTCATGAAGAAGTTGCTCATGTTTATGTCCAAGAGATTTTTGCCTATATTTTTTTCTAAGAGTTTTATGGTTTCATGACTTACATTCAGGTCTTTGATCCATTTTGAGTTTACTTTTGTATATGGGTTAGACAGTAGTCCAGTTTCATTCTCTTACATGTAGCTGTCCAGTTTTTCCAACATCGTATGTTGAAGAGGCTGTCATCTCCCCATTGTATATCCATAGCTCCTTTATCATATATTAATTGACCGTATATGTTTGGGTTAATGTTTGGATTTTCTATTCTGTTCCACTGGTCAGTGGGTCTGTTTTTGTGCCAACACCAAATTGTCTTGATTACTGTAGCTTTGTAGTAGAGTTTGAAGTCAGGGAGCATAATTCCACCTGTTTTATTCTTCCTTCTCAGGATTGCTTTGGCTATTCGGGCTCTTCTGTGGTTCCATATGAATTTTAGAACTATTTGTTCTACTTCATTGAAGAATGTTGTTAATATTTTGATAGGGATTGCATTGAATCTGTAGATTGCTTTAGGTAGCATAGCAATTTTGACCATATTATCATGGTAGATTTTTAAGGAATAGGATTTTTTTTTAAATCATCATATGCTGTTAATGCATTTTAAAAGCCATGCCTTAATTTATCTTACAGCTTAACTATTATCTTATTGCACTGGAGGAAATAAATATATTTCATCTGACTATAGACACTCAAACCAATTGCTTTTTGGGGCCATTCCTAGTTTTAAAAAGAAATTTCATGTTTATTGTGTGATATTTTTTGCTTCAGGGTTATGTACATTAATCAGATTCTTAGCCATATCTATCTTAACATTCTTTCACTGGTATTTCTTTTTTATTGTAGTTGACATACAATATTCTACTAGTTTCAATGATTGAATATTTTTATACATTATGAAATGATCCCATGGTAAGTCTAGGTACCATTCCCATACAAAGTTATTACTATATTTTTGATTATATTCCTTACGTGTACATTATATCCCCATGACTTATTTATTTTATAACTGGAAGTTTGTACCTCTTAATCATCTCTACCTATTTTGCCCCAATCCCTCCTCCCTCTAGTAACCAACAGTTTTTTTCTGTATCTATGAGCCTGTTCTGTTTGTTCATTTGTTTTGATATTTAGATTCCACATATAAGTGAAATGATACAGTATTTCTCTTTCTCTGACTAACTCATTTCACTTAGCATACTAGCCTCTATGTCCATCTGTGTTGTCACAAATGGCAATATTTCATTCTTTTTTATGGCTGAGTAATATTCCATTGTGTGTGTATGTGCCACATTTTCTTTATCCATTCATCTGTGGATGGACACTTGGTTTGCTTCCCAATCTTGGCTATTGTAAAGAATGCTACAATGAACATAGGGTTGCTTGTATCTCTTTGAACTGGTGTTTTCATTTTCTTCAGAATTGCTGGATTGTTTGGTAGTTCTGTTTTTCATTTTTTGAGAAACCTCCAGACTTCCATGGGGGTTACACCAGTTTACATTCCCACCAAGAGTGTCCAAGTTTTCCCTTTTCCCTACATTCTCACCAACACTTGTATTTGTTGTCTTTTTGATGATAGATACTCTGACTGGTGTGAGGTGATATCTCATTGTGGTTTTGATTTGCATTTCTCTGAAGATGAGTGATATTAAATATCTTCATGTGTCTGTTGGCCATTTGTATGTCTTCTTTGGAAAAATGTCTACTCAAGTTCTCTGCCCATTTTTTAATCAGGTTTTTTTATATTAAGTTATGTAACTTCTTTATATATTTTGGATATTAACCCCATATCAGATGTAGGATTTGCAAATATCTTCTCCCATTCAGTAGGTTGCCTTTTTGTTTGGTTGATGTTTACCTTTGCTGTGCACAAGCTTTTTAGTTTGATGTCTTCCATTTGTGTATTTTAGCTCTTGTTACCCTTGTCTGAGGAGACCTGTCCAAAAAATATTTCTGAAACTGATGTCAAAGAGCTTATTGCCTATGTTTTCTTCTAGGAGTTTTATGGTTTAAGGTCTTACATTCTAGTCTTTTATCTATTTTGAATTTATTTTTGTATATGGTGTAAGATTGTGGTCAAGTTTCACTCTTTTGCATGTAGCTGTCCAGTTTTCCCAACACCATTTACTGAAGAGACTGTCTCTTCCCCATTGTATATTCTTGCTTCCTTTATTATAGGTTGATTGACCATGTATGCGTGGGTTTATTTCTGGGCCCTCTATTCTATTCCATTGATCTATTTGGGGTCATTCTTTGTCTTAACAGAGACCCCATTGCCATCCCTCTTTTATCTGGTATGACATGTAAACACATGTAATATACATAAAGGTTGTATTAGGCTATTAAAGTATAAACAGAAAAGGGGCTATAGTTATAGCCCCATCCTGCTGCTTGAGATTGTGATCAGATCTGTCAGAAGATAATATTTGCCCACAATGATATTAAAATACAAGCTTCATAAAAGTGTTGATAGCTGGGAAATCTATGTTTGGTTATATTATCAGACCTTAACTGAAACCTCTCTATGGGAGCAATCAGTGAAAGATTCAAATTGTTGTACATTAGTTACGTTTTTTAATCTATAAGGTTAAAAAAGGCATCAGGGTAAGTAATGATAGATGTAGTCATAGAGGAGGATTGCGGAAAATCTTCACATGCTGGTGGGCCATCCTATCTGCTCATAACACTTTGCAATGACTCAAATTTCTGGCTCAGGAGAGCTGTGAAAATATTGACTATGTTAATGCTTTATTGGGTAGGAAGGCTGTTATGGCAGAGATTGCCATGTGTTTACCCAAAACTAATTTTCTCATTTCCTGAAGCACACAGCTGGTTGACATTTCCCAGCCTCCTTTGTAGTTAGGTGTGGCCATGTGACTGAGATATAGGCAGTGGCTTGTGAGCCCATGTAATGTGTGCCACTTCCAGGCCTGGCTCGTAAAAACTTCTAACAGAGGAACCTCATGCTCTTTCTCTTTCTTGCTTGATCCAGAGGAGCTTGATGACCTTAGAAACCAAGAGTTTCCAAGATGGTGGAGCCATAATATGGAAGAGTCATCATCTGATTAGGAACAGCTATTTTGCACTTTAGTAAGAATTATACTTCCATTGTGTTAGGCAAATGAGATTTGGGGCTTGTAGCTATAAAACAGCTAGTATTACCCTAATTAATATAATTTTGAAATAGAAAGTTATTTGACTTGTATAATCACACTCACACACACATATTATTTTTGTTTCTCTGTAAATAATGTCTACCATGATGGTAGACAGGATATTAGCTAAAAATATTTCAAAGTTAAAGCATAGTGGGGACTGAGATATTACCCGGGAAACAATTATCCCTGGGCTCTAAAAGGCAGCATAAAGTAGTGGTTAAGTACAAGGGATCTGGGGCCCAGACTATCTGTATTCCAGCCTGATTCTACCACTTCTTATTAGTGCGACCTTGAACAGATTATACAAACCGTTTATGCTGCAATTTCCTCATCTGTAAAATGTAAATAATGTAATAGTATGTATATACTTCTCAGGCACATTGTAAGATTTAAATGAGCTAATATGTATAAAATGCTTCCAGCAGCACCTAGCAAAATAGATACTCAGTAAATGTTAGCTTACTATAATTACCAAGTAGGAACCGTGTGTCAATCAGGGGCCCAGAATCTAAAGGAGATGAGGGGAGAGGCCTCTGTGTGCAGAGACTCGGGCCAGGATGGCTGCCCAGTCTTCTTGCTAACACTGCCCCTCATTGATGAGCATCCCAACTGGGCAGATAAAACCTTGTGGCAAGACACCCCAAAATGGAGGGGTACCTCAAACTCATGCAAAGACTATCCCTCCTTCTGGCCCTTTTCCCCTGGGCATCTGCCTGCCTCCTAAAGTGACTAATTTCCTTTTCACCACCAAATGACAAGCTGTGTATCTTTCCTCCTTGTTCCCCTCAAATCCCACCTATTCTCCAAGTCTTTAAATTGAAGAAACAAAACAGACAGTTGAGGAGCTGCTATCCTCTGTCTCTGTATATTATTGGTTCTCTCTGTTGGGCCACGGGGTAAAAATGAGCTGCCTTAAAGAAACCTTGAGTGGTGAATTAGAATTCTGTTTAAAATCAGTAGCATATTGAATCTTTAAGCAAAATATAGAACTCAGAGATCCAGCCTTAACAATTTGTTAAGTGCAAAACAAGCATAAAGAGTTTTAATTCACATTTAAAAAATTTTATTATTTTTTTTAAATAATTTATTTTGGTATCATTAATCTACAATTACATGTGCAATATTATGGTTACTAAACTACCCCCTTCATCAGGTCCCCCCCACCAACCCCATTACACTCACGGTCCATCAGTGTAGTGAGATGCTATAGAATCACTACTTGTCTTCTCTGAGTTGTACAGCCCTCCCCATGCTCCCCCAACATTACATCCGCTAATCGTAATGCCCCCTTTTCCCTCTTATCCCTCCCTTCCCACCCATCTTCCCCAGTCCCTTTCCCTTTGGTAACTATTAGTTCGTTCTTGGGTTCTGTGAGTCTGCTGCTGTTTTGTTCCTTCAGTTTTTTTCTTTGTTCTTATACTCCACATATGAGTGAAATCATTTGATACTTGTCTTTTTCGGCTTGGCTTATTTCACTGAGCATAATACCCTCTAGCTCCATCTATGTTGTTGAAATGATAGGACTTGTTTTCTTCTTATGGCTGAATAATATTCCATTGTGTATATGTACCACCTCTTCTTTATCCATTCATCTACTGATGGACACTTAGGTTGCTTCCATTTCTTGGCTATTGTAAATAGTGCTGTGATAAACATAGGGGTGCATATGTCTTTTTCAAACTGGGCTGCTGCATTCTTAGGGTAAATTCCTAGGCGTGGGATTCCTGGGTCAAATGGTATTTCTATTTTGAGTTTTTTGAGGAACCTCCATACTGCTTTCCACAATGGTTGAAATAATTTGCATTCCCACCAGCAATGTAGGAGGGCTCCCTTTTCTCCACATCCTCGCCAACATTTGTTGTTGTTTGTGTTTTGGATGTTGGCAATCCTCACTGGTGTGAGGTGATATCTCATTGTGGTTTTAATTTGCATTTCTCTGATGATTAGCGATGTGGAGCATCTTTTCATGTGCCTGCTGGCCATCTGAATTTCTTCTTTAGAGAAGTGTCTATTCATGTCCTCTGCCCATTTCTTAATTGGATTATTTGCTTTTTGTTTGTTGAGGTGCATGAGTTCTTTATATATTTTGGATTTCAACCCCTTATTGGATATGTCATTTATGAATATATTCTCCCATACTGTAGGATCTCTTTTTGTTCTACTGATGGTGTCCTTTGCTGTACAGAAGCTTTCAGCTTGATATACTCCCACTTGTTCATTTTTGCTTTTGTTTCCCTTGCCCGGGGAGATATGTTCATGAAGAAGTCGCTCATGTTTATGTCCAAGAGATTTTTGCCTATGTTTTTTCTAAGAGTTTTATGGTTTCATGACTTACATTCAGGCCTTTGATCCACCTTGAGTTTACCTTTGTGTATGGGGCTAGACAGTAGTCCAGTTTCATTCTCTTACACGTAGCTGTCCAGTTTTTCCAACACCATATGTTGAAGAGGCTGTCATCTCCCCATTGTATATCCAAGGCTCCTTTATCAAATATTAATTGACTGTATATGTTTGGGTTAATGTTTGGATTTTCTATTCTGTTCCACTGGTCAGTGGGTCTGTTTTTGTGCCAATACCAAATTGTCTTGATTACTGTGGCTTTGTAGTAGAGCTTGAAGTCAGGGAGCATAATTCCCCCTGTTTTATTCTTCCTTGTCAGGATTGCTTTGGCTACTCGGGGTCTTTTGTGGTTCCATATGAATTTTAGAATTATTTGTTCCAGTTCATTGAAGAAAGCTGTTGGTAGTTTGATAGGGATTGCATTGAATCTGTAGATTGCTTTAGGTAGTATAGCCATTTTGACAATATTTATTCTTCGTAGCCAAGAGCATGGGATGCATTTCCATTTGTTAGTGTCCTCTTTAATTTCTCTTAGGAGTGTCTTGTAGTTTTTCAGAGTACAGGTCTTTCACTTCCTTCGTTAGGTTTATTCCTAGGTATTTTATTCTTTTTGATGCAATTGTGAATGGAATTGTTTTTCTGATTTCTCTTTCTGTTAGTTCATCATTAGTGTATAGGAAAGCAACAGATTTCTGTGTGTTAATTTTGTATCCTGCAACTTTGCTGAATTCAGATATTAATTCCAGTGGTTTTGGAATGGAGTCTTTAGGGTTTTTTATGTAGAGTATCATGTCATCTGCAAATAGTGACAATTTGACTTCTTCTTTACCAATCTGGATGCCTTGTATTTCTTTGTTCTGTCTGATTGCTGTGGCTAGGACCTCCAGTACTATGTTGAATAACAGTGGAGAGAGTGGGTATCCCTGTGTTGTTCCCAATCTTAGATGAAAAGCTTTCAGCTTCTCGCTGTTAAGTATGATGTTAGCTGTGGGTTTGTCATATATGGCCTTTATGATGTTGAGGTACTTGCCATCTATACCCATTTTGTTGAGAGTTTTAATCATGAATGGTAGCTGAATTTTGGCAAATGCTTTCTCAGCATCTATGGAGATGATCATGTGGTTTTTGTTCTTCTTTTTGTTGATGTGGTGGATGATGTTGATGGATTTTTGAATGTTGTACCATCCTTGCATCCTTGGGATGAATCCCACTTGATCATGGTGTATGATCCTCTTGATGTATTTTTGAATTCGGTTTGCTAATATTTTGTTGAGTATTTTTGCATCTACGTTCATCAGGGATATTGGTCTGTAATTTTCTTTTTTGGTGAGGTCTTTGCCCGGTTTTGGTATTAGATTGATGCTGGCTTCATAGAATGAGTTTGGAAGTATTCCCTCCTCTTCTATTTTTTGGAAAACTTTAAGGAGAATCGGTGTTATTTCTTCTCTATATGTCTGGTAGAATTCAGAGGTGAACCCATCTGGTCCGAGGATTTTGTTCTTGGGTAGTTTTTTGATTACCGTTTCAATTTCGTTGCTGGTGGTTGGTCTGTTTAGTTTTTCTGTTTCTTGCTTGGTCAGTCTTGGAAGGTGGTATTTTTCTAAGAAGTTGTCCATTTCTTCTATGTTTTCCAGCTTGTTAGCATATAGATTCTCATAATATTCTCTTATGATTCTTTGTATTTCTGTGGGGTCCATGGTTATTTTTCCTTTCTCATTTCTGATTGTGTTTATGTGTGTAGATTCTCTTTTTCTCTTAATGAGTCTGGCTAGGGTTTATCTATTTTGTTTATTCTTTCAAAGAACCAGCTCTTGGTTTCATTGATTTTTTTCTATTGTTTTGTTCTCAATTTTATTTATTTCTTCTTTGATCTTTATTATGTCCCTCCTTCTGGTGACTTTGGGCCTTATTTGTTCTTCTTTTTCTAATTTCAGTAATTGTGTCTTTAGACTATTCATTTGGGGATGTTCTTCCTTCTTTAAATAAGCCTGGATTGAAATATAATTTCCTCTTAGGACTGCCTTTGCTGCGTCCCACAGAAGTTGTGGCTTTGTTTTGTTGTTGTCATTAGTCTCCATATATTCTTTGATTTCTGTTTTGATTTGGTTGTTAACCCATTGATTAATTAGGAGAATGTTGTTAAGTCTCCATGTATTTGTGAGCCTTTTTGATTTCTTTCCAAAATTTATTTCTAGTTTTATACCTTGGTGATCTGAGAAGTTGGTTGGTAGGATTTCAATATTTGTGAGTTTACTGAGGTTCTTTCTGTGGCCTAGCATGTGGTGGGTGTATTGTGGAAAATGTTCCATGTGCCCTTGAGAAGAATATGTATCCTGTTGCCTTTGGGTGTAGAGTTCTGTAGATGTCTGTTAGGTCCATCTGTTGTAGTGTGTTGTTCAGTGCCTCTGTGTCTTTACTTATTCTCTGTCTGGTTGATCTTTCCTTTGGAGTGAGTGGTGTGTTGAAGTCTCCTAAAATGAATGCATTGCTGTCTATTTCCTCCTTTAATTCTGTTAGTATTTGTTTCACATATGCTGGCGCTCCTGTGTTGGGTGCATATATATTTATAATGGTTACATCTTCTTGTTGGACTGACCCCTTTATCATTATGTAAGGTCCTTCTTTATCTCTTGCTACTTTCTTCGTTATGAAGTCTATTTTTTCTGATACAAGTACTGCAACACCTGCTTTTTTCTCTTTGTTGTTTGCATGAAATATCTTTTTCTATCCCTTCACTTTTAGTCTGTGTATATCTTTGGGTTTGAGGTGAGTCTCTTGTAAGCAGCATATAGATGGGTCTTGCTTTTTTATCCATTCTTTTATTCTGTGTCTTTTGATTGGTGTATTCAGTCCATTTACATTTAGGGTGATTATCAATAGATATGTACTTATTGCCATTGCTGGCTTTAGATTCGTGGTTACCAAGGGTTCAAGGGTTGCTTCTTTACTATCTAACAATCTAACTTAACTTTCTGTTAAGTTATTGTGAACACCATCTGATGTTTTTTTTTTCTCTCCCTTCTTATTCTTCCTTCTTCATTCTTCATATACTAGATGTTTTATTCTATGCCTTTAGTTAGTATTTGGATTGTCTGCTTTCTTTGCTATGATTTTATTTTCTCTGGTGACATCTTTTTAGCCTTAGGGGTGCTTCCCTCTAGAGCAGTCCGTTTAAGATATCCTGTAGTGGTGGTTTATGAGAGGCAAACTCATAAACGTGCTGGACACAATATTCTCGGTTCGAGGCCGTTCTGTTTCATAACGTTAAATATATCATGTCATTCTCTTCTGGCCTGTAAGGTTTCTGTTGAGAAGTCTGATGATAGTCTGATGAGTTTTCCTTTGTACGTGATCTTTTTTCTTTCTCTAGCTGCCTTTAATACTCTGTCCTTATCTTTGATCTTTGCCATTTTAATTATTATGCGTCTTGGTGTTGTCTTCCTTGGGTCCCTTGTGTTGGGAGATCTGTGGGCTTCCGTGGACTGCGAGACTATTTCCTTCCCCAGCATGGGGAAGTTTTCAGCAATTATTTCTTCAAAGACACTTTCTATCTCTTTTTCTCTCTCTTCTTCCTCTGCTACTCCTATAATGCGAATATTGTTTTGTTTGGATTTGTCACACAGTTCTCTTAATATTCTTTCATTCCTAGAGATCCTTTATCTCTCTCTGCCTCAGCTTCTCTGTATTCCTGTTCTCTGATTTCTATTCCATTAACAGTCTCTTGCATCTCTTTCAGTCTGCTGCTATGCCCGTCGATCGATTGTCTGATTTCTGCATTGTCTTTCCTCACTTCCTCCCTCAGCTCTTGCACATTTCTCTGTAGATTCATCAGTATGGTTATGACTTTTATTCTGAATTCTTTTTCAGGAAGATTTTGCATTTCCATCCCTTCAGGCTCCCTCTCTGGGGTTCTCTGGTTGATCTTAGTCTGGACCATATTCCTCTGTCTTTTCATGGCTATAGAAGGGGTCGCTGGTAGGTACCACATATGTCAGCTGGGCTCTTTAAGACTTTAAAAAGAAAAAAAACAGAAAAGAAAGAGAATAAAAAACAAAAAACACAACAGAACAAAACAAAAAACGCCCACCGGGAGTAGATTCTGTGAGGATGCTGTAGGTGGCGCTGTTGCTCCACTATTCAGCAGCTGTGGCTGCACTGCTCCTCAGGGCCCTTTATAGCTCTGGCTGGGGTGGGAATGAATGGGAGGCTGTTAATCTCTGTGGGAAGTCTAAGAGCGGCCACTGTTTCCCAGTCGCCAGCTAAGGGGTCCGAAACTCCCCAGGACTCCCAGCCTGCTGGGCTGAGTGTGCCGGGGCTATACGGTTTCCCCGCTGGGCTCCTGTCTCCTCCACAAGACCACTGAAAAAAGTGCGCACTTTTCTTTTTTCTTCCCGGGAGCCGGCTGCAAGGACCCGGGTACATTCCCCGCTCAGATCCTGCACCCTCTGTCTCTCCAAGCTCCGGTACACCGCGCGATGTGTATCAGCACTCCTGGCGCAGATCACCGGGGCTGGTTATTTCACGGGCCTGTACTTCCACTCCCTCCCGGCTCTGAATCCTCTCCTCCCACTGGTCCGCTTGGTGGGGGAGTGCTACGGTCCCGCTGGGTCATGGCTCCGTATCTTTCCTGCCTCGCGGGGTGCCAAGTCCTCTCGGTGTAGCTGCAGGCTATGTGCTGTCCTGTATCTTCTGGTTTCTTTTTTTAGGAATAGTTGTACTTGTTGTATTTTCATAAATACCTATGGTTTTGGGAGGAGATTTCCGCCGCCCTGCTCATGCCCCATCTTCCCAGACGTCTCTGTTTCACATTTTTAATTGTAAAATATACATAACAAATGTTAACACATTAATCATTTTTACATGTATAATTCAGTGGCAATAAGTACATTTACAATGATGTGCAACCACCACTACCATTCACCTCCTGAACTTGTTCATCATCCCCAGCATAAAACTCTACCCATTAGACAACAACTCTCCCTTCCCCTTTCCCACCAGCCCCTGATAATCTCAATTCTTTCTGTCTCTATGCATTTGCCTATTCTAGGTACCTCATGTAAGTGAAATCATACAATGTTTGTCCTTTTGTGTCTGGCTTATTTCACTCAGCATGATGTTTCTAAGGCTCCTACCTGTTGTAGCATGTATAGAATTCCATTCCTTCATATTGTTGAATAATATTCCTTTATGTGTATATACACATTTTGTTGAGCTATGCATCTGTTGATGGATACATGGATTGTTCCCACCTTTAGGCTATTGTGAATAATGCTGCTGTGAACATGGGTGTACGAGGATCTGTTTGAGTCCCTGCTTTAAATTTTTTGGTTATATACCAAACAGAGGAAATATACCAAAGAGTGGTGATTTGTGTTCTTAAGTAATTTCTACATATATCTCATTGACCAGAACTGTGTCACATGGTGTCTCCTTACTGCAAGGGATGAGATGGGGCTGAGAACATGAGGTTTTAATTTTTCCCCCATCTCTGTAGCAGAGGAGGCAAGAAAATGCGGGCTGGAAAAAGTGGTGAGTGAATCCCCCTATAGTATCTGCCACAACATACATCTCAGAAGATGAATCTAGAACTGAGATTCTGTATTCTGACAGCAGACAATATGGATAAGAATTGATTTCCTATGCTAATTATAATGTTGGTATTCCATAAATTCAAATTCAATGCTGTCCTTTTTCCTCGATCTAATTTTGAATGATTTTATGACTTAAAGGAGCTGCCTCATCTAGTTTCAGTGGAAATTTATATAAATCTGCTTTTGATAGGTAATTACCCATGCTTTGGTTTTTATAAAATAGGCTTTCCAACAGAAGGGGAGCACTCAACTGTAGATAAAGATAATTAAATGATAATTAAAATTGGGTGGTTTAGTAATAACAATACAAATGGGGAAGGAGCAAGATGGCATCTTGAAAAGGAAATCATTTCTATTAGGATGCTTAGAACTAAAGACAACTAGTTCTGTTTAAAGATTATTGTTCAATTACTCCAATATGAGCTATTTGACTTACCAAAAGACATTAATTTATCACCAGAAGCTGGGGAATAGGATCTAGCCACTAAATTTCTAGATCATAGACATTCAGAAAGAAGATTCATCCTTATCTTAGATGTAACTTTAAAATTTCCATTATTAAGGAGAAAATTACCAAGGTGATAATCTTATCAAGGATGGACTCAAGAATGGAATGAAAAGGGGGAAGGTAAAAGCACAAATTAGGCATTTTGTACAAGTCTGACACGTACATAGCTAAAGAAAGAGAAGGATGAGAAGAGCTTGGGTAGGATTCAAGATTGCGGTTTGAGAGGTGAGACAGAGAACTCCTCCCAAAATCACAGATAGTGTGAAAATATAGTTAATACAACTAACCCTAAAACAGCAACAGGAAAGAAGGCTGCACCAGACTGTATACAGACCTCATGAACAGAACAGACCTCACAAAACAGGGCATCAGCTCTGCTCCCCTATGACCCCCAACCTCACTCTAGGGGCTGAGCAGCTCCAAAGACTGGAGCTTCTGGGCAATAGAGGGCACCACACAGAAATACGAAACGTCAAAAAAACATGGTACAGACCAAAATCTCACAAACACCAGAAAAAGGGTGAAATGAAACTGAACTCACCAATCTTGCTGACAGTTCAAAATAAAAATCATAAACATGCTTATGGAGGTACAGAAAAATATTCAAGAACTCAGGAACGAATTTAAGATGGAGATTCAATCATTAGAAATTCCATATCTGAAATGAAACATAAAATGGAGGGATTTAAAAGCAGATTAGATGTAGTAGAAGAGACGGTAGATGGAATGGAAATTAGAGAGGAGGAATACAAAGAAGCTGAGGCACAGAGAGGAAAAAGAATCTCTAAGAAAGAAAGAATATTGAGAGAACTGTGTGACCAATCCAAAGAGAACAATATTTGCATAATAGGGATACCAGAAAAAGAAGAGAGAGAAAAAGGGATAGAAAGTGTCTTTGAGGAGGTAATTGCTGAAAACTTCCCCAATCTGAGGCAGGAGATAGTCTCTCAAGCCATGGAGATGCACAGATCTCCCAACACAAGGGACCCAAGGAAGACAACATCAGGATATATAATAATTAAAATGACAAAGATCAAGGATAAAGACAGACTTTGAAAAGCAGCTAGAGAGAGAAAAAAGATCATATACAAAGGAAAACCCATCAGGCTATCATCAGACTTCTCAACAGAAACCTTACAGGCCAGAAGAGAGTGGCATGATATATTTAATGCAATGAAGCAGAAGGGCCTCTGACCAAGAATACTCTACCTGGCAAGGTTATCATTTAAATTTGAAGGAGGGCTTAAACAATTTTCAGATAAGCAAAAGCTGAGAGAATTTACCTCCCACAAACCATCTCTTCAGTGCATTTTGGAGGGACTCCTATAGATGGAAGTATTCCTAAGACTAAATAGAGGTCACCCAAGGGATAGACAAAGAGTACAAAATATGATTCATAACATATAAAGAATGGAGGAGGAAGAAAAAGGAGGAAAAAAAAGAATCTTTAGGTTGTGTTTGTAATAGCATATGAAGTGAGTTAAATTACACTGTTAGATAGTAAGGGAATTACCCTTGAACCTTTGGTAACTACAAATCTAAAGCCTGCAATGGCAATAAGTACATACCTATTGATAATCATCCTAAATGTAAATGGTCTGAATGCACCAATCAAAAGACATAGAGTCAGAGGACTTCCGGGAAGATGGCGGCGTGAGCAGGGCGGCAGAAATCTCCTCCCAACACTACATTTATTTACGAAAACACAGCAAATACATCTATTCCTAAAAGCGAGACCAGAATACACAGGAAAGAGCACAGTGTGCAGCTACACCCGAGAGGACTCGGCACCCCAAGAGGCGGGTAAGATACGAGCCGCGACCCGGCGGAACCCGAGCCCTCCCCCACCCCAGCGCACCGGCGAGAGGAGAGGATTCAGAGCCGGGAGGGAGTGGAAGTACACCCCACGAAGTAGCCAGCCCCGGTGATCTGCGCGGGGAGCGCTGACCCACATTGCGCAGTGCAGCGGAAATTGGAGAGACAGAGGGGCAGGATCTGAGCGGGGAATGGGCCAGGGTGCTTGCAGCCGGCTCCCGGGAAGGAAAAAAAAAAGCACGCGCTTTCTTCAGCTGTCTTAAAGAGACAGGAGTCCAGTGGAGGAGCCGGATCGCCCCAGCACACTCAGCCCAGCAGGCTGGGAGTCCTGGGGAATTTCAGACGCCTTAGCTGGCGACTGGGGAAGCGTAGCCATACTTACACTTCTCACTGAGATCAACAGCCTCCTATTCGTTCGCACCCCTGCCACAGCTATAAAGGGCCCTGCAGAGCAGCGCAGCCACAGCTGCGGAATAGTGGGGCAATAGCGCCACCTACAGCATTCCCACAGAATCTACTCCTGGTGGGCGTTTTTAATTTTTTTGTTTTGTTTTGTTTTTTCTTTTCTTTCTTTTTTCTTTCCTTCTTTCTTCTTTTTTTTTCTCTTTTTAAAGTCTTAAAGAGCCCAGCTGGCATACGTGGCAACTACCAGTGACCAATTCTATAGCCATGAAAAGACAGAGGAATATGGTTCAGACCAAAATCAACCAGAGAACCCCAGAGAGGGAGCCTGAAGGGATGGAAATGCACAGTCTTCCTGAAAAAGAATTCAGAATAAAAGTCATAACCATGCTGACGGACCTACAGAGAAATGTGCAAGAGCTGAGGGAGGAAGTGAGGGAAGTGAGGAAAGACAATGCAGAAATCACACAAGCGATCGATGGGCTTAACAGCAGACTGGATGAGATGCAAAAGACTGTTAATGGAATAGAAATCAGAGAACAGGAATACAGAGAAGCTGAGGCAGAGAGAGATTAAAGGATTTCTAGGAATGAAAGAATATTAGGAGAACTGTGTGACCAATCCAAAAGGAACAATATTCGCATTATAGGAGTACAAGAGGAAGAAGAGAGAAAAAGGGATAGAAAGTGTCTTTGAAGAAATAATTGCTGAAAACTTTGCCTCGCTGGGGAAGGAAATAGTCGGGCAGTCCACCAAAGCCCACAGATCTCCCAACACAAGGGACCCAAGGAAGACAACACCAAGACACATAATAATTAAGATGGCAAAGATCAAAGATAAAGTCAGAATATTAAAGGCAGCTAGAGAGAAAAAAGATCACCTACAAAGGAAAACCCATCAGACTATTATCAGACTTCTCAACAGAAACCTTACAGGCCAAAAGAGAATGGCATGATATATTTAATGTTATGAAACAGAAGGGCCTCAAACCAAGAATATTGTATCCAACACGATTATCATTTAAATATGATGTAGGGATTAAACAATTTCCAGACAAACGAAAGTTGAGAGAGTTTTCCCCTCATAAACCACCACTACAGGATATCTTAAATGGACTGCTCTAGATGGAAGCACACCTAAGGCTAAAAAGATGTCACCAGAGAAAATAAAATCATAGCAAAGAAAGCAGACAATCCAAATACTAACTAAAGGCAAAGAATAAAACACCTAGTATAGAAAGAATGGAGGAGGAGGAATAATAAGGGAGAGAAAAAAAAAACATCAGATGGTGTTCACAATAACTTAACAGAAAGTTAAGTTAGATTGTTAGATAGTAAAGAAGCAACCCTTGAACCCTTGGTAACCACGAATCTAAAGCCAGCAATGGCAATAAGTACATATCTATCGATAATCACCCAAAATGTAAATGGACTGAATGCACCAATCAAAAGACACAGAGTAACAGAATGGATAAAAAAGCAAGACCCATCTATATGCTGCCTACAAGCAACTCACCTCAAATCCAAAGATGTACACAGACTAAAAGTGAAGGGATGGAAAAAGATATTTCATGCAAACAACAAAGAGAAAAAAGCAGGTGTTGCAGTACTTGTATCAGACAAAATAGACTTCAAAACGAAGAAAGTAGCAAAAGATAAAGAAGGACATTACATAATGATAAAGGGGTCAGTCCAACAAGAAGATGTAACCATTATAAATATATATGCACCCAACACAGGAGCGCCAGCATATGTGAGACAAATACTAACAGAATTAAAGGAGGAAATAGACAGCAATGCATTCATCTTAGGAGACTTCAACACACCACTCACTCCAGAGGACAGATCAACCAGACAGAAAATAAGTAAAGACACAGAGGCACTGAACAACACACTAGAACAGATGGACCTAACAGACATCTACAGAACTCTACACCCAAAAGCAACAGGATACATATTCTTCTCAAGTGCACATGGAACATTTTCCAGAATAGACCACATACTAGGCCACAAAAAGAACCTCAGAAATTTCAAAATTATTGAAATCCTACCAACCAACTTCTCAGATCACCAATGTATAAAACTAGAAATAAATTTTAGAAAGACATCAAAAAGGCTCACAAATACATGGAGACTTAACAACACTCTCCTAATTAATCATCAATGGGTTATCGATCAAATGAAAACAGAAATCAAAGAACATATGGAGACTAATGACAACAACAACACAAAGCCACAACTTCTGTGGAATGCAGCAAAGACAGTTCGAAGAGGAAAGTATATTGCAATCCAGGCCTATTTAAAGAAGGAAGAACATTCCCAAATGTATAGTCTAAAGACACAATTACTGAAATTAGAAAAAGAAGAACAAATGAGGCCCAATGTCACCAGAAGGAGGGACATAATAAAGATCAGAGAAGAAATAAATAAAATTGAGAAGAATAAAACAAAAGAAAAAATCAATGAAACCAAGAGCTGGTTCTTTGAAAAAATAAACAAAATAGATAAACCCCTAGCCAGACTCATTAAGAGAAAAAGAATCTACACACATAAACACAATCAGAAATGAGAAAGGAAAAATCACAATGGACCCCACAGAAATACAAAGAATCATAAGAGAATATTATGAGAATCTATATGCTAACAAGCTGGAAAACATAGAAGAAATGGACAACTTCTTAGAAAAATACAACCTTCCATGACTGACCAAGCAAGAAACAGAAAAATTAACAGACCAAGCACCAGCAACGAAATTGAATTGGTAATCAAAAAACTACCCAAGAACAAAACCCCCGGGCCTGATGGATTCACCTATGAATTCTACCAGACATATAGAGAAGAAATAACACCGATTCTCCTTAAAGTTTTCCAAAAAATAGAAGAGGAGGGAATACTTCCAAACTCATTCTAGGAAGCCAGACCAAAACCTGGCAAAGACCTCACCAAAAAATAAAATTACAGACCAATATCCCTGATGAACGTAGATACAAAAATACTCAACAAAATATTAGCAAACTGAATTCAAAAATACATCAAGAGGATCATACACCATGATCAAGTGGGATTCATCCCAGGGATGCAAGGATGGTACAACATTTGAAAATCCATCAACATCATCCACCACATCAATAAAAAGAAGAACAAAAACCACATGATCATCTCATCATAGATGCTGAAAAAGCTTTTGACAAAATTCAGCATCCATTCCTGATTAAAACTCTCAACAAAATGGGTATAGACGGCAAGTACCTCAACATCATAAATGCCGTAAATGACAAACCCACAGCTAACATCATACTTAACGGCGAGACACTGAAAGCTTTTCATCTAAGATCGGGAACAACACAGGGATGCCAACTCTGTCCACTGTTATTCAACAGAGTACTGGAGGTCGTAGCCACAGCAATCAGACAAAACAAAGACATACAAGGCCTCCAGATAGGTAAAGAAGAAGTCAAATTGTCACTATTTGCAGATGACATGATACTCTACATAAAAAACCCTAAAGACTCCACTCCAAAACTTCTAGAACTAATATCTGAATTCAGCAAAGTTGCAGGATACAAAATTAACACACAGAAATCTGTTGCTTTCCTATACACTAATGATGAACTAACAGAAAGAGAAATCAGAAAAACAATTCCATTCACAATTGCATCAAAAAGAATAAAATACCTAGGAATAAACCTAACGAAGGAAGTGAAAGACCTGTACTCTGAAAACTACAAGACACTCCTAAGAGAAATTAAAGAGGACACTAACAAACGGAAATGCATCCCATGCTCTTGGCTAGGAAGAATAAATATTGTCAAAATGGCTATACTACCTAAAGCAATCTACAGATTCAATGCAATCCCTATCAAACTACCAACAGCTTTCTTCAATGAACTGGAACAAATAATTCTAAAATTCATATGGAACCACAAAAGACCCCGAATAGCCAAAGCAATCCTGAGAAGGAAGAATAAAACAGGAGGAATTATGCTCCCTGACTTCAAGCTCTACTACAAAGCCACAGTAATCAAGACCATTTTGTATTGCCACAAAAACAGACCCACAGACCAGTGAAACAGAATAGAAAATCCAAACATTAACCCAAACATATACAATTAATATTTGATAAAGGATCCTTGGATATACAATGCGGAGATGCCAGTCTCTTCAGCAGCTGGTGTTGGAAAAACTGGACAGCTGCATGTAAGAGAATGAAACTGGACTACTGTCTAGCCCCATACACAAAGGTAAACTCAAGGTGGATCAAAGACCTGAATGTAAGTCATGAAACCATAAAACTCTTAGAAAAAAACATAGGCAAAAATCTCTTGGACATAAACATGAGCAACTTCTTCATGAACATATCTCCCCAGTCAAGGGAAACAAAAGCAAAAATGAACAAGTGGGACTATATCAAGCTGAAAACCTTCTGTACAGCAAAGGACACCATCAGTAGAACAAAAAGACATCCTACAGTATGGGAGAATATATTCATAAAAAACGTATCTGATAAAGGGTTGACATCCAAAATATATAAAGAATTCATGCACCTTAACAAACAGAAAGCAAATAATCCAATTAAGAAATGGGCAGAGGACATGAATAGACACTTCTCTAAAGAAGATATTCAGATGGCCAACAGGCACATGAAAAGATGTTCCACATCGCTAATCATCAGAGAAATGCAGATTAAAACCACAATGAGGTATCACCTCACACCAGTGAGGATGGCCAACATCCAAAACACAAACAACAACAAATGTTGGCAAGGATGTGGAGAAAAGGGAACCCTCCTACACTGCTGGTTGGACTGCAAATTAGTTCACCCATTGTGGAAAGCAGTATGGAGGTTCCTCAAAAAACTCAAAATAGAAATACCATTTGACCCAGGAATTCCACACCTAGGAATTTACCCTAAGAATGCAGCAGCCCAGTTTGAAAAAGACATATGCACCCCTATGTTTATCACAGCACTATTTACAATAGCCAAGAAATGGAAGCAACCTAAGTGTCCATCAGTAGATGAATGGATAAAGAAGAGGTGGTACATATACACAATGGAATATTATTCAGCCATAAGAAGAAAACAAGTCCTATCATTTGCAACAACATAGATGGAGCTTGAGGGTATTATGCTCAGTGAAATAAGCCAAGCCAAAAAGACAAGTATCAAATGATTTCACTCATATGTGGAGTATAAGAACAAAGAAAAAAACTGAAGGAACAAAACAGCAGCAGACTCACAGAACCCAAGAACGAACTAATAGTTACCAAAGGGAAAGGGACTGGGGAAGATGGGTGGGAAGGGAGGGATAAGAGGGAAAAAGGGGCGTTACGATTGGCAGATGTAATGCTGGGGGGGCACGGGGAGGGCTGTACAACTCAGAGAAGACAAGTAGTGATTCTATAGTATCTCACTACGCTGATGGGACAGTGACTGTAATGGGGTTGGTGGGGGGGGACCTGATGAAGGGGTCGTTCAATAACCATAATATTGCACATGTAATTGTAGATTAATGATAATAAAATAAATTATGTAAAAGAAAAGACATAGAGTCACTTAATGGTTAAAAAAAAAGACCCATGTATATGCTGCCTACAAGAGACTCACTTCAAACCCAAAGACATACACAGACTGAAAGTAAAGGGACGGAAAAAGATATTTCATGCAACTAATAGGGAGAAAAAAGCAGGAATTGCAGTACTTGTATCAGACAAAATACACTTCAAAACAAGGAAAGTCACAAGAGACAAAGAAGGACATTACATAATGAAAAGGGGTCAGTCAAACAAGAGGTTATAACTATTATAAACATCTGTGCACCCAACACAGGATCACCTACATATGTGAAACAAATACTAACAGAATTAAAGGGGGAAATAGAATGCAATGCATTCATTTTGGGAGACTTCAACACACCACTCACTCCAAAGGACAGATCAACCAGACAGAAAATAAATAAAGAGACAGAGGCACTGAACAACATATTAGAACAGATGGACCTAACGGACATCTACAGAACACTCCACCCAAAAGCAACAGGATACACATTCTTCTCAAGTGCACATGAAACATTTTCAAGAATAGATCATATACAGGGCCACAAAAGGAGCCTCAGTAAATTAAAAAAGATTGAAATTGTACCAACCATCTTCTCAGATCACAAAGGTATGAAACCAGAAATAAATTACCCAAGAAAATGAAAAAGCCCACAAACACATGGAGGCTTAATAACATGCTCCTAAATAATCAATGGATCAATGACCAAATAAAAACAGAGAACAACCAATATATGGAGACAAATGACAACAATAATTCAACACCGTAAAATCTGTGGGACACAGCGAAGGCCGTGCTAAGAGGGAAATATATTGCAATACAGACCTACCTCAGGAAAGAAGAAGAATCCCAAATGAACAGTCTAAAATCACAATTAATGAAACTAGAAAAAGAAAAAAAAATGAGGCCCAAAGTCAGTAGAAGGAGGGACATAATAAAGATTAAAGCAGACATAATAAAATCGGGAAGAATAAAATAGAAAGAATGAATGAAAGCAGAAGCTGGTTCTTTGAGAAAATAAACAAAATAGATAAACTAGTTTTCCAAAAAGTAGAAGAGGAGGGAATACTCTCAAACTCATTCTATGAGGCCAACATCAATCTAATACCAAAACCAGGCAAAGACACCACAAAAAAAGAAAATTACAGACCAATATCCCTGATGAACATAGATGCAAAAGTACTCAACAAAATATTAGCAAACTGAATTCAAAAATACATCAAAAAGATCATCCATCATGATCAAGTGGGATTCATCCCAGAGATGCAAGGATGGTACAAAATTCGAAAATCCATCAACATCATCCATTACATCAACAAAAAGAAGGACAAAAACCACATGATCATCTCCATAGATGCTGTAAAAGCATTTGACAAAATTCAAAATCCATTCATGATAAAAACTCTCAACAAAATGGGTATAGAGGGCAAGTACCTCAACATAATAAAAGCCATATATGACAAACCCACAGCCAACATTATTCTTAACAGCAAGAAGCTGAAAGCTTTTCCTTTAAGATTGGGAACAAGACAAGGATGCCCACTCTCCCCACTTTTATTCAACGTAGTTCTAGAGGTCCTAGCCATGGCAATCAGACAACACAAAGACATAAAAGGCATCCAGATTGGTAAAGAAGAAGTCAAACTGTCCTTGTTTGCAGATGACATGATATTGTACATAAAAAAGCCCTAAGGAATTCACTCCAAAACTACTAGATCTAATATCTGAAATCAGTAAAGTTGCCGGATACAAAATTAATACACAGAAATCTGTTGCATTTCTATACACTAACGGTGAACTAGCAGAAAGAGAAATCAGGAAAACAATTCCATTCACAACTGCATCAAAAAGAAGAAAATACCTAGGAATAAACCTAACCAAGGAAGTGAAAGACTTACACTCTGAAAACTTCAAGACACTCATGAAAGAAATTAAAGAAGATACCAATAAATGGAAACACATCCTGTGCTCATGGATAAGAAGAATTAATATTGTCAAAATGGCCATCCTGCCTAAAGCAATCTACAGATTCAATGCAATCCCTATCAAAATACCAACAGCATTCTTCAATGAACTAGAGCAAATAGTTCTAAAATTCATATGGAACCACAAAAGACCCCGAATAGCCAAAGCAATCCTGAGAAGGACGAATAAAGTGTGGGGTATTATGCTCCCTGACTTCAAGCTCTACTACCAAGCTACAGTAATCAAGACTATTTGGTACTGGCACAAGACAGACCCGTAGACCAATGGAACAGACTAGAGAGCCCAAATATAAACCCAAGCATATATGGTCAATGAATATATGATAAAGGAGCCATGGATATACAATGGGGAAATGACCACCTCTTCAACAGCTGGTGTTGGCAAAACTGGACAGCTACATGTAAGGGAATGAAACTGGATTATTGTCTAACCCCATACACAAAAGTAAACTCAAAATGGATCAAAGACCTGAATTTAAGTCATGAAACCACAAAACTCTTAGAAAAAAATATAGGCAAAAAATCTCTTGGACATAAATATGAGCAACTTCTTCATAAACATATCTCCCCGGGCAAGGGAAACAAAAGCAAAAATGAACAAGGGGGACTATATCAAACTTAAAAGCTTCTGTACAGCAAAGGACACAATCAGTAGAACAAAAAGACATCCTGCAGTATGGGAGAATATATTCATAAATGACGTATCCGATAAGGGGTCGACATCCAAATTATATAAAGAGCTGATGCACCTCAACAAACAAAAAGCAAATGAGCCAATTAAAAAATGGGCAGAGGAGCTGAACAGAAACTTCACCAAAGAAGAAATTCAGGTGGCCAACAGGCACATGAAAAGATGTTCCACATCGTTAATCATCAGGGACATGCAAATTAAAACCACAATGAGATATCACCTCACACCAGTTAGGATGGCCGCCATCTAAAAGAAAAACAACAAATGTTGGTGAGTATGTGGAGAAAGGAGAACCCTCCTACACTGCTGGTGGAAATGTAAATTAGTTCAACCATTGTGAAAAGCAGTATGGAGGTTCCTCAAAAAACTCAAAATAGAAATACCATTTGACCCAGGAATCCCACTCCTAGGAATTTACCCTAAGAATGCAGCAGCCCAGTTTCAAGAAGACATATGCACCCCTATGTTTATCACAGCACTATTTACAATAGCCAAGAAATGGAAGCAACCTAAGTGTCCATCAGTAGATGAATGGATAAAGAAGAGGTGGTACATATACACAATGGAATATTATTCAGCCATAAGAAGAAAACAAATCCTACCATTTGCAACAACATGGATGGAGCCAGAGGGTATTATGCTCAGTGAAATAAGCCAGGTGGAGAAAGACAAGTATCACATGATTTCACTCATTTCTGGAATATAAGAAGAAAGAAAAAACTGAAGGAACAAAACAGCAGCAGATTTACAGAACCCAAGAATGGACTAACAGTTACCAAAGGGAAAGGGACTGGGGAGGACGGGTGGGAAGGGAGGGATAAGGGGGAAAAAGGGGCATTACGATTAGCAGACATAATGTAGTGGTGGCAGGGTGGGCAATATGGGGAAGGCAGTATAACACAGAGAAGACAAGTAGTGACTCTATAACATCTTACTACACTGATGGACAGTGACTGTAATGGGGTATGTGGGGGGGACTTGATAATAGGGGGAGTCTAGTAACCTTAATGTTGCTCATGTAATTGTACATTAATAAAAAATAAAAATAAAAAAAGAGAAGGAGAAGGATGAGGCCATTAGTCCAGATACAATTTCACTTGCTAGTAAACTGAGCCCCAATATAACAGTGGGTTGAGAGGAGAGAAGCTAATTTTCTCAGCACAGGTACTGTGTCTCTGCTCCTCAGGATCATCCAGGGACCTTGGCTCCTTCTTTCCTGTTTCCTTGCCATTCCAAGCAGGATGAGAGCAGGGAAAGGTGAAGGGATGTCATATCCCTTATCTTTAAGAGTATGACCACAAGTCACACCCCACTGTGCTCAGGATTTAGAAATATGGCCATACCTCATTGCAAGGGAGTCTGAGAAATACAATTTTATTCTAATAGCCATGTGTTCAGCTAAAAATTAGGGGGTAATATTATTTAAAAAGGAGAGAATGGATTCTGAGATACAATAAATAGTCTTTGCTATAATAAAATTGTTGTGATGATAGAAAACAGAACAATTACTTTAGGGAAAATTTGAAAAATTTGGAGCCAGAGGAAACCTTGGGTTTTGTGGAAACAAATCCCTCCCATTCTCTTGACAGACTAATAATCCATTCTTCCTTATGAATGTGCGGCTTTTAAATACGAAGCCCTGGAGCACCTATTGCCCTGCATCAGGTCTCCTCCTGAGCAAGACAGGCTCCCAAATGATTATATTATCATGAGAGACACACCCAGAATGAGGTTCTCCCTCTGACTGTGTGTACTATTGCAGGTTGGATTAGGTCTATACTGCTGTTGATTATTTCCTATGAAGAGGATGGCAGCCACATCCTTGCCTTGTGAAGTTTATCCATGCCTTCTAATTCGATGCACAGAAAAGTAGTCAACAGAAAAGTGAGGACACCACTGTGGTGCAGGAGGCACCCTAGGCAAAGGAGTCAGTGGGTTGGTTGGAGAGAAAAAGTTTCTACTGGGCCTTGGGATGGTCCACGGAGAGAAAGGTGGGTCTAAGGGAGGAAAGTAACCCAGAAAGGGAAAGAAAATGATCACGAGCAAAAGGAAATGTGTTTCCCTCTGCCTAGCAAAAGTAATGTAGGCCTGTGGACCTATGAATCTCACATATCAGAAGAATTGGGGCAGGCACACCTCCGAGTAGCAGAGACTAATAGCCTAACTTCAGGTGAGCTAACCGAGAGGTCGGAAGCAGAGCAGTGCTGAGGAATTGGAGTGAGGACGGCGGCGGCACCCCGTGAGCCACAGCGTGGAGCAAAGCTAATGGCAAAGGCCCCGCGTATTCAGTCTTTACAAGGTCCCGCATTCTGGTATCCCACTGCGACTTCTGACCCACCAACCCCACCTCGCCTTCCCACTTCCCTATAGCCCTCCTCAGTACTTACTTGGCACCATGCTCAGTTTAGATGGCATGGTTCATCCCTAAAGTCTCACTCTTACATATGATTGAGTTGACTTGGCCCTCTCTCCCTCCATGGTCCCCCGGCAGAACCCCAACTCTGATTAAGTCCGTGCTCCTCTCACTCCCGGCCCGTCCTGAACAGCTGGATGCAGCTGGAGCAAAACCCACAGACGAGCCCGCTCTGCTACATCTCAGGAGCGCACAGCCTTGTCCAGCGATCCTGCAGTTTGCCACGGTCAAGTTAGTCTCTTCTGAAATCATCAATTTACACCTTTTCCTTTCCCATCAAGCTGTCAGGATCTCGCTCCTCCTCACTCTTAGCTGTTGGCCTGGCTCCTTTTTTTCACTGAAAAAAACAGTAAAAAAATTGAAAGCAGTTACCTCTGATAGGAAGAAATTAGATAATTTATTATAAGCCTTGTAAAATTTATTTTTAAAAATTTATATGTGTATATATGTATTATCTTCTTTTTCTTCCTATTGTCCTCCCACATATTTCTATCACAATTTTGGTTAACTCAATAGTCATTGTTATTATGACTAGTCAGTGATCATAATTGAGTCTTTTAAGTACTATGATTGCATTTTCTTCTTGTACAATTTGTTTCTTTAGAGTTATTTCCTCATTTTCTTTGCTTGGTTTTCTCTGTACTCATTAACAATTTATGTCTAAACTGTCTGCTAGAAGTGTGAAGCAGCTAATACACGATTCTTTTCATTCCTTTCTCTTGGAGTCATTCTTCCTGGGGGTCCTCCATCCTCATACTCCACCCTGACCTCGGTGCTCTCTAGGCCTGCCGCATGCTTGTCATCCTGGGACTTCCCTTTGCTGCCTCCCTGGGAACCCCCTTTACCACTTCCAGCATTGGGTCCTTACGCTCTTGGGCTCCTCTTTCTTGTTTTACATCCTTGTTTTGATGGAGCGCATCCTCCAGGACCTTCCCAAGAGACAATGCATAAATGGGAAACTGAGACTTTTGTACATTTATTTTACTCTCATGTTTGAGTTGGTTCTCGCAGTCCAGAGTCCCTCTGGTTCATCCTCTCTAGGATTCTAGTTTTTTTGTCTGGGTGGTGGAGGGGCAGTCACCCAGTGGGTTTAGAGGACTTTTTCTTCTTATGGAGACTTTCACTTGTTCCTACTTTGAGCCCCTTCTAGCCCTTTCACCTTTATAAGTACCTGGTACCTTCAATTCCTGAGCCTTCCTGAGGTTTTTGGCATGAATGATACCATTTCTTGTTCTCCAGACTGTAGGTACTTAGCTTTCTAGGTAATTTTTTTCAGGCTGCTAAGTCAGTTGCCACTCATCCATCTGTTTTCCAGATTCCAAGGTTTTATTGACATCTCTCATATGCTTTCATTACCTCACCTATTCTCTCTTTTCCATAGGTCTATGTATTTAACCCTTTATTGTCATTTTAGCAGGAATTCAAGAGTTATTCAGTCTTCCATTCAGCCTAGAAGTCTTCATTCTCTTAACCCAGTCTGATCACAATTTTATCCCCATCATTTTGAGGAAACTGTTCTCATCAAGATCAAAACCTTGCCTAATCCAGTGGTCAATTCTGTCTTTACCTTACCTGAATTCTGAATAGGATTTGATACGATTAATTGCCTCTCTTTCTTGCAGCATGCCCTTCTGTCCTTCCTGCTACCTCTCATTCTCCTTTCCTGGCTTCTCTTCTTTCTTTGCTCTAAATGTTATAGTGCCCCAGTGCTCAGTCCTTATGCCCTTCTCTCCTCTTCTCTATTTCTTTTCTCTTGGTGACATGCAGTCCCATGGGTTTAAGTACCATCTACATGCCAATATCTTCCAAATATATATCTTCAGCTCCAAATTCTGCAATACCCCGGAGCTCCAAACATGTATAAGTCCATCTGTCTATTTGACATTTCCAATTGGAAGTCTGATAGGCACCCTAAATTGAACCTCTTCAATATAGACACCTCAAGCCTGCTCCTACCTCCATCTTAGTCACCTAGATTTTGCTTAGGTCAAACATCCAGGAATCATCATAGATTATTCTATTTCTGTTATAGCCACATCAATCTAACTAATTGCTAAGTTATAGCAATCCCATCTTCAGAATATATCCTGGTTAGACAACCTCTCATCACTTCCACTTGTTGGTCCAAGTTACCCTGTCTCTCATTTGGACCTCTAAAATAGCCTCCTATCTCTGGTCTTTCTGCTATCATTCTTGATTTCTTCCCACACCAACAGCCTTTTCTGCATTCAGCAAGAATGCTCTATATAAAGAGCAAATCAGCTATGTCACCCCCTACTCACAACCATTCAGGGGCATTCTTCACACTCCTTACTGAGGCCTACAAGGCTGACATGAACTGGCCTCCATACTCTCTTGCCCTCACTCTCACTGCACTCCAGTCTCACTAGCCTTCTCTGGCTAGCCCATTTAAGGTGTCTCTCTTCCCCCGTCAGTCTCCATCCTTTAGAAAGCTACCTGCATCCTAAGGTCCCTTGCCCCTGGAGACAGCAATTCTCAGTGATGCCTACTGGTGGGCTTGTCTTGGAGGAGGGGGTGGCCATAACATCTGATACTCAATATCCCACCTGACGGGGGGGGGGAGTGGCTAGAAAACCAATGTGGTATTTCTTGCATCCTGAGTTTTTGGAGCAAAACACACCTGCCGATTAATGGAGCTCTGTGGTGAGAGCACATGTGCTTTCCATATTGTACAGCCTTGTATATTGCACAATGTTGGTTGGCCAGATGACAGAAGCAAGGTGACTTGCCTGTATTGCAGACCTAGGGATTGCGGGGGGACACTCTGGAAGGAGGAATGTACGTAGGGTGGGAAGGATATGCCCATCAGGAAATATCCCATAAAACTGACCTTTTAAAAAGTTTGTTTAAGAACAGAGCTTAGTGACTTCATCTTCTGGCTCTAGTAATTCTCTTTTTGTTTCCACTCTGGGGCTGAGATTAAGTAATGGTTGACTCTGGTCAGCTCTAGTTAGTCAGCACTGAAGGACTTGGACTCTGGTTGAGTTCAGTCAGTGAGACCAGCTGCGAGAAGGAACAATCTCTCCCATGCATGTTTAGGGATGGTTTTCTGTGCCTGAGGAACGGCCAGAATTTATCTAGGGTCTTGCTTTGAGGGAAGGCTGTTAGCAGCCCCAGATCTCTGACCATAACCTGGCCTGTGAAGGCTGATGGGACCTGGTAGGACTCAGTCAGCCACTAAGCACCCTCTTAGCCCTGATGGAGTGTAAGGAGGGTTGAGTGCAGATATGTGCTAGGTGCTGTCAACACACTTCACTGCATTATCTCAGACATCTTGTGCTTGTCTTGGGAGGGTCTCTCTTTACCCTCATTACCTCAGTCGTTAATTCATTATTGTAACAAACACTTATTGTGCACACATTGTATCCTGGGGTAGAAACTGGGTACAGGGTTGAAGAAGACCTAGTCTTGCCCTCATGGAGCTTACATTCAAGAGGAGGAGGCCAAGTACACAAATTAATAGATGAGTAAGTGTGGTATCAGATAAGATAATGAATACAGAGTCACTTGATAGGTCAGTGATTGTCTATGTGATTGGACCTGTGGAGGTTTCTGAGACATGAGTGGTCTGGGAGGTCAAAACTATTTCCAAAAATATAAAGATCTTATTTGCCTCCATCACTCTCGTTCTCTCACAAGTGTACAGTGGTGGTTTCCAGAGGCTACGTGATGTGTGATGATGTCTCTCTGGTAGCTAATGGAATGTGTGTAATATGGTAAATATTGATAGGTATAACCCACATCAACAAAACCTCTTTGAGGTCCTCAATAATTTTTAAGAGTGTAAAGGGGTCCTGAGACCAAATAATTTGAGAACCACTGTGATAGACAGAGACTGGCAGACTGGGGGAATTTATGTATTATGGGATCTCTGCAAAAAAAAAAAATCAGTGCTTTTTAATTGGCTGTGCATGTGGGCACCAAGGTGGGAGTTGGCTGTCTGGGCAGGGGTCATGACCTTTGCCCATCACTCCAAGGAGGCACAAGCCCCAAAGAGAAGAACCGGAGGGATTTTGGGAATTCGGCCCCAGGGTACCTCCCTTGTAATGGAGCTACAAGCTGATGTCAAGGCTCTAAGGGGCCAGTGCCACTAATCAGAAGGTTTCTTCCTATTCTTTGAGTCCCAGGAAGTGTCCTCTGGGGCTTTCCCCTGTTACTCTCACTCTCACAAACATAAGACTCACAACAGGGGCCTGGAAAGTCAGAGTTGGGACCATTTGTGACAGCAGCTCTGAGAAGTAGAACACAAAGGCCTCAGTCCAGCCTGCCTCCACACGCCAGTGTCTAGGGTGTGCGGTCATTAGGACTTGCTTTATCCTGGCGGAATCTTGGGGGCACAAGGCAAGGAGCCCAGGAGACAGGATCACTCCCCAGGTGAGTTGCTGAGGCTCTGTGCGGCATGATGACGTCGGCCGTGCCACTCAGCAAATTGCCCCCCTGGTGGAGCTGCCTCAACTTGACAGTCTGTCAGCCGCATTTACTGGGAACCCGTTAGCAATGTGAATTGGTAGGCGATCCAGGCCTTGAAGTAGCAGTTCCCTAGAGTTGAGGGTAAGTTACCTATCTATCAAATCCTGTCTCTCTGCTGTCATCTGGAAAACTAGGTGACACCCACACACTGGAGGCCCTGACAGCAGCCCAGTGAAAGGTTGCAGGTTTTCTTTAGTTACTTTCTGACGTTGGAGTTAGAGAGCATGGGTATTGGGCTTTGCTTCTGATCAAACTGCATGAAATTTCCAAGGTCTAAGCATTTGGAAATTAATGTAGGTGAAGGTGCATACAGGTGTGTTACACATTTCGTTGGGTCACTTTCCGTAGGACCTAAGATTGATCCCTGGACAATGACTGATCCCCGAGCACTCACTTATTTCCACAGGCAGAGGCAACCTGTCCAGAAAAAAACCTCTGAACATGCCACTGGGTAAAGGTTTAAATGGGCTTTCTGCCAGTGCCTGGCATTTGAGAGTTGTGTGGGTGCAGCCTATGGCAGGAATGCATAAAGCTCACAGGAGATCTGTGGGGCCCTGGGGTGTTGCAATGTCACTCTGTCTGGGTAAGTGACAGCCAGGATGTGGGATTTGGTGATTATTTTTGGTTTGGTTTGTTTCTAGCTCAGAGGAAAGACTATATTTAACATTGAGAGAGGCATAACTTCTAGATTGTCAAGGTTGGTGCTAATAGTGAATGATATACTAATATATGTTACATGGAACCACAAGCTTGCAAGAGTCATGTTCACATGCTAGATGAAAGGATAAATCTTCTGTTGTGTAATGGGAAAAGAAAGCTGGCAATGTAAATGCAATCTTAATAATTTTTTTCCAGTATTGAATGTGTAATTAGGCATTCAGTGACTTCCTCATCTAAGGAAATTTGACTTTAATGGGAGCTATGTGGCTAACTATGGAAGGAGTCTTTTGAAAATGCTGGGGTGAGGATGGGAAGGTATTAACTGTTAAGATGAATGATTTCGCTGGTTTTGAAACAAACAAAACAAAGAACCCCACCATCAATCTGCCAGCGTATAAGATATGTGGTTAGATGCTAGACTCATATTCTGAGCCTTGGAAATTAAGCCAGGAACAGAAAGGTCAGATAATTTTCATCTCTTAACGTGCTTGTCATGTTTTGATTATTTAAGGTCCCCCTCCAAAAGGGCTTCTGCTTAATAAAATGCAATTTCATTGGTTGTCTGGAAACTGCACAGTTTATGATGCAGCCTCAGGATTTCCTGAGAAATTAAGGCATCATCTTAAGTAAATCCAAAGTTCCCCATTAGGAAGAGAAAGTCTCAAATACATAGTTTGCCAAGGCCAATACAATAGGGCCACTCCCCTCCCACTCTCCCCCCAACCCCTGCAAACTTCCAGAGAATGACTGCAAACAGCTAGGAGCAGTAACAGCCTGACCAGGAGGAGTGCCAGGCCTGAAGCCCTAAAAATGTTTGCTGAGTGCCAAGGAGGAAAGAGTTAAGAAATAAAGACAGAAACTGAGTTGAAAGATTGGGGGCCATGGAAAGCCCTCATAGGCACTCACTTCCCAAGGTCCAAATTCTCCTGTGTTTTTCATCCTGGGGGGTAATCTTTCTGAGGGTGCAGTCTCAGACGGCAGCAGTGAGCCACCCCCGCCATCAGCGTGAGTGGCCAGGATCCCTTTAGTAATTGGGTCTTAACAGTTAAATCTGTCAGGGAGAGGAATTCTTTCTAACCAATAGTAATTTTTAAAAGTTGTCTTGGAGGATAGTATACCTACTGTTCTTCTGCTGGCATTTTACAGAAAATATTTTGAGCTGTCAAAAGGGGGCATCCTTGCTTTTCCAGACAAAAGAAGTAACAGTTTGAGTTTGCTTTTTAGAGAAGCCTCACTGGAAGTAGCAGGCAGCAGTAGAGCTCATCGTGACTAAAGAGAACAGGTGTGCTCTTAAGGATACACTGGGGAGCGCCGACCCTGCTATCTACAGACACGCTCCTCCAAGCGCTGCCTCGAGCCAGCTGCAGAAGCATTACCCGTAAGTCTGTTACAAGTGTCGGGGGGGGGGCCTCAGGCCCCAGCCCGGACCTACTGGTCAGAATCTGCATTAGGGCCCAGGTTGTCAGCATGCACACCTTCAAGGCTGAGAAGTTCTGCTTCATAGATGTATTCCCCAAACCTTTCAGGGATCAAGAATCACCTGGGTGCTTGTTAAAAACAGATTCCTGGGCTTCAACTCTAACCCAGAATTTCCAGGAGAGAGGCCTGGCAATTTGTATATTTAAGAAGTGTTCCCAGTGATACTGGTCATGAAGGATGTGTAAGGCACTGCGAAACACTTCATTATTTTTGGAAGAAATACATAATGATCTTACAAAGAAACTGCTTTCTCTACAGTACATCTTCCTTTTGATAAAGTGCAGTCTCCTTTTTTCTTCCCACTGCCATTCTGGAACACGGAATGCTAAGGATGGGGAAGTGGGAAGCTGAGGAGAAGCGCCAGAAGGGCCACCTGCAGGGGTGTGGCTGGAGGCCAGAGGCTCTGGGCACCCGACGGCGCTGCAGGAACAGGGGTGTTGCCAGCAGAGGGCAGCAAAGCATATGCCCTGCTGCAGGGCCCTGCTGTGCAGTCCCCGAGACAGAAAGCTCCGTAACTCACCTCTGCGCTTTTCTGGAGCTGTTAGTGGGACTCTGGTCTGGCTGCACTGACACTATGTTGGACAATTCAGTGGGGAGTCGTGGTAGACTGGCCAGGTCTGGATGGGAGCCAGGTAGGAGGATCTGAGCCAGAGCTGTCTAATAAAAATAGAATTCAAGCCACAGTGATTAGTTTAACTTTTCTAGAAGCTGCATTAAAAAAAAGAAACAGGAGACATTAACTTTAGCAGTATATTTTATTTAACCCAGTATATCCAAAATGTGATCATTTCAACAGGTACTCAATATAAAAATTATTAATGAGACAGTTTGCATTTCTCTTCTGTTCTAACTCTGAAATTCAGTACGCATTTTACACTTACAGTACATTTCAGTTTGGAGCAGCCGCATTTTAAGTGGCCACATGTGGCAGTAGCTACCGTATTGGACAGCGTGGGTCTGAGCAGTTGAAGATTTAAGGGAGAATAAGGCTGGGGTAAGAGGAGGTTAGGACCAGAAACAAGGAAGGGTTGACATCTGGCTTAGGGGCAGGTTCTTGTGTTTTCCTAAATGAACAAATATTCACCAAGGGGCTACATTTCAGTTCATTATGGATTTCCTCGACTTATAATGGGGGTTACATCCTGATAAACACATTATAAAATGAAAGTATAAGCTGAAAATGCATTTAATACATCTAATACACCAACGTTTAGCCTGACCTACCTTAAACATGCTTAGAACACTTATATTAGCCTGCATTTGGGCACAGTCATCTACACAAAGCTTATTTTATAATAAAATGTTGACTATATAATGGAGTTTATTGAATCCTGTACTGAAAATGAAAAACAGAATGGTGTGTGGGTACAGAATGATGGTAAGTGTATCAGCTCTTTCCCCTTGTGATTGCTTGGCTGACTGGGAGCTGTGGCTCCTGGCCCCTTTCCAGCATTGTGAGACAGTATTGTAGTGCATATCGCTAGCCCACAAAAAGATCAAAATTCAAAGTATGAATGCATATTGCTTTTGCACCATTGCAAAGTCCAAAAATTGTTAAATCAAATCATTATCAGTCAGGGACCATCTGTACTGAATACCTACTATATGCCAGGAGCTGGGCTGGAAGCTGGAGATTCTCAAACATAGTCCCTGGCACTGACAACCTGGATCCAGACAAATGGGGAGACAGCCTGGTAACAGAATCTTTTGGATTCCCGTGGCATGTAGCAGCAGGTTTAAGAGCAGGCACTGGATAGATCCTGAGGTAATTCATTTGACCCATTCTGAGGGAAAGGCTCTGAATGACAGCTAAGTCAGAGTTGGGGTTTTTTTTCCTTCCCATAATCATGTCTAGGTTTACTCAGAAGTTGTTTGAAACACACATTTGTTTGGTCTGGAGAAAGATAATCTGCTGAGATGAAAAATCCTTGAGCTGGAAGAGCAAGCACGTCACCAGCTAATGGCCACACAAGAATCCATCTGGGGCGTGACTTTGACCTTATACCAAAGGTTGGACCCATGGCACTCAGGGTCTCTTATTCCCGCAGCCCCGCTGCTCTAGGTTAATGCCGTTTGGGAGTGTGGTTCTTCATTTCAGTGTGAATTTTCTCATCTTTCCACACAAATTGAGTGAAATCCTTAGTGCATTTTTTCCTTAGATGGAGAGAAGTTTAAAGAGAATGGAAGGCCTCCAGCTGTTTGAGGCTCTGTCCTCAACGACAATCAAAATTCTCCATCTTTTCTTGTTCTTGGCACTTTCTGATTGAAATAAGATTCCAGCATTTATCTGCACCTGCAATTTTGACAAGAAAGGAAAATTTAAAAGACAAGTGAAAGAATCCTCTGAGGGAAGTCAGTGAGTCGACAGTAGTCAGATGCCTGTGAATCTCTTTTTGCATTCCTCCATCAATTAAGCTACAGTCACATATTGGAGAGCAGAACTTAAGTCTGTGAGTAGAAATGCAAAAATGTGCACTGATCAGTAGCAGCGACCTTCCTTTGGAGCGAATATTACTTGGAAAGCAGCTGATGATCCATTTGGCATTGAAATAGAGAGGATTTTGAGTCAAAGAGTTCACTTTAAATTATAGATTTGAGTTTAGTTGAAGGTCAAGCTTACCTTGCATGAATAAAATCTTCAGAGATTTTAGAATATACTCAGAAAATGCAGGCTATCTTGGGCACATAAGCATTTCCTTCAAGGGATAAAAGGGGTTTAATATTATTGCCCTTTGCATAATTATTGATCATATTAGCATAGGAGACACTGGAAAGGAAGACAGAATAACAGTCTGATGACCACTTTGATTCGTAGCAGCTACAACCATGAATTTAGACAGGAAGTTGCCTAGAGACCTGGGAAGATTGTTGAGGGAATTTGGTAGTGGCTGGTAATTTCATTTTGGCTCAACAGATGGCAAAAGTGACCCACTGAGAGGTGAAAGATTATTTAGCTAATACCTCATGACGTACATGGTCCCCCATTTCCAGGAATTTGGGAACCATTTTTGGGATCATAATACTGATTTGGTTGTCTGGGTGCATGTTACTTGACTCAAAGCTTCCTGGCAGTCAAGATGAAGAGGGAAATGTAGTGAGTTACAAACTCTTCATTTGGTGAGAGTAGGGGGATGGGAATGTAGTCTGCTCTCAAAGGGAACTGGGACATTCATAAGGATTAAAACTATTTGATTCATGACTGTAAGATTCTTTCCAAAAGCTATTACTTCACCTTGCAGATTAATGATTAGGATTTCGGAAAGTGTAAATGCACTCTAGAGGTTCGTGAACCTGTTAATAATATGAATTAACATCTTTTCCCAACTCCTCCCCCCATTGCTAATCTAAAGCCTGTGTTTTCTTCCATGGCTTGCTGAGTTAATTGGATTACACAGATAATCCTCCTCCCATAAAAGTAATCTCTGCAGGTTTTGGAATCTACATTCTGCTACATTTTGTAGGATTATCTCTTGGAGGCAACAGATTAGAAACACTGGTTGGTGCAAATAAACAGAAGTTTCTGCTGTAATCCCTTCCAGTAAAGAAGAGGCCCAGGGAGGCTTCTAGTTTATAATAAATGAAAGAATGGCAGATTAGCTGTCTGAACACCTGAGTGCAATCTCAGTATTGCCGCTAATTAGAAGTGTAATTTATGGCAAGTCACTTTACTTTGAGACTCAGTTTTCTATGAAAAATAAGGAGATGGTACTAGATCAACATTCCTCAAAATGTAGTCTAAGGAAAACCAGCATTTCAAAATGTTAATAGATTTTCCATGAATGAAGAATTGGAGATCTAGTTCATTTGGAGAAATCTACATACCATTATCTCCCTCCAGAGCATCATGATGCCCATTAGCATATAGCATGATTATTAAGAGTTCTGCAGTAAAGCGATGCTTTTATATATATGTGCATGTGTATATATGTGTGTATGTGTATCATATATTTTACACATATCATATACACATGTATTTTCTTTTTTTTGACTAGCAAGTAACATCTCTTCAGATCAAGGGACATGTTTTCCAGCCCATGGTTTCCAACAATGGGCCAGGACACATGTATTTTTAAATGCAGGAGTTTTCAAACTTATTTTGGCCATAGAACCCTTTTTTCTATAGGAAACTTACTAACTTCTGGAATATAGTTGTTAAACGTTGAGCTAGATTAGAGGTTCTCAAACTTTTTGTCTCAGGACTCTTAAAAATTATTGAAGACTCCAAGGAGCTTATTTTATGTGAGTTATTCTATTGTTATTAATCATGTTAGACATTAAAAATGATACACTTAAAATATTTCCTTATTCATTCAGTACAAATAACAAAAAAACCATATAGCATTGTTAATATAAATAACATTTTTTAAGAAAGTGATTATATATCCAAACCAAAAAGATATTGAAAAGAGCATGTTTTAAAGTCTGGTTTGGCAGGAGGCATCCAGATTCTTATATATGCTTCTGCATTAAATATGTCATGATATGTTGTTTTGCCGAAGTATATAAAGAAAATCCAGCTTTATGGACATACATATTTGGAAAATGGAGAATTCTAATAAAGGTGGAATATGAAATAATTTTTGAAATGATGACTCAAATATGAAATGAATTAATTTTCAATTTTGTTCCATCAAAATTTATCAGTTTATCTTACACTTTGAATGGATTATTTATACACTTATGACTTTATAATATCATATGTTCATCATTTGGAAAATATTGGTTTATTGAGTTATGCAGCTCTTCCAATTATTGACACATTTCATTATACAATATCAATTATGTAATACAAAATATATAACATCAAAAAAATCACATTTAATATCACCACATATCTATCAGAAAAGTTTTTTAAGTACCGGGAAACTGTCAAGCTCACTGTGGTGGGTATAGGTTTTCTAAACTCCAAAATGTTCTGTGAAAGCTTGAATTTTATCATTGTCAACAAATACTATCGTTTTTCCTTGAAATAGGCTAATTTAGTTATTTTTGAGAAGATATCTGCCTCATACTCAAGAGTGAAGAGCCACCGTTTGTCAATTGTTCTTTCACTTAAAAATGACGTCACATGATAAAATTGACTGGTTCAGCTTACAGCTCAGTAATGGCACAGTGCCGTTGCCCAGGATCGTACAAGGAATATAACAGATGACTTTAGGTACGTTCCATTTTGTCCCATTAGTGTATTAACTCAAGGATTAAGATTTAATAAAATAATTTTTATTGCTTTATCAAGGACATTCTTAAGGCACTCTGGCTCTTTTCTTTTGAACTGCTATTGTGTAGCAGTGAAGAACACAATGACCATAGAAGTTTCCTGCCACTGCTTTGATTCATGCTCAGTAACTAGCAGTTTCATCCACCGTTGCTTTTATATCATTAGTGCAAACGTCATCACAGTGAAAAAGACAAATCTGTCTTAGGATTATTGTGAAATCATCGTTGGCCTTATCAGATACCCCTGAAAAGGTCTTGGGGTCGATGGACTTCCCTTTAAGAACCGCTGGACTAGATCATCTGGTAGGTCCTGCTCAGCTTTAAGAATCTAAGGTTCAATAGCAATTCATTTTCATTTCCCACCTAGTCCTTTGTGTGCATTTTTATGCAGTTGTCTGGACTTTGGAGTTCAGTTTGTGACCTTAGAAAAAAGTAGAACAAAGCCTGGTGGTTAAGAGCATGGACTTTGAAGTCCAACTGGTTTGGTTTGAATTCTGACTCCCCTACTCCCCAGCTGTGTGACCTTGGGCAAGTTACTTAACCACTCAATGTCTTGGTTTTCTTATTTCTAAAAGGGGCATAATGAAAGTCTCTACTTCATAGGTTGTTGGAGTATTAAATGAACTAATTACACATAAAGTGATTAGAACAGAGACTGACACATAGCCAGCTCTCAATTAATGTTACCTGTTATTATGGTTATTGATGCATAGGAGGCCCTATGTTCCTGGCTTCAAAAGAGATTGGTTGTCCTGCCCAGAGGACTGCCAAGGCCCAACCCTGGTGGTCACTTGTCTCAGCAGCATCTTTATGTGGCTAATGTCCCTCTCTTTTGTATCCAAGCCAGCGTATGGGTGGGCATTTCTATTCCTTACACCCAGAAGAACCTCAAACAAGATGAGAGCCCATTTTGTATTATAAAAATGCCTCTTTAATGTGGCTTGGCAGATCTGTCATTTTAGTTTACTAGGAACTCCCTCAATTTTCTTTCAGTGCAGAAGAGTTTGTTGAAACAAAGCCTAGGGTCTTTAGCCTCTTGTAGTTTGATTTCTAGTCAGTTTCTAAGACTACAAGAGCCACTGATCTATCTGGTGAACACTTGGTAGTTGGGCACCTAATTAGGGACTTCCTTGTGCATGCCAAAGAAAAGTATTCAGATTTTTTTTCTATATTAAGAAATGTTTACAGAAGTATTTCCTATACTCCACTTCCAACAGTCCCAAGTCCACATCTGAAGATGATGATTGCCTCTTCTAGTGTTTTATTCTTCCCATCAGTTCTTTCCTCTTCTGTCTGCAAAACCGTAGCTACCTAGGGATGACCTTGAGATGCCCTTTAACAAGTCATCATCAATTGTAAGATACACCATTTCTCTAATTCCAGATTTTAGATGTGGAGGGAAAAGAAACACATATACATATATATATTTTTTAAATTAAAGTATCATTGATATACAATCTTATGTTGGTTTCAATTATACAACACAGTGGCTCAACAGTTACCCCTATTATTAAATCCTCACCCCTTCTAGTGTAGTCACTATCTACTAACATAGTAGGATGTTACAGAATCATGAATTGTATTCTCCATGCTATAGTACCATCCCCGTGACCAACTTATATTGTTATTGTGAACTGTTGTGCCCCTTTACCCCCTTCCCTCTTCCCCTCCACCCGACCCCTCCTCATTGGTAACCACTAGTCCTTTCTCAGTGTCTAGGAGTCTACTGCTATTTGAAACACATGTACATATTTTTTTTTATTTTGGTATCATTAATGTACAATCACTTGAACAATATTATGGTTACTAGATCCCCTATTATCCAGTCCCCCCACATACCCCACTACAGTCACTGTCCATCAGCATAGTAAGATGCTATAGAATCATTACTTGTCTTCTCTATAAATACTGCCTTTCCCATGTCCCCTGCCACTGCAATACGTGTGCTAATCGTAATTCCCCTTTACCCACCTGATCTCTCCCTTCCCACCCATCCTCCCCAGTCCCTTTCCCTTTGGTAACTGTTAGTCCATTCTTGGGTTCTGTGAGTCTGTTGCTGTTTGTTCCTTCAGTTTTTTTCTTTGTTATTCTACTCCACATATGAGTGAAATCATTTGATACTTGTCTTTCTCCGCCTAGCTTATTTCACTGAGCATAATACCCTCTAGCTCCATCCATGTTGTTGCAAATGGTAGGATTTGTTTTCTTCTTATGGTTGAATAATGTGTATATGTACCACCTCTTCTTTATCCATTCATCTAATGATGGACACTTAAGTTGCTTCCATTTCTTGGCTATTGTAAATAGTGTTGCGATAAACATAGGGGTGCATATGTCTTTTTCAAACTGGGCTGCTGCATTCTTAGGGTAAATTCCTAGGAGTGGAATTCCTGGGTCAAATGGTATTTCTATTTTGAGTTTTTTGAGGAACCTCCATACTGCTTTCCACAATGGTTGAACTAATTTGCATTCCCACCAGCAGTGTAGGAGGGTTCCCTTTTCTCCACATCCTCGCCAACATTTGTTGTTGTTTGTCTTTTGGATGTTGGCCATTCTATCTAGTGTGAGGTGATATCTCATTGTGGTTTTAATTTGCATTTCTCTGATGATTAGCAATGTGGAATGTACATATTTTTTTATAAAATTATTTCAATGCCAGAAATACTAAAGCAGAAAAACTCTTGAGTTTTAGAATTAAGAATATATAGTGCAAGGGGAAGGAGACTGAATGTCTTAATATTTTAGTGCATTGACACATATAGAAAAGAATGTTTATCTGATAAGTGGACTGTGTCTAGAACATATAAAGAACTCTTACAACTCAATAATAAAAAGATAAATAACCCAATTAAAAATTATCTGAAAAGACATTTCTTCAAAGAAGATACACGTATGGCCAATAAGCACATGAAAAGATGCTCAGTATCAGAGAAATGCAAATCAAAACCATTAGATACCACTTCATATTCAGCAGGATGGCTATAATCAGAAAGTCAGATAATAACAAGTTTTGAAGAGGATGTGAGAAAATTGTATCTCTAATGCATGCCTAGTGGGAATGTAAACTGGTAGAGTTACTCTAGAAAACAGACTGGTAGTTCAACAAGAAGTTAAACATAAAGTTACCATTTGATCCAGCTCTGCTTCTCTCTCACCAAGCAAGCTTCAGATTATTAATTCAGTATGACAGAGGGAAAGGGTGGAGTTTGGGCTGGGGGACTGGAACTACCTGGCTTCTGGAAAGAGGTAACCCATGTAAAAAGAATAAACAAATATTCAGATTTATATTTCAGTCTCTTGTGGGTTTAGTTAGCTGGAGTTTACCACCAAAAATCTGATCATCTCTGGGTTTGTTGATTAAGTCCATTTTCAAATACTGCAAGGTTGAGAGTCCGATGCTGGACTGTGATAAATTCCTCAAGACCTTCCAAGCCATGAGGTCTCTTGAAGGCCCAGTAGCTATCTTTCCCTGGATGACACCTATGACCTTTCTGCTCACACATCTTTCTATTACCAGTGTGGCATCATGATACATATGCTACATTGATCTTTAGCAGCCTGAGCAAGAATTCTACCAGTTCTGTGGGCCAACCAACCAGTTTTTAAGGGAGACCCTTAATTGCTACTGACTGATTTGACCTTATGAGTGTGGACCTGTGGTAATTTGTTTGGCTGCTTTGACTTGGGAGAATGAAAAATGCACTCAGAAATACCATAATGTTTGACCTTGCTGGGAGACCTGATGGCCTAGGACTTGTTACTAAAGCAATTCTGCGCATGTCCCTTCTCTCTGCCCTGCTTACTTGGCTGGTGAGAGTGTGGAGCAGTAGGCACAGGAAGACCCACTCTCAGCCCAGCAATGGAGAGGGAGATGGGTGGACCATCCAGAAGGTGGGATGACTTATATGAGCAAAGATGATGAAAGGCACACTTCGAGGCCGTATTATCTCCAGGGGGGTGGGGAGCTTTATTTATACAACAAAGACTTATTTACTTAGTTTTAATACTAGACAGAAAGCAAAGAAGACAAACCAGCCATTCTCTCAAAGGATTCACGTTCTGAAATATGGGTATGGTGAGGTGACCCTATTAACTTATCTGCTAATGGGGCCATCTAATTGTTTGCATTGTAGGACACATGGTCATTGGTGCTAAATATTTAAGTCAGGGTGTTGCTAGAAGGTTCAGAAGGTATGGGTCTAGGAAGGGTGAGAAGGACACAAATGATGATGAAGTTCATGTGCTTCAACGCTGAGGATGAGCACCCCGGGCAAGCTGAGCGGCAGAATTGGCAGGTGAGATTTACATATTGACTTGCATATACAGTCAATTTGCATGTACATATTCCATATGGACTATACCTTTCTTCTTCTCTAACTCAATTCAGGTACCCCCAAAGGGGTCACATGTTTTGGGAAACCCATAATAGCCACCTCATTTGCTAGAGTGCATAATGGGTGCCACACTGAGATGAAGACAAAGCTTGATTTTGGAGGACAGACAGGAACTGGGGTGGTGACTTTAGGCCTGTCAGAGGCTAAGAGAAAAGAGTTACAAGAAAATAAATTAGCAGAAAATTTGGGACAGAAGGTAAGAGGGAAAGGAGAGGCCCAGAGAGGAGAAGCTGCTCAGAGGTTGGGCAACAAGGGGTAGCGGGGGCCTTTCAGGAGCTCTTTGCAGCAGAAGCCCAGCTATAGGATGGATAGGGTCTGTACAGCATCTATTTCCATTTCACCAGACTCTGTTGTTGTTTACACTTTAAAATATTATGAGGTACAGCAGAGAGAGAGGAATGGTATGAAAGCAGCAGAAGTTTGACAGTAACAAATATAACTAGGTGGCAGAATGAAAACAAGAAGATAAGAATAGATGAGGATATTAAGAAAAACAAGGTATTTCTTTAAAAAAGAGGAAGAGAAACTAAAGTCAAAAGAATTTAAAGAAGATGAATTTTACTAAAGCACTGGGAATTGGAAGCTGGCACAAGACGATTACTATTCACAGAGGGCAGATATAGGTTGCGGGGACCAGAAGCTTCAACAGTTTTGGGAGGGGCCTTTAGGAAGACTACAATATGAAATCAAAATTAGAAGCAGGCCTTGGAGGGTGCCCCTGCTGGGGTTGGGCCCCGAAGCTTAAACTCCAAGAGTGTCACAGTGAATCCTTTTGCCATGATGTGGTTGGGGCTCACTGATCCCCCAACACCACCTCACCCCTCTAATTCACATTCCACACGGCTCCCAGTGCAATTTGTAGAAGGTCTTCTTCACCATCCTTACAAGCAGCCCATTGCTCATAGGCATATGTGAAGCTCCTTAGCTGGCATGCAAGACCCTCCATGGGCCAGCCTGGGCCCTCTCTTCCCCTTTGCACATTAGAGGTCACCAACCCCCATTACTTGCTACTCTCCCAGTACCCCAGCACTACCAACACTCATTCTATTGCCTCTGCCTGGAATGTCTGCCTACTTACTTACACTCTCCACTTCTTCTTTCTACTCATCCTGGGTGGGGGTATCTACCAAGACTCGGTGATCTCATAGCTTTCTGCATTCTTTTATCACAGGACTTTGCATGTGGTATCATATTGACCTGTTACTATCTGCTGCCAGCTTCCAGACCATATACTCCAGCTGGTAGTTAGAAGCATGCTTGCTGGAGCAAACTGCCTGGCTTTAAATTCTGGCTACGCGTCCTTGAGCAAGTAGCTGAACTTCTCTGATAGTTCCTCACTTGTAAGAGGGGAATAATGATAGTGCTTACCTCATAGAGTTGGGTTGCAGTTGTCAAAGGAGACAATGCATGTGTAGTGCTTAAACTGGTACTTGGACAGTGATTGGTGGTGCCGAGCTCTGTGGCTTGGAGAATGGGGACTTGGATCCCCTGTGCCTACCATGGTGTCTGCTGTTTAGGAGGCATTACTGAAGTGAGCCTAAACATATACTTTAGATTAACCTTTAATATAACCTGGGGATGATCCACTTAAATGATGAGAAATGAACATTATAAGATGCTTTCCCCCCAAAAATGGAAATAGCTATTTTCTTGAGATAAGAAGAAATCATGCTAAAATGCAAAAATCAAAGAATAAAGTAAAGCTAGGGTGACCCTCTAAATTATCATATAAACAGAAGTATTTGATAAACTGAACAGGAGTAAAGGAGTGTTCTTTTAATTAGACTGCCCTAGGCAAACCAGGGGACATGGACACCCCACTTATAAGCTCTGTTCCCCAAAGATGGACATGGTTAGCATTTTTGTTACATAGCCTTCTAGTCTTTTTTAAATTCCTACTTATGCTGTAAATACCATTTTCTAACCTGTTTTTCTTTTACTTAACAGTATGTCCTGAAATGCTTTCATGTCAATAAATAGAGGTCTTTACCATTATTTTAAGTGACTGCATACTACTCCATTCAGATGTACCATAATTTATTTAACTCATCCTGTCTTGATGGATATTTAGATTGTTTCTAATTTTTGAGAATTATAAATTATTTATAAAGAGATTTCAAGTTGCTTATTATCTCTGTGGATTCAAGTTTTGCTGGGACAATATCCAGGCATACAATTATTTTCTGAAAGGTGCTTTGCCCTCCACGGTTTCTGTGTCTGTCACGTGCAGGGGCTTAGTTACTATCTTGTGGACTGGCGTATGCAAAGAGAAGTTAGCATATCCTCCCCCTCAATTAAATGGGATTTAAAAATAAACCTTTTTATTAGAACAACTAAGCATAAATAGTAACTAATACTACTGACACTTGTATTTAAATAGGTGACACACAATTTAGTGAAGAAGTAAAGAACCATGAATGCTGATGTTTAATAGGTACCATTCCTACTGGGCCTTAATTCTATTTCTGCTCAAGTAAAATATTTCATTCATTCATTCATATATTCATCAATTTAAAACTACTAATCACACTCTTGTGCTGGTCATAGAGAAGCTTTTTGCAGTCTAAATCAAATACAGCAAAAGCTCATTTAGGTGGGTTCCGTTGGTTTGTTAAAGAACTTTTATTGCATTCATATTTGGTGTCATTCATTCAAATACTTCATTTTAATCGAGAATACTGGTTACTCTTTCTGCCAGTTTTATCTTCCATGGAACTCTGAGGCACACTAGCTCTTGGCAATCCTCAAGGGATATAGCCAAGTGAACTTTGTAATCTCCAAATTTAGGAACTCCACAATAGTACTTCTCAAGGAATGTTGTGTAGATGAAAGCTGGAAGAGAAAAACAAAGCTGTGCTGAAATGCTGATGCTAGGCCAACAGAGAACCTAACAGGTCCCAGTGGCATGGGGGGCTGAGGATTTCTGGGTGGACGGACTATTTCACAATTATTTCAAAGCAGGATAATGAGCCAAGACTTGAGAGCATAATGATAAAAAGACAAAGAGAGCTCAAAGCCAAAATGGAGAGATACATGAGAAATATTTTGGGCAAAATTCTAAAGATGACCAAGCAAAACAGAAACAGGCCTATATTAGGCCCTACCTTAAAACTTATGTGATAAGAAGTAGCCCTAGGGTGAGCATATCAGTTTTCTATGGCTGTGTAACAAATTGCCCCCAAATTTGTGGCTTAAAACAGCACCCATTTATTATCTCACAGTTTCTGTGGGTGAGAAGTCTGGGCACAGAATAACTTGGGTCTCTTCTCTGGTATCTCACAAAGCTGAAATCAAGGTGTTGTCAGGGCTGCACTCCCATCTGGAGCTCAGGGTTCTCTTCCACAATCATTCCAGGTGTCAACAGAACTCAGCTCCTCATGGCTGTAGGAATGAACCCATTTTCCTGCTCATTATTGGTAGAGGTTGCTCTTGTTCCTAAGACTGCTCTCAGTTCCAAGCTGCATGACTCACTCCACAGACAGCTCATAGCCTGGCCATTTGCTTCTACCAGGCCAAAGGGAGAGTGTCTATTGCTGCTTCTTGTCTCTTTTCAGGGCTCATCTAATTAGGCCAGGCCCATCCAAGGTAATCTCTTTTGATTTTTTCAAAGTCAAAGTCAACTGATTAGGACTCCAATTACATCTGCATAAATCCCTTGTGCCATATGGGATTCCATCATATTTATAGGTCTGGTTTGCACTCAAGGGAAGGGTGTTATATGGGACATGTATACCAGGGGACAGAAATCTTGGGGACATCTTAGAATTCTGCCTACCACAATGAGATAACCCAAAACAACTAGAAAAATCATTTTTATTGTGTGACTTAAGTCACTTGAGTTCTTAAACATGAATGCAGTAAACATAATGCATGCCGATGCAAATGTTCAGGTAATAATAATTACAAACCTTTGAACAGCAGAACAAAAGTCTCCAGGAGCCATGTCACTGGGCCATTACCTTGGTTAAAGTCCCAGGTTGAGGGAGCAGTAGAGGAGGGGGAACGTGGCAGGGTTCAAGTGGAGAGAGCATTCTAGTTCTTCCTGCTGCGGTCAATAAGCTCATTATCTATCAGTTTAGTGCTGAGGGACCATCCATGTTAAAGACCATTGGCAATGCCCAGGCCCCTAAGAAGGTCTTCAGGGAGTAAGCTTCTCCAGAGGATGGTCAGGCTGGTATGTGGTTTCTGGGCCATGTACGGGTGTGTGGAGTGGTGTGGTGGGGAGGAAGGGGGAAAGTTCAGTTCAACCTTCAATACCAAGATAGGGGTGCCTGTCGTTAACCCCCACACCCACTCCTAAGGGGCAGACAGTCAAGAGATTGCATCTGAAAAGCCACTGCTGGGGGGCTAGCTCTACCCTAGAGCTTCTCCCCTCTTACTTGGCAGAGGTTCTTGTACGTGAGTCAGTGAAGTACCATGTGGAAGCTTCATGAGTATTATCACCATCTTACACAAGACTACTTTTTTTTCTTAAGCCTCAAGCTGCTAAGTGCTCCATCACTATAAACTTCAACATTCCTTCAGTGGTCAACATCGAGGGAGAGGAGAAGTAGGGGCATGTTATGCTGTTCTGATTCTAAACAGATGCCCTCCCCAGCCAAACTTGAGCAGTGGAAGAGGCTGGGGAGGGAGCAGGAATCATGCAAACTGCTTAGATAAATCCAGATGTACAGACTTGGGCTTCCAGTTCAGCACATTTGATGTCCCAGCCTCTAAAATGCCTGTCTGTGGCAGCAGGCCACTGTTCTGTGCTGTATGTGGAGCTGGTTAAACTCATGTTTGCAAAGCTGATGGACAGACTTCTATTTGCAGCTACTAAATGCCATCAGTATCAGAAAAAGGTCTTGGTGGGACCAAAAAGCAGCAAAACTGAAATGCCAGAGTCTGCAGGCACTTAAACCCCTTGCACCCAGGAGCCTATAAACAGTGGAGCAGTGGAGATGTCTGCTGGGGGTACAACCTCTGAGTTTTATGGACGCCCTAATGCTGGGTTCACTCACTAGGTGCGATGTGAAGCACCCTCCTTGCAGTGCTCAAGACTTACGTAAATGCCTCAGGAGGTGGCAACTTGCTCAGCTTATGGCCTTAAGAGTTGCTCATGAGGAGTGCTATGTTAGAGGTGAGCATTGAAGGTTAACTGCTTTCTCTGCATGGAGGCCTGGACTGGAAGATTAGAAGAGACTCATTCTATACCTGTCCTCTAATGTCCTACTATTTGCCAGGGACTATTCCAAATGATGTATGTAGGTATGGTTATCCCTATTTTACAGATGGGGAAGCTAAGGCATAGAGAGGTCAATCTTTTGAAGCCATATGAATAATACGTGGCAGAACTGGGATTTGAACCAAGTCGGTGCAGGGTCAGAGTCCTCCTGCCCTCCTGCTGTGCTGCCTTATACATAGAAAAGAGCACTTACAGAATTTGGCACTTTTTTTCAAGGCAGGTAATACAAACTGGGTAAAAACATCTAGTGCCTGGGTGGTAATGACTGGCCTAAGGAAGTGTCCTTTTCCCTCTCCAGTGCACAATGCCTGCAGGTTTACTGATGGCATCATTACTGAAATGCCGCTCTCCACTTCACGGCTATTGGTACTTGAAGCGCCAGATGGCTGTCCTCAGGGTTCACTGCAGCTGAGCATAAATATAAAACCCGCCATTTCTAAGGAGGGCCCCGACGATGCCCAGGTGTGTGGTTCTGGAGCAATTTTGCCTCGAGTAAATCAGTAGGTCCATATTAGAAGACACGTGTTAATTTATTGCAGCAAGATTTTATGTCTTAGTCAGTCATTAGCAAAATTTCGTACCAGAAAGTCTTTCCTCTTTAATCTTGGTGGGATTGGTATTACACATAACTCGACTATTAAGACAAGAATATCTTGCAGATAGGGAGGTCGTTAATCTAAAGGGTTTTTGCAGTGTGAAATGCAAATGCTCGGTGACAGGTATGCCAAGATCCCCCAAAGCCTTCTTAATCCGCCATAAAGGGATCTAAGGAAAGGTTTGATTGTTTTGTTAACACAGATAAGAAGCCCTTCTGCAGCTCAGCTTTCTTTGCAGCTCCAGTTCCTTTACCATTTGTTCAGATAAACTTTCCAGCCCCCAGAGGGCTGGTTAATCAACACCTTCTTTCCCTCTGTGTTCCCAACAACAGACCTGGGATTTGGGGTCTACATTCACAGAAGGTGAGGGGAAAGCAAAGATGCCCTCTCTCTCCAGTGTCTCCTCTGTGAGCCTCTGTGACCAGCTCTTTCTCATGGATTCCTCCTCCCTCTGGGGCAGCACATATGGATGTTTCTTTATAGGTTGATGGTGCCACTAATCACTTCTGCAACACAACAGTGTTGACGCATGAATCAGCCTTGCGGCAAGCTAGGAGTCAGGAGGCTCAGATTCTAACCCAGCCCTGCCACAATGTAGCTGTGTGACTTTGGGCAAGTCATCCCTGTTGCCTCAGTTTCCCCAACTGGGACTAGCGACTGCTAAAGTCCTTTCATCTTTAAAGATGATCATGTAACCTCTGCTCCACAATGGGTGAGTTTTCAATGAAGGATCTCACAATTAACTCACTTTATTCTGTGTGTTATGCTGCCTAACGTTTGTTAGCCAGACAGTTTTCTGGTAGAGAGTAAATGCTAAAAGGGTGGGCTCTGGTGTTGGACTGCCTACTTCAAATCCTGGCTCTCAGTGACTCTGGGCAAATTTTGTAACCTGTCTGTGACTTAGTTCTCACATCTAGTAATAGTCTGGAGCTTGAAAAGAAGAGATGAGATTTAAATAAGCTAATGTGCCCAAACTACTTAACACAATTCTTAGTATACACTAAATACTAAATGCTAGCCAAATTAGTAACTTTATTATTCTTTATAATTTGGAAAAACTATGAGTTAAATTTCTATTACAAGTATGACCACATCCCCTACCAAAACAAATGATTATTTGTTTAGAGACTGGTGTGGAAAGGTATCAAACCTCCTCTTCCCCCTACCCACTATGCCCCAAGTTCTTACAAGAATGTTCCCTCGCTTGGGAGGTTAAAGATGAGGACAGGAACATCTTTGGGTTTTGCAGTAGGCCTCCCCAGGCTGGCCTACGATCTGTTCCTGTCCTACCTTTCTGGAGTCCATAGATGCCCACCCCCATCTCCCAAGCTCCGGACTGTGTGCAGCAATCTGGCTTGCCTACTCTCAAAACCTGTGGAGCACTTGTAGAATCTTCAGTGGTCTAGAGGAAGCAAGGGATCTTTGTGTCTTTCTTTTCTCCCTTATCATTTTCTCTCTCTCCTCCTTGGCTCCCCTCACCAATTTTCCACCCCAGGGAATGCCTTCCGGTTCCTCTTTCCATCTTCTTCCCTCATCCACCAAGAGCCCCCCAAGGACTCATCCACAGTGGTCTCGGCTTGGTGCCTTGCAAAGAGAATTCTGTCCTTCTGCACCTTTCAGGAAATGATCAGCCCAAAAAGTTTAGGAAAAAAATTCATTATCTTTAATGGGGTTTTGTTACCAGCCCAGGCCCGGAGGGACCCGATTTCCCAGGAAATCTAAATTAATAAATGCCCTACCAAGGGGTGTGGAGGTGGGAGAGGGAGGCCAGCCAAACAGATATAATTTCCCTTTAAGCTTTGCAATGAAGGGCGAGAGTCTTAAAACAGAAAACCTAAGATGCTGTCTAGCTAGGAAAAAGGATTTAAAGCATCCCCAAGAACCCCAAGACTGTTTGGAACCCATTTTGAACAAAGTGGAAATATTTGGATGAGTGAAATGGCTGCTCTCTTTTAATTGGCATCTGGTTGGTCAGGGACTGCTATCTACGACCATGAGAGGGTTGTCAGGAAAATCAGTGTATAGAACATTTCACTAACAAATTCCTAATTTCTTCTGTGCCAGCCTCAAAACTTACTGTACTCATTTTGGCTCTTGAATGAAAGATCAACTGGCTGGTACCTTTGGGGTCTCAGAAGAAGATTTAGAGAGGTTTGTCAGTCTATTAGAAAGCAGAGGGAGCGGTTCTTCCCTTCAGCTGTAAACTCTGGAGAAGTCTATTAGAAACTCTCCCTGCAGAGCTTGAGTCTCCTTCCCCTTTGATCCAATCACCCCGGGTCATTAGGCTGGTTGAACACCACATCAGACTGTGCACTGTAAATGATTAAATGCAGAAACATGCGTGGTCACCTGATTCAACCCCAGGAGGAAGTGGTGATGCAGAGGATGTCTGACTTGGTGCCGCACTTCTTGCTGACAGCCAGGATTCTAAAACTGCATCTCTAGTCCCAGCCTGGTCCTCTGAGCAACAACCACACATTTCAAAGTACCACCATCCTGGCATTTGCTGCACCCCACAAACTCCACTGCGTGAATGCTGAAATCAGAGCCTACCCCTCCAGGCCAGCTCTTCCTTGTGTCCTTACATTTCAAGTCTATACTTGCAATCTTCAAGCCACTGAGGGTGGCAGGTGATATTCTCCAATAAAGGCCATGTTAGTTTCCTAGGGCTGCCGTAACAAATTGCCACAAACTTGGTGGCTTCAAACTGCAGAAATGTATTCTCTCACAGTTCTGGAGGCTGGAAGCCCAAAACCACGGTGTCGATGGGCCCATGCTCCCTCTGAAGGCTCCTTACTTGCCCCTTCCAGCTTCTGGTAGCTCCTGGTGTTCCTTGGCTTGGGTAAGCATGACTCCAGTCTCTGCCTCTGTCTTCACATGGGCTTCTCTGTGCATCCGTGTCCTCTGTTTCTGTGGGTCACCTCCTCTTTTCACAAGGATGCTAGTCATTGGATTCAGGGTCCACCCTAATCCAGTATGACCTCATCTTAATGACATCTGCAAAGACCGGATTCCCAACTAAGGTCACTTCCTGAGGTCCTGAGTAGATATGAATATTTGGGGGGGCACCATTCAACCCAGTACAGGCTACACAATCTTCCCTATCCCATATCTACTTCGAAAATCTTGCCACTCTCCCACGAAGAGGTGAAATCTTTGCCCCCTCCTCTTGAAATGGGTGGGCCTTTGTGATGGTTTCAACTAACAGAGGGTGGCAGGAGCAGTGCTGCTGACTTCCGAGGATAGGTCATAGGAGACATACAGCCTTTACCTGCCTCCCTCTTGGCATGAGCCACCATGCTCCGAGGAAGCCCAGGTGTACGGAGGGGACCGGGGAGAGAAACTAAGGCCCCCAGCCCTCAGCCCAGCTGAGCTCCTAGCAGCTGCCAGCACCGTGTGCCAGGGTGTGAGCTGCTCTGACTGATGCTTGGGGAGCACAGGTGAACCTTCCTGCTGAGCCCTGCCCAGACTGCATATTTATAAGCAAAATAAATGTTGATTTAGGCCCTTAAATTTGGGGGTGGTTTTTATTAGTGTTAGGGCCCTGGAACACAGAGCTGCTGACACCATTGGAACGTTATCCCTCCTCCATTCTCAGTGCCCTTTTCTAGCTCTGACCACTTAGTCCCCAAGTCTCTTCCTTCCTCCTGCCCCACAGAGCAGGGGACCTAACTCTTTCACTCTGGGCTGCATCCTTAGCATCTCAGCTGGCCTCTGGGCTTTGGTCACGCCTTCCTCCATTCTTGCCAAGTGGTCTCTTGGGCACAGTTAGTCTTGCCACTAGCCCGCTCAAAAGTCACTGATGGTTCTCCAAGGTTCACAGCCGTTCCCACATTTCTTAACTGAAACATAAAAATTCTTTAATCTGGTCTGTTTACCTTTCCTGCCTTATCTCCTAAATCTTCTCCCTAAGGATTCTGTGCTTCCAACAAACCAGACTATTCACCCTTCCCAACACACCTTGAGCTCTCCTGCCTTAGTAACTTGGTTTACCTTTTCAACATATAATAATGTTTTTTGAGTATCTATTCATGCCAGACAATGTGCAGGAAATGGGAATACTGGAACACCACCCACTTCCTATCTTCTCACATCAGCTTACTGAAATTCTACCCATTTTTCCAAGGCTTAGTTCTAAACCTCACCTCCTCCAGATCCCTTAGCCAAAAATGATCTTTGCTTTCCTCTGAATTCTTCTTACATTTTGTTCTCCAAACTAAACGACCTGCAGCTCCGTAAGTACACCAGAAGCCTCTTGGCCCTTGTGCATGCTGCATGTTTTTCCTTCATCCTTTTCCAGCTGGCTAACTCTCACTAACCTTCATACCTCAACTCAAATATCATTCTCTTTTGAGAAATTTTCTGTGATGCCCTCTGTCTGGCTTAGATATCCCAATGCATGCCGTAGGCCCAGAATGGATCCCATGTCTCTCTGTGTGGCCCCGGCAGGGCATGAACTAGGGTTTTTACTCTTGTATCCCATGTACCCAGCCCATAGAAAGTGCTCCATAAATGTTTGTTGAGTGCCTGAACGTTGAATACATGAGGAATTCACTAGAAAGATCTCAAGGGCCTTTTGATATGGCAGGTTATAGGAAAAGGATTTGGAAATGAGACTTCACTTAGCCATTAAACGTTCATGGCTGTATTTCAGTTTCCTCGAGTTGGCTTTTGAGCTCAGCTCCAGGTAAAGGGACTCCTATTATGTACACCCTTCATTGGCCCCAAGCATTTGTTGGTAATGAAGAAACATTTTAATCAGAAGACATTTGATTTAGCATTTTGCTAGTTGTTCTTTGTTCCTTGTGTGAAGTTTTATCTCTTCCAAAAAATTATAGATTTTTCAAGCATAGGGACTGCATAGTCTATTTCTTTTGATTCCCCCATGTTCCCGATTTTGTACTGGGAACATAAAAGCCCCTCAATATTTATTCAACAGAATTTTATGGGAAGACATAACTAACCTCTCCTCCAAATTACTGTTGGTGTCCTTTGAAAATCACTGCTTTTGTGTGTATAAACCTAAAAGCTGCTTCTGTGCCTTGAATGGGTAATGAAGCACTTAGACTTGTTGGATTGTTGGGAGAAGTGAATTCTAAAGAGAGTTGCATTCTAGGAGGAATTCTCCATCTCACACTCCTTAAGGTGTCTTTCCTTTTGGAAATAGGATTGCGAACCCTGAGTTTCCTGGGATGTCATTATACATCCTGCGATTTAATCATCTAAGACTTGCCCCACCCTGCTAAAGTGACACTGGGGACCACGAAGACATTGCTGTGGGAGAGAGGTAGGCTCTTCAAAAAAATTTGAGTCTCAAGCTATTTAAAACAGGATGTATAATGACATTAGACCTCTCTTAGGCTCTAATATTAACTCTCAAGAGCATTTGCTCAGGGATTCATCATCCTTTTATTTTGTAATTCCTGGGTCTTACTCAATATTATGACTCTAGGGGAAAAAAAATACCGTGACTAGTACTTGAAATGCTGGCACCTAAAGTATCTTGAGTTAATGTTACTTGCAGTTTTATCTAGGAACAATTCTGCCATGAAATACTCAGCTGTAAAAGAAACGAGACTACTGAGAAGGATTCTTTTGAGTGTCTCTGGCATGCAGAGAGGCGATGGGGATCTGTGTGTGTGCATGTGGGAAACCGAGGGGGGATGGTAAACGGTGTGCTACCTTTCCTTTAAGAGCACGTCCTTTTATTCCTGACACTTAAAAAGACACTGTCAAAAAGATGTTTTACTGATTTGACTTTCTGTGCAGGAGAACGTGCAACAGTTACCTAGTAAGTGGTTTTATAGGGAGTTTCACCCACACGTTATAATAAACTGAGCCCGAAGATAACATATCTTTTGTGCTTTTACAGTGCTTGGATGATAACTGTGAAAAATTATCTAGTGGAGGTTAGCAAACTGTATCTGTGGTCTTTTTCTCATGACCTCTGTATGATAAAGTTTACTATCTTGGAGCATGATGCATTGTCAAATAATAGGTTTGCTTGTCTGGCCAACAAGAAATAATTGAGGAGTGTTATAGTTTTACAATCTATGTTTCAATGACTCTCCTGCTTTTGAGTTGTTAGACCTGAACAAAATGGGTCAATGTTGAAAGAAAAAAGTTTTTTTTTTCTCTCTCCCCCCTCTTCTTTATGGAGGTGTTTTGAAAGGGGGAGTTGGGACATAGGCCTTGACTATGATAATTCTGTGCTTCGGCCTCCCTGGCTTTGAGTTTAGGGCTTGAAGTGGGAGATCTTGGTCCTAGTTTAATGACTAAGAGTGAATTTGGATTTGTGTTACTGACAAGTATCTATTGTGCACCTTGTATTCCTTCTGTCCTTGGAGAGAAAATAGGTGAACAAGCTTATTTTGGTTTAAAGATTCTTTGGGTATCAGATTTATGTCTTTAAGGAATGATTTTCCCTGCACATTCTTAAGACTTCTTGGGAACAGATCAAACCTTGGACGATCTGGATGCTCTAGGACACGTAGCACATTAAAGAATGTTTGGTTTTTGTTACACTCCATTTTCTTTGGGGCTAGGTCTTGGCCCGCATTTTGCACAGTGTGTTCCATGTAACACTATTTCCATGATATGCTTTGTGGTGATGTGACTTTGGGAAACACAGGGCGTCTAATGATGAGCATTAGCATAGGAATGGCTCGAAGAAGTCCAAAAGTAGAGAAGCGCCTTACCTCTGGCATTTCCCAAAGGTGATCATGAATCCCACCCCACCCCCAACAACCTGCAGAGCTACCGTGCTGCACACTGTGTTTGGGGGAATTTTGAAAAACAGAGGTTTTGGTGACTTAGAAACAGCCATGATTCTTCCCAGAAAGAAATAATTGAGAGGCCAGTCACTGCTCAGTGACCTCCCTCTCTCCCCACCAACACATACACATATGCACTTTCTTAGAAATGTCTTTTTCTAAAGAGTTATTAAGATTTACAATCTAGAGCTTCCCTGTGTATAGAAAGAGTTATTTCACTGTTATAGGGGCTAAGGAGCTTTTTAGGAAAATAACATAAGTAAGATAAGTGGTTAGGATTTATAGTTGTATAGGAATGTTTGATGGACTTTATTTGTGTTTGCTGATGGTAGTGTTTACTAAAAATGCAAGGAGGGCATAAAGGACTGGTATCCAAAATATACAAAGAACTCTTAAAACTCAACAGTAAGAAAATAACTCAATTAAAAAATGGGTCAGCCCTTAATGGACCCTTCATCAACAACATATGTAGATGGCAAATAAGCACATGACAGGATGCTTCCCATCATATGTCATCAGGGAAATGCAAATTAAAACAACAATGAGGTGTCATTACATGGTCATTATATCGGTCAAAATCTGAAACACTGACAACACCAATTGCTGACAGGGATATGGAGCAACAGGAACTTTCGGTCATTGCTAGTAAGAATGCAAAATGGTACAGCCACTTTGGAAGACAGCTTGACTGTTTCTTACAAACTAAACATAATCTTAACCATACGATCCAGCAGTTGTACTCCTTGGTAATTTACTCAAAGGAGTTGAAAACATGTTAGCAAAAAAACCAGCACATAGATGTTTACAACAGCTTTATTAATGGTTGCCAAAATCAAGAAGTAATTCATTTATCCTTCCGTAGCTAAAGTGACAAACTATGGTACATCCAGACAGTGGAATATTATTGAGTGCTAAGAAGAAATGAATTATTTAGTCATGAAAAGATATGGGGGAATATTGAATGCATGTTACTAAGTGAAATAAGTCAACCAAAAGTTACATACTATATGATTCCAATGATATGACATTCTGTAAAAGGCAAGACTATGGAGACAGTAAATCTTAGAAAAAAATGCAAGGAGCGGCCTGTTGGGTGTGGGGAGAAACTACTCTAAAAAACAAGAGTGTTAGGTGTGATTGGCCAAATTCAATAATAGGTCTCTGGGGATCAAAAGGGAGCAGTGATCCTTTTCTGGTGTGCTGGCGGCTACCTGCATGCAGCACCCTAGTGGTGGTTCCTTCCTGCAGAAGGAAGGCTGTATGTGTCAAGATCAAGGAACCTAACACTTCTGGGGACATCTCTGAGAGATACTAACAGAGAGCAGGACAGCTGTTAGACGGTCCAGCATACAGTGACAATGACAAGGCCCCATGGAGTGTGACTCAGAGCCAAGAAGTGAACAATGATAGAGGCTTGGACAGTGGTCTGGGAGAGCATGAAGATGGTCCTCAGAGATGAGCACTGGCAGCTGTGTGGCATGGGAAGCAGCAGGATTTAGCTGCGAGTGCCGTGGGCCCTCTCCGCACCCCCTAGGGGTGAGGAATTTGAAAGCAAGCCTTGGGTCTAACAGAAGCTAGCTCGACTCTGTTGGTAGGACTTAATTTTGCCCACAGGGTAAATTCCATAGACATCCTTCCCATTACTCAAGTAATGACACTTCTGGCCAATCCAGCCCAACTGTTTCAGACAGAAGAGACAAGTGCTCAGGGTGTGCAGCTGGGACGTCACACAAGAGCCCGTAGGATGGTGTGTTAGTCATATATGGCTGTGTGACAAATCACCACAAATCTCAATGACTCAAAACAATAATAGACACTTATAATCTCACACAGTAGGTCAGGAATTTGGGAACAGTTTAGCTGAGTGATTCTGTCTCAGAGACTCTCATGTGATCTGAGTCAAGAAGTCAGATGAGGCTACAGCCATCTGAAGGCATGACAGGCAGGGGACCCACTACCAAGATGGCTCCCTCACAAGGCTGTGGGCAAATCCTCAGTTCCTGGCTGGCTGTTGGCAGGAGGCCTCAGTTCCTCAGCGTGTAGCTCTCTCCATAGAGCTGCCTGAATGTCTTCATGAAGTGGCAACAGGTTTTCCCTGGAGTGAGTGATCAAAGGAAAAACAGAAGAGGTCACAGTGCCTTTTGTAACCTAGCCTTAGAAGTCACACAAACTGCCACTTCACTATATCTCTTTGTCAGAAGTGTGACACTAAGTCCAGCTCACACTCAAGGGGAGGGGTAGTAAGCTGTACCCTTTGAAGAGAGAAGTATCAAAGAAATTGTGGACACATTTTAAAACCACTTGTGTTTAATCCCCTCAATAGGTTAAAGGGTTAACAGAGAGTGTCAGGAAGCATCTGAGGGAAGGACTTTATTTGGAGAAAGGTGTGGATAAATTTGCTGGCCTGCCCAGAGGTGAAATCTATTGTGAGTCATAGAAATTCACTTTTATTTATTTTGAAGTCAAAAGATGGGCTCCAGACATGACTGCTTGTTAAATTGGATGAAATTAAAAATAGCTTAAACGTTTGGGAAGAGGGGGGAGATGATTAGTTCTCAGGATATATTAAATGTCCTCACATGAGAAGGGAGTCAGCTATTGGGAAGGGCTGCTTTGGAAAACATATGCTGTGTCAAACTCCGCCAGCAGATGCAGAATCTGCTGCTAAAGTTAGCTTCCTGAGAACAGAGCTGGATGGGCTGCCATCACAGATGTCTCTGGAACCAGCACCCGAGACAAATATAATTCTTACCACTGGAAAGCCAGGCCCCACACAAGAGCCTTCTCACCCTGGTGGAGGGGTTGAAGGGAGGTGTGAAGGCAGATTTATGACCCCAAATGCAGACTCTTCTGTGATTCTGGAGGATAACAGATGATTTTAAGCCACGAGGTGTCCTGGTATTTTGCATTTCTAAATTTGAGAATCCCTCATAAGGTGAATTCTTGTTACTTAAAGCAGAACCCATGCTATGTAAAATCCAAGGCCTGATTGGAAAGGTTTTAAAAAAAATGTATTTGAGATTTTTAGTCTGAAATGTTGAAAGCAGAGGAGATGAGATAAGTGTTCCAAGTGTCTCAAACAGTAAAAGAAGTTAGAAAACTATAATAATGAGAAATGATTTAAATTATTTCATTAGCTCAGGAACCAAATGCTTTTCCCAAATAAGAAGGGGACCCAATGGCAGATGACTGACAGATGATGTCATGTGCGGAGCTTCCAATTCGTTATACAGCAGAATTTAGTGGGTTTCACTGAATTTGTCCATAGGGATGCCTCACAAAAGAAGGATTCTCTGATAAACAACACTGGGGAATGATGCAAACACACTTCCTCTCTTGAAGAGACATGGGGCCCTTCAGCATTTTAGTGGCCTTCAGAAGCCCTTAAATGAAGAAACCTGTTCAGTTTAGTTTCGCTCCTTATTTCCCAAATATATAACCATGGATTTTTTTTCCCCTCTAAATTCTATTAATCTCCAGCTCGTAATCTATGCCTTTAGAATGTCAGCTTCACAAGGGCAGGGCTTTGTCTGTTTTATTCATGATTATAGCCCCACAGCCCAGAACAATGCCTGGAATTGTTCACAAGATCTTGTAATTCTTGTGAGAATAACTAAATGATGTGTACCTCAACTGCAGATGTACCATCTTCTATAGATGTGGAGAATCAGATTCTTTGCCCAGATACCAGCTGTGAGGTTTAGGGGAAAGAAATCTGGTCTATAAATTTATGTGAAAATGGTCTAATTACTGCCTGTGTCCCGTGGAACACATGAGGTGCTCAATAGATAATCACTGAATAAATGAATGAACAAATGGATACTAGGAAACCAGTGTTCCTTAGAATACACATAGGGAAACACTGCTCTAAAGACAGGAGACTCCAGGCAGGAGGGCCCACTGGTTAATGTTTCCAGTAGATGGAGGGGGTATAAGAAAATAAAATCTCACCCGGAAAAGAAAGTAACTAAAATATTAGAGTTGAAAAAAAGTCCAATTGATTTATGACTGATGATTAGGGCTTACTAGTGTCTGTGTTCTCATCAGTTAAGATTTATCTGATAAAATGTTAGAGAATTTCATTATGAGACTGTAGAGAGCAAACAAAAATCTCAGTGCAATGTTTAGTCATCTCACTTAGCTATGGCGGTTCCTGAGAAGGGAAGTCCCGGGGCTCCTGAGCGGGGAGCTCAGCAGCTCCCCGGGCTGGCCGTCGCTCTGCCGGCCTGGATTGGGGTCCCTCTTGGACATGACAAGTTGAATTCCGGCAGTGCTGGATCATGACCGGAGTTCCGGAGGACTTGGGAGGTGGTCGGGCTCCTACCCGTCTCACCAGTTTCCCCCCTTCCAATTCTAAATGCAGGTTTGAGCCGTAAGTAATGAGGCAGATATTTAACAGTTCCATCAGACCTCACACATCCAGATGAACCTTGTCTTTAAAGGAGGTTCTTTGGGGACCAGCACATGGGCCCCAGTACAGCTGCTACTAATAAAAAATGTTTGTGGCCCTCTTTTGGAATTGTCTTTTGTGTCAATTATGAGGCACACGAGACAAATCCATCCCCTTGGCCATATGTTGTTTTTGACCAAAAAAATGGTCTTACCCACCTTATCCTGTGAAATGGCCCACGATATTCAGCAGGCTCGATTTTAGAATCACTTTAGGATTTTTATTCAAACTCAAATCCACTGTCAAAAGACAAAAATTTGCCAATATTGAGATTATTTCAAAATATACGCCATGTGATCTGAAAGCAACTCCCTGAGAGGAGACCAAAACCATCTTGAGCATGGATAGCATCTCCGCAGAGCATGGAGGCTTTGGGGAGGGCTACCTTCAAGGGTAGTCTTTACTGTCATTTGTCAGGTTGTAAGAGAGTTTTGAAAGTTCTGATTCTGAATCCTGGCTACTCATCAGAATCACCTGGGGAGCTTTAAAAACTTCCCATGCTAGACCCTCTCCCCAGAGGTTCAGATCCTGCTGGCTTAGGGTGGGGCCTGGGCATTGATTTTGTATTTCTGTGTGTGTGTGTGTGTGTGTGTGTGTGTGTGTGTGTGTGTATGTGTGTGTAATCTGCGTGTGCCACTAGGATTAACCTCTATGTTAAGGAATCAATCTTACTAACTTTAGCCACAGTTGTTCCTGTTTAATTTTTCTGTTGAGATAAAAATCTGTTGTGACTAGGCCAGGAGGCACTACTGAAGGTTAATCAAACACAGATGGGGGAGAAGTTTGAGGGGCTGAAGGGTCATTAGCAAAACTGGCACTGTGTGCCATGACCACTAGGGGTCAGACCCTAACACTTACTAAGAAGTGTGCCAACAAAGTAGCTTTGGAGAAAAAAAATTCCAGAAAACAAAAGGAAAAGTGGCCGGAATTTTTGTTTGTGATCAGATTACCCCCTCAGGTGCCTCGTTTTACTAAGTCTCCCAGATGCTATGACTTCTTCAAAGGCGGGTGTGGAACTGCCTTGCTAACTACAGAAGAGGCAGTAGTAAAGAAAGAAACGTTGCTGATGTACTTTGAGCACTTTGTCAGGCACTGTATTGAGTGAATTGCATCCATTGTCTCATTTAATCCTGTATAGCCCGATGAAGCAGCATTACCACCTCCTTTTTACAGATGAGGAAATCTTTTCTAAATGACTATAGCCCAGAGAGGTAAAATCACTTACACAGTGTCACACAGCCAAGAAGTATTAATAGTAGGTCAGAATTTCAAATCCTGGTCATTCTGATCCCTAAGACCATTCTTTTTCTTTATGCACACAATCTTTCTGGGAAAGGATGGTATTTTGGTGTCCGAAATTTTTTGTTTTTGTCATCACAGATCAGATGGATGAAAGTGGGTGGTCTAGTGCTGTTCTTATAATTCTTGTGAGAATGACTGTCAGTGAGATGTATCTCAACTGCAGATGTACCATCTTCTATAGATTCACAGAGTCAGATTCTTTGTCTACCAGCTGTGGGGTTTAGGAAAAAGAGCCCTGGGCTGTGAATCTTTGTGGAGATGGTCTATTTACTGCCTATTTCCCTTGAGAGAATAGAAGTTCTGTGAAGGCAGGGCTCTATCTCACTGATCCGGTGCTTGACACATGCTTGATATGCAAAAATATTTGTCAAATACCCCAGTTGAAGAATGAATGCATGCATGCATACATGAATGTCTTGGGATCTAAATTATATTCTTGGATCTAAAACATTAGCCATATAATCTTGTCTAAGTCCTGGATCCTCTCTGGACCATAGCTTCCTTGTCAGTAAGTTGAAGTGATGCTACTAGATGATATGTTAAGATTCCTTCCCGATCTAACACTTCCAGGACTCAGCTTTTACCCCTCATTGGATAGATGATGTGAGGAGGGACTCTGTGGTTCAGGTCTGGTGTCAGATATCTGCAGACAGGAGAGTGGTGGGAGAGACCATTGGAACCTGATGTGGCTATTTGGGAGCCCAAGATGGAGAAAGCCCACACTACTGCCGATGGCAAGGGCGCCCGACTGTGGGAAGAGGAATGGCAAGAGAGGGCCCGGGGAAGCACGCTCACAACCTGACATGAATCTTATTTTACCTTTTACAGTAAAAGAGATGGTGGGATCTAGAGGTTGACTTACTTAAATGAATTAAGGAAAATTACAGAATTTCACCTTGATGTGAAGGAGAGGTGACACGTTTCATTCTTTGCTCCGTATAGTATGTCATGGTGAGGGAGGTTCAATCTCTCCCATCCTTGGCTTCCCTGACCACAATCTCAAGGCCAACCCATCTGTGTTGGTGGAACCTGGAGGGAGGGACAGGAAGGACATTGCTTACTATACTGGCTTAAAATACTATTTCGGCAAGTTCTTTACACATTCCTCAGCCTCCAGAGAGCTGGTTTCAGCAGACTATGTAACACATACTGTGCCTTCCTCATGCTCAAAGAGTCTGTGTAAACACATACTGATCGCCAGTGGATGCTTAGATTAATTTTAGTTCTAATGGACTTTCTTCTGATTTGTCTCCAGACACATCAAAAATAACTCCTCATCCTGTTAATGAGCATGATCACAGAAGCACGCGGGACGTGACTGCATGTCCTCAGGGCAGAGGCCTCCCAGGGAGTCCCCCGAACCCAAGGAGAATGTAATTGAGAAGATATGTTGGTCATTTATTCATCCACGGATTAGGAGCTTAATAATTCAAGACCAGCTTTTTGAATTCAGCCTTTTTTTCTGACTCAACTGGCTCAGCTTTTGTTCATTTGAAATATACTAATGCTACATAAAAGTTATTGGTTCCTGACTATGTTCTAAGCACTGTATATGGATTAATTTAATCCTCACAACTTTATGCAGTAGGTACTATTATTGTCCTCATTTTATGAATAAAGAAACAAGGGAAAAGAGAGGTCAAGTAATTTACCCAAGGGCACATGGTAAGTGCTTGAAGCTCCAGGCTTCAGGGTTTATACTTTAAACCCCTACACTATAGACCCTGTCAAAAAACGTTTAGTAAGCAGGAAGAGGACCTTCTGAGTGTCAGGCCAAACAGGCTGGAGTTTAGGTCAGTATCTCAAGTATGCTGGGAACTAAGGGACAAACTGAGCGGAAGCAGAAGCCCAACTGTGTGGACGAGGCATTGGAGATGAGAGACGGTTGTGGGAGATTGCGGCTCCAGGGACATGCAGGTCCGCAGAGGTTCTCTCCAGGATCAAGGCATAGACCACCCAAGATCCCTGCAGACGGAGACTGCCGGCATCCCCAGTGACGACCATTGTCTCATTGTCTCCGGGTTTGGGGTGGAGACTGTGAGCTGAAGGCCTTGGTAAGGTCAGCTGGCCATGCTGGGATAGGCAGGGACAGTTTTTGGTCCATGAGAAATTAGGGTTGCCCAGACCTCCATATCTTCCTGACCCTCTGGAGGCCATGTCACTCTTCCACTGCTCAGAGATCATAACAGGAGAAAAAATCAGCATCACTCCTTTCCCTGCAGCTCTGTGTCAAGGGCAGAAGATGCCAGAGAGTTAGGGTCCCTCCCAGAGGCCATTGATGTGGCTGAGCTAGATATTCTATTCATTCCTTCAGGTTTCTGCCTTCATCTGTGTTCTGGGTGTTCGACCTTGGCAGACTAACCACCAAGAAGACAAAGAAGAGGCACCAGTAGGAAGTCAGATGGTGGGAGGAGAGAGCTCTGGTTCTGGCAGAGGTTGTGAACCTCTGTGATATCAGTTTCTCCTGGGCAGTCCTTCTTGGGGTGGGGGTGCGCCAGCTCTCACTGACTTTCAGCAATACAATTCTTCCCCTAGAGCCTCAAGCTGAGGGATAGAAACCCTGTCTGCTCTGTGGGGCCTCCACACCCTTTAGGGTTCACTTAACCCTGACTATGCCTCTGTATATAGACCCTTCATTAAACTCTTCAGTCAAACCCTTCTGAGTGGGTTCTGAGTCCTGCCGGGCCCTGCCTAATATCTCGGTCCTGGCACCTTCTACCACAGCCGTCTCAACTTCAGGTCTGGACCTGGGTCTGTGAAGCTGGTGGTCCACTCCAGGGAACACCCACACTTCTGTTCTGAGACTTCTTTCCTCTCCCCTCCCAATACTTTAATCTGTCTCTTCTTCTCCCAACTGTCTCTGTCCCCAGCCACCACCCACTTTACTGGCCTTGTGCTCTCTCTTGGTGCCTGACTTCGTTGTAACTCCTTATAATGGAGTAAACATATCTGTTAGGCTCCTGCTGTGACTGGTGTCATACTAAATGCATTCATACATGTTATCCCATTTAATCCTTATAATTATCTGATGAGGTCAGTATTATACTAAGAGATGAAAAAAATAAGCTTCCGTTGCTTCTGCCTGAGCAGCATAACTCCCCCCTTTTCTGCTAATAGCGCCCCTAGTGTCCTTGGGAAACAACTCCTTCCCCACTCTCAGTCCTCATGATTCAGATGAGGCCAACCCACCCAACTCCTGGCCAATTAGAGACACTGGGATTGGCTCAGAGATATACAGATCACCTACGTTAGAGCAGTCAGAGTTAACTCTGGGTCTTTGGTTGGTATAATCAGAAAAAGGGCTCTCCTTCTGGAGTTGCTAAGTAGGGAGACTATAAGCCCTGTTGGTGGACTTGCAGCCACTTCATAAGAGAATCCACCTGGGAATGATGCTAACCCTGGAGGGAATCAGAGTCAAAGACTGAGACCTAGTCATATGTTTACAAGCAGTTATTCCTGAAGCTGGTCAACATCTTAAACATGTGGGTCAGGGGAGGGGGCAGTAAATTCCCTTTGATTTTAAGCTAATTTGAGTTGGGTTTCCATCATCTGCAACCAGAAGAGTTCTGAATGATTTAGAGACTAATAACCTGCTTGACATCACATATCTGGTAACTGGTAGAGTTGGGAGTTGAACCCAGGTTTGTCTAAGGAACCTGAACTAGATCCATCAGGGCCCTTTAAAGAGTTGAAGTCCCTAAAAATGGACAGGATAATGATTTGCAAACAACTTTAAAGCAAGAGGATGAGATGCAGGCAAGAAATGATCCTTTTCACACACCCTACTCTAAGCCCTAATGAAAAACACAGGTGAGGAATGCTGAACATGCGCAGCCCTCACAGCCACTGCCATCCTGAGGGGCTTTGGAGGACCTAGGGGCCTTGAGGGACATAGCTCAGGTTCCCTGGGCAGGCCTCGGTTCAACGCACATGGTTTCTACCTCATGGTGGCTTCATGGGGGGCTCCACAGTCTTCCTCAAAGGACCAAGTTCTGTGGCTGGTTGTTTCTTAACATACATTTTCCCTTCTTCCATAGTGATAAACCCTTTACCTGTTTACATGGGTATTCAGAATAAAGACCATGTTTCTTGGTGTGTCCATGTGACTAAATTCTAACTGATAGGATTCAACCATAAGACGTGGTGCAACTCCCAGGCAGTATCTTTAAAGAGAAAAGTATGTGTGTTCTCTAGCAATTGCCCTTTTTGTTGGCTGGAATACAGATGATATCTGAACTCCAGCAACTATCTTGGACCAGGGGGAAGAAGCCATGTATTAAGGATGGTGGAGCAATGAGATAGAGAGAGCCTGGGTCCTTGATGATCATTAAATTACTATGTAAACCTCAAACTGTTTACATTTATATTGTGAGAAATAACCTCTTTCATTTATGCCACTGTTTTGGTGTTGGCTGTATTACTGTCATCACGGGCAGGTGAACCTAATCCTAACTAGTACAGTTCTTTCTATAAATCAGGTCCCGGGGAAGGGCAGGAGCCTTTCACAGCTTTGGAGACAGATTGGCAGATGGGTCCTGAATAGAGTCTGGGGGCTTACAAATGTCAGACTGACTGACCAAAGGTGGGTTTGTGTGATGCTAAAGATTTGTAGGACCTGTCCCAGGGGGCCAAGAGGATTTGTATTTGTAATTTGTATTCTTTTTCAATGTTACAAACTTCAGGCTCCACGAAATCTGTATCTAGCTATGGCACAGTCTGCTGTTTTTGTTCTGCTTTGCAAGGGCATGACTTAGGGCATCTCAGGGAGGAGGGTCTGACCTTGTGCCTAAGACTTCCTCTTCCCTGTGTCTTTACTCCTCCCCAGCCTGTAGGTTGCTGCCTGCATCTCATCTCCTTCAGGAAGCCTTCCCTGAAGGTCAGGAAGCAGCTGGTGCCTTTTTCTCCCCCTACTAATGGTCCTCAGAATTCACCGCGTTTCCTTCCCTGATCTTGGCGGCGTGTGGAGAAGGGGCTCTGCCTTTGGAGTCAGGAGATCTGGGCTGGAGGTCTGGCTTGATTCCTAACTGGACATAAGATTTTGACCTGGTAACTTGGGCTCTCTGGGCTTCGGGTTTCTCATCTGTACTGAGAAGATGATAGTACTTGCTTCAACTAGTTAGCCAGAGGATTAAGTTAGTGTGGATAAAATGAGAGTTCCTGTGGCCAGGATCCTCACCTGGCCCTGGTTGATTAGCTCACTGCACACCTGTGGGCAATACATGGCTGTTGACTCTATATAAAGAGCTCCGCCCAGTGCTCTGGGTGTGACACGGTGGCAGGGCTGCAAGGCTGCAGGAGAGCAGAGGACAGAGGCCCAGAGGATGGCTGTGCGGGATGACTGTGCAGAGAGGCCCAGAGGACAGCTCATGGGACGGCTGTGCAGGCAGAGAGGCCCAGAGGACGGCTCTGCAGAGGGGCCCAGAGGCAGAGACTGGCTTGCTGCATGCAGACTCGCTCTAAGTGAACGGGATTTTAGTGACTGGCCTGCCACCATGGAAATAAAGTTGGGTATAACCCTTTCACCCCAAGAACAGTTTTGCTGTCAATTTCTTTGGTCACATTGAGTCCATAGCAAACTTGCCCGGGGCTGGAACCCATTGGCAAGACAGATTAAACTGCTTTCTAGTCACTGAAATGCTTATGTTTCCTGCCTAATCCCTTCCTGATTCCTCCATACCTAGGAGGTCAGATATGTATGGAGAACGTTGCTTGGTGAGCCTGGAACCATGGTGTGGAGAGGTGGACCGTTTTGGGGACTAGTCAGTCTCGCCCAGCATGTGGCTTCATGAGTCACCTCTGCCCACTACTGAGCTCATTTCTCCAGGGAGCAGGAAGGTCACATTCCCTGGACTTAGTGCCTCTCCCACTTGGACACCAGCGAATAAACAGGGTCAGCTTCCCACTCTGCAGACTCCCCTTTCTGGTGTTCTAGGCTTTCTCCTAACAGGGTATGATATAACTTATTTTGTGTCTGCTTATTAAATTACAATTATATTCCATTCTGCTTCCCCAGATGCTTTAGTCAACTCCAGCTGCTACAACAAAATGCCATAGACTGGTGACTTAACAGTGTCTTGCCAGTGGGTTTCAGCCCCAGGCAAGTTTGCTATGGATTCAATATTGACCAAGGAAATTGACAGCAAAACATTCTCGGGGTGAAAGGGTTATATCCAACTTTATTTCCAGGTGGCAGGTCAGTCACTAAAATCCCATTCACTCAGAGTGACTCTGTATGCAGCAAGCCGGTCTCTGCCTCTGGGCATCTCTGTCTGCACAGTCGTCCCACACAGCCGTCCTCTGGGCCTCTCTGCACAGCCGTCCCACACAGCCATCCTCTGGGCCTCTCTGCACAGTCGTCCCGCACAGCCGCCCTCTGGGCCTCTCTGCACAGTCGTCCCGCACAGCCATCCTCTGGGCCTCTCTGCACAGTCGTCCCGCACAGCCGTCCTCTGGGTCTGCACAGCCGTCCCGCACATCCTCTGGGCCTCTCTGCACAGCACAGCCGTCCTCTGGGCCTCTCTGCACAGTCTCCCGCACAGCCGTCCTCTGGGCACAGCACAGTGCACAGTCCCGCACAGCCGTCCTCTGGGCCTCTCTGCACAGTCGTCCCGCACAGCCGTCCTCTGGGCCTCTCTGCACAGCCGTCCCGCACAGCTCTGGGTCCTCTGGGCCTCTCTGCACAGCCGTCCCGCACAGCCATCCTCTGGGCCTCTCTGCACAGTCGTCCCGCACAGCCGCCCTCTGGGCCCCTCTGCACAGCCGTCCCGCACAGCCATCCTCTGGGCCTCTCTGCACAGTCGTCCCGCACAGCCGTCCTCTGGGCCTCTCTGCACAGTCGTCCCGCACAGCCGTCCTCTGAGCCCCTGTCCTCGGCGCTGCCACCACTCCAGCCTCTGCTCTCCTGCAGCCTCGCAGCCATACCACCGTGTCATGCCCAGAGCACTGGGTGGAGCTCTTTATATAGAGTCACCAGCCATGTATTGCCCACAGGTGTGCAGTGAGCTAATCAACCAGGGCGAGGTGAGAATCCTGGCCACAGGAACTCTCATTTTATCCACAACAGAAATTCACTTCTCAGAGTTCTGGAGGCTGGGGACTCCCAGTTTGGTTGCTGGTGAGAACCCTTCTCCAGGCTTGCAGACAGGCTTCTTAATGTATCCTCACAGGTGGAGAGAGAGTGAGCTCTGGGGCCTTTCTTTTATAAGGACATGCAAAGCCTCCTCTCCTAATCCCATCACACTGGGGAGTCAGGACTTCAGTATATGAACTTGTTGGGGGAGACACAAACATTTAGTCTGTAGTGCCAAGATTATATTTTGATTACTTCATCATCTCAATTGGTGTTTGCTTGTCCATCTATCATCTATTTTTTTCTTTTTTTTTTCTGCACAGAAGGTTTATTCGGAGTGCTCATGGAGTAACACCTGTAGAAGGAAGGAGAGAGAAGAGAAGGGAGTAGGACCAAGAGAGAAGAAGAAGAGAGGCTGCAAGGCACAGGCTCAAGGGAGGCCGTGGCCAATCCCAGGGGAAACTCTGAAACTGAGATAGCCCTTCAGACTGGTCCCTCAAAAGGGTGAGAGAGTCAGATCTTTGTAACCTCTGCCCCCTCCAGAGCTGCACTAAGGCTGGAGCATATCCTTGGGCCAGGCGGTTCTCTCGAACCAAGACAATTCCTAAAGAGGGCTGAGATCTGAGGGCTGTCTTCCAGCATCATTCTCAGCCCCTGGCGAAGCGCGTCCGTCCTTTACTGCAGAAGCGGAATTCTGGGCAGTGCTTCACAACTTCCATTCCACAAAGCGTCACTCTTATAAATGGGCTCCCATCATTTATTCGGCTTGCATCCCATGCAATATTTTCCCTTATTTCATCCTGAGGGTACCTTAACACGGTTGTAATTATTAGCTTAACTTTTAAGATGGAAAAATGGAGACTCAGAGAACTTCAGTAATTTTCCCAGAGCCCTACAGTGAGGCAGTGATCAGACAATGATTCCAGTCTCAATTTGCTCACCCCGAAGTTCACGAGTTCCCAATTTGTATTCTTTTTTTTTAATTTTTATAATTTATTTTGGTATCATTAATCTACAATTACATGTGCAATATTATGGTTATTAAACTACCCCTTCATCAGGTCCCCCCCACCAACCCCATTATAGTCACTGTCCATCAGCGTAGTGCGATGCTATAGAATCACTACTTGTCTTCTCTGAGTTGTACAGCCCTCCCCGTGCCCCCCAACATTACGTCTGCTAATCGTAATGCCCCTTTTTCCCTCTTATCCATCCCTTCCCACCCATCTTCCCCAGTCCCTTTCCCTTTGGTAACTATTAGTCCATTCTTGGGTTCTGTGTCTGCTGCTATTTTGTTCCTTCAGTATTTTTTCTTTCTTCTTATACTCCACATATGAGTGAAATCATTTGGTACTTGTCTTTCTCGGCTTGGCTTATTTGACTGAGCATAATACCCTCTAGCTCCATCCATGTTGTTGCAAATGGTAGGATTTGTTTTCTTTTTATGGCTGAATAATATTCCATTGCGTATATGTACCACCTCTTCTTTATCCATTCATCTACTGATGGACACTTAGGTTGCTTCCATTTCTTGGCAATTGTAAATAGTGCTGCGATAAACATAGCGGTGCATATGTCTTTTTCAAACTGGGCTGCTGCATTGTTAAGGTAAATTCCTAGGAGTGGAATTCCTGGGTCAAATGGTATTTCTATTTTTAGTTTTTTGAGGAACCTCCATACTGCTTTCCACAATGGTTGAACTAATTTGCAGTCCCACCAGCAGTGTAGGAGGTTCCCTTTTCTCCACATCCTCGCCAACATTTGTTGTTGTTTGTGTTTTGGATGTTGGCCATCCTCACTGGTGTGAGGTGATATCTCATTGTGGTTTTAATCTGCATTTCTCTGATGATTAGCGATGTGGAGCATCTTTTCATGTGCCTGTTGGCCATCTGAATTTCTTCTTTAGAGAAGTGTCTATTCATGTCCTCTGCCCATTTCTTAATTGGATTATTTGCTTTTTGTTTGTTAAGGTGCATGAGTTTTTTATATTTTGGATGTCAACCCTTTATCAGATACATCATTTATGAATATATTCTCCCATGCTGTAGGATGTCTTTTTGTTCTATGGATGGTGTCCTTTGCTGTACAGAAGCTTTTCAGCTTGATAGAGTCCCACTTGTTCATTTTTGCTTTTGTTTCCTTTGCCCGGGGAGATATGTTCATGAAGAAGTCGCTCATGTTTATGTCCAAGAGATTTTTGCCTATGTTTTTTTTCTAAGAGTTTTATGGTTTCATGACTTACATTCAGGTCTTTGATCCACCTTGAGTTTACCTTTGTGCATGGGGTTAGACTGTAGTCCATTTCATTCTCTTACATGTAGCTGTCCAGTTTTTCCAACACCAGCTGCTGAAGAGGCTGTCATCTCCCCATTGTGTATCCAAGGCTCCTTTACCAAATATTAATTGACTGTATATGTTTGGGTTAATGTTTGGATTTTCTATTCTGTTCCACTGGTCAGTGGGTCTGTTTTTGTGCCAATACCAAATTGTCTTGATTACTGTGGCTTTGTAGTAGAGCTTGAAGTCAGGAAGCGTAATTCCCCTGTTTTATTCCTCCTTGTCAGGATTGCTTTGGCTACTCGGGGTCTTTTATGGTTCCATATGAATTTTAGAATTATTTGTTCCAATTCATTGAAGAAAGCTGTTGGTAGTTTGATAGGGATTGCGTTGAATCTGTAGATTGCTTTAGGTAGTATAGCCATTTTGACAATATTTATTCTTCGTAGCCAAGAGCATGGGATGCATTTCCATTTGTTAGTGTCCTCTTTAATTTCTCTTATGAGTGTCTTGTAGTTTTCAGAGTACAGGTCTTTCACTTCCTTCGTTAGGTTTATTCCTAGGTATTTTATTCTTTTTGATGCAATTGTGAATGGAATTGTTTTTCTGATTTCTCTTTCTGTTAGTTCATCGCTAGTGTATAGGAAAGCAACAGATTTCTGTGTGTTAATTTTGTATCCTGCAACTTTGCTGAATTCAGATATTAGTTCTAGTAGTTTTGGAATGGAATCTTTAGGGTTTTTTATGTACAGTATCATGTCATCTGCAAATAGTGACAATTTGACTTCTTCTTTTACCAATCTGGATGCCTTGTATGTCTTTGTTTTGTCTGATTGCTGTGGCTAGGACCTCCAGGACTATGTTGAATAACAGTGGAGAGAGTGGGCATCCCTGTCTTGTTCCCGATCTTAGATGAAAAGCTTTCAGCGTCTCGCCGTTAAGTATGATGTTAGCTGTGGGTTTGTCATATATAGCCTTTATGATGTTGAGGTATTTGCCTCTATACCCATTTTGTTGAGAGTTTTAATCAGGAATGGATGCTGAATTTTGTCAAATGCTTTTTCAGCATCTATGGAGATGATCATGTGGTTTTTATTCTTTTTGTTGATGTGGTGGATGATGTTGATGGATTTTTGAATGTTGTACCATCCTTGCATCCCTGGCATGAATCCCACTTGATCATGGTGTATGATCCTCTTGATGTATTTTTGAATTCGGTTTGCTAATATTTTGTATCTACGTTCATCAGGGATATTGGTCTGTAGCTTTCTTTTTTGGTGAGGTCTTTGCCTGGTTTTGGTATTAGAGTGATGCTGGCCTCATAGAACGAGTTTGGAAGTATTCCCTCCTCTTCTATTTTTTGGAAAACTTTAAGGAGAATGGGTGTTATTCTCTATATGTCTGGTAGAATTCAGAGGTGAATCCATCAGTTCTGGGGGTTTTGTTCTTGGGTAGTTTTTTGATTACCGATTCAATTTTATTGCTGGTGATTGGTCTGTTTAGTTTTTCTGTTTCTTGCTTGGTCAGTCTTGGAAGGTTGTATTTTTCTAAGAAGTTGTCCATTTCCTCTATGTTTTCCAGCTTGTTAGCATATAGATTCTCATAATATTCTCTTATAATTCTTTGTATTTCTGTGGGGTCTGTTGTGATTTTTCCTTTCTCATTTCTGATTCTGTTTATGTGTGTAGATTCTCTTTTTCTCTTAATGAGTCTGGCTAGGGGTTTATCTATTTTGTTTATTTTTTCAAAGAACCAGCTCTTGGTTTCACTCATTTTTTTCTATTGTTTTATTCTTCTCAATTTTATTTATTTCTTCTCTGATCTTTATTATGTCCCTCCTTCTGGTGACTTTGGGCCTCATTTGTTCTTCTTTTTCCAATTTCAGTAATTGTGTCTTTAGACTATTCATTTGGGAATGTTCTTCCTTCTTTAAATAGGCCTGGATTGCAATATACTTTCCTCTTAGGACTGCCTTTGCTGCATCCCACAGAAGTTGTGGCTTTGTGTTGTTGTTGTCATTAGTCTCCATATATTCTTTGACTTCTGTTTTGACTTGGTCGTTAACCTATTGATAAATTAGGAGAATGTTGTAGTCTCCAAGTATTTGTGAGCCTTTTTGATTACTTTCTAAAATTTATTTCTAGTTTTATAGCTTTGTGATCTGAGACGTTGGTTGGTAGGATTTCAATATTTTTGATTTTACTGAGGTTCTTTTTGTGGCCTAGTATGTGGTCTATTCTGGAAAATGTTCCATGTGCACTTGAGAAGAATGTGTATCCTGTTGCTTTTGGGTGCAGAGTTCTGTAGATGTCTGTTAGGTCCATCTGTGGTAGTGTGTTGTTCAGTGCCTCTGGGTCTTTACTTATTTTCTGTCTGGTTGATCTGTCCTTTGAAGTGAGTGGTGTGTTGAAGTCTCCTAAAATGAATGCATTGATGTCTATTTCCTTTAACTCTGTTAGTATTTGTTTCACATATGCTGGCACTCCTGTGTTGGGTGCATATATATTTATAATGGTTATATCTTCTTGTTGGACTGACCCCTTTATCATTATGTAATGTCCTTCTTTATCTCTTGGTACTTTCTTCGTTTTGAAGTCTATTTTTTCTGATACAAGTACTGCCACACCTGCTTTTTTCTCTTTGTTGTTTGCATGAAATATCGTTTTCCATCCCTTCACTTTTAGTCTGTGTATATCTTTGGGTTTGAGGTGAGTCTCTTGTAAGCAGCATATAGATGGGTCTTGCTTTTTTATCCATTCTGTTACTCTGTGTCTTTTGATTGGTGCATTCAGTCCATTTACATTTAGGGTGATTATTGATAGGTATGTACTTATTGCCATTGCTGGCTTTAGATTCGTGGTTACCAAAGGTTCAAGGGTTGCTTCTTTACTATCTAACTACTAACTTAACTTTCTTGTTAAATTATTGTAAACACCGTCTGATGTTTCTTTATTTCTCTCCCTTCTTATTCTTCCTCCTCCATTCTTTATATACTAGGTGTTTTATTCTTTTCCTTTAGTTAGTTTTTGGATGGTCTGCTTTCTTTGCTATGATTTTATTTTCTGTGGTGATATCTTTTTAGCCTTAGGGGTGCTTCCCTCTAGAGCAGTCCCTTTAAGATATCCTGTAGTGGTGATTTATGAGAGGCAAACTCTCTCAACTTTCGTTTGTCTGGAAATTGTTTAATCCCTCATCATATTTAAATGATAATCGTGCTGCATACAATATTCTTGGTTCAAGGCCGTTCTGTTTCATAACGTTAAATATATCATGTCATTCTCTTCTGGTCTGTAAGGTTTCTATTGAGAAGTCTGATGATAGTCTGATGGGTTTTCCTTTGTAGGTGATCTTTTTTCTCTCTCTAGCTGCCTTTAATACTCTGTCCTTACCTTTGATCTTTGCCATCTTAATTATGTGTCTTGGTGTTGTCTTCCTTGGGTCCCTTGTGTTGGGAGATCTGTGGGGTTCCGTGGACTGCGAGACTATTTCCTTCCCCAGTGTGGGAAAGTTTTCAGCAATTATTTCTTCAAAGCCACTTTCTATCCCTTTTTCTCTCTCTTCTTCCTCTGGTACTCCTATAATGCGAATATTGTTCCGTTTGGATTGGTCACACAGTTCTCTTAATATTCTTTCATTCCTAGAAATCCTTTAATCTCTCTCTGCCGCAGCTGCTCTGTATTTCTGTTCTCTGATTTCTATTCCATTAACAGTCTCTTGCATCTCTTCCGGTCTGCTATTAAGCCCGTCGATTGCTTGTCTGATTTCTGCATTGTCTTTCCTCACTTCCCTCACTTCCTCCCTCAGCTCTTGCACATTTCTCTGTAGGTCCATCAGCATGGTTATGACGTTTATTCTGAATTCTTTTTCAGGAAGACTGTGCATTTCCATCCCTTCAGGCTCCCTCTCTGGGGTTGTCTGGTTGATTTTATTCTGGACCATATTCCTCTGTCTTTTCATGGCTATAGAATTGGTCGCTGGTAGTTGCCACGAATGTCAGCTGGGCTCTTTAAGACTTTAAAAAGAGAAAAAAAAAGAAAGAAAGAAGGGAAAAAAAGAAACAGAAAAAACAAAAATAAAAAACAACAAAAAACAAAAAACAAAAAAAACAAAAAAAAAATGCCCACTGGGAGTAGATTCTGTGGGGGTGCTATAGGTGGCGCTGTTGCCCCACTATTCCACAGCCATGGCTGCACCACTCTGCAGGGCCCTTTATACCTCTGGCCGGGGTGGGAATGAATGGGAGGCTGTTGATCTCAGTGAGAAGTGTAAGTGCGGCCACGCTTTCCCAGTTGCCAGCTAAGGGGTCCAAAACTCCGTAGGAGTCCCAGCCTGCTGGGCTGAGTGTGCCGGGGCGATCCGGCTCCTCCGCTGGGCTCCTGTCTCTTTAAGACCGCTGAAGAAAGCGTGCGCTTTTCTTTTTTTTTTTTCCTTCCCGGGAGCCGGCTGCAAGCACCCTGGTGCATTCCCCGCTCAGATCCTGCCCCTCTGTCTCTCCAATCTCCGCTGCACCGCACTATGTGTGTCAGCGCTCCCTGCGCAGATCACTGGGACTGGTTATTTCGCGGGGTGTACTTCCACTCCCTCCCAGCTCTGAATCCTCTCCTCCCGCCCGTGCGCTGGGGTGGGGGAGCGCTCGGGTCCCGCCGTGTCGTGGCTCCGTATCTTACCCGCCTCTTGGGGTGCCGAGTCCTCTCAGGTGTAGCTGCACGCTGTGCACTTTCCTGTGTATTCTGGTCTCTCTTTTAGGAATAGTTGTATTTGCTGTATTTTCGTAGATAAATATAGTGTTGGGAGGAGATTTCTGCCGCCCTGCTCACGCTGCCATCTTCCCGGAAGTCCCTATCATCTATTATTAAGAGGTGCTTTGTAATGCCTAGTATTCTTCATGCCCTAGTTATGCTGCAGACCTGGCTTATGTGGACTTTGTTGCTCTTCCTGTGGATCTCTGTGGTTTCCCAAGGGAACATCCTGACTTTGGGGCTACCATTACCAAATTGGGGTATGAGACTCCCAAACATTTCAATCTCTTGGCTTTCTCCCACAGATGGGTACTCACTTCCAACATGTACAACTAAAAAAATTTTTTTAACTGCTTTAACTCTTGCAGAGAAACCTGATTTTAAGTTCTTGAGGATACCTCACTGCTATCTCTTTCAGAATCAGAATTCTAGGACTACCTGTATATTGAATAATCGAATAATGTTTGTAAGCTTGATTGGTGGACCCTGTCCTATGTCTTCCAGCCTTACTGGCAGGGAGTGACTTGTTGATTTTAATTGCCCCCTGTTTTCAGCCCACCTGAAATGGATCATCTGAAAATTTACTCAGCCCCAAACCATAATCCAGTGCAGTTAAAAGGCACTTTCTCTCCTGCTGAGAAATTAACACCTTCTCCTTTGTCCCAACTTTCTGGGATCATTTCCAATATGTCCTGGCTGGGAGTTAATTAAATCTGTGTTGACACATACTCAATTTCAAGTGGCTTTGCACATACAGGAAACCTGTTGAGATTTTGCCTTTTGAGTCCAAAACCACTTATCCATCCCTTTATCCCAGTTTTTAGGGTAAGTTTTCCATCCGCCAGGAAAAGGTAGAATTAAAAGTGAGAAATTTATGGAATTCCCCACCCTAAGAAAATCATGGTCACCCGCTTTCTAATAAAGCTTTCTAAATTTCAAGACCTGTCTTCTGCATGAAACCTCATATTTTTTCTATTAAAACAACTAGGTTTATGACTACAGGACCCTCTCAGAGGCAGGGCAGAAGCAAATAACAAGTAAGGTTAAAATCCTTAACTCCATAGCAGCTGTTTCAAAAACAAGAGTTCTCAAACACCAGAGTCAGAAGATCTAAATGTAGGTCAAGTAATTTTAAATCCCGACTGGATGTTGCACATGCACAGCCAGGAGCTTTGTTTTTTCCAGCAAGACTTAGAGATTTGTTTGGGTTTCAGGAAAAGTTATTAGCAGCAACATCTAGAATCTTTGGCTCAGCCCGAGAAGCACATGTCAGCCTCATCTGATGTTATGTGTTTGTTTTCACGTCCAGAGTGCCATCGATGAACTTGTGGGGAGAGCATCCCTCCACACTGGCCTGTGGCTGCTGGGCTAAAATTCCCGCGTATGTTCATGCTCACACAGCTGGGTCTGCTGAGGCCACTGCGTTATTGCGGGGCCGAGGCTGCAAACTGCACTGAAGGTATGTCTTGGTTAGCCCGCATGGTATTCATTTGATTTTTTTTCAATTTCAACTTAAATTTTAAAATACTACAATGATTCATGCAAGAATCAGGATTTTGTGCTTTTCTTGAAAACTTGGGTGATCTGGCAACACTGGCCTTCCCTGTGTGGTAACAATGGGCTGTCCCCAACGAATGCTGCCTCTGGATGGGATGTGCATCACCAGTTTACCAATTCCCATGCAGCTTACATCATTCATTCATGCTTCCTGCTGTACATGAGAATTTGCTCCTCTGCCGTCAAGCTGTGTCCTACCCAAAAGGCCTGATAGTCTTTAACAGCATAAGATAAATACTTATAGCTTCTCTTGGAGGGAAAGGACACAAGTTTTTCTCAATTATTTACATGTAAGTCCAGAAGGAGTAAGTCAGAACTGTTGGCTGTGGGAAAATGAGTCCTGAGTTATGGGGTAGGTTTTTTAATGAGATGATGGGGAAGGAAGATCAGGATTTGGATTAAAGGTGGGAAAGCTAAGGGGTGGTGCTGAGACTTGGGGAAGGTGACACTAGAAAGGAGGCTGACAGCTTTGCAAAGAGGATTCTGAAAAAGTGTTGGGTTGTCTGGGATTACGTCAAGGAAGAGATTATGGCCATGGGATATTATGCATCATTATTTGAACCGGTCCCTTCTCCCCAGAAGACTGTGTGCTCCATCAAGTACAGACCATGGGTAGAGGACCTATTTCATTGATTTCTGTGTTAATGGTGTCCATACCAGGGGCTCGGTTAAATGGCCTTGAAATAGGATTGAAAGGTGTACCGTGTGTGTGCACATATACGTGTATGTGCACGCACATGTGTATACAAGTTGTATGCGTGCATATGTCTAAGTGTGGGAAGGGGCAGGTTAGGGGAATGGATGAAGGGTGGATATTAAGAGAGACACAGACAAAAGAAGAAAAGCATCTTGGGAGTATATAGTACATGCCAAGAAATACAGGGCTTTGTCATTAGATGACAACAGTTCATTTAGAAATATTTCCCCTCCCTTTCCAAGGACAAGGAGTGGCAATGGTTAGTGGATTGCATTCTTGCCCCCAAGGTCCAGGAATCCACAGTGACAGCTCTGAGTAATGAAGGCTGGGGTGAGCGGCCTCATTTAGTGAATCACTGCATACTTACCAACCCTCTTCTGACATCTCTTTTCCTTAAATCTATCCCTGTTTCTAACTTGGAATACTTGCGGCACGTCACATGGCACAGGTGGGGAACTGAAGGGCGCGTGTCAGAGTGGGTAGGAACACTGGACCTGAAGTCAAACAAACCTGGGTTCAGGTCTCACCCACACTGGCCTGCACCCCAACCCTTAGCTGTGTGACTGTAGGCAAGCTACTTAGCACTTCAGCTTCGGCTTTGTTGCTGAAAGTGGGAATAATCATAGTATTTACCTTTGAGAATTTTTGTGAAGTGTAAGCAGTGCCTGGCTTTTGGTAAGTGCTTGATAATTGTTCCCTATTATTGTTCCAAAGTTCAAAGCTAAATGGACTTTCAATATATGACTTTCCCCAAGCAGTTTTTTAACACTGTGTTCTTCCCAATCGGAAGGCGATTGGCCTAGATGTTTTCAGATGAAGTGCAGTACTTGTCCAATACTACAACTACTTTCCATATTTTGGGGTGTGGCTGTGCAGTGGTGACCTATGGGGCTGTTAGAACAGACTTCTATTTGTGTGCTGAGACCCTCTTTATTTTGGAAAAAGAAGCTGGCTCTGGTCCCTGCAGTGTCACACCAACTCTCAGATCACTTACCCTTGTTAAAAAATGCCATCTGCCTCAGTTCTCTTTGCAGAAAGCCTCCCCGACTCCCCTCAGGGTGTCCCAGGGAGCTTCCTGACCACACTGCTCAAACCTAACCATTCTGGCCTCCCACATCACAACAGGAGGGGTTGGCTCAAAACCTCACACCAATTTTCCCCTCCTCCTCCTTTAGAAATCTGGAACTTCTCCCAGCTGTAGACAGATACCCACTTTGGACCTGAACTAGAGAAAATTTCTTACAGCCCCACATATGAGATTGAAGAGTCTTTCATGCTTCTCCCATTTCCTGCCTTCTCCCTCCCTCTCCAATCGTAGTAAGGGAAGATGAAATGCAGCATTAGCCCTTGTTCCTACGGCCCAGCTCTTTGGATGAGCATGTCAGGCTGGATACTGTAGCTAAACATAAATGAATGGTTATTAATGATGGCCATAATGTTTGCTAGCAGTTAGCTGGCTGGGATTCTAGGATTTTTTTTCCACTGTGTTTTGAAGGGTTAGGTTATTTAAACTTACCATCAAATAGAATCAAATCAAAGTGAGCTAATTTTTCTTAAACACTAATCATTTTAAGGCTATTGAACTAAATATAGAGGCAGTTCATTAAATCATTAAAACAGCCTGCAATAATGCTCACAAAGTCATTATGGAGCTATTCCCTAGCCAGAGAGGTAGTGTTGCCTTAAGCACAGTTTAATCAAATTAGATGGTGGGCTATGTCATGGGGTTTCTCCTATTGATATTCATTAAAAATACATGATTTATCACTAATCTCTGTGAGGTAGATCCCACTCTTCCAAATGAATTTTGTAAATGTCAAGGGGAAGAAAACAGAATGGCGTATTGTTACAATAATTTAAGAGTGGTGTGATCACATTTACATTTTATATACTATGCAGTTTAGGAAGAGATAATAGCTTTAACAAGGCTAAACTTTTTTCCTTAGTTAAAGTTAGAACAGAAAAGCTGAACCCTGAGGATTAGCCATTATATTTTATTGCAGAATGGGCCCCAGCATTTGAATTACCATTTAGTAGAATGGTAGCTTGTCTCATTGTTCCGCTAATGCTTTTCTCAGATTCTTTGGTGGAGGGATTTCTACATAAATGTATGCTGTCCTTATCAGTCAGAATAAGATTCCTCCTGTTTTCAGATGCCCGAATGATTCGGACATTGGGAGAGGTGGTTCATTTTTGGTTTCTGGGAACCCTTCATCTGTGCTCTCACTTTATCCGCTATCTCCATCTCCCTTTGACCTCCAGACCTCGCCTCTTAGCCTGTGAAATTTGCCCAGCTCCTTCCTTCTCAGTGGACTGTAAAGGGCTAATAACAGTTTAAAAGTGTTACCCACCCAGAGGTATTTGCATTTTAACTGGGATCAAAGCTGAAAGTAACAAGATTAAGTCCAAATAGTAGAATTTTAGGCCTCAATCAGTGGATGGAAGAGGATTTTTCTGACAGAGGGACCTTGCTTGTGGCCTTGATGGAAGAGGAGAGTGGCCATGGCAGGCAAGGTCAGACCAGAGACAGGTGGAGGGAAATTTGGTAGCTGGTAGACTGATACTGCTTTTTCCTTTCACTATGCCTTTCTTTTTTAAACTGGGATATGAACGTCATCTGTTTCAAGAACTCCTTTCCTAAACAGGTATCTTTTTAGGGGGTAGCTTTGAAATGTTGATATTCTGACTTGTCCTCTAAACATCCCCTGTGCCCTTCCCCCCAAAACTGGGTACTAACACTTGAAATTCAAATTTACAGTTTGGTTTAAAACTCTCAGTCTTGCCTTTAAAATACCCCTGAAGGAAGAAAGACACTTAAAGAAGGAGCAGGACCTTTTCGATATGAAAATGTGCCCGTTCTTAGCAAGACAAATGAGATGTCTCCCTACACTTAAGACGCTTATCAAAAGCTTTTCAGAATATGACTTACAGCCAGAATGGTCAGAATTAGCAGACAGAGGCACCTGATTTGTATAAGATAGAAGGCTTTTAGCATCTTGGCCATTGAACCGAATCTAAAAGAGAAACACAGCCTAAATGAAATCCTACTTATTTTACTCTGCTACATTGCAGAATAATGGAATGCCCACACTTTTCTGCACAGATCTCTAACTTGACTCTTGGCTCGGTGGGAAGCTCTCAGAACCATTTCCAATGCCAAACTCAAGATACAATAGGGTCTGGCCATTAGCCACAGGATCTCCTGCCTGTGAAAAATGGAGATGTGAACAGGAGAGCACTGAATTATTGGCAGGAACTGACTTCTCAGAATAATAGACGAGGGTCCTAGCAAAGCCTCTTGTTAAGTAGCTAAATGTCTAATTCACCTGGGATGTTGTTTCAAAATTCATGTCATCTTCAGTAGTTTGTTGAAAGAAAGCCCTGTGCTTTTGGTTCCTCTCGTGTGAGAAAGCACGCACATAAGGGCAGAGTGCATTTATTTTGATGATTAATATCTGCAGGTTTCATGGCTTAATGGGAAAATGCTAGAGATATTTGAAATGATACTGCCTTCTCCCCCCTCTTCATTCCTCAGGTAAACACCTTGATTACTTGCCTTCCAAGTTTGTGCACAGTAGAACTTATGTTACCCATTGACACTCTGGAAACATTATCCTTGCATATCTGTGGCTGTAGAAGCCAGGGAGTCACCCAGTGACTGATGTCAGGTGGGCAGTGCTGGGTATGCATTGTTTAACTCACAGCTCTTCTCAAAGATGGATAACAGGAGGCTGGGAGAATCGACAAAATGAAATCGAATATTTTTCCTTCTACTCCCTTGGCACGCCTAAAAATCTCACCAAGAACCACAGGGATAGCTTTGCTGCCATTTACTTAAAGGATATTGCCCTTATTTGCATAGCTTTACTAAAAGTGCTAGAGATGAGAGGTCATGGAATATGAGGGTTGAACAGGACGAGGGTGAATAACTCATCCCAGTCTGGCCACTGAAAGTCCTGCCTCCTGGGAGACCCCTCAGTCCTGGGCAACTTGGCATGTGTGATTGACCCTAAGAAGTCTTGCCTTTGTCCTCCTTAAGCCCCATTTTAATGCCCTGTGTGAGCTAAGAGTCACATGCATTATAAATAAAATGTACATATATATTCAGATGGGGAGCCTCTCTGCGTAAGCATTCCACTCTTACTCTGAGTAAGCTGAAACGTTTAAAAGATAGCTAACCTATTAATAAAAATGACTTTTACAACTATGCTTCTCTTAATAACTAAAAAATATTTTCAGTTATTGGTCCATGTAATCCTCAAAACGAGGTCAATAGTCCCATTTTAGAGAGAACTGAGGTTGAAAACAACAGTTCCCTGTCTCTACTCTTGTCTTGCCCCTGGGACAAAAAAGAGCAGCCTTGCCCCCTTTGTTAGGTCTGAAGAATCTTCATTTAGCAAGTGTTCACAGAGCATGCACTCCACACCCAGGACATTGTAAACTGGACAGTTTTCAAACCTGCCCTGTTGACTTCTTCCCAAGCTGTCCCCAGGTCCCATTCAGAAATTATGACATTGCCTTAAAATCCACTCTAAGAGAATCCTAACTTCTCTGCGTGCTAAGCTTTAGCATTTTGTTATCTTCATATGGTTTTACCCAACAATCAAAAGAATAAAGAAGTTCTCCCGATTTTAACTGATGCCTCAGTCATTTGAGAACCCAAAAACGGTGGAGTGAGTCTCTAGGCAAAGTGCTCGTGGTGTTCATGTGTGTGTGGGCCTGTGTGTGTATATGGCTTCTGATAACAGCCCGTGTTTCACTGCTGTGTCTCAGCACACTGGAGGAGAGGCTATGGTTAATTGTGTCATTGTTAAAAAGAAGTCTATCTCTTTATTGACATAATATAGGCTCGTTCAATATATAATAGTGCCATTAACCTTCATGTGGCCACCAGCCCGCCTTTCCCCACAATGTCTCTGAGAGTGTGGGCTCCCCAGGATGGAATTAACCTTAGACCCATATCTGCCTCTTTTTTCACACACTTGAAGTCTCATCCGAGGCCCTGACCCCACACTCACCATGGGCCTTTGAGCGGCAGTTTCCTGTTCAGTTTGGTGTGTGCCAAGGTCCTGCAGGGAGAAGATACACACACATGTTATTAGCAAAAGCACCTAGCACAGGGCTATGTACAGGTGGCAGCTTAATCAGTACTCTTGGGTGACAGAATTGAGTTGTCAGGCCCTCTGTTCTCCTGGCTATTAATCCTTTTCTATCATGCTTTAAAAGACAAGATGAGACAACCATAAAAATAACCCAAAAGCTCTTAAAGCCTGGCCTTCAACTGACCAGAATAGAAAAGAGTGTTTCAAAAGATGAATGAAGTTAGAGTCCTTTGCATAGTATTGATGACCACTGGACCCTCAAACTCTAGGCATGGTCTCGGAAGGCTAGTTTTTAAACTGAAAGACAGTGAGGGGTTTCTTTCCCCAAATTTACTTTTTCCTCTTTTTTTTCTCACATGGTCAATAGTACATATCCTTTCAGGGTAGCAGGGCTCTGTCTGACCTTCCAGTGCTCATTTCCAGTACTAAACATAGTGCCTAGCACATTACAGGGGCTCAGCACAGACTTATTGCATGAATGAGTATCATAAGCCCTGGCAAAAAAGGGAGTAAGGGTCATATCTATTGCTTAACTACTTCCACAATCCTCCACTTATCAATAGTAGATAGTAGTCTTAATTACAGACTTAAATGAAGACTTACTACACTAGAGTAGGTAATAAAAGCTGCATCTGTTTGAAGCATATTTAATGAAATCTTGGCTATTGGATGGTCATATGAACCACTGCTCACACTTCTTTATCTGCCCTAATTAAGCCTTCAAGTTTCTTCTACTGAACAAATACTACTAAGAGTCTGGGGAGTGGCATATGGTTCATGTTTAGCATTTGACCTGTAATGCAATTACTTAATGATGGAAGCTGCATGGTATATGTTCCAAGAATGTTGAGGAACAGTGGAAGGTAGGTTGGTAAGTAACCCTAAGACCAGATTTGATAGGCAGGCAAGAGATACTCAGCCAGGTGAGTGAAAGAGGCATAAATCCAAGCTTTCTGTGCATGTCCATCAAAAACAAGGACTGTTTTTGCTGAATTTGGTTATCTTTATAATCTCCTGAGCTGCTTTGACTTCTAGATCAGAATGAATGTGTCACAGAAGGAGCCCTGGCCAGAGGCATCTGCATTTGTTCCATCAGGAAGGGCATGGGAGGGTCCCCAGGGATGTCAGCTTCCCAACATGAGTTATAAGAGATGTTTCATTTCTCTTCCTGGCCTGAGTCCTTCCAGAATACAGCCTCTCATGGTTCCTGTTTTCCTTAGATGGGGGCATAAGATGCAGTGAAGAGGCAGTACAGTGTTAAATACTCAAGGGAAAGAATAGTTGTAAACAGAAGATGGAAGAAGGAATTAAATGTAGCTTATATAATAGAGGGAAGGAGACCCCAACCCAGAGGGCTCAACTTCTGTAAAATTAAAGACTCAGAAAATATAGTTGACCCGAAACACACAAGGCCAGGTTGGAGCCGCCTTCAGCTACAATGTGTGTGAATGACATTCTGGACTGCATCCTTTCTCGTCCCCAACAACCCCATGTGGGTTAGAAAGGCTACCACCAGGTTTGAGACTGGGCAAGATCTGCCTACAAAGTGTTACTCTTGTCTCCCAGCTGATGAGACAGCAATGTCAGGGCACGTGCAGATGCATTCCTTTACCCAAAGGAACTAGGCAAAGCAGAAGCATGGCACCCCTGTAAAGGCATTGGGTTGTGTCTGCCTTAAATCTCCCTTCCCAGAAGAAGAACCGAGATGTACTGGTGGAACTGAACTCAAAGCTTTCTGAAAAGTCTCAGAAGTTAGTTTGTTATCCCTTGGAAAATAATGCAAGATCTGAACATGCTGTTATGGACAGTGTTTCTTGATTATTTCAAGTGATAAGCAGGTAGGCCAGTGAATTTTCTTCTCAGTTTCAAGAGAAATTTTATACTAGGTATGCTTCTTGCCATTTACAGAATGAGAAATTTTTACCATCATTTGAAAATCTGAGCTACGTATTTTTAGTCAGTGAAAGCTCATGGCCTGATGAGAACACATTTTTTATATCCTTAATTCAAAAGGTTGAAAATAATTTATCAGTGGGACAGAACTCCTTTATGGCAGGTGGAGAAGATCAGTCTTAAGAAGCAAACAGGTACAGGTTTTGTAATCATTAAACATCTTTGTTCATAAATCTTTTTCCCTTCTGACCCTCAAAGCTGAATGAGAATAGACACAATCAGGGCCACGATTCTTGGAACTTTGACACTACAAACAAATGCACACCCTATAGCCCTTCCATATTAGATTTCCTTTCTTTTCTCAATACATATCCTCAAAGACGGGAGCAAAATGTATCATCCATTGAAATAGACTCTTGTATACTTTATAAGATTTGTAATTGAGAGTAATTAAAATACACTAATTTGGAAAAGTCAACACATAACTATTTTTTTATTAATGTGTCTAAAATACAGGTTCTTAGTCAGAATAATAACAGGATAATCTCACTTTTGCAAAGTGAAACAATTACATGAGAATTGAAATGACAGGAGTCGTCTATACCCAAATGGTGTTGATATTGGTTGCCGAGGTGCGTGGAATCTTGAGCACTTTCTGATCTTGTCTTGCCTTCTTGTTCTGTGATGAACATAAATTGTTCCCGTAATGAAAATAATAAGGTTTTTTAAAAATAAAAAAATATTCAAAGGAATACTCATAAAAAATACATCATGGATTTGATATGTATTGTCTTAGCCTGCCTCCCGAAGCTCTTCGAGTGTTACCAGCCATTCCCTCTGCCTCATTTTCCAATTATAGCTGACTCCATTGCTCAAATGCTTCTCCAGAAGATAAGGAGGAAGGTCCCTAGAAATGAGAAGCAGAAGCTGGCCTAGGACGTGAGACAGCAGTTTACTTTGTGCCTTCTTTTTGGTGGTATTGATAAAAAAAGATAAAACATTGATACTAAATCCTGACTGTCTCCCTTTCAAAGTTTAACTTACACCAGTCCTTTTTCTTTCCTCCTTCTGTTTCTCCCACTTCTCCTCCCTTCCTTTGTGTTTCTCCTACTGAACTTGAAGCTTCTTTAGGATAGGGCCTTCTCTTAGCCTACAAGTATGGTACTTGGTAAAAGGTAAATGCTTAATAAGTGCTTGTTGAATAAAGGCCCAGAGATGCTAAGTGATTCATCCAAGATCACAGAGCTGGTTAACAGCAAGGCCAGAACTAGAATTCAGGCTAAATCAGGAAGCCACTGGCTATGGAAAGCACTCTATGCCAAACCAGAAGGAATGCTGCTGTCTCGGGCAGTAGGGCTATGTTAGTGAACTGACAAGGTCGTGGGTGATGTGTAACATACATCATCAGACTAGGGACAGAGATAAAGGGAGTGAAGGCAGCAATCAGGTTGCTCTACTTTGGTACATGTTTGCTAAGTCTCTGCTTATTATTATAATTGTTCCTTCATGGAGTAAATACTTTTAACCATTGTTTTCAACTTATCATAGGTAGGAAGGTATACAGCTTCGTAAAAAGTGTAGGCACAACCAGCATTTTATTTTTTGCAGAGACCATGCATGATACATTTATTCAGCAAGGGAAAAAAATAAATCCATCTGCATCAGAATCACAAGGAACCTATTTCCATTAAAAGCCCCCAAGAGACAAAGCCCCAAGGGTGAAAGCAGCAAGAGTACAGAGGAGAAATTTCTCCCCACTGATCCGTGTGCCCCATGAGGCAGTCAGTGCAACCTCCAGGCCCAGGAGGTGAGAAAGAAAATCCTTTTACAGGGTAAAAAAACATTCTGAGCAACTGCTTTCTTTGGAAATGGAAGAAATTCATTTTTCCATCTGACAAACGGAGAAGAACCTGTTTGCAGTGAAGACACTGGAGTTAATCGTCCCAGGATAATGGCTACCTTTGCCCAAAGACACAGCCCCAGGAGTTGTGGCTTCATTCCCTTCAAGTGTTGACCAAGTCTCAATCTTCAGGATGGTTGTGACATCTTCTATTTCTGTAGCTCCCTTTGAGAAAAGCATCCTGTAATTTTTATCTACTTCTTGTAGTCGCTGCTGATAGTGATTCGTGTCTCCACTAGAACCATGCTGGGCAGAATTGACCCTTTGCAAGCATCCCTTCGTGACACAATGAATAGGAAAATAGAGGGGTGGAGAAAGGAGAAGGCAAGTGATCAAAGGGGGAGGTAAGAGAGAGCACTGGGATGCCAGAGCCAAGAGGAGTCAGGATCTCTCAACAATCTGACCCTCACGTGCCTTTGCTCCTACATCCAACTTGTTTTATTAAAGACACGTTGCTTTGAAAGCCTCAAGTACCTACAGAGCTGGATTTGGAGACGTGAAAGCACCCCAGACATTGACAGAAATTTGAATTCCCTTCTAATCAACATGTATATTTTTAAATTGCTAACCTTGAGTTTAATGGGATATGGAAAACACTGGTTTTCTAGAACTAAAAATTGTAATCACAGGCCAACTTTCTTACTAATTCATTGCTACTGGCTGAAGTAGGATAGGTGTTCTGAAAGAAATCCAGCATAATGTTCTCTGCCTTTCTGTTCTTGTCCTTTTTGCTGTTTTCTTTTGTAGAATTTTCTGAATCTGACCATTTTTTGAAGGAATGTTAGTGTTTTAAAATTTAGATTAAATACATTACTTGTTCCCCACAGGAGCACTGTGCCACTGTGTGCTGTTATGTAGTTTCAGAATTTCACTGATTGTGACTGTCAGCTGGCTGACTTTGTGTGCATGTCTCTGTTTACACCTTTTCATGTGCTAAATATGAAGTAGCAAAAATATTTAACATCAAGAGGGCAGCATTGGTAAGGAATGCTGTTTTTATTAATTTTATTAACAATGTAGTTATTAATTTAAAAACATTTTTATTTTGAAATAATTATAGATTTCCTAGAATTTGCAAAAACAGCAAAAGGGTCCTGTGTACCCTTCACCCAGCTTCCCCCAATGGTGACATCTTATGTAGCTGTTGCATAATATCAAAACCAAGAAATTAACATTGACATATTTCTGTTAACTAGACTATAGACCTTATTCAGGTTTCACCATTTTTAAAACCTGCACTCATTTGAATGTGTGTATGTGTGTGTAGTTCTATGTAACTATATTCCCTATACAGATTTGTGTAACCATGACCACAATCAAGATAGAGAACTGTTCCATCCGTCTCCACAAAACAACTCCCACATGCTACCAGGGATGTCTTTTAAAATCTCCTTACTCTCTGTTTCTGGGGAAAGTAGGATTGTAGTGGTTTGCTAAGGCTGCCTTGACAAACTACCATGAACTGGGTGGCTGACAGGACAGGAATGTGTTGCCTCACAGTTCTGGAGACTGTAAGTCCAAGGTGAAGGTGTCAGCAGGATTGGTTCCTTCTGAAGGCTGTGAGGCAGAGTCGGTTCTGGGTTTCTTTCCTAGCTTCTGGTGGCTTGCCAGCATTCCTTGGCTTGTGGGTGCATCTCCCTGATCTCTGCTTTCATCTTCACCTAATGTTCTCTCTTTGTGCATATCTGTGTCCAAATTTCCCTTTTTTATAAGAATACCAGCCATATTGGATTAGGGCTCTCCCTAATTATCACATTTTAACTTGATTACCTCTTTAAAGACGCTATCTCCAAATAAGTTAGGACTTCATATAACTTGGAGGTGGGGGAGGCACAATTCAACCCATAGCAAGGAGTTGATTATATTTCCTCAAGCTATATATAAGGAATATATACATATATCTCATCCAGATGAGTTCCGGGTGAAATATGAGTAAACTGGCATCATATTCCCAGAGTATTCTGTGATGTTGAAATGCCCTGTACAGATTGGTATCCTAGGCTGCTGCCTTGAAGGCATGGTTCCAGTCTCTCAATGAAGGAATTCTCTGGGTTCTAAGAAAATTCCAACAGCTGAATAATAAAACGTCTATAGAGAAAATGATATGTTTATTTGGGAGCACAACAGTAAATGGAAACTGTTCATACTGGACCATTCACTCTCACCAAGCATGGGGTGACCAGAGGTCATTTCTATATTGTATGTTTACTGGACTCCTTTTTGAAAAAGATACTCTCAGTAACAACGAACAGTCCAATTCAAAAATGGGCAAAAGACTTGAATAGACATTTCTCCAAAGATGAACAAATGACCAATTAGCACATGAAAAGATGTTCAACATCATTAGTCACTAGAGAAATACAAGTCAAAACCATGTTGAGGGCTGATTTCATACTTTCTAGGGTGACTATAATTTTAAAAAATTACAATTACAGGTGTTGGTGAGGATGTGAATAAATTGGAACCCTTGTGCATTGCTGGTGAGAATGTAAAATGGTGCAGCCACTGTGGAAAACAATTTGGTAGATTCTCAAAAAGTTAAAGAACTACCATATGATTGGGCAATTCCAACCACAGGTGCACATCTAAAAGAATTGAAAGCAGGGACTCAGAAAGATAATTGCACACCAATGTTAACAGCTTATTCACAATAGCCAAAAGATGGAATGTATCAATAGATGAATAGATGTATAAACTGTGGTATTTACAAATGATAGAATACTCTTCAACCATAAAAAGGAATGAAATTGTGACATATCCTCCAAGATAGATGGACCTTGAAGACTTTGAACTTGGCATAATAAGCCAGACAGAGAAGGACAAATATTGTATAATTCCACTTAATGAGGTACCTAGAACAGGCAAGTTCATAGACTAAGAAAGTAGAAGTTACATGGGCTGGAGGGAGGAGGGGAGGCGAGGTATTGTTTAATGGGTCCAGAGTTTATGTCAGGAATGATAAAAAAGGTTTGGATATAGATAGTGGTGATGGGTATGTGACACTGTAAATATATTTGATGGCATTGAATCGTACACTTACAAATGGTTAAAATGACAATTTCTGTTAGTATGTTTTACCACAATAAAAAATTATAGCATATCCATTAAAAAGGCACTGTTTGGGGGAAATAGAGCTCATAAGCTCATCAGTTATTGCTACATTGGTTAAAAAGTAGCCTCCATGAAGTCCTGTTTAGGCGTATCTTCTTTTCCTAAATTCCATGTCATTAATTTATTGTAACTCAGTATAACAAATACTTATGGAGCCCCCACTCAGTACAGAGCCCTGTCTCTGCTCCTAATTAATTTGTGAAAGGACCGATGGGAGGGAGAAATAAAAGAAATATTAGCAAAGAACCAGGGAAAGGAGAAGTTCTATCTAGTTCTGGGATAGAGCCAGTTCTGGGAATCATATATGGTTTGATAAGAGATTGGTCTTGAATGGTGGATAAGAATTTATTGTGCAGAGGTGAGTGGAGAGAGCATTCTAGTCTACAGAGTGACCAACATGAACAAAGAGCCAAGGGCAGGAAAGTACAAAGCATATCTTGGGAATAGCAAATAGTACGACTAGAGATTAGGGTGTACTGAGGGAGAACAAGGAACTTAGGCTGTGAAGTGTGTTTGGTGTCCTGTCCTAGAAAGCCTGGACCCTGGGTTGGGGATACCTTACAGTGTTTAGTAGCCAACTGTGAGGAGATAATTGGAGCTGCACTTCCACAAGATCCATCTGTAGAGTTTGCTGGGTTGAATGTGAGAGTTCAGGGAAGAGCCTCAAATACGGTGATGGCCGCAGACACAGAACAGCCAAGAGCAAGATGAGGGCCATTCCTCCCAGGGACGCATTGCAGGGTGGAGGGTGGAGAACAGGAAATAGGAAGGTCTGGAGAAGGCAAATTTGAAGGGAGACATGCTGAGTTTGATTCCCCACAGATGGGTTGGGAAGGGCCTCCCGTACTGGAAGCACTCGGAATCGCCACTGCTCGGCCCACTCGCTCACTTTCTGCAGGAGATAGTTCAAGCCTTCTCTGCCTTCCTCAGATTCCCTCCTTGTCCCACCATCTTCCTCCTCACTCTCAGCCTCCAGCGTTGCCGGGAATCATTGAATTCCTCAAATCAGAATTCCTTCAGCTTCCTGCCTTCCTGGCAGCCAAATGACCTGCATCTGAACCTGCTCTTTCTTCTTTGCCTCCTCCTGCCTCCGTGTTGCTGAACTTGACCCACCTCCTCTGGAACCAGGGATGATCTATTTCCCCACACTCTCCTAGAATGTCAACCTCTGCCTCTCTGTTGGAATATTCCCATAGATACTTTTAAATGCTCAAATCTCTCCCTTCCTAAAAGCAGCCCTTTATTGGCTATATGCCCTTTCCAGACACTGCTTCCTCTTGCTTCCCCACTCCAGCCAGTCTTGTTGAAGGGCTGGCTCACGTTGGCAGTGCACACTCACAGAGAGGTGCGCTTCCTCTCTTTCTTCACTTCCCACTCACTCTTCACTCCTTCCTCAGGCTTCCACCCCCATCACTCCACCGAAACTGCTGCTACCAACATTGCTAACGACTGCCTAGTAGCTGTCACATGAACAGCGATCCCTTCTATTCTTACTTGATTACCTTAGCTTTTTTTTCCACAGATTTGTTGAGATACAATTCACATACCATATAATTTATCCATTTAAAATGTGCAATTAGTATATTCACATTTTAGTATATTCACAGAGTTACAGAGCTATTGCCACAATCAGTTTTTTTTCAGTTATCACTTACATATTTTTTTGTTGTGGTAAAATACACAAAACAGGTTTACCTTCAGAGCCATTTTCAAGTGTGCAGCTCACTGTGTTAAGTACATTCACACTGTTGTGCGACCACCCATCTCCAGAGCTCTTCATCTTGCAAAACTGAAGCTCTGCTCATTGAACGATAACTCTCCATTCCCTTTCCTCCAGCCCCTGACAACTGCAGTTAGTTCTATTTTCTGTTTCTATCGGTTTGACTACTCTGGATACCTCATGTAAGTGGAATCACAGTATTTGTCTTTTTGTGACTGGCTTCTTTCACTTAGCTTAACGTCCTCAAGCATCATCCATGTTACAGCATGTGTCAGGGTTTCCTTTTTAAGGCTGAATAATATTGCATTGCATGAATATTTCACATTTTGTTTGTTCATCTGGTGAGGGACTTGGGTTGTTTCTACCTTTTAGCTATTGTGATTAAGGCTGCTATTAATATTAGTATACAAACATCTCTTTGAGTCCTGGCTTTCAATTCTTTTGGGTATTCCACAGAGAACTGGAGTTTCTGGATCATGTGGTAATTTTATTTTTAATATTTTGAGGAATTGCCATAATATTTTCCATAGCAACTGTACCATTTTACATTCCATCCAACAGTGCACAAGTGTTCAGTTTTTCCACATCCTCACCAATGCTTTTTTTTCCTAGTAGCCATCATAATGGATATGAAGCAGTATCTAATTGTGGTTTTGATTTGCATTTCCCTAATGATGTATGAGGTTCAGCATCTTTTCATGTGCTTATTGGTCATTTGTATAATGTCTTTGGGAAAATGTCTATTCAAGTTCCTTTGCTATTTTTGAATTAGGTTGTTTTGCTTATTTCGTTGTTGAGTTGTAGGAGTTCTTTATATATTCTGGATATTAGTCACCACAATCAATTTTAGAATATACTCATTGCCTCTAAATCTTAGCTGTCACCCTAAATCTCCCATTCCTCACTCTTGGGTTTTTGACCCTAAGGTTATCTCTTTCTTGAAGAACTCTCTTGTTTTGGTTTCTAGAAAACTACCCTCTTCTGGTTTCTTCCTCCATCTTCAGTCATACATTTGCCCCATTTCCTCTGCCATCAAGTAAGCTTTGACATTCTTCAGGATTCCATCCTTGACTCTTTCTCTACTTACTCTACACCCTCTCTGGGTGATCGTATTTATTTGCATGATATCTATGGTGTTTCTCAAATCTCTATGTCCGTCCTGATTGCTTAAGACCACATCTAATCTGTTTCCACTCCTTTCACAAGAGTTTTCTGGTTCTCTTTCACAACTCTAAATCCATTTGCTTCTCTCCATCTCCACTGCCACTCTCTGATTTGCAACCATCACCATCTATCATCTCTTGCCTGGATTATTCAGTGTCCTACCTGTTCTCCCTACCACTAGTTCGCCTTCTTCAAATATGCATAGTTTCCAGAGAGATTTTCTGCAGCATGAATCTGATCCTGGTATCCCACACTAAACAACTGTTACTTCAGTGTAAGTTCTCCAGTCACTTCAGTGAACCTTCTCTTGCCTCAGGGTCACTATGCGGGCTGTTCCTTATGTTCAAATGCTCCTCTAAACCCTCTCTGCACACTTGGTTGACTTGCCCCACCTACGTCAGCTTAGGCATCATTTCCTCCAGAAGGCTTTGCCCTACTTCCCAGGGCAGGGTGGGCGGCCCATGTAGAGTTTCCCAAGGGCTCTGCTCACACCCTAATTACCCATTCATCTTTCTGCATCTCCCGCCAGAACGCAGGGGCCCTGTGTGCTTGCCTGGTGCACAGGCTCTTCAGTATACATTTGCTGCATGAATTCGCAGTAACAATTTTCCAGCATAGAGTTGGAGCTATTGCTCTGAAACTTGATGGAAAAGACTAGGTCAGAGATTTTAAAGGAAATTTCAGAACTACATGTAAGAGACAGTTGAAGCATTGAATTATAGTCAATATTTATTGAATCTGAATATATATCTTAATAAGTATATAAAAATACTATCTGTACACATTAGTATATAAGGTATATACTATAAAGTATATATTTACCTATGAAAAATCTGAATATATGCTTTACCGTATATTCAGATTTTTAAGGCAGTTGCAGAGAATTCTCAAGTCTCTCTTTTCACAGTTTCTATATGTGTTCTGTGTGTGTCTCATCCAGGGCCCTTTGTCTGGGCGGCTCCAGATGATCGGCTTTGGGTTTGTGGTGTGCGGACTTGTCAGCGCTGGAGCCCAGTCCGGGGTGCTGCGTATCTGAAAAGCCGCCTCGGCCTGCTGCCCCGTCTCTCACAGGAACCTCTGAGCTTTGGGAAGGGAACGGGGTAGTTCCCAAGTTGAATACTATCTGAATTTTTTGGATAATGTGATCAGGAAACAGTCGAAGTTTTGGTTTCCAATTCTTTTCAAACCTAATCATGGGTGAGCTACTTAAACACAGGGACTAGAGGAATAGACTTGAGACATAATAATTACCGAGTGTAATTTCCATAAAAGAATAGCTCCTTAAGTGTCTGGCCCCAAGAACTATGATGATGGTGTTATTAAGCCCTCACTGTGTTTGTGTAGTCCCCATGACTCATTTGGGCCTCACAACAACCTGAAGATGTAGACATTGTTATGCCCATTTTGCAGATGCAACTACAGAGAGTTAGAGAAGTTATGCAGTTTGCCCAAGGTCACCTGGCTTATAAACAGTGAAGCCAGGATGCAAGCTTCAGGCTGGTCAGACTCAAGCCCAGACGCCAGCGTCTGTCCGTCAGGAGCTTCCAAGTGTGGCATGTGTAAAACCACGTGACAGATTTACCAGGCCCTTAATTCACCACAGGCTTCTACTTCAGTCACTGCTTTTCATCTCTCTGAGAACTCCAGGTGTGCAAGGACCGGGCCATTATCCCCATTTTAGAGATGAAGGGACTGAGAGAGGCAGGTTAAGTGACGTGCCCACTGCCTCACCGTCAGGCAGCAGCACAGCTGATGGTAGAACCCAGGTCTCCTGGCTTTTAGTTAAAGAGCTTTTTTCCATCACAGCGCAACCCCGTGGGCTTCAGCTTTCAGACTCTGATTGAACAGCAGCATATGAATTAACTGAGGTTACTATATTATCTCCTAAAATGATGGCTTCCCATTAAAAAGATTAAAAAAAAAAGGATGGCAAAAAATTCACCAATGGAACATGTGCAAAATACATTTTCACAAGGTCATTCTTACCCAGAGCTATTTTAAAAAATTATTATTCTCCATTTGGGCTTTAGGTCCATGATCCCATGGCATGTGCAGTTAAATAATTTAAAATTTTAAACAAACAATGTTTTTCAGAATTGATTTCTGGCTAATGGGCCTGATTTAGGAAGATGGTGGGTTTAAAAAATCCATGTAAAAGAAGCTGAGAAGTTGGTTGAGCTATACAGGGAATTCAGCAATGCTGATTTGGGTAAGAACAATCCAAGGAGTTCTAACTGCAGTCAGGTTTGTGGTTCCACATGACAGCAGTTCGCCCTGTGTGTTGGTGAGGTGTCCTTCACAGCGCGTGCACACACAATGGGTCACAATGGGCGTAGAACAGAATTTGGTTACCAGGTACTGTATGTAATATGCACATTTGGCTCGCTTGTTTGCATTGCTGTTGGTTTTACCTGAAAAAATATTTTTATCTGTAGAAGTATGATGTCTTTAAAACATCTACAGAAATAGGTATTATACTGTAACTCAAAAAATACTTGATTAAGACCCTATTTATTCTGTTTGAGTTGAGGTGCCAGGTCTTAAGTCAGGATTTTCGATGTTATGTGGGTCTGTGAACCCCAGGGAGTCAGGAGCTGCCCCGGGGCTGCCGGCCCCCCATCTCCTGCCCTCTGCTCTTTGGGGGAGCCCAAGTCCTCACTTCATCCATAAAGGTGCTTGAGGGGATTCCTAGTTTCTGAGCTCCCAGCAATTCAAGAAGCAGATGTTGGAGGGGGAAGCCCTGCCTCCCTTTCAGCTTTGTTCCCAGGCCAAATAAAACCAGAAAAATCTTTCTATTTTGAGAGAAGCAATTTATTCTGGACTCATGTTTTCTCCCACACTTGGGCAGGTGAGATAACTTTAATGCAGTTTTATCAGTCTTAACTCTTATATTCTTAGCTGCCACGCTTAAAAAAAAATTACTCAAAGGAGCATAAACCTCCCATTTCCATACCAAAGAGCACTAGGCTCTTCTTGGAAACTTTTACCTCTTTAGTGGTAGCGCCTGTCTCCTTTTCTGTCACAGAATGGTGAGAAAATCAGCTATACGAAGAGAAAATCCTGCAACACAGAAACTTAAAACTGACTCTCTGATAACAATGAAGCAGTAAGCATATATTCTTCCTGCCCCACCCCATCTTCAGCAAAAATGATGAGAAGAAAACATGTCTTACATGAAACAATCTTTCACATCTCTGTACATGAAGGCTCCAAAACGTAGGTAGCCTTCACTTCATCATGTATGGATTCAGAATTTTTTTGTCATTTTTTGCTGAAGTTCTTGAGAAATGTCTCTCCAGATGGATTAAAACACAAAACAAGAAAAATTAGAAGGTACATCTGAGAAAGTGGAACACAAACCAGGATTCACCTCTAAGCAGAAATAAACGGGTTTTTGCGTGTGGTGGAAGTCTTATGGATGCTCCGAAGGTCACCCAGATGTTAAGGGAAGTCTGCAGGTACAATTTCACGTCTGTGCTTATGAGCTCTATGATAAATCACATTTATCTCTCCAAACATTTCAGCCACTTGTTATCATTTTTCAATTATTTTTACTCTGTTCTAGGGGGCTTTCTTAGGGACAATTTGTCTCTTAAATCTCCTGCTTTTTATTTGCCCCCAGTGAGAAAAACAGGAAATACACAGCAGATCTTGGAAATGAAGAAGTTGGCTGTTCCCCACAGAACTCTGAGCTGCTGTTAACCCCTCTCTCCCGCAAAGGGTTTTTTTCTAACCTGATGAGAGTATGGACAAAAAAATTGAATGGATCAAAGGATAGGAATATGGATTCAAAAACCAGGGAACTTTCCTGAAGAAAATAGTTATACCTGGGGAAGAATCAAATATGCCATCCAAACCCCAAAATACAATAAAACCAAGGCACATAAGAGCTTATTGAAAATTTATATTTATGATATTCTATAGATACACAGGATACACAGGATTTATTTCTATTTTTAAATATTTAAATGAAATTCTTTCCTTTCCCTCTGATTTGTGAGTATCAGAATCGTTACACTTAATATGTAGAAGATCAGCCAAAGCTTTTGAAAGTGGCAAAGTAAGAAGTAAGGATAAAAATAGAATTTCCATCAGGCCATTGTGAGGATTAAAATATGTAAAATTCTTGTAACAGAATGGCAGAGTAAAGTGTTCATTATTATTGTTGTTATTATTACTTCTAATTGTATCTCCATATTTATTTTCCGCACAATTGGGATCAAGTTAACATACTCTTTTGTCACCTACTAATTTTTTAACATAATAGCTTTCACACAATTTTCCATGTCAACAAATATAAGTTTTTTGTTTTTTTTTTAAAGAAAGCAGACTATGTTGAATATTTGTTAGATTCAACCAGTCTTGAAAGTTAAAGCCACAAATTTGCCAGGTCATTCTCCTCTAGATTCCTATCACATGATTCAGTATTGCCTGAAAGAGGGCAAAATAAATAACATCCACTCTCTGTGAGCTGACTTGGCAACCAGACCCCGGGCAAACAGAGGGCAGGTGGTCTGTAGGGGCATCCAAGTGGCTCATCAAGCACCCTCAAAAGTTATGTGATATCCTAGAGTGACAACATGGTAGGATTACCTCTTTTTTTTTTTTTTGGTACCATTAATGTACAATTACATGAGCAACATTATGGTTACTAGACTCCCCCTATTATCAAGTCCCCACCACCTATCCCATTACAGTCACTGTCCATCAGCATAGTATGGGATTACCTCTTAAACAGAATCAGATTTTCATGACTGTTTGGGGACTTGAACGCCCAAGTCAAGTCCCATGCTGGTTCTGAGTTGTGGGGCTGAGACTATCTGGGAGCCAGTTGGCCTTGCTGCCTGCCCTCCTTGATGCTGGTTTTGATCTGAAATCAGGCTTCTGGATGGAACCCATGTTGAGGAGAAAGGGGACTCAATACCTGCTTGATGGCAGTCACTTTCTGCACTAGGTTGAATACTGTCCCCCCAAAAATTAGTTCATGTCTACCTGGAGCCTGAGAATGTGACCTTATTTGGAAATCTTTACAGATGTAATCAAGTTAAGATGAGGTCATACTGGATTAGGTCGGCCTAAATCCAATGTGACTGGTGTCTTTACAAAGAAGAGAAATTTGGACGCAGATGCACACACAAGGAGAATGCCATGTGACAACAGAGGCAGAGACCAGAGTTACAGTGCCACAAGCCAAGAACCACTAGGGATTGCTGGCACCCACCTGAAACTAGGAGAGAGGCGCTGAACAGTTTCTCCTTCTGGGACCAAGAAAGAAAAAACTATGCTGACATTTTTATTTAGACATCTGGTCTCCAGAACTGCAAGAGAATAAATTTCTATTGTTTTAAGTAACAAATTTATGGTAATTTATTATGACAGCCCTCAGAAACTAATTTACCTTTTTATGAATATATGCTTATCAGCATGGAAATATGCAAAGGATATACCGTGGATAGACAAATAAGAAATAAAGGAAAAAAAGAAAGAAGAGTAGAGAAAGAACAAGTGTCTGGTTGGCCAAGACTGTTTAATCAGAGGGTATCAGATACTGATTTCCTATGATGTTAAGGCTCAATTAGCTCATCTAAGGATCTGGCCCTGAATCCACAGCTGATGGAACATATACCGATGGAAGCACCCGCCAGTGATAGTCTATATGTTTGAGGAGTAGGGGATTTATCTGTAAGCAGCATACTACTTAGGTGTGAAATGTGAGTTTCTTACGCCATTCACCAGCAGTCCCCGCTACTGAAGACCCAGGCCCAAATCTGGTGGGCAGGGAGAGGATCGAGCATCCCTCAAAGTGCTGATTCTAAAATTACATGGAGCTGTTCTTAATTCAAATTTGGGTGACTTGACTCTGCTGGCAAGTCTGTTCTGGGGACCTCAGCAGCCTTCCACCCACTCTCTGTGGAGTCCTGGGCTGGCACTGGGCCCGCTGCTGATGCATCGAATCTGGGGGCATGTTACTCTCCATCGCATGAGAATATTTTAACCCCTGTTAGTTCAGACGCTGCAGACAAGGTTTTGAGAGTATTTGAATGAATCCAAGCCAGGGTTAAATGATGACATTGAAAGAGAAATCAAGAGTTTTTGCTAAATGAATTTTAGAATGTCTTTGCTTTGCAGTGAGGATCAGTAATTGTATTATTTTGCTAGGGCTGCCCTGATAAAGTACCACTTTATCAGGGGAGCTGCGAGACTTCAATAATGGGATTTTATTGTCTCCCCGTTCTGGAGGCCAGAAGTTTGAAGTTAAGATGTTGATAGGATTGCTTCCTTCTGGGGGCCCTGAGGAAGAATCTGTTCCAGGCCTCTGTCCTTGCCTCGTAGATGGCCATCTCCTCCCTGTGTCTCTTCATACATCTTCCCTCTATGCATGTCTGTCTTCATGTCCATATTTCCGCTTTTATAAGGATACCAGTCATGTTGGGTTAGGACCTATCCTAATGACCTCAGTTTAACTTGGTAACCTATGTTAAGACCCTATCTCCAAATAAGGTCATGTTCTGAGATGCCAAGGATGAACTCCCACATATCTTCTTCGGAGGGACACAGTTCAATCCATAACACTAACCAAGCCAAGCTAAGGGCCTGGGCTCTGAGCCTCACTGCCCACATTCACGTCCTGCCTCTGCTCTTTACTCACTTTGCACCTTTAGGCAAATTATTTAAGCTTACTGGGCCTCAGTTTCCTCATTGTAAATGGGGATGGTAATAAAAGAACCTCTCTTTTAGGGTGGTTGTGAAGAGTGCATGTGACTGCATTTGTCACATGTTGAAGGCAGTGAAGCTAGTAAGTACTCAAAAAAAAGATATGAGTATTATTAAAAGGAACGTGATAGACTGGGCTGAGGGCCAACCTGAAGCAAGCTGACTTACTACATGACTGGCTGTTTCCTAAGAGGGAGGGACCTGAGGCGTGCTTGTGCTGTGCTTCCGACCTCAAGCCCTTTGATGCTCTCTGTGTTTCTAGAAGCTTCCAGCAAGTATTCATACTCACTTACCTGAAGGTTTGACCTGAGTCCTAGTTTTAGCAAACCTGAGTTTACACTTTGGATTTGGCTGCCATTGGCTGTCTCAAAGAGCTAAAATCCCCCTCAAAATCGACTGATTCTTTGGAGAAAATGTTATGTGTATGTTTGTTCCTCTTCCTTCTCCAGAAAATAGCAGAGGGTCCTACAATGCAATTAGAAGAGATTCTTGCACATTCCAGCACCACAGGGCACTCACGCTACATTCCACGCCTCCATTTCTTTAAAATATATATAAACAGATGACACTTTCAACCCTAGGAGACGATGTGACCTAGAAAGTGAGATGACAGATAAAATGAGGGAAGGATCTCCAGGAATACAGTCTTGTCGAGGTGTATTTCATCAGAGCAGACTTTCTGTGACCATAATAAAGGGCTTTTAACATGAGCTGGGTTGCCTCATTTCTGAAAACTAGAGACTAGAGAGTTCTTAAAAAGGAAAAATAAATATTGCTCTAATTGGAGCCAGAGGTGAGGCAGGGTAGGACAATGAGCAAGCAAAGACTATTTATGTTGGAAAAGGGAAGCGTTAGAAACGATTTAGCTGAGAAATTCAGGAAGATGAAGGGTTTGGTTAAAACCAAAGTCCCTCTTGTTTAAGAAGAAAGGACAGGGTTTAGGAATGAAGAGGAAGAATCAAATTACAGGGCAGCAAATGTAAGCTAAGTGAAAAGAGAAACCACTGCTTTTTGTTGGCGTTGAGGCTGGGAAATGCAGTATTAGGACAGTGTGCTGGCTGAATCTCAAAAGCTTTGGGAAAATTTCATGCTAGTGAAAAATGTTCATGGTTAGTCAAGATTAGATAATAGTTCCCTGAGCAGAGGCCAGGGGATACGTTAAAAGATGGTTGTAGACAAAAGTGTCCCTTACCAGACAGGAAATTTCTAGAAAGTTGATCCAATGTCCTGTGTTTTTTCTTTTGTATTTCCCCATTAGTGCATGACACGCTGGTCATAGCTACTTTTTTTTTTTAAAGCAGATACTTTACATGTTTTATTTCTAATTCCTACTAACAATTCTCTTTTATATTTGAGGATACTGAGGCTCACAGAACCAAAGTTATTCAAGGTTATTGGGAGGTAGAAATGAGATTCAAACTCAGGTCTGCCCTAGGTCTAAATGAGAACATTTTTTTCAGTACATTTTATTGGACTCAAAGAAGCTGAGACATGAAGTAGAAATCAGAAAACCATACAATCTGGCCACCTTTCTTCCTATTTTATAAATGAAGACACCAGGTCTGAGGTGAGAAGGGGTTGGTCCAAGGTCCAGGAAATGGCAAAGAGAAAGCCATTTGCTAAACAAACTAATTCATGAATCTGTGGAATTTCTAGCAGTTAGAAGAAAGATATTTGTACGCTTCACAATTCCAAGTTCCCTTGAAATGTCTAGGCATTTTTACCCTTGCCATATTTTAAACAATCCATTATCTGAGCACATAAAAGAAAGAGGTTATATTCCCTTAATTTTAACAAGCCTCAATAACATTGGAAGAAGTAAGAATTTTTCTTACCAATCTTTCTGTCTCTACTAGTCTCAGTTTACCAGGACTCAGTTTATATCAAAATTCCTCTTAGGACTAGACCTAGATTAGGGACAGCATGCTTGAGTCAAACAAAAGTGTGAATAAGAGAAATATTGAAACTATTCAACAATTGGAATCTCATTCAACCAACACCTGATCACAAAGGACTCTACATATGCTAAGTGTTAGGGGTATTAAGTTGAATGGAAGGAGATTTCTGTCTTCAAAGAGCTTATAGTTTAGTGGAGAGACAGACATACAAAGAGATGTCATCACACAGACTGGAAAATGTTATCAAAGTAGAGAATATACACAAATAAGAATTTAATCTAGTAGAGGTCCTTAGGAAATCTGTCAAGTGAATACATGCAAATAATTCATAATTAGCAAATCTATGTTTATAAATTAATACTCCAGAAGTTTTTCAAATGTACTTGAAATTTTTCTTCTCTTTTCCTGTGAACATAACCTTATCTTGCTTATTGTATTTGTTGGCTATATTGTGGTGTAACAAATTACCACAAATCATAGTGGCTTAAAGCAACAGCATGTATTATGTCCCAGACTCTGGGTGTCGCTTGGACCTTCTGGCTGCGGTCTTCCACAAGACCTCAGGGTACTGGCTGGGGCTGTAGTCAGGCTAAGGCTTGGTTGGTAGAGGTGGTTGGTAGGATTCAGTTGCTGGCTTGGTCCTTGCCATGTGGGCTCTCTATAGGGCAGGTTACATGTGGCAATGGCTTCCTTTAGTGGCAGTGAGAATGCAAGAGAGGGACAGTGAGTGATAACAAGATGAGTACAATCTTTTATAACCTAATCTTTTGGCATATTCTACTCATTAGAAACAAGTTGCTCAGTCCAGCCCATACTTGAGAGGAGGGATTACCAAGGGCCTCAGTGCCAGGAGGTGATCCTTGGAGACCATCTCAGAAATCTACCTGCTATACCTACCCCGTGAATTTACTCTACGAAGTGTTTTCCACAGTATCCTGTTGGACCAAACCAGAAATACAAGACTTCCCTTTGCTCCATTTCCTCACCCCCCACCACAGTGAATCCCTCCCATGCCTTGTCATTTCTATTCTACCTGCTAGAGATCTCTCAAGATCACGCACCTGTGTGTGGTGTGTGGTGCTGTGTGGCTTGCGCGTTGGTGCGTGATCTGCAAGTCCTCAGCGTGGAGGACTTTGTCACCTGGTCCTGCTGACTTCTCCAAGCCCCTCTTCTCTTTGTACTCCAGCTACTTATAACGTTTGGCATCTTCTAAGCTGACCACGTATTCCCTGCCTCCTTGGATTAGCAGTTGCATTTTCTTCCTCAGAATAATCCTCACCCAGGACCCTTCTCAGAAGAGGTGTTCTCTGAGGAGCTGCCTGTGATCTCCCGAAAGCAGCTCGGGGCCCCACCGGGTTTCCACGGACCCCTGACTCTCTCGGGGTATTTGCCACATCGCACTGCAATGATCTGCTCTCATGTATGCTCGTGACTGGAAAATGTTATAAAAGTAAAGAATATACACAAATAAGAATTTAATCTAGTAGAGGTCCTTAGGAAATCTGTCAAGTGAATACATGCAAATAATTCATAATTAGCAAATCTATGTTTATAAATTAGTACTCCAGCAGTTTTTCAAATGTACTTGAAATTTTTCTTCTCTTTTCCTTGTGAACATAACCCTATCTTGCTTATTGTATTTGTTGGCTATTGTTGTGTAACAAATTACCACTATCATAGTGGCTTAAAGCAACAGCACGTATTATCTCCCAGGATCTGGGTGTGGCTTTCTTGCAATCTTGTGAAAGAGCACAGCCACAGGTCTCACCAGTCTCTAAGCTCAAGGAAATCAGAACTCTGTCTCTTTAGCCCTTTATCCCCAGATATATTAGGTGCTTGATAACTACTAGTCGGAGAAACAGTGATGGAAACTCTGGGAGACTCTGCTTCTCAATTCTTTCAGCTTCTCTTATACCAGTCATCAGGGACAGCTGCATCATTTGTGGGCCCAGTGCAAAGTGAAAATGAGTGGTCCCTTGCCAAAAAAAGCAGGGAAAAAGCCATTTCCTTTCTCTTTTTCTCTCTTGATCCATCCTGGTTCTAGTTTTACCTTAATGGTCTTAGCGATCTTGTGAATTACTTAAATTCTCGGGGCTTCAGTTTCTGTATCTTAAAAAGAGGATTTCTCAATCTCAGCAGTACTGACGTTTTGAGTCAGACAAGTCTTCCTTGCAGGAGGCTGTTCTGTGTATTACAGGATGTCAGCAGTGCTTGTGGCGTCTGCTCTCCGCCTCCCAGCTGTGACGACCAAGAACGTCTTCAGACATTGCCAAATGCTCCCTACTGGGGGGCAAAATTCCGCTGTTGGGAGCTACTCCTCTAAAATGAAGAATTGAACCAGTGCATTTGTTTGCTAGGGTTGCCATAACAAAATGATACAAACTAGAGGGCTTAAGCAACGGAAATGTATTGTCCTGGAGGCTGGAAGTCCAAGATCAAAGTCATGAGCGTTGCTTCCTTCTGAAGACTGAGAGAAAATCTCGTCCACGTTCCTCTCCTGCTTTCTGGTGTGCTGGCAATCTTTCCCATTCCTTGGCTGATCTCTGACTTCATGTCTACATGCTGTTCTCCCTGTGTGCATATGTGTGTCCAAATCTCCCTTTTTCATAAGGACATTGGTCAGGTCTGAGTGAGGGCTGCCCCTTACTTCAGTATGACCTCAACTTAACTAATTACATTTGCAATGACCCTATTTCCTAATAAGATCACATTCTGAAGTATTGAGAGTTAGGACTTCAAATGAATTTGGCGGGGACACCATGTGTTATGCCCCTTGTGAGCTCTAACATCCTGGAGTCTTAATACAACGAAGGGGAATATTGATCTTCCAGCATAGATTTAGATCCTTTCTCCTGAGTTTCTTTTGTACAAACCGTATCTCTGGACACTTCATTTTGGGCAATGCATTCCTTTTGACTTCAGATAAATTTCAAGTGAAGGGATGAGGAAAGGGAATTTTGCCTGCAACTACCCTACAGAGTCTCTGGCAGGTAATACTAACAAAGACCTCAGAGAATGTGGTCCACCTTACAAGGCTCATCTCCTGTGCTTGTGTTACTGTAAATACACATCAGGGAACTGGCAACATGAATCAGTCTGCCTGGTTATGGAAAATAAGTTATTTTCAAATTACTCAGCGAACACTCCCCCTGCCCCCAGTCACAAAAAGGAGGCAGCCATGGATCTGCCCAGCCTGTCCAAAGAGACTGTTTCCAGAGTAGAATGATGGGCACCTCACGTGAGGCGGCGTCAACGTCTGACCGCTCATGACGTGTGTGTGCTAGTCTCTCCTTCCCTTTGCTCAGTCGGCTGGGGCCTGATCCCGGGGTGGGGGTGGGGGGCAGCCAAGCCCCTCCGGGGGTCTGTGAGCCCATAAGGCCTCGTGAGCCTCAGATGGAAAGTCCTTGTTGTGGAGGAAGCCAGCACCCCAGACCAGGAGGCCTTTTCAAGTGGGCCTGCCCAGAGGTCAGAGGCATCAGGACGTCAGATCCACATCCGTACCTCAGAAACTCGCTTCTTTGTGAACACAGGAGTTCCAAAATAGACTAGTAGCTCTTCTCTCCTCCTCCCAATACGCTCGGCTTGCTGCCTCTAGTCAGCAAACAGTGTTTCGACCGGCTTTGGGCTCTGATGATCTCATAGCCATGTCTGGAAGGCTGTAAGACAAAATAATTCTGCTGTGGCATTTGAAATACGCAGTTAAGCAATTATCTGAGTAGTTTGCCTGAAATCTTCGCTCTCAGTAAGAGTTCTTTTGCCCCGAGTTGTCTGGACAGTGCCCAAGTCCTTAGCTCTCCACTCTCTGTTGCCATTTATAAGCCAGAACACCAGTAGCATTACAGGGAGTAGAGAAGCAGTGTCCGAAAGGGTGACCCCAGGTAGCAGGTGCTGGCACAGTCCACAAGAGTAGGCACTGACTGAGAAGACGAGGGAGGAAGTGGGGCTTCCAGAACCTTACTGAAGGAGATAACTGAGAAATGGAAAAAAGCACTCTGACCAGTCTGGGGTATAAGGAGAGAAGGAAATAAAAGCCTGAGTAGATAGAAGAGGTCATAGAAAGGAAGTTGGGCACACTGACAATTTCTGGGATCCACTGGTCCTCTCTACTCTTTGTTGACTTATGCTGGGCCTCTTCTCACATCTACATGCCCTGAATGGCCTCTGCTCAATTTAGAGTTATAAGAACTGAGGTACACGAAAGGCCTCTGGCCCAGAGTTACACAGCTAGTTAGCAACAGAGCCCAGCTTCAAATCCTGGCTGGCCCAGGATTCTTAGGTACTTCTTAAAAAACAAGGAGGGCAAAGCTAAGAGAAAAGAAAGACCTACATGGAGGCATGGGGTAGAGAGGGCCCCCAACAGTGATTTCTGTTGTTACCCTCACCCTTGTCTGTGAAATTTATCAAGAAGCTACTACCCATGTTCCCATGGGTTCTAGGTACTGTAGAGGACACTGAAGATGGTTCTGATTCCCAAGATGCATCAATTATCATTGGGGAGGAAACAAAATGGAGCCATTAGGGAACAACATGAAAAACAGTCAACAGGTCCTACCGTATGTAAGGTCCACTTCTGGCTGTCAAAGTGCAGCAATGGACTGGACAGAGCGCCAGCCTTCAAAGACCTTACATTCAGACATGCATTGACAGTACTATGTCAACAAAATAATTTCACATCCAGAGGAGTCCTATGAAGAAGACAAACTAGGGTATTATGGTAGAAGATAGTTTGGGGGTATGGGGTTGGAAAGGATCAGTCTTTGAAGGTGTCATTCCAGGTGAGACCTGAACAGTGAGAAGGAGGGATCCATGTGAGGCTCTGGGGAAAAAGCATTCCAAGTAGGAGGAACAGGTGGTGCCAAGGCTCTGGGGTCTGTGCAGGCATGTCTAAGAGTGGTATATATTTATCTGAAGATATAGAATAAGTGGATGAATATAGGAAAATAAGACCCAGGGGACATCAGGGGCCAAAATATGTACAGCCTTGTAGGATTTGGATTTATATTTTGATTGCAATGAGAAGCTCTTGGAGGTTTTTAGGAGGGGAAGGAAGGGCTGTGATTTAAACTCTACGAGATTCTCTGGTTTCTGTGTGAAGGATGGACTGCAATGAATGGGAGAGATGGGGAGCTGGGAGCGTGGTGGAGAGACTGTCACAATTGTCCAGGTGAGAGATGAAGGTGGCTAAAAACAGGGTTTTAAGCAGTGAGGGTGGTAAGAAGTAATCAGACTGGCAGTGCAGTTTGGAGATAGAGCTAATAGGACCAATTGATGGATTAGTTTTATGGTTTCCCTCCTGCCACTGGCTGGGATGGGACGGACTGTGGGGAGTCAATTGGGGAGGGGTCCTGGAACAATTCCATTTGGGCTACATGATGTTCAAGGTGCCTTTTAGACATCTGTATCAGAGTTTAACCAGAGAGGCTGAACCGCTAGAATACGTATATTATGGTGTGGGCTTCCGGCAGAAGCTGGAACTCCCTGTCACGGAGCTGAACACACACCCAACTCAGGATTCAGAGGAGCTGAAGGAAAATCCAAGGCAAGGCGGAGCAGTTGCAGGCCCCCCTGCTGCTTCACCCCAGCAGGTGAGTCAGCAGATCCGCGACAATACCTGTGAGCATCACAGGGTTGCTGCCTTCCTTCCACCGTCCAAAACCTCCCAAGAATCTCCTTTGAAGCCCCCAGCTGAAAATATGCAAGAAAGGAAATTCTGGGAAATGCCGTTCAGTCTAGTCAAGATGACGTATTCCAAAGCTTCCACAATATCCATGTAGAGCTGTTGAGTGAGCAGTTGGAAATATGAGTCTGGAATTCAGGGAAGAGGTCCGGGCTGGAGGTAGACGTCTGGCAGTCATCATAAAGCCATCGTTCATAAAGCTATGGAACTGGGTAGGTCCTTTAGGGAGAGAATGTGGGCAGAGAGTGAAAAGAACAAAAGACAAGCTCTGAGGCACTTTTCTATTAAGAGGTTTGTCAGAGGAGGAGGAATCAGCGAAGGAGAATGAGAAGCAGCCAGTGAGGTCTGAGGAAAACGAGGCAAATTTGGTGGGACAGAGGTCTAGGGAAGAGGGAGGAAGGGGCCAGCCACTTGAGATGCCTCCAGAAATGCAAGTGGGATGAGACCGTGTCAGTATGACTGGGCGAAGGTAACATCCAAGTGCCCCTTAGCATGTCATGTGTGCTATGCTCTGTGTGTCTGTGTCCCCACCCATACTCATAGGTTGAAATCCTAACCCCTGAAGATAATGGTATTAAGAGGTGAGAACTTAAGAGTTGCTTAAGTCTTGAGGTCGAGCCCTCATGATAAGAATCAATGCCTTATAAAAGAGGCTCCAGAGACTCCATAGGCCTTTGCCATGCGAGGACGCAGGAGGCAGCAGTCAGAAGGCAGGAAGAGGGCCCTCGCCAGAACATGACCGTGCTGGCTCCCTGATCTCAGCCTCCTCAGCCTCCAGAGCTGTGAGAAATGGACTTCTGTTGTTCATGAGCCCCCTCATTTGTGATGTTCTGTTAACAGCAGCCCAAATGGACCAAGACATCATTCCCGTGTCATGGGCAGTCAGGCATGGGAAGGTTCAGTCCACACAGATCCTTGCGTTGCTGGGGAAGACCTACGAAACTAGCTGGTGTTTGAGAGGAGCTTTGAAGGTCAGGGAGAATTGGAGCATCTGCATTGAAGGGGATCTGCAGGGGCTTGTTCAGCTCTAAACATTTTCAAGAGCCACTTAAAAGTCACAAATCCCTAACCATTTCCCAACAACCCACACAGAGACCTCTCAGCCTCCTATGCACGTCTAAGAATAGCCGACTTGGCTGCAGTTGGCTTGAAATTCTTGCTTTTTGCGTCAAAACACTTGGCCACTATTTCCAGGCTGACACCCCCTTGTACAAATGAGAAGAGGTGCCACGGCTCATTGAAGCATTCTCACTGATTTGTTGTTGGCAAAGGAATGTGTCGGAACCTGGACAGTAAGTTGGAGAGTTTGCTGAGAGGATGCACTTTGGTTCTGCCTGTGGGAGAATCCTGATTTCGGTGGCTCGGAAACAGGCGGAAGCAGGGTGGGAAGATTTTTAAAAAAACTTTTGGTTTATTTAGCTTCCAAGTAATCCAGAAATCTCCAAGGGGGTGCTCTTCAAACAAAAAGAATCCTTACTTATAAATGTGGGAAGACCACTAATTTTGAGCCCATTTCTGCACAACAGAGGATTGTATGAGAGAGGGGACAGACCCAGCTTCTCTTATTATAAATAAGTCACTTGGATGTATTTTGGCACATAAATTTAGCACAACTTGAAGTTCTATTTTAAAATATTGGTTTTTTTGAAGGATTTTCAATAAGCAGCCAGAATGACTGTGTCAAGACGGGGGATCAAATGGACTGTTTCGTTCTGCGCTTTCTTATCCTTCTAGAATTGCTAAAGGAGAGGGTCCTCATGACCACTGCTACTTGAAACACAGTCACATTGTGTTTTTTTATAAAAGAGGCTCCAGAGACTCCATAGGCCTTTGCCATGCGAGGACGCAGGCACTTTTGCCTTTGTAGACCCTTTCCTCCATAAAAAAAAATTATTATTATTGTATTTTATGATTTCATTGGTATAAAGATGACTATATTAGGATTATATGTTAAAGCAATTTCTTTAGCCTAAAGTTCAGGTTTTTCTCTTCTGAAAAGAAGCTAAAACAATTCTGTGGGACCTAATCTAGTTTCCTATTGGTGCTGTAACACATCACAGGATTAGCAGCTTAAAGCAACACAAATTTATTATTTTACAGTTCTGGAGGTCACAAGTCCAAAACCTCACTGGGCTGAAATCAAGGTGCTGGCAGATACAATTCCCCTGGGAGGCTGGCGGAGAATCCATCTCAGCCGTTCCAAGCATCTGCAGGCTGCCCACCTTCCTTTGCTTATGGCTCCTTGCTCCACCCTCGAAGCCAGCAGATCCATATCTCCAAACCCTCTCTGACTCTCTGAGCCCTGCTTTCAGCATTGCAGCCTCTGCTCTGGCCCCTCCCCTCCTGCCTCCGTCTTACAGGGACCTTGTGATTAGTTTGGGCCCACCCAGTAATCCAGGATAATTTCCTATTTTAAGATCCATAATGTAATCCCATCTGCAGAGTCTCTTTTGCTGTGTAATATCCACAGGTTCTGGGAATTAGGATGCAGACCTGGGGGGGAGGGGACTGGGGGGTGTACCTTCCTCAGCCTACCACAGTCCCTCAAATTATTGTGGGGCCCAGGCATAGTGCCCACTGTGCTGATGGGTAAGTTGGTTTTGACTCAGAGTTCCAACCCAGGAGCTGTTTGCACCAGATGTGAAATGCACTGCTTCCTTCATTGAGAAAGTCTTGCTATGAAAAAATTGTGCTGAGCGACAGTCTACTTACATTGTGGTGAACGCTCCTCATCTCCTGGCAGACCAGTGAGGGGACAGAACTGCAGGAAGCTGACGCAGTCTGTATTAAACAGCTACAGGAATCTTTCTATCATTTGACTTGTTCTCATCATTTACTTTGGTTCGCACCGTCCTTGGGCGCTCCTGTGAGCACCCTCCATCTTCTCCAGAGCACATTGTGTCGGCTCTAGCTCAGAATGTGAGGAGCAGGCCTGGTCCGCGTCAGGGCTGGACACTCAGTGGGGGTTCCCCTTGGGCTTGTTGAATGATGGGGTGAGTCTATGGACGGATGAGTGAATTAATTCAAATGAACTGAATTCAAATATTCCGGTGACCCTGAGCCCACCAAGTCAGTGGCTGTTTACCAGCTGCTGGTCCACAACGGTCTTTAAGGAGAGTGAACAAATAGAAGGCTCTGAGCAAATACCTCGGAGGCCATGTGTTGTGGGAGAGGGCAAACTTTTAGTCACCTGATCTGGGGACCTCAGTGGGGTGGTGCTAGTGTAAGGATCCTTGTAGCTCCATTGTCTCCTGGTGCGTGGAAAAGCGCCCTCCGGATCTGAAGCAAGTGGTGGCGGCCTGGACCAGTGGAGGGCGGGGAGGAGGAGGCGCTGCGGCGGCGGTAGAGGTATGGGCTGCCGCAACGGAGGCCTAACGAACATGTAATTTTCTTCTCACTTCACTCATCCCTCTCCATCTGACATGGCAGGTGTGCTGAGAAGGAATGGTGTGTGAATCGATTTAGAGAGGATCTGTGACACGGCAGCGAGCCAGGGCCGCGCCCCGAGCCATTGATCGCCTCCAAATCAATTTGCACACCGCTCCCACTTAGGTCACCTGCCATTTCAGACAGGGAAGGGAACAGTGAAGTGAGAAGGAAATTATGCTGGGAAGTCTGGGGACCCTCGCTCAAGAACGTGGGGTCAGCCTTCAGCTGCCCTCGCACCTGCAGCCTTTGGACGAAGCTCCCCAGCCGCGGCCCCTCCTGGTCTCGCTCGCTCCCCGCCCCCACCCCACCGCCCTGGAAGCTGAAGGCTGCAGCGAAATGGGGCCACTCTGAAAATCTTATCAGCCTTGAGCTCACCTCTGGGGTTTGGGCTGCCACAGTCATAATCCTAAGAGCTATTTCAGAAAACCCAAATTGCCAACAGTAATAATCTCTCTGCTGCGGGGCTGGTTTTCATTTGTGCCTCTCAATGCACTTTACAATTAATTTTCACCAACCTCCGCCTCCCACGAGCCAGGAGCCCAAGGGGAACCCAAGGCTTGGAAGCCTCATGGCTCCCCCATTGAGAGATTGAGAGGGCAAAGGGCCTCCCTCCCGGGAAGACAGGCACCAAGGCCCAAGTCTTCCTCAAGGGGCCAACAACAATGCTCTCTTTTTGAGAGAGCAAAGGGAAGGCAGTGTTGGGGTGGTTAAGGAGCTGGAGGGTGTCTCTGGCCCCTGACATGTCCGCTCAGCCTCAGTGGAGGCAAGCGGCATTTTAACCTCTTACCAAGGCTGAAAACCTGACCAGTAAGTGATTTCCAAGGAGTCTGTCCATGCAAACACTGATTGGGCTGGGGAAATGCTGTCTTTCTGGAGTTATGGAGCCAGTGGGACCCACTGCCACCCTTGTTGGTTCACAGGGATCCCCAGAGGACAAAGTGGATGGTGCCACCCTGCCTCCAGGGGCCCAGCACAGTGCAGGACACTGAGGGGGCACCCAGGAAATGGGTGCTGGATCTGGATCCACCACATGTTGGCTTGGGCTCTTTTCCCATGTAGAGGGTTTAGATTATAAGTACATTCCAGTTGGCTGAGATTTCCCAGGCAGTGGGCTCCTTACTGTTAATTCCTTCTGTCTACCCCACGGGAAGAAGGACCAAGGTGGGTCCAAGCGAGACCTTGTGGCAGGAGTGGAGAATATAGAAGGGTGCTCCCACCCCGAATTCCAAAGAGCGAACAGGGAAACCACCTAAGTCCTCATGCCTCACGCAGTTCTCAGAGGCGTGCAGCCCTTCCCCTCCCTCGCTGCTCAGGGACTGCTGAGCTTGTCCTCATGTCTAGCCAAGCCCCTCCTGCCCGTGCTTCAGAGATTTGTCAGAGCTCCGGGGGAGGGATGTGGGTGAGGTTTTGCATTTTTGTAACTTGTATCTGGAGAATGGAAATAAAGCAGTAGAGACTGTGACTCAGGACGGTCTCATTCACCTGCTCCCCAAATCAGACCATCTGTTCCAAGTAGGTTGGTGAAGCAGGGTTCCTGAAGGCTCACTGCCCAGACCCAGCCACGCAAGCACGCTCATGCTCACACATGCACACATGTGTACACACATACTTTCTTCTTCTCATCACCTTTCCAGCCCAGCTGAATTCTCTCCTAGGCAAGGCCTTCTGGCACTCTGCTCTCCCTGGTCTCAGAATTCTGGCTGTTTCCATGCAGCACACAGATTAAGTCTCCTTTATGATCCAGAGAGACTCTCAGGCCCTGAGGCCAGCCCTACTGCTCCTTCCAGCCCCCTGTAGGGAAGCCAATCTTTCTGTCCCCTCATTTTCAGTGACCCCACAGATTATTTCCAGGATATATAGGGAACAAGTTTAGAGTTCAGGTCAATGAAGTTGGACTAGGCCCCAGGCTCACCTAGAGGATGAGGGCATCGTCCCCACCTGGGAGAGTTCTACTGGTCTGGTATATATGCTCTCTGGCCAGATTTAATGCTCGTAGGGACTAGGCATGATTGGGTCCAAATTCTGCAAATATGTCACAGGATCAAGGCTGTGGGGATTGGAAATAGCTACAGTGTAAACAAGTCTAACTTGATAAGTGGCCTTGTAGGTTAAATTTGTTGGAATCCATGCTGGAAGATGGGATAGGATGTTCAGGAAGATTATGTTGGAAGAAGTTAAAGTGTAATTCCTGAGAGCTTCAGTTCCACTCCTGCCTTCTAAAATAAGCCAGATGGTGCAAATGCTCCTTTTGTGCTTATCTTCCCCAGGGAGCATTTTTCTGGGGGCAAAAGGCGTGTAGGAATTTGGTCAACAAAGTGAGGACAACAGATACATTTTATATCCTCACTAAGACTGCAAGAGCCTCACCTGCAAAGAGTCAGTCAATCTGGGAAAACCTGTACTTAACCAAGCCTCATGAGAAATGTGGATTAATTCTGTTTCTGTGACTTGTTGGGTTGTCTGTGTAGTCTCAGGGTCCCCAGAGGGCAGAGACACTACATATTTAACTATTTACTTATCTTTGGCTCCAGCAACATTTGCACATGATACCACAGACACATCTTATTAAATGTCTCTACATTATTAAATGCTTTAGCTTCCAACAGGAAGTATGTGCCCATGGTACAAAGTCCAAATCATCAGGAGCCAGTCTCACACTTATCCCCCAGATGTGTGGTTCCCCTTGGTCTCCACAGCAAGTACTATAACCAGTCTCTTTTGTGATGATAGAGGTATTCCACACATATGCAAGCAACCATATTCATGAATGATCATGGCTATGTGGATATTTTTATTCATTACACCTAGGCAAGCATGTCCACTTCTTTTTCTGCTGGTATTGGCCCAGCTACCTTGATGAGACGTGGTACTGTGTTACCTAATACATAGCATACCTAGCAGAACGCACCGCAGCAATTAAAGCAGTAGCCGCCGCTAGGACCCTGCCGTCGCGGTGATGATTCCGGACACGCTCGGCGGTTCTGGCTACGAGACGGTCGCGCCACGCCTCCGGGGGCGCAGTGCCCGGCTCCGGCCGCACGATGGCGCCCGCTCCCTGCGGACCTGGCCCTCGGCTGCGGCGCAGACAAAGGCGGACGCCAGCCTCCCCCACCGGGTGGCGGAGGCGGCGGGCGCCCCGGGTGGCCGCGGCCGCCCCTGCGCACTGAGCCGGGCAGCTGCTGCCCGAGCCTTTGTCCTGCGCCGCCTGTCCCTGTGCTAAAGGAAAGGGGCAGAGGCCGCTGGGCGCCGGCTGCACCGGCCCGGCATCCACGCGAGTCCCCAGCGACTCCCACACCCAGAGCTCGGCTGTGCGGGAGCATGGGTTAAGGGCAAGGGCTGGAAGCGCCACGGTGAGACCGGTCCCCAAATGCCTGCCCGGGAAGATTCTGTCTCCTTCCTCCCCACCGCAAAGAATTTGCTGCAGATTTTTCACCACTGCCCTGACTCTCCTGTTGACGTGCTAAAGGGCCTGGATGTCACGTCTGCAGAGAAGACACTGGCATTTAGATCCGAGTGGAACTAGTGAGCACCTGGGCCTGGCTCTCCCATGCTGTTCTCTGCAGGGTCCCGGAAAACTCTCCTCTCCTGTCCTCAACAGCCTCTAGTCCAACAGAACTTTCTGTGACAATGGAAATGTTCTGTATTGTCACTGTATATTTGGTAATCATTAGCCACATGTTAACACTATTAAGTGCTTAAAGTGTGCCTGAAGAACTGACTTTTTAATTGTATTTAATTTTAATGAATTTAAATTTCAGGAGCTGTATGTGTTTGCAGTTGTGTAGGTCCACTGCTACCCTGTTGGACCATGCAGTTTTAAGGGCTCAAGTTGATCTGGGAAGTTGAGTATGTGGTTGTCAATAGCAAAACTTAAAGATGCACATAAAGCCTGGAGCATGGGCCTGTTGAACCTGAGAAGACGCCTGGAAGTAGCTGGCAGAGAGAAAGAAAGGGTGGCGTCAACCGAGTTGATCTGGGCTGTTCAGGGAGATGAGCAGGGGCTGAGTTATGTGCTCTGTAAGGTGGCATGGGAAAGAAGGTGAAGATGAAATGTGTTCTTATAATATCTTGCTACTCTTGGAAATAGAACTGGCCCAGCTTTGATCTATGTTTAAAGACAACTGGGGGCATAATCACCATCACATATTAAGTGGCTAAGGATACACATTCTCACATGCTGGGCTTCCTGAGACAAGATAATCAGACCCAGAAACAGCCGTGACAGAACTTGGGTCCTTCTGCAGTCCCGTGTGCTTGTGACATGGTGCAGAAGAGGGCCTGGCTGTGTACCACTGGCTGGAGTTATGTCCCTGCCCTCTTCCCCAGGCTCACAATAAATAGTAAAGACAGCATCTTTGTGGGCTAGGAACACAGGTATCTATGGGATGCAAGACAATCCTGGGTAGAAAAACCAGAGTGTTTCTCTATGATTCTTCAGAATGTCTTAGGTTGCAAGCTGACTTCTCACTTATGGTTGGAGTAGTTAGACGTCAGATTCACAAGTCACCTGCAGCAGTGATCAGCAGGGTTCTGGGACCTCAGGGCTGCCTCATCACCTGTCTCCTCCAAGGGTGTAAACCAATTGATGACATCCATGACTTCCATTTATTTTTATTGAAAATGTGTACACCTGTATAGGTTCCCTGGTCATGTCCAATAAACAATCCAATTATGTGACTTTTCTAAATTCTTAGGTGGATGCTCCCCTTTGATCTTCTAAATGAAAGTGTGTGTGTATGTGTGTGTGTGTGTGTGTGTGTGTGTGTGTGTGTGTGTGTGTGTGTGGTGGAGGTAAATGGAGGGCAAGGGGCAACGATCGACCAAGAAATCTCGTATTATCTCTGTGGATCCTGTGTGTGTTTTTATCTATTCTAAAGTGTTCAGAAATCGACCTGTGAAAACTGACATCTTGTCTTCTTAGGGCTCCTTGCCACAGTAGGCATTCAATAAATATTTGGTGAATTTTGAGTGAGAAGGGAAAATGGGCCATGATTCTACCTCCAAACCATCTCTGTGGGTTGTCCATCCCTTTTTATTTTGTTTTGTGCCCCCCAAACCCCCCGCTGGAGATGTTCCCAACCACAAATAAAGGACAAGGGGGAAAATAGTTAAGCACACCTAGAGCTGCGTCCAAACAAAAGAGGAAGGAGACTAAACAAACCCAAGGTTTTCTATTTCTCCCTGAGTCAAGTAATCCCTTTGATTACATCTAATACCTGCCAAAACCCAGATGGTGTGCCCACCCATCTCCCGTGTGATAATGCCACATTGTGAAATCTACCCATTAATATTAATTGTCAGCTAGAGAATCTGTCTGAACGACTAAAGCTTGAGATTGCCTTGAGAAAGCAGGCCCTGCCTTAGCAGGGATTTTAAGATAATTCTCATTCTTTCATTCTGTATCTCACATATGTAGAATGTTAAATAATAACCCGAGAATGCTTTTCTAATTTGGGCATATGACTGCCTCTCACAATCCAGGTCTTAAACCACTGTTCATTTGGGGTCCATACCTGCTGACCAAAATATTACCTTAAACTCCTTTGGCTTGCCCGAGACATACAGACACCCACTGTTCACCATACAGAAAGAATTTTAGCTCCCCAGGAGCTGTTTGAATCAAATGTGCCCTAGCATGCTACGCTCAACTATTCCCCTTTTATTTTTCTCCCCCACAGTAATTGACTTGGTAATCCTTGAAAAGTATTACAGAATCTCAGTTTTTTTCAATTATTGTGTGGGCATTCCTGAAGAAGGAAGGCAGAGGGTAGAAGAGAAGGCTTGGGAAGAGAATTTGAGGTCCAGGCCTCTTCGGGGTGCTGCTCCTGGCCAATAATCCCATCTGCGGTGTTTGATTTGGACGGTGACCTTGAACATGCCGAGGTTGGCCCCATGAGCTGGTCTGTGCTTCCAGGCCTCCATGCTGAAAAGCCTCAGCGTTGCACTTTTTGCTGTGTTCACTGAACTTTTTTTTTTAAGCCACAAATTTTAGAATCCGTTTATGCCTGAAATAGATATGAAAATTTAGTAGGTGTGAGATTGAGTTTTTCCTCTGGAGCCTCCCCTTTTTATTCTCATAGGTCATGGTACAATCGCCTTTGACAGTCATTCTTATAGCCAACACCTTAAACTTTATGAGTAAATGCAGAATCCAGCCCACACACTGTCTTTGTTTTTGCCAGGAGCGTACAGGGCCAGTAAAATGAATTAATTCAATATTCCATGTCCCTTGTTCTTGGAGTTAGCTCTCCATCATCCTGAGCTTGATGTCGGGCTCTGGCCAGAGCCGGAGCCACACTGGATTGCTGACTGATGAGGATAGAGGGACACTGTGCAAAGAAAACTGGAAACACTCTATTCTTCGGGGGTACATAAATGAATGTTTACCTCAAAGTCCTGACAGTCTTTTATTAGCAAATATTAATTTCAAAAAAACCAGAAGACCTTCCTGGAGCAGCATGTCTAAATAGACATTGAGATCATTTTAAAAACACCTATTGGTATGTAAAGCAACCTTCCTCATGAAAAGAAATAACTGCACCAGTGGCAGAAGCCAGTTTACACAGCTAAATATTTTGATTACTTAATTTATTGCCATTATTTTACAAAATGGAAAAAAAAACATTGAATTGCAGTTTGGTTCCCATTCCTGACCAACTCTGTAATTCTATTTTATATGAATGCTACTCTTGGAAAGAGATGAGGCAGCAAATGGCTTTTTATAGAGAGAGGTGAGTCCTTTTACATACTTAGCCTTCTGTTTACACAGATGGGGCTGATAAAGGTGAGTTAAGGCCCTAGTGTATGAGGAGACAGGCCTCACTGGGCATTCCATCAGAAGGAATCGGGGAGCAGTGGTGGGCCTCCACCTTTATCCTGCCTGGGAAGATTCTGCACATTGTTTTTCTCTGCTTCCTTCGTGGGCAGCGTTAGAGAGGAGGTGTGGATACAGGGTGAGGGGGATGGCGCTCTCTATGCTCTCCTCCCTCTCACTGAAAAGTTGCCTTCTGATGCCAAAGATTGGGACAAGTTGTTATAAAGGCCCTCAGAAGGCAGAAATTAGCGCTTTTTAAATGAAGGTGAATCACAAGGCCTATTTCTGCCACAAGCACTGTTCAGCCATTTAAAAGGACCAAAATTAACTCTTAAACACATCCATTCTTTGCACAAATAACAGTGGGAGGTACATCAAATCACTCTGTGAAACAGAAACCCTCTCAGAGAGTTTGTTTCACGTGTTTAACTGTTTAAGTGACCAAAATTCAGGTTATTACAGTGTTTGAAAGAATTCACCTATGGAATCAGACCCCAACATTCCAAGCTTAGCTTTAAGCAAATTTTTATGACTGGCTTGGAGACCTTTCAAAAATACACTTAATCATAACAAGGCAGCATTGTGCAAACATACTAGGGTGATGTTTATACTACTCCATTCTTATCAGTTAGAAGAAACAACAAAATATTAAACAGCAAACAAGCCAAAATCAATGTGAAAAGACATGAAAGTATGCTTAATTGAAAAAGAATATATCTGAAAATGCTGTAAAAACTGTAAAGTATCACCATACATTAAGTAATATCCTATATCATAATTATCTCTAAGTCTTAAGAGAGAGCACAGTATGATTACAACCTGTTTCCTAATGTGTTGGAGTTGTCTGATGTTTCCTGTGTTTACATATTTAAGTTGCAGGACAGTGAGCTCTTTGTAAACCAGTTTGTAGCTTTGTTTTCTGCTCTGCTTCCTCATAGGTATTTTCAGAAACCTGCAAACATTTCAGATGTTCCTCACAAGAACTCTGGATGGTAAAGTCAAATAGAAGCATAAGTAGTTTCAACTACGTATTCGTTTTTAGGGAACAGCATTTCTTGAGATGAGAAGGTCAATTTGAAAAACAGTGTGAGGATGTATTAGAGTGCATTATGTCTAAGTCTATGGATGTCATTTAAACCCCCACCTCACCCCCAGGCCAGTTTATTTGATTTCTCCTGTAGAGGTCATCCACTGAGGGGCTGTGCTAAACCCTACCCACACACCCCCTCTGTCCTGAAGCCATAGCTGAAGACGCAAAATTCAAATGTCCTGGAGCCCTTGGCTCTTTCAAATATTTGCTTGCAATATTTGAAATTTATTGCAAATAAATTTGGTTTATTGCAAATTTGGAACAAGTTTGGAACAGAAACCAACCAAGGGCCTCTGGGCTAACAGAATTCCAGGAGCTCCCCCCTCCAGCATGGAGCTGCTGATACGTTCTTATAAACCATATGAAAAGAAATCTTTTTGGTGTCTAATCAGCAGTATCTGAAACCAAGTTTCCTTTAGCATGAATAAACTGAGGGGTAAAAACTTTGCAAATAACCTACTTCCTCCCAAATCAGAAAAACAAACAGACATGAAACAGATTTCTATATTTTATTGCCTAGGACCTTGACATTTTAAACTGGCTAGCAGAAAGTTATTTAAAAATAATGGGCAGGGCAAAATAAATAGGCAATTTGATAATCCGTTAGCAGCTCCTTTTACTTATCACATGCAGAACATTTTCCAATTTTCCCTTTGATTGTAAATAGAAATCTAGTTTATTAAGCAGAAACATGGATTATTAATAAATAAACCACTCGATGCCTATAAAGCACTTTGAGGGCAAAAAGCTCCTACTAAATGGCAAATATTATTATTTTTATTGCAAGCTAATGGGAGGAAACTAAGCTAATGAATGCTTACAGAGCTTGGAAGCAGTCATCACACTCAAATTGCTACATACTATAAACTATTAAAGTTGTTTCTTAGATAGAGATGCGTTTAAATTTGAAGCTGGTACTTTTTAATTTTTGCCAAGGATGAAAAGCAACGCTTATGGTTCTGTAATTTAAATAAGAATAACGCAAGGGATTAATCAGTTTTTCCATTTAAATAGAAGTTGCCTAAAATATATGACACTTTTGAAATTACAGCTAGCAAAAAGAGAAAAATAAAGACCAAGACAAATTTTCTGAGTTAAATCATTACCAAGGGAGATAGCTTTTTATAAATATCACTTCTTTAGAATAATACCGTATCTATAACACCAATCTACATTAAAATAATACCCTAAACAGATAAAGTGAAGCCTGATGTTTTAGGGTTCAGGCTGAATGCTTTCTTCTCATGCTATACTCTTTTACACTTGGCCTTGATACTGTGGTATATATGATATGTAAGATGAATGAAATCTTTTACTATCTGATATGTGAAGTAGAGAACCATATAAAAATAATACCAAGTCACAATGGAATAGTTAAAAATGGAATTATGGATGTAAGTCTGATTTTCCTAGCGTTTTCTAAAGCCAGACCATAAGTGTTCATTTTGATGTTGAAGTGAACATACTGTATATTTCTATGTGTTATGTTAAATTTGTTAATACACACATAAATGTGTTTATATCTATCTACGTATATACAGGATCCATACTTCTTGCTTGTTTTTATTGAGAATAAGCTTAATTTAAACCAAAACAAGTAATTTAACAGAGAAACAGATAATAATTATAAATGTTACAATGGAAAGTACTTGGTTTAAATCTCATATAAATACATATTTTGGTTAAATCCTGTAGGAGAAATCCATATGGGTTATTTAAGATTTTCCTCACTAAAAATGTCAAAGCAGTCTTCATTCTCCAGAGAACTACGTTCTGATCCGGGATCACAACTAAGGTGTGCTGAAAAGAAAGCATTTAAAGACAGTTTTCTTGTCTCCCCTCCACCTCTACACACACACATTCCAGGCATTTTAAAAATGACACCGTTATGCTCCATGTCCAGGACTGGAAAACAAAGTCTCCTGTTTGACAAGATTCAGCCCGCAGTGACTTTAGCAGCCAAGATACAAGATTTTTAAATGAGGGCCTTCAGAATGGAATATTAGCAGACCCATATTAAAACAATGCCACAGCCCTTGTGATGATATGGGTAATTTTCTAATTAGCAGAAGGCTATTTGAGATGTAGCATGGTGTCCCATTTTTCATACTGTTCTTTTCTGTAGGGTAGAATTAGAGAAGTAAAACGAAAGTCATGAAACCTCATAGTTAAAGTTCAATAAATTGGTCTCTCCAGCCCTTTAAAGACAGAACCTAATTTTAAGGGGTTTTTAATTTACAGAATTCAGCTTTGCTGCACTAGGAATGTCATGCTAAAAGCCAGATCACCCTCCAGCCGGTTAGCAGATCACAATACTACTCTTCAGTTATTGGGTTTTAAGGTTTTTTTTAAAAAAAATTTATGAAATGCAGATATATTATTTATCCTTGCTTTCTTAATATCTGTGTTTGGGTTCATTTTTTTTAAAGGATTTGGCAAAAGGCTGTGCATATAGTGGATGCTGAATAAATACAGTTGTGTGGTTAGAAGGCTTAGACATCTGCAAGTATTTATTCTTAGAGGTAGGGAAGAGGAGTTTCCTTCATGAGGGTGAGTCTTACCTTTTGGCAAATTGGGTCAAGAAGGATAAGAGTTAAAGGTAAAAACGTTTTGACTCACCCGGAGAAGACAAATTAGATTCTTAGACATAAAGATTTCAAATATAGAAGCATTCATAGAACAGCTTTTTGTATGTGAAGATTCTGAAAGTCAGTCATCCTGTGCATGTAAATAGAAATCACAGTCAGGGGCATCACCTTCTATTATTAAGGAGAAGGCAATAAATATTCCATCCCTGATAAGGTCCAACTTGTGTCATTTACATATGGACCACTTCTTCTGCAGATTGATGAAAAGAAAAATAGGTTCAATGGCAGAGAACAACTTCCTTCAAGCCATCCTCCAAATTGTCTCTGGTTTCATTTTTCCAAAGAGCAGGTTGCCCCCAACCTGGCTCAAAAGCCTCAACTGGTTTTCCACTCCTTACAGAATTTGGTCAAGACTGTGAAGCATGACGTCCAAGGCCCTTCCCAAACGTGCTCCAACCTCTCTTTCCAGACATCTCCCTGTGACTGCACTCTATGTTTAGCTGCACGAGGCAAATGCAGCCCCCAATCTCACAAAGCCTATCCTTGTGCCTTGGCCCAGGCCAGTCTTTCTACCCTAACTGCCCTTCCTGTATCTTCCCTCCAGCAAAGCCGCACTTAACCTTCTGGCAGTTGAGAAATCTCCTGCTTTGGTGTGCCTCCTTGATCTCTTCTTTATTTACTCTCCCCAGTTTGACTTGTGTAAATTCCTTGTGTAAATGTATGTAAATTTCCCCCTGGGCTATGAACTACTTGAGCACATGGGGACATGGAACTTTTTTTTTTTTAATCTTGTCTTTGGTCTCCTCCACACCTGGTACAGGTCCTTGGGGATTGGTAGACACCCCAAAACACCTGCTATTACATTGACTCTAAATAAGAGGCCTGCCTATTTCACATTTTATACAATATTCAATATTCTATAAATTAGATTGGTTATGACTTAAAAGCAAAACCAAACAAAAGCAACAGCTGCCATGTTCAAGGAATTACACTTTGAGCAGAGAGTGAAAGCAGCTGATGTTTAGGGTCATCCAGAGTCATTTTTCAGCCAGTTCTTCATTCCCTTCTACCCGATTCCAGCCTGATAAAGCAACTTCCACATCCTTCCCAGAGTCTGGAGATTCACACCCTGACTTTTACCTGCACCGAAACTGGACAGGGATGGTGGTGGGCTTGAGAGCATGGCATGATTTGGTCCACACTTCCCTTCTCTTGGCACTGCCTGATGAACGCAAACACAACCTATTGAGTTTTGGCCTTTTGATCATGGTGCAAATGTTTCTTTGCAAAAAAAATAAAAGGCACTCCCTTGTACCCCAGAAGAGTCAGGTTAAAAAAAAAGAAAAAACAAAGAGGAAAAAAAATACATCCTGTTATTTTATGATTAATTGAATAGACTTGTAATTCTTTATTCTGAGGATGATTAAAAATCAATGTGCTTATCTGCCATGTCCAAGCCTGGGATATGGTTTAAAAAGCAGTATGTTCAACTTTGTATTAGATCTCCTGTTAGACTCCTTGCATTGGTGATTCCAGGCTTATCCTCTTTCTTCCTTGAATGCCAACAACTTGGTACATCCTAGAGATTTCTCATTATTGCTGCCGGTGCAATAATAAATTCCACTGGATCCTGTTTGCCATGCCACCAACATCTTTCAACAGCCATAGGTGGCAAATGCACCTACCTACTTTCTTGCCCACAAATGATATGCTAAATTGTTTATCATACTTCTTCACATCTATGTATCTGTTTGATGGTTTGTGCTTTTTCCGTCAAGTCTGGGTTCATGGAAATTTAAAAAATTTCTCCCCACCTGCATGGGGTACTCTAAGTGTTCTCACAGGTCTCTGACACAGCTGGCACCTATGACCAAGTGGGGTTACTGCACACTACAGTCAGCTTTATCATTATCAAGCCAGGGCTGATGGTCAAATAGAGCTAAACAGATTTGTACAATATCCAGGAAAAGCACTAGGACCTGCATCTTCTGATAGGACATATGTAGGTAATTAAGAAAATATAATAATTGCACGTTTGAGAAGGTGGACTCACCAAGCAGTTGTTGAACTATAAAAATGCATTAAGTGTAGTCAGTTTCTTTTTTTAATTATTCAGGAATGTTGTTTATGTTATCAAGAAAAAAAGAGGTGAGAAAATATATTCGGCAATTTTTGGTTTTCCCCCATTTGAGCAGATGGCGATTTGTAGTTCAAAATTTGTAACTCAAATTATTTCACATTTTTATTAATCAGTACAATATGTTTTTAAAAAAACAAACTGCACTTAGAAATATCAGTGTAAGTTCCCCAATTTGCCTAGTTCCATCAGAGAGCCCTTAAAGAATTAGAGATTTTGTTAGCAATATTGGGAAACAGGGCATTCTAGTTCAGTATTTCAATTGTAATTATTTTTATTCCAGTGTTCAGAGTACCTCATGTGGGGGAGGGGCAGTTGAAAATAGTACAGAAAATTGCAACAGGGAGCTGTAAAAAGCTGGGAGAATCTGTTTCAAGATGTTTGCTTTTTTAGTAGAACAAAAAGTGCATTTTGTTAGAGACAAATATTTTTGTGATAAAAAAACATTTTATGTGAAGTGTAGATTGGACTTTTAATATAAAAAAGAAACGTTAAGCCATTCTATTTTAGGAGGTTTTGCCGTCTTAGAATGAAAGCTGTTAGAACTGCATATATTGGAATGTTCTCACAACTGTTGTCATCCTACGTTCCTCTGCAAACCTGTTAAATTACATGAGTGTAGAAATAAGGGAGCTTTTTTATTATTATTAATTGACACTCATTTTTAGCTGGCATGTGCTGGCAGGTCTTCCCAGACAAACCTCAGACCATACAAGGCAAAAGCTTCAATCTCAAAGTTTGGGGAGTATTCTGAAGCTCTGTAATATGGAAGCTAGGAAGTGCAATATTAAAGTGATAAACATCTTATATTCAGTGTAATTCACAGTTTCTTTCATTCTTTTTACTATCTATAGATCTAAATCAAAACAAATTCCATAAAAGAGGGGGTTATTTTCAAGCACATTTTCCTTCAGAGAGCTCTTGAATATTTTATCATATCTATTTCTATACATATGCTATACATTTCTAGATCCCTGTTGTACAAAATCCAAGGTGATGATAAAAAAAAAACTATGACATTAGAATTCCTAGGAGATACAAAGTTAGCCCTTGTAAATGAAATAAACTTTGTTTTGGCAATTAAGGAAAACACAGGGATATTAAGTCAAAGAGCAATATGTTTGAACTATTAAATTTTTTCCTGGAGGTTATTAAAAATGTATTTCAAATTACCAGAGTGGCAGGAAAAAATAAAAAATAATAACTTAAAAACGGTTAAATTTTCCTTTGCTCTTGAGAAGGCATATTGGATTTCATAGGACGTGATTTCCAAGTAGAGTATTTCCAAATATCCACTTTAGGACGTGTGAGAGGTTCACCCGGCCCCCACCCCCACCGCCATTCCCAGTAGTGAGACCTTTTGAGCTGCAACAAAGTGTGGATGGGTGGGCCCTTCAACTGTCATCTGGCAATGGGAATATATAGATTTTCTGGGCGTCCCTCGAATGGAGAACCCCGGGATTTAGACAAGCTCTTCACAAGGTCAAACAAAAAACCAGACCCGGATTACGGTGCTGTCTAGGATCAAATGGGGCAGGAAATAGAAGCTTATGATGTGAGAGGAGAATCTCTGGTGGTAGAACAGCGTTTGCGCCCTCAAATGGTTAATTCCCCCAGGCTGTCATATTGCATAAACAGATCCTCCTTTAATAAAATTAATTAGGTTCTGAGCTTTATAGGGTGATGCCCACTGACCCTTTACATGCCTATTGTTCCCAGATCCAAGCGAAAGAAAAAAGAGAGGCTGTCCAGCCGGCAAGAGAGACCCAAGCCGAAAGATTAGAAATCTCAAGGAGGAGCTGGGGGAGGGGGTGGAGGGCGCTAGGTAATGTTTGCTTCTGTACCGAACTTAAAACAAAACAAAACGAAACAAAACAACCAACAGCGCGGTAATGGGGTTTTGTTAATTTCGCTTTTGAACGCCACGATTTTCAGGCGGCGTTGAGCTCCTGAGAAACACCCAGGGTAATTGCAGATTGCGGGGACGCCGCAGCTTTAGTTCAAAAAAGATCCTAGGCTTTAAGGGCCGGGGTAGGTGGAGGGCACCAGAAGATCTGCAAAAGAAAAGCAGGAAACTGCAAACCCACTTAGATTCCCACTACATCCATCCCTCTTCTGGCTACCCACGCAGCGCTATCCCGGGCACTTAGTGGCACAAGTTGCTGCCGATATTCTTTTAAGTTTGCCAAGGGAACTCCCCGAGGGCGGGGGCGGAGGCGGGAGCTGGGATGGGGAAGGTGAAATGAGCGCCGGGGTCTTTCTCTTTTTCCTTCATCACAAGGGGCTTGACGTTCCCCATCCTGAGGATTAAGTGAGCGCATCCCGGGCGCCTGTGGCCGAAGGAAATCCGAAGCACGACAGCAAACACTGAGCGATTTTGTTAGAAAAAAAATTTTAAGAGAAAAAAAAAAGAATCGTTGTCGACAGGATGTTTCTAATTACTGGGGAGCTGGAGAATAGAAGGTGGGGGTGGGGCGCGTTTGGCGGGGATGGGGTAATATTTGGGACTGGTGGGGGGCTGGAGGTGAGAAGAGACGCAGCACGGTAAAGTGCAGAAAAAAATGTAGCTTCTGTGAGGAGAAGAGGAAAATAGGAAAATGAAGCAGAACTAGAAAAATGACAAAGTGTTGAGTGCTGATTTATTGCAGAAGCCTCTGGTCATTTCCATATATTGAAATGCGCCCAAGCGGCCAGTCAGTCAATTTCTTTTGAGCTGCAGCCGCCGCTGCCCACGGGCTGCCCACGTGACTCCCCCTCAGTCAGCCTCTTTACCACCCAACCCCTCAAACGGCCAGAAGAGGAGGAAAGAAAGATTGTGAGGCAGAGGAGGCATCTGTGTGCTGTAGTGGGTGATTTGGAGAAGGAGGCATTTGTGTGGGTTTTTGGGAAAAGAGGAATGTGGCCTGGGGAGGGGAGAGGTAGGTTTCAAGCTCCATTCAAGTGTTACATCCAGTTACCTCTCTGTTTGGCATCTTTCCATCTCACTCTATTTCTCTCTTTTTCCCCACTGTCTTCTTTTCCTCTATCTCCCCTCTTAAGCAGTTAAGAAAGGGGACAGAATATAGAGATAGGAAAATCTATCCACAAATGCCTAATGGGAATGGGTGTGGAGATGTAGGATATTCAAGTCAAATTTGATTTTGGTATCTTTGATACTATCCGTTGCTTTATTAGATTTTTCTTAAAGGCACGCCCGCGCGCGCGCGCGCACACACACCACACACACACACACACACACACACACACACACACACACACACACACAAATCCTAGATAAAAGCCAGTGAGTTGTTAAAAATGAATTTGCAGCATTAGAGCTGTTAGCATCATTCAGCAAGCAGCAAGCTTGATAATTTCCAGGTGTTGGGGAAAGCCGTTGTCCGGGAGCTCTTACAGAGCTTATAAATCCCTGTTGGGAGGGAGAAAAAAAATCTTTGGAGGTGAATGAAATATCAAATCACAAGACTCCTATGTAGATTTATGATTGCATAAGAAGCTTGATCATTTCCATATCCTGAAATGTGCTGTCCTCCTGAGCCTGCCCAGCCCTTCCAGGAGACGAGGCGCTCCGTTCTGCCTTGATCAATGTTGACTATGAAGCAAGAAAGAGGGGGGGCGGTGGTGGAAAGCAGGCTGGCACCAGATGGAGCAGGGTCTCGGGAAAGGTCAAGGTTAGCCCAGGCTGCTATTGAGTCGGTAGCAGCCTCACAGATAGATCTCTGCCTCGAAGGCACCCACTGGGGCTTCTCAAAATCAAATCTAATAGAAAAGGCAGTCACAGAATGAAATCGCTTCATCTGAATGCTAAAATTGTTATTAGGCTACATTAGAGAGATATCGGGCACGTGGTTACCAAAAAAGGGAGCATGCCTAGCAGTTTGTGTCTGAAAGAAAAGCTGTGAATATGTTGATAACATCAGTAATGGACAAGTAGAAGAGATATATATCTCTTTTTTTTTTGGTCTGAAGACCAGATTAACATATTAAATGAACATTTGGTTTTCTCTTTCTTAGCAGGACTATCTTATCAATTTTGAATTGCTTGGAATTCTTTGGGAAGGGGGTAAGTGAAAAAAAATCATTCAGTCCAGACATAGGTGATCGTTATTGAATCAAGAAGTTTGACTCCCTTAAGGAATTTTGTTAGCATCTTTCACCAGGTGTATGTATACCTTTGCAAATTTATCCCTTAGACATTACATTAGGAGTTGACACTGCATGTAAATCAGTCTTTCTGGCTTTGGACCACCGGGGATCTGTCAGGCCTTCTTCCTCTCCCCTTTGCCTTTTGCATTCTCTGTAGGGACAGAGCTGTTTCTGGAGAAAATTTCATCCACAGGGAGATCCCAGCCTAGAAAAGTGCCTGGGACCAGACACACCTAGCCGGTTAGGTAGTAACACAAGTATCTTTCAGACAGTCTCTCCTCAATTATCATAATGAAACCCACATTAGCTGTTTTTAACCTACAGCACAGCCATATCTTAAAGAAGGATTTAGTCTTGTAAAATAAATGTGGGCTACACTAGATTAAACATGATGACTGCACTCCAAGGGTTAATAAATTTAGAATTAACAGATCATCCCAGCTTGATACAGCTACTATAGATGATTTAATATGCAGCCTAAGTAGGTTGACAGTCAGCTCACAGATGCAGATAAGATCAAACAGTCTCTTGATTCAATAGATTGAATGGTTGTACTGAGTGTCTAGAAGGTGAGTGACAGAACATATATGGCAGGGGTTCTGGTAAAGAGGCGCTTCGATTCCCAACTGCTGTTTTGTGCACTGGTTTTCTTTTTCTAACAGTTCACCCTCTGTGGCAATAAAGCCCAGAGCTGGGGTTTAAAAATTCTCCTCATCATATTGAGTAATGGAAGCTTGTTTAAGTTTTGAGGAAGGGAAAGATGGATACCTTTACTATCAAGATTTATTTCTAATTAGTTCTGTCTGGTAAATAATATCCCCCAGTTCCTCTCCCTCTCTCTCTCTCCTCACCGGCTCTCAGGTCAGGGCTCTACAGACAGGATACAAGATTCCTGGATGATGCAGATAAAGGCAGGCTCATTGCTGAAATTATATATGTAATTTCCTCAGTCCTCTACTTTGCTCTAGCTGTGAAGATCTGAATATGGAAATAAGGTGTGGAGCTAAGTTGAAATTCAAACTCCAGTACATAGCCACTGAGAGTTGTTTACACTAGGAGAGAGCTTACATTTCTGAAACTGATGCTAAAAAAAATAGTAAAACTGGGGGTTTGGGGCAGTGGGGAAGATTGGGGAGGGTCCAGCAGAAAAAGTTCGAGTATATGTCATGAAGTCTTGCCTTGGTGGTTCTATCTAGAGTTTCTAATACCTGATTAAGCTTTTTTTTTTAGGTTTAGTTTCCTTTATCTCTTCTGACTCTAGTATTTAAACAAGAAGAAAAAAAACAATTTGAATAGAGAAGTGTGTGTGACCTGATGTGATAGACAAGTTTATAACAGTTTTTATGATTTGATCAAGAGCAAAGACTCCTCCTAAACCCATTAGATTCTGTCATGTGAATATATATTCAGGCAATTTAAAAATTCATATTATGGATTCAATAGACCGGCACAGGTCTGAATTGTATCATGTTATTCTTTTATACACACCCCCACCCAAGTCTTAATATGAAAATCTATAATAGAGTGACTATAGAGCTACGGCAATCAGTTTCCCAATGTTCATAACTTGGTGGTTTCATTTATTTATTTTATTTCATTTTATGTTTGAATATCAAATGTCCAGTCCAGACTATGAACTAATGGCCCAAAAAATTTTCCTTTAATAAATAAAGCCATTTGAAACTGAATAATAGTTCTACATGCTGTTAACACTAACTTTCCCCTTCCTGCTCTAATGTCCTAGTGGGTAGCATAATAATCTTCCAGTTCGGAATTTATTACCATTAGGTAACTTCTAGAAAATTCTCAAAATATTTCATTTTTACAAAATGCTGTTTCAGATCTTGGTGTAGTGTGTTTTTTTGAGAAATAACATCTATCTGTCTGTAACCTGCATATTTAAGGTCTTAAGATAAAAGCCAATCTTCCAAATTTTAGGCTGAAGCAAGTGTTTACAGTGAATTTGTGACTGGCAAGGTAACTTGGTACGTGGGTCTGGCTGTTCCTGGGGCGGGGGTAGTGGGTGTTTATTGCACATATTAAGCAGATCTAAATGCTTCCAAATTTTATTCTCCCTTTCTTGGCCAACCTGTGATTGCAGCAGGGGGCACTACCAACATACGAATTACTTGGAAGTAGGAAGCTCAGGCTCTCCTGTTTCCCCCGACTACTTGGAGGCATAACCACTGAAAACAGTTATCTCTGAGAAATTTGCATATTTATGGTGCCTCCTGCAGGTTCGTGTGATTGCTTTACAGTCAGGAAAGGTAACAGAAAAATATATATCCTCCTTTAAAACATGAAAAAGGATCATATAGGAACAGTGACTCTAATAGGAGACTAATCCTCGCAAAGCCTGTAGCATGAAATTTGTTTCTGGAACATTTTGGTCTTGGTTTTGTTTTAGGATTTGACAGGAATGTTTTGGAAGTTACAGGACTAAGTCCCTGATTCCTTGAAAATAGATATAGGAAAATACTTAACACTTTGAGGAAAAAATTAGCATAGACTTACTTATTCATTGACTGAATACCTCTAAAGAACAGAAAATTCCTTACAGACATGAAAAAGCTACCCAGTAGATCATTTAAAAGCCTAGTTCCATGGCACATATATTTTTTTAGTCCTAGTCATAAGCAACGAACAAATGTGCAGTGTAGCTTTGGATATAAAAGTTAATTAGGTCTCAGAAGAGAATAGTTTCATTTTTATTGGCTCTGAGTTCCAAGGATAGCTTGGATACACCTTTTCTTTCAGCCCTTTTTGACCTTCTTTGTGGAAACTGTCTATGGGCCAGACAGGCTTGTTTGGTTCTGGATGCCAGGTTTTTGTTACTCGGCTTGCTCTCTTGAAAAACATTCCATCAAAGTAAGCATCATAATTGAAATTATACCTAGAAAATTCTAATCTCATCTCCACCTCAAGACCTAGATGCAATTAATGTGATTAGGGGTTTTCATTCAGGGAGAGAGTTCCTACACCCTTCAGTTGGCAATACCTGAATGCAGGAATATGGGGTCTGGAGCTTTAATTCCAAGTTGTGTAGTCCCTGTGTGTCCTCAGCAGAATCTCATCCTTATTTTGTCATAAGTCTGTCATACTTATTTTCCTCCCTCTTAAAAGGCCCGTGGACAGTGCTCATAGAACAGTTACCAGCAATGATTAGCAAATACCCTGAGTGACTGTGGAATCCCACAATATACAGCCTTTCTGTATCTCATCCTTTCTGTGGAAATGCCTATCAAAATCAAGGGGATGAAAATAATTTTTCCTGCAATTAGACTTTACATAATAAAGACACCATGTAGTAAAAATAACATGTGCTGTCAGTTATACATGGTGACATCAATGCCCAACCTGTGAGCAGAGGGACTCTCTTACCACATTAGCCACCCCAGCAGTATGTGGGCTCAGGTAATACCTTTCTGGGTGCCATTAGGCAATATATCTGTTTGTTATTCTGGCTAGGGAAATTCTCATTCAAATAATTACTGCCATCATCTTACTGTTTCAGTCCAAGTTTATCTGCAACGTTTAGGCATTTGGTATTATGCTGAGAAAAATATACACATCAGGATTAATACGTATTTCCATGCTTCCCATCAATCTCTTGTCCTAAAAAATGAAGAAAAGATGTCACCTGAAGTCAGGGTCTCTTTTGCCCCTTTCAGCTCCCATTGTGAAAAGCCTCTTCCTTCTAGAATATTCTTAGCATGGTCACAAGTGTGTTCACTTTGCATGTTTCTACCGACCAGATATCATGTCAGTCTTACTGAGGATAAAACAGTTGAAAACACAAGCCTAGGCTCAGCATTTAAATTTTTCTCTTTGTCACATTAATTTTAAGAGATTGCAACCCTAAGCTGTGATGATCATTGGAAATAAAACAATCCAGCTTGGAATTCTAGAGGTGGTACTAAAAGTAAAGTCATATCAATGTTTTAAAAAACATATTTCCTTTTTGGTTTGAGGGTGCTTTTCAGTTTGATTTATTTATGCTAAAATAAAAGAAAAAAAAAGAGAGTTGCAAGTTCCCATTAAGGAGAATTGACTTCCTGAAAAACACATGTTTTGAAATGAGCATAGTTTAAATTTTCTTGAATGTTTGACTCAAAACTGCAGAAGATCTACCTTCTGTAGCAAACTCCTTTATGTGCTCAATATTCAAATAATTAATGTGTATGCTTTTTTCCACCTCATAGGTTTACAGTCAGAAATTGAGCTTATTTTGAAAATTCACTAATGTTGTGTTTTCTCCTACTAATTAAGCTTGGAGTTCAAGGTTCAGTGAGAAGAGAGGGTCATGATTCTTTTTCCATCATATCTGAGGAGCACAAACTGTTATTTCCTATGCTCCCTGAGCAAGACCACGGAAATCACTGTTTGGGGATGGGTGAGAGAATGGTTGCCAATATAAGGCTCTGTGAGCCTTGCCTCTTTCAAATGAGAACCAGCTAGAACAGGACTTGATATTTAAAGAAGATGGTATCAGAGAATCAGTCTCCAGAATTAATCTCTCAAAGTTATTTTGTGTTACAATGTACTTGGATTTGGGCTCTTTGAATATTTTATTGCATTTCAAAATCTGAGAGGTGAAAACAATAAAAAGGACATTTTATCTATTGTAGATAGGATTTTGAAGTTTCTGGGATCCAAAGTGGGCTACTTTGTAAGTCTTTATTCATGTACCAGATGTTTTCCTAAGGTCCTACTCTGTGCTGAGGGTGGAAAAAGATGGAAATGACAGAGGTTCTGCCCTATACACACTGACAGTGATGACTTGAGTCAGGCAGTGGCTTTTATGATGTAAGTTATTATATGAAATATACACAGAGAAACATGCAGTTGTTTCTGCCCAGATGGGCTTGCAGATTATAATGTGTAGATTAGATAGCAATGCAAATGGCCCACACTTAACCATTTCAAAAGTGATATCATGTAATTTTTCCACTGTATATGTATCAGTGAGCAGACTTAGGTCTTCTTCAACTGGGGCAGCAACCAAAAATGTATTTGTTGGAATTCATTCCTTGATTCAACAAATGTATTAAATGCCTACTATGTGTTAGGGAAGTTAAACAATGTTATTTTTTAGGTGATACATTCACAAATGCAGGCTAGAATTAGTCTATAATATTGCCTACAAGACAAATCTAGTACAGAAAGCTCATTTCTCAAAAGTAACTAGTTAAGCTATTTAATATCATCATAAAAACGGAAAACAATAGATTATCACAGATATCCATGATCAAACCTCATTATTTACCAATCTCATTTCTGGGAAACCAAGTTTTTTCTCTAGAAAGTAAAAGTCTGGTGTCAGAAGTGACCAGGGCTGTGTTCCCTCAAACAGGCTCTTGCTAAATAAAGGCTCAGGACTATTCAAATCAACAGTGTGAAGTCAGGGCTATTATATAAAGTGAGGATGACCACTGCCTCTCTGTGGCTTTGGTATATGCGGCTCATGAACTTTGTGTGACATGCTTACGCCTGTGTATGTGTACCCTAGTGCCTTGAAAGTGAAAGCCATCCAAGAGCAGGGACCACGTCTCATATCTGCCCAGTGAGGTGCAACATAAAAAAAGAAAAAAAAATAACAATTTTAGGACCAGATTCTTCAATTTATAGGAACCTAGAGGCATAAATAACTGACCTGTGCAAGGGTTTTTTTAAAGAGAAAGAAAGAAAACAGGCAAATTGTACACAACTGGAATGGGAGACTATAGAGATTTGCTTACCCACTACCAAGCTGCCAAAGAAAGATGAAATAGGAAGAGGTATTTTCTACCAGAAAAGTTCCCTTTGCTGAATTTGGCAGGAAAAAAAAATACTGATGTTTAACTATCAGGAGAAAAAGTTGTCTTAATTTCTGGGCAAGGGACCAGAATAGCCCCAGCCATTCAGTGGTCTCTGGGAATGACTGGCAGTCATCTGGAGTGGCTGTGGGGTAGGCATCTGGGGGGTTTATGAGCCACTGGCAGAGAAAGAACTTGAGCTTGGTGACATGTTTTGAAGACTGCTTCTCTTCTGTTACCTAGCTAACTTCAGAGAAGACCAACTAAAGCTATTGTGAAGTGAGAATTATCCAGGCTATATGGTATAGATGGCCTGATTTGGTGGTCTGATTTCAGTCAGAGAGAACAGAGAAAAGGAACCGCTCTTCTGGAAGTGAAAAGGTTTCTAAATGCTGATATGGGTGCTACCCAGTTCTTGGTGGGTCTTTCTGTTTGAAGTCAGTGACCTTAGGGCCTACCAACAACACTCAGCCAAGGCCACACCTTGGTGTGTATGCGGGAAAGGTACAGGGCAGCATGCATTTGAAAACTTCATTTTAGCTTGTCTACCATCTGATCTTTAGGGAATGGCTTTTCTAAAGCAACAAGAGTTGGAGAAACAGGGATTTGAGCTTTTTATCTTCATCTTTCATCTTACTTGTGCTGCCCTCTGAATGGACATGTTAACTAGAGAAACCACCCCACCCCCGCCATCATCCCCATCCCCATCACCAGCACCCCTACCACCACCGTCAGTACAACCGTCCCCTCCTTCACCACCACCATCACCACTACCATTCTTGTTTTCTTTATGACAGAGTCGGCATCAACCACATCATCACTCACATGAAGTGCATGTTCTGGTGGTGGTATACCAGGTTACTAGAACATATTTCAAAAATTTGGTTCATTAAATGATCCAAGGTAAATTCTGCGTCAGTCTATCAATGATCAAAGTCAAGCAGAGAAATATATGGTGTGTGTGTGTAGTCTTTGTGCAGCTCAGGGCTGACTCCACCATGCTAGTCCTTGCTCTCTGAACAAACCGAGTGATACCAGAAAAGCTACAAACTTCTGAAATAAGATGTTAACACCTCTTTTATTTTTACCACACAGTTGATAGAGGAGATTTGAGGAGCTTTGTTTTTCCTCATAGGTAAATTTATGCTTTTTCATAAGAATGTAACAAGAATGTATATCTGTGTGTATATGAGGTTGCAATATTCCTTGATATATCCTGGTGATTTTAGTTAGTTGTTTCTCTGCCTCTGACTCTTTTTCTGTATGTGTATGTATCATATATATATTCTAGGATAATAAAATAATAAAAAACTTAGAATAATAGCAAAGAGTACTTACTCAAATAAAAGACTAACTGCCTATAAAATTTCCTTTTAGACAGTGAAGTCATAGCTAGAAGTTGGCAATAAGACCATCTGAAACCACTAAAAATCATTTCTGTGATGTTCTGTAAGGAAGGGAGGAAGAGAGGGAAGGAAAGTGGTGGCGGCGGGGGAGGGGTGGAGAAGAGAGAGAGAGAGAGAGAGATGGAGAGAGATCTCCAAAACTTCCTCAGCTGAGTTTTTCTGTCTTTTATAAAACAACTTCACATCTGGACTGATAACTTGAATTCCACCCACTGCCATTTAAATAGCCCAACTTATAAACCTCTTAAACTTGAGGTTTATAATAGAAACACTGACAGACCCTTAACTATAGTGCCTCTATAGTAATGAAAGCACAACTATTTCATTATAGCAGTGTCTGGCAGGGCTGCTATAATTAAGAGTCTGTCAGCGTTTCCATTATAAACCCAAATTTTAAGAGGTTTTTTAACTCACATTGTTTTAAATCACATTGGGCTGAAACTGGCTATGCAAAATGTCAGACCAGATGTGTGTGTGTGTGTGTGTGTGTGTGTGTGTGTGTGTGTGTGTGTGTGTGTGTTGTGTTTCATTGCTTTTCCTTTTATTTATTACCCCCTCCCCTCCCCCCCCAAAAAAGGCAAATAGGTGAAGCTTGTGACTGGGTTTGAAAAACATGTATTGATAAAATTAATCTCCTTGTTAAAAGCAAAAGATTCATGATGGGGGTGGGGGTGGGGTGGCACAAAGCAAGTAGTTTGAGATATTTTTAATTTTTGGTTGTTTGTATTTTTTCCCTTTAGAAGTGCTCTCATTTGGAAAACGAAATTTGTACATATCTAAAAAGCAATGTTAAAAAAATGAATCTTTAAATACTGGGTTCTTGATACTGGTTTATTGGGAAGATATTTGATAATGTAGCCTGCTGGAGTATATCTGGCATTTTAGTCTTAATTTTCAGCTGCTGTGATGTTTGGGATAATGTTCTTGAGCTCACCATCTTTGGTGGGAATCACTTTTAGGATAAGATACATTCTTACAAAGGGTAGCCTGATCAAAGCCTTATTGGTCTCTGGGGGAAACTTAACAGAATTTGGATGGTTATGTTGGTTTCATTTATGTGGTGATAGGATTCATTTATTTATTCACACAAAAAACATTCATTGAGCATCTACTGTGTGTCAAGCATTGCACTAGGGATGTTTCTAGTGCAGTATACTGGATTGGTTTCATTGTAAAACACCGAGGTGATTTTGATGTCAATGTTAGGGAGCTAAATTGAGTATTTTACCTAGGAGTGTTCAAAACAGAACTCTCTGTTGTCTTGAAAGGGGACTCTTACTTAAGTGGTGAGACTACTTTTGTCCCACTCCCCATATCTTCTTGACTCTGCACACAGCAGCCCAGTCTAGAAGCAAGTATAGATTTATTTAGAGCAGATTCAGCTTTTTCCTTCCTTCTCTTCCTCCCTCCCTCCCTTCCTTCCTTCCCTTCCTTCCCTCTCTTCTCTTCTCCCCTCTCACCCCTCTCTTCTCCTCTTTCTTTCTTTTTTTTTTGGACAGGACCATCCTGGTATGTGGAGTACAGCCTGTCAGCCAGCAAAGGACCAGAGAGCCTCCCTGGTGGAGGTGGTGGAGGGGGGAAGGTTTCAGTGCTTTTACAGAAGGTGTAGACACTGCCCTCCAGGGGCCTCTGTAGGTGCCAGGCTCTGGGTTTGGGGGAGTAGAGGAGGAAGGTATGTTACAGGGGTTAGGGGCTGAGGAGGCTGGGGACTGTGGGTCTTCTGCTCACCTTTCAGTTTAGGGTGCCCGCAGAAAGCCCACCCCCTTCCTCAAACACAGCCCCCTTTATTTTTTTTAATTATTTTTCCTTTGTCTTAACAACACACTTGCACTCCCACCCTCAAGAACCCCAAATGCAAAACCTGTAAGTATGGAATCCAAACCTAAGTTTTGTTTTTATGAGGAGGACTGCCCATTCTCTATTTTCTCAACTGCCAATAGGGAGAGAAAAAATAACGATGAAGCTAAAATCAAGGTGGGGCCGATTGAATTTTTAACTATTCACTCAGTCATTCATTTATTTATCTTTAAATCTGTAAAAGTGTTTCCCCCTAAAGGCAGACAGTGAATATTGTACTCAATCTTGTAGTTTCCACCGAGACAGACCTTTTAACCCTTCATTCTCCAGCTCAGCCCGAGTCCTCTGCGCTGGGCGATCCTCTGCTGGAGGGCTGGGACTGTAGTAAGCCTCCCTCTTGGAACTGTTTGTTGACCACATTCACGTTCAGAGCCCTGGAGCTAAAAGCACTTTACACCATAAAATAAAAGCACTGTCTTTTTTTCTAAAAGGTTACGTCTGGAGGCCACGGGGCTCATGCTTCATACCGAAAACTACTGAAAGGACTATGAAATCCTCTATGATTTACACTCTCTCACTGCATTAGGGTATAGATCTACTCGACTCTAAAAATACGGTGGGTTTCTAACCTACGTGAATATATGTGCATTATTTCAGAAAGTCTGTTAGAAAACTTGTCAACACATTATAAAGCATAAACCAGGACTTGGCTATTAAGTACGAGATCAGAGGCAGAATATATACTGCAGGAAGTCCTGGGGAGTCTCCTCCGCGGGCAAGATAAAAAAGGGGGAGGAGGGGAGAAGAGGGGTCGTCTGTAGGCCTGGAGTTTACATGCAATGTCGTCACCAAAGGTTTGGGAAAGAGCCCACGCAGCCTAACTAGCCCCTCCGTGGAATCAGCAAAGGTTCTTTAGCTCCATATGAACTTAACTGAATAGCCAGAATATAATTTTAACATTGTCATAATTTATTACTTTCTCAAAGCCTCTTTTGGAAAGGTAAATATACTTACTGTGTCTCCATCTCCAAGTGTGCATTTTTAAGTGACCTTTCACCCCTCTACAAAACCACCTGCATCATTAATCAATACTTATGCAATATTTTTAAACCTCTTAAAACAACACATTTTTATTTCTTTATAACACACATACAAACTCCCCCTCCCCCCTCCCCCCACTGTTGGACGCTTTAGCAAACATCCAGCAGCAATGAGGAGAGGCCATCGTCACTGTAGGGGCAAAGAGGAGGGACCCAGGGTGGGGTCTGGGACAGGAGGGATCAAATGCCAACACACACGCCCTGGTTTTCTGGACTGGGTGAAATCAAGGCTGGGGGACGAGCGGGAGGGGAGGGCAGTTCCTATTTCACTCTGAGCATTTTATGATGAAATGAACTATATGTAAATGGTGGAAAGTTGGTGCTACCTCTCCATTGGCACTCAGGGAAGGCAGCTGCAAAACTGGGTTTTTAATGTATGTTTTAAGATGTGGTTTTGGAAGGAACCCCCTGGAATCTGAAACAAGTGCAATAATATAGCAGACCTACTTGTAACTAAGTGCTTAATTTCCTATGATTTAAAAAAAAAAAGAAAATCAATAAAACGTTGCCAGTTATTTATTGGAAATAACCACAGATAGCGGCTCTGATAGGGTGCCGGTTTTAGAGAGCACACAATTGTGTAATGAATTGTAATTCAGAAGACTGTTAAATGTGAACCACAGAACCTTTCAGAGGTAATAAAGTCATTACTTTTTACACTACAGCCAACCCTGAAAAGCTTTATACACCTCATTATATATAAATCATACATATATATTTCCACAATACACATTCGCCCATTTATATACCTTCTCTCTACATGGACTTTTATGGATGGATGGAGGGGAAAAATATTTAAATTTGAAAAGCTTGGTTCTGAAAGAATCTGACTCACTATTGTTACCTGAAGGGGCTTTTATTTTATTATTTATTTGTCAAAGGCCTTCCATTTGCACTTTTTTCTTCCCTCTCCTCACCTTCCCACCAACCATTCTTCTCTATGCCCAGTTCCCCAACCCAACACTGCAATGGCATTGTTTGGTTCACTCTAGAGCTAGTTTAACAATACACAAAACCAAACAGTACAAGGTAAATGCTGACCTGCTCTGAAGAACTCATGAAAAAGGGGAAATGGAGTAACACACAGGCAGAGCTTTACAGCAAGTGAATCTTCCTGCTTCTTAAACAGGATTTGAGTTTTTTCCCCGCTTAAACTGGAGGGAAACAATAACACCAAGACACATTTACACCAACTGAGTCCAGCCCTCATTCTCCTGGTGCTGAGCATCAAAACCTCTCCTTCCTCAGAGGGGCCCGAAGCTTCGGCGAGCTATGCAAGCCAGTCATTTTATAATAGGATTGAAACTTTACTAAGACAATACATGAATAAACAGCCGCTTGCGGGTGCGACTGGGAGGTGGTGCGCGCGTGCAAACCAGGGGCCCTCTCTTAAAATAATAAAGCCCCCCGCCGGGTGGGTGAATTTACGAAAATGACGTCCCTTAGACTGAGGAAGGGAAGAGAAGCCCCGAGGGGTTGTGAAGCCGCGTGGAGGAGAGGGAAGGTAGGCTCCCGGTCTGCAGACACACTCACACGCGTCCACCTGCAGCCTGCAGCCTCCCGAGCCGAGGCGACCCGCCTCCGCCCGCACCCTCCGTGCCTAGCTGGGACGGGAGCCCGTTTCCCTCTCCCCCTGCCCTTCCGGATTTGGAGTCGCAGCGCGGTCTCGGCGGCGGCGGCGGCGGCGGCGGAGGCTACCCGGCGGCGCAGGCAGGCAGGGAGGCTGGGAGGCGGGAGGCGCCGGGTACTTTGCAGGCACGTTTCTGAATAAACTTTCCGATCGCAGGGGGTGCTGTTGCCGTACATTTACGTAAAACTGAAAGTATCCCACGCCAGAGTGAAGCCCGCTTTTTGACAGCGGCAGCGTGTGTGCGCCTGTGTGCATTAAAGAGACAGAGGTTTATTTCCAACAGGTCTTGCCTAATTTCCCAAGAGCGCCTGCAGAAAGGCCAGAGGGCTGCGGGCTCCAGGGTGTGCGCCTTGGCACGGGGCACCCAGGGAGCGCAGCGCTGACCCGGGACGGCCATCCCACCACTGTGGCCTCCCCGCTGCCTTTGCGAGCCAGTCGCTTGCTCTCCATTCCCCATTTTCTTTCCCCGGGTAACAGCACAGCAATAGTTGTGATATGCCCGTAAGAAACATTTGCTTTCCATTCCTCTGTGCGTCTGCAGTCGCTCTGGAGTGGTTGGGGGTGTGTCCTTCCCTGGGACCCGGCTCGAGGACCTCCCGCGGCGCGGGAGCACGTTCCCAGGGACTGGAACTCCCGGGACTGCCCGTGCTTTGTCCTCTGGCCCGCGGCCGCTTGGTAAAGCGGACGCCGCGGCGCCTTCCTCGCCCTGGGCCCTGGCGCTCCCCTCCGGGGGCGGGAACGTGCCCTGAGTCTGGCTCCTTGTTCTTTATTCCTTGGCCTCTCTCTCTTTTCGCGACCCATTTGGGCCTGGACTCCGTGCTTCTAGTTGCATTCAGACCCAATTGCTTGTCGGGGCGCTCAGATCCCGGGTCCCCAAGCTCGGCCTTGGGGGCGCGCCCCCGGCTCTCCAGTCCGGGCCTGCACAGCCTCCCTTGCCGGTGCTCCCTCCCTTCAGGCCGCCGAGTCTCCCGGAGGCCCTGGCGCTGCCCTTCCTGACCCGCAACCCTCCAAACTTGGGCTGGACTCCGCTTCGCCGCGCACTCCCTCCCTCCTTCCCTCGCCCGCTGCAGAGCTGTAACTTGGGAGGCTCAGCTCTCAACTTCGGGTGATTTTTCTTTGCGATCCTCTCCTCGGGCAAAGTTTCCCGAGTGCAGCCCTGCCTCAGGGCTTTCACTTCGGCCCCGTCGTCCGCACGCTGGGAGCGAGCGCTGCCGCGGCGGTGGTGAGGGGAAGTGGGTGTGCGCACGGAGGAGGGTGTCCGGGAGCAACTCTACCTGGCTTCCCTCCGCCCGTGCTCCCCGGACCCGGGCTGCAGCCTCTCCATACACTTTTTCTTTTAAAAAAACACTCTCTTATTTTAGGGTCCGCATGCGGGGTATATGGGAGGGGAGCGGTTGCATGGCCTGCTCCCCCCGCCCCCGCCGCCCCTTTCTTCTCTCAGCCACGCCGCCGCCTCGGTTCTCGCTGCGGCCACTGGTGAGCCCGCGGCCCCAGCGCCCCCTCCTCTCCGCCCACCCCTCCCCCGGGGGCCGCGTCTGGCGTCTGAGGAGCCCCCCGCCCCGCACCTCCCCCGCCCCGCACTGGCCATTGGCTTGTCCTGGTCTCTTTTTCATGTCCAGCCCCTGATGTGTGTCCATTGGTGTGAGCTTCCCCTTCCCTCCTCCCCTTCTCTCCTGCTCGCCCTGCCCATGTTTTGTGTGTCTCTGTCCATCCAGACTCCTGACGTTCAAGTTCGCAGGGACGTCACGTCCGCACTTGAACTTGCAGCTCAGGGGGGCTTTTGCCATTTTTTTTCATCTCTCTCTCTTCTCTCTCTCTCTCTCTCTCTCTCTCTCTCTCTCTCTCTCTCTCTCTCTCTCTCTTTTTTTTTTTGCTTAAAAAAAAAGCCATGACGGCTCTCCCACAATTCATCTTCCCTGCGCCATCTTTGTATTATTTCTAATTTATTTTGGATGTCAAAAGGCACTGATGAAGATATTTTCTCTGGAGTCTCCTTCTTTCTAACCCGGCTCTCCCGATGTGAACCGAGCCGTCGTCCGCCCGCCGCCGCCGCCGCCGCCCGCCCCGCAGCCCACCATGTCTCGCCGCAAGCAAGGCAAACCCCAGCACTTAAGCAAACGGGAATTCTCGCGTAAGTAACCCAATAATAGTAATAATAATTATTAATAATCACGAGAACGCGCAAGAGGAGAAGAAGCAAGAGCGAGGGGGAGAGAGGGGTGTGTGCATGCATTTTAAATTTTTTTCACGAGAAAAACCTCTGAGAGTCAGTATAAAAGAGATTAAAGGGAGAAAAAAAAACCCTCATCCCATTCCGAACCTTAGCCATATGTACACTTTGGGGATAGCACGCACCTTTTAATTTTATTTAATTTTGACTCCTCCTCTTCCCTTCTTTCTACTGCTTTATTTTGCTTTTCGAAAAGGAATGTAATGATTTCCCCTCCAATTTTGCAAAATAATGAACAATGCTTTAGATGCGGACAACTCTCCTGCAAACCGAGGGGAGAGAGCTGGAGGGCAAAGGGGGGTTGCCTCCACTCACCGAAGGAAGGAAAACGGTGATGGTGGGGGGAAGGGAGCCCAAGCCTAAAAACAATTCCTAGGGAGAAAAAAGGTGAGACTGGCCCTCGGACACCAGTGCGCTCACGGTCAAGTGTGCACCAGGAAGAAAGTAGTCATCTCCACAATAGTGAGAAAGTGGGATTCTGGGAGGGGACCCCCGGCGCACTAGAGTTCGCCGAGTGTGGTGAGGGGCCGCGGCTGCAGGGATTGTCGGGTGACCGGGGAGGACCGGAGTCGCGGCCGGCGCTGCAGCCTTTTGTTCCGGCCGAGATGGGTGTTTGTCCCGCTGCCTTTTGTGCCGGCTACTCGCGCTGCCCCTCTCGCGCCGCCGCCGAAGGGCAGGAGCCAGGGCCGGGGGCGAGCGGGAGAGGGAGGGAGGGTGCTCGGGCCGACGCCGTCTATCCCTCCGGGCCGAACCTGAGCTCGGCAAGAAGGCGTGCAAAATAAATAAGATAAAATAAAACCAAAATTAAAACAAGGCAAGAGAACGTAAAATATCTTGTCTCCAAACAGAAGCTAGACGCTCGGCCGGCTGTTTTCTGCAACGCTCTCTTTAGACTGCCCCCCTTCAAAAATCTCAACCTCTAATAGATGAAAAAACAAAACAAAACAATCCCCCTCCCCAAAACCCCTTTAGCTGCAAACTTAGAGCGCCGGCGGCACGGAGAGGGAGCGGGGAACTCCCTCCTCTTACTATTTTTTGGAAGATTTTCAAAAAAAGTGGAAGTGGATTTTGATTGGGAAAAATCTCGTGTCTGAATGTTTACAAGCACCGCGTGTGCGGGAGCCTCCTGCCAACAAACAGACAGAGGACCAAGCGCGGCGCGGCAGCCCGGGAACAGGCGGCGGCGGCGGCCGGGCCTCGCCGGGCCTCGCTGCGCCCCCGCCCTGCCTGGGATTGCCCACCCGCCGCCCGCTATCCCGCACAGCGGCAGGCCTTGCCTCAACTCCACGCTAACCGTGTCCACCGTCCCCTCTCTCCCCCAGCACAATGCTCGGACTTCCTCCCCGCCAACCCCACTGCTAAATCGGCTGGGAGAAACTCCGCTTTGCAAAGCATTTATTTTGCACTGCAACTGAAAAAGCGCGTTCTGTCCCTCACGCCCCCACCCGCTCCCCCACCCCACCGCGGTCTCTAGTCCACTCTGCACCGAGCGGTGGGGGAGGTCACCACGTGCTTTCCTTGACCCCCCCCTCCTACTGGGTCTGGCCACTAGTATACCCTGCTCGCGAGCGTGGCCTGGCCAGGTTGGGGGTGAGGGGTGGGGGCGGGCAGGGGGGGAATAGTATGCATTTGGGGGGAGTTGGATCCCGGACTCCGCGCATCCCGCCCTAGAGTTCTTGTCCTTTACTCCGGGCCTGATTCGGTCCGGGGCGGAGAGGGGTTCCTTGTGAGTCTGTATAAGCTGGGGTGGTGGTAGTAGTTGTCCTGGTTAACAGAATGCGCCCGTGAAGGCGGGCGGTGGGCACTTAGGAAAGTTTGGTAGCCAAGTGAAAGAAAGGCGTGAGGGCCCATATTCCTTCCCCCTTCACTCAAAGCCCTTACTTTAATTTTTGATGCCGTTTTACAGGACCACCTACACCCAGTTATGTATTTTTTTTAAAGGGGGGTGCGCGCAGGGAATTGAATTTTTCACTGAGCCCTGGAACTTGTCACACACTTCGGAAGCTCCCCCGCCCCGGCACGTTGCGGGGCCCTCCCTCTCCCCACCCCCGCGCATCCCTCCCTCGCCGCTCTCCCCCGCCCCCCACTTCCCCGGCCGCGCCGGATGCGGAGCAGACGCGGCGTGCGGCGGTATGAAGTTACTGCCCGGCCAGGTACCGGCGGGAAGGAAGGGCAGTGTTCGCAGGACTCGGGAGAGCCGGACCCTTGTTCGGAAGGATGCGCTGGGAGGCTAAAAGGACGGACTGAGGCGAGCAGTCTGGGCTGCGTCTCTGCCTCCCCACCCATCCCGGGGCCGCCTTGGGACACTCCAAGCTGGGTGGGTTATTCCGCCTCCCGTTCTCCCGATCCCAGCCCAGTGCGTGCTTTGGGTTAAAGGACCAGTTTGGAAGGGTGTGTGGGTCGCTCCTTTTTCGTTTTCTGGGTGCGCGGAGAGGGTGGGAGCCATCCTCGTCTTCAGGACCCCCCACCCCCACCCCCATCCTCTGTTTCTTGGGCTGAGTGAGCCACTCGGTCGCTAGGAGGCAGAACAAGATCAAGAAAGCTCAGCGAACTTGAACCTGTACCAGAGCCTCCCCCACCCCCTGCTCTCCGTTTCTCGGCCGGGGAGGGACGAGCTTTGCGAGGGTGGGGGTGGGGGAAACGGACGGTTAGACAGAATTCCCTTTCTCCCCCAATCACCCCTTGTGTCTTTGTTCTTCATTTTGACTTTAAAAATGCTTCTGGCTCGGGCTGTGGAGAAATGCCCGAGAGTGCAGCCGACACCCCTGTGCCCCAGCTCGGAGTGGGGTGCAGTTTTCGCTTTCTTTCATGGCGGGCATTTTTTATAGGAAAGAGGAGAGCGCGCTCTCGGGCTTAGGGGCCAGGCCAAAGGGCGGGATACTGCACGTTCGCTCTTGGTCTCTCCAGGTTCTCTTCTTCCGCCCCTTACCCCCGCGCCAAATACTGACCACGGCGACCTCCCTGGGCTTGCAGGGCGGCTCTGCAGCCCGAACCCCGGCTCCCCCGCCTCCTGCAGCTCTCGCCTCGGAGCCCGAAATCACAATAGTAATAGTTATCATAATGATGCGGGCAAGCAGCGTCATTAATAATGAATAAGCGCAGCCGCCGCCGTGCTGCGCACACGGATACGGGAAATTACGGGAGAAACGCATTTGCAGAGGTCCCCTAAAGTAAAAAGTGTGAGCCTAAGGACACAGAATGAATTCCAGGACCCGCGCTTGAGGTGTGTGCGGTGATACCGAGACTGCACCAGGTTAACCAGCGGAGTTTTCCAAGCCTCGTTTCCCACCTCTCCAACTGGCTGGCCCGGGGAACCGTCGTCACCCTGTGGCCTGGCTGGACAGGCGTGGAGGCTGGAGTCGGGGCCCCTAGTTGCCCGCCGCTTCCCGGCCCTCGGCCCCAGGGCCGCCACACGTGTTCTCAGCGAGCGCGGCCGGAGCCTGCGGCCAGGACGCCGCTCGCTTTGTGCCTCATAGTCCCCGAGCCCAACTTCACTTTCTGCACAACACGCCCCGCCGGGCCTCCTGCGCCAGGCCTGTCGCCCTTGCCTTCGCTTTTGTTTCTTTGCTTTTCCTCCGTGCATTTCAGCCTCGGTTTGCTTCCTTACCCTGTTAAGACAATCAAAGGGAAGGACTTGGAAAGCAAACTTGAAGGCAGATCTTTTTCCTCTCCCCCTCCCCCAGCAGCCCTCATTTCCTTTGCTCCTTCTCTACATTTCTTCTAAAGCTGTATTTAAAAAATAAAAATAAATTTATTCCTTTGCAACTGCAGAGAGAGGAAAGAGACCTCAGTCAGTCGCTGGGGGCATTGGGACGCTCCAGTGTGTCTTGCTGTTTGAACGCAGAAGCATTTTATTTTCAATTTCTTTCTCCTCTTGCAGAGAATTCGCCGCTAATTATTATGATTATTTGCCCACTCCCTTCCACTTCAGTCCTGGACTCCCCACTTTGTAGCCGGAGCTTAGGCTGGAGCTTAGAAAAGCTGGTATTGTGGGGGCGAAGGCGGATGGAGTTGAATTGAGGGAGGGGGTAAAATGGCTGAGGTTAGGAATGTTTTTAGGGAAGGAATTTGCATTAAAATACAGAGAAATTATCAGATGCCCAGAAAGGAAATGTTGATTGCCATAGAGAAAAGATGGCAATGCAAATCAGTAGACTACACCAAGAGAATTGTATTTTCATATTTTCTTTGTGGCATTTCGTCTGATTTTTAATAATATAGCAGCAATAGTAAGAACACGTTTTGGTATTTCTCTGTACATTACTAGCCAAATGTTTTGCAAGGAGCCCAATGTGAAACGTATTTCATACATTAGGATATAATTCTTGTTAATTAGCAATAATTTACGTTAAGAGCATAGAAAATGTTGAGGTTACAGGTTTTATATCTGTACATTTGATCATCTTGTTATTTTCAAGAACTTTGCCTCCTATAAAATTAATTAGGTGAAATGTGGAGGTGTAATCAGCAACCTCTGAATTACCACTTCATTTCCTGGTTTTGATTGTAAATCAGTTCAGTCACTACATTTAGAAGACTTTAACCAAGTCTGTTTTGTACCGCATTACCTTTAACTATTTTATATCTAGGAGAATACTTCCTTTTGCTCCTAAATATTTCCTTTCAGAAATGTGACAGGCCTTGGGAATAAGAAAATGAATCATAACAGTGGAGTTTCAAAAAATGTTTGTTTTTTGCAAGAGTTCCATGTATTAAGTTTAATAAAATAAAATATTATCCTGAGCCTTTCTGCAATCTGTAAACTTCAGAACTTGTAGTTAATGCTGAACAAAAAAAGCCACATTTGTCAATGTGTGCTTAAAATCCTTAATTCAAATAGCAGGTCTTGGAGAAGGACTTCCCTATTCAGTTCCTCACTTGATCAAAATGAAAGCAAATGTAGGAGAAAAATGACATAGAGGCATAATGCAAAAGCACTTCCGTTTGTCTCTTTTTATTTGAAAAGTATGCATGTGTATTCTGTATTTATCTTTTGGTCAGTATGTTGGGCAAAGAACATAAGTGCTTACCTTGCTGTCTTTATTAGTAGGAATATAACCTTCATATTCCTGTGGTGACCTTATGTTAAATTAGGAGGAGTACCAGAGGCTAGAAATTATGACATGTCCTACTTGAGCACAGGTGCAGCTAGGCAGGGCTCTCTCAATATTATTTCACCCAGCACATCTGGGAGTTACTCCAGATCTTCCCTCTCAATATTCAGCCTGGGTAGGGTTGAAATAAATTTAACCTGAGTTCACTAGATTTTTGCACTTTATCAAAATCGGTTCCAATATTCTACACTCAAATTAAAATCTATTTTTTGATTCTCTGTGGCTTTAAGTTCATTAAATGTGAAATTGGCAGCTTGCTAAAGAAGGTCAGACTGATTAACTGTTTAAGACTTGTACATTTTCTGCTTCAGTTTTACTAACTGGCAGCATCCTGGATGTTTTGTGTTTTGTGATTTTTTTTTTTTAAGCATAAGATTTCAGGGGCAGAGACTTGCCAACTCTCTTTTCCCCTGGAAGGTTAAACAATGACAGAAGGTGGTCAATAGATGCTGGAGTATTTTGGTGCAAAGTTGAAGAAAAAAAGGAAATAGGAATGAAAGACATATCTACCTTGTTATACCATCCGCTGGTGATTATGTGTGCAGAAATAGTCCCATAATGAAGCATTTTGGAGCTCATTCAGAAAATTAGTCAACTTTGACAACATTAGGTCAAGTATTTCAAGTTTAAAGAAAGGACTTCTCAGCTTTGTTCTGAAACGTGGCGTTTGCTTGACCATTCTGATTTTTATGTGATGGGGCTACTAAGTGCAAACATGTTTAGAATATTTTAGGTATTCCTTTCTTCAGAATGAAAAAATGACTAATTGGCTTATTTTCTTAAGTACTCAAAAGTATCCCATTTAGCTAATGTGTCTGCAAAGATTTGCCAGTGAATTTGGTATTTCTTTGATTTTGTGGCACTGCTGAGAGAAAGATCAGAAGGGTTTTTGGCAGTGTGAATTATGCTGCGTTATGATTATTATTTAGATCCGTTTCACAGGTGAATGCAGTTGTTTTCTTATTACGGCAGTGTAAATGTGGCACATTTTCTGTGTGATGTAGTAGTGTTCTAATTTATGAAGCTATGTTTCTGTACACTTAGGAATATATGCATTCACACACAAAGGGGGTATGTGTGTTTATGCACCTCTCTTATTCTTTGGCACAATCGACAACTTAGTCTATAGGAAAAAAGAAACAAATTTGGTTTCAGTCCATGTTTTTTACCAGTTTGGGGGGAGTAGTTATTATTTAAGCTTTATGTCTTCTGTGTTAGCTATTTATTTAACAGTCACATTCTTTCTAAACTCACAAACCAGATACGTTTGTAATGTGTGTGTGTGTGTGTGTGTGTGTGTGTGTGTGTTTTTCCTCTGGAGTATGCTAGCCAGACAGTTTTCTTTAAATATATGATGATTTGCTTCATTGATAAATTTGCTTTCTTTTTGGTAATTCCCACATCCTTTTGCCTTTTAGGTGCTCACATTTTCTGGGTATTATATAGAGGAAACTAGAAACACTTTACATAATGTGGTGGAATGGAATGGGGTTGAGAATATATTTCCCCCTTTTCTCTCCTCTCTGGCACTCTAATAATTGTTCTTTTGTTTCTCCAACCACAGCCGAACCTCTTGAAGCCATTCTTACAGATGATGAACCAGACCACGGCCCTTTGGGAGCTCCAGAAGGGGACCATGACCTCCTCACGTGTGGGCAGTGCCAGATGAACTTCCCATTGGGGGACATTCTTATTTTTATCGAGCACAAACGGAAACAATGCAATGGCAGCCTCTGCTTAGAAAAAGCTGTGGATAAGCCACCTTCCCCTTCACCAATCGAGATGAAAAAAGCATCCAATCCCGTGGAGGTTGGCATCCAGGTCACGCCAGAGGATGACGATTGTTTATCAACGTCATCTAGAGGAATTTGCCCCAAACAGGAACACATAGCAGGTAAATGAGAAGCAAGGAGAAAAGCTGTTTGCATGTTTTCTTTTCATTTTCAGAGGCGCTGTAGTCAAGCACTAAGGAGTGGTGGAGTGCTTTCTGTATTTCTCCATGTGACTGTCCATGACAGCCTTGTAATGTTAAAAAAGTCGTTCCTATTGCTTACGTCCAGTACACACAAAAATAAATATTTTCCACTTCTTTCAGTCAGATGTAGGTGCAATAGGTACACAAATCTGATACTTTCTTTATGGATCTGCTGGTTCAGAATTTCTTTCCTCTTTTCTCCCTGTCTCTGTTTTAAGTGATGACCCTTACTACATTTAGCCCAGTTTCCAATGTCCATTTTCAGCCTGGGTGACAAGCTAAGAGGCAAAAGTGGACATGTAGGCATTTGAGTTCCACCAATGACCTGTGTGAGTCAGAATAACTGGTCAGGCCTCCCTAGGGGTGTAGTTAGTTCTCAAGGCTTCCGGAAAGTGGGGTGGACAGGCAGGGCATTTTGGAGGGGGTAGAAAGGGTTAACTGAGCTTCAGGGCTAGCCTGGGATCCATATTGGCTGTCAGCCGGTATGGGGCTGTAATTAAACACAGCCCCGTGGTGGGATGACACTGTGACCTTGACTTTAAGATGCCATTTTCGACTGGCCAGGCCAGAGTAGAGAGGGCAGTTGCTGAAGCGCACAGACATGCTTACTCGAAAAGTTTAAGGGCATGTTGGAAATTTCAAAAGGTTGGTTTGACAGGAACGGCTGCTCCCTGCAGCCTGCCTCCTCAGCTAAATGATAAATGCTTCTCTGTGCTCTCTCTTGTCTCTGATGTGGTTTTGACAGATGTATCTTGATTTTGTTTGTGGTTTACACAACCACATGTCACCCTTACAAATGTCCAGTCCAGACTTCCACTGTATCTGCTATAGCACAATGTACAAATTCTCTGAAAAATACACACACATATCCACGGCTCTCCTTCCTTCGGTTAATTTTAGCAGAGAGATAGCTAGGTGTGTGGGTTTCTCAGCAGCTCAAGGGAAAAGGAATTAACGACTAACAGAGGGACTTGAATCCCTACTGTAAGTGATAAACAGCAACACTATACAGTGACCCTTAAAACATATTTTTATGAAACAACAGTGATTTAACACATAAGACAAAGTGACTGCAGATTCTTATGGTGACAAAAATGCCATACGTGTTGGTAGATTCCTGTCCTCTATTCCCCCTGCCCCCTCCTCCCAGTGAGGGAAGGTTTGTTCAGTTTTAGGAAAGATAGTGCATATAATCAATTAATTCACTGAAACTGGTCTCTCCCACCTAGTTTGACCAAAGAGTTGAACTGTAGTAGGTCAGTGGTCCACAGGGAATTAAATGTCATATTATTTCTCCTCTCCCTTCTGGAATTTGATCATTAAAATCAAACGTGGCATTTTCTTTCTTGTTTAAAATCCTTCCTTCAATAACACTCAGATACTTTTCCTTTAGTGAAATGAGAAATCTACCAGGGAAGCTGCATTTACAGAATACTTTTCTTGAATCCCCCACATTTAGCTTATTGACATGTAGGTTAAGATTTTATCTCCCTTGCCTCCCAGTAGGGTTTAGCAATGACCATTTCCATGTGCTGTCTTGTGACTGGAAGGAAAATGAACAGAAGTGTAAGGCATGATTAATGAAGCAAGAGCAAGCGGAAGGGGATTTGTCGTCTTCGGAGATCCAAAGCCTTTCTAAATCACCAAATATGGAGTAACACTTGCGTGATGTAACATCGTATTTACATATCGAGCTGCTCGTTTAAAAGACAAAACACAGTGTCTGTCAAGCAAGAATTAAAACCACACTTCTCACTGAGGTCTCAAATAGGTTATTCAGCCCCAGATTAACCAGCCCCCAAATTCTGTGCTGTATTTAGAGGAGGAATCTGAAAGCTGTGGGGATGGTCCTACAGTGAAGGCTTTTTGCTCTTGTAGTGAGTTGTGAATCTGTGTAGGGAAGGAAAACATATTTTCCTTGACTCTCTGGTTGTCATGCTTTTTTTTTTTTTAAAGAGCTATTAGAATAGCAGAGTCCAGAGAAGCCAAAAAACAAACGCAAATTTAAAATATGCTGTATAGGTCTAATACAAAAATAATTTCACTGAGGTGGAAAGCTGTGTAGGGTGTCTAAAATATTAAATGGGTGCACAAGTGCTGTGACCCAGGTGAGGTAAACCTTTCATGCACAAATAATTACAAAACCTTGATTCCTTTCATTGTGTTTAATCACCTGTTCCGAGCATAAATAGTGTGGTCACATCTCAAAGTGAGATGTCAGTAACGAGAATCACGACTTCTCATAACTCACAGTAATGAATTAAGAGTTTCCTATGGTGAAATTAACATTCTACCATTGCACATAAATTAAGATGCCCTGGCCCTCAGGTGCCTCTGAAGAGTACATTCTGGAAGAAGGCTGTGTATTACCAGCCCATTTTTCTCAAGCATGTCTTCACAGTTTCAAGTCTGCTTTTCTTTTTATGGTGAGGAAGGAAACAATAAGAGAAATCATTCAGTGGATATTTGAATTGTGTCACAAAAAGAAAGGAAAAGCGATGCTCTGTATTAGGAGGGAGATCTATTGATGAATCTCAAGAAGAATATGTTTGGCAACCACATAAAAGGTAGTCATTTAAGTGTGCTGTGTAGGAAAAGCTTTATTAAAGTGATGTAAGTTGTATTGGAGCTCACTGTGTGCTCTGTGCCATTTTATAGGCAGGAAGCAGGAATAAAACAGTGACAGATCTTCCTGAGATAAATAAAGCTTAGAATTCAGGGCTTTCAAATAGGAGGAGAAGGTAGAGTTCTTTAAATCTTCAGTAGAGTGGTATGCATTTTGACCACACGTACGCCTTTCAAATCTGAGTATTTTATAGAAAGGATGATTTTTTTTTTACCTGGCAATAGATAGGTATATGCCCTAATGCTTCACCCACGTACATGTGTTTACTACACACATATATGTTGATCAGGTTGCTTTTTTTCATTTCATTCAAATACTCAAAATATTGTGTGATTGTGATCCATTAAGAGCCTTCAAATAGTATTAATTTAACTGGAAATGAGTAGGTATATTGTACGGGACCCAGTTCATCAGTTGGTGTGTCAAATATCCACCATCAGCTCTCAGTAGACTTTGGCAGCCAGAGATTTTAATCGGGGTTTTGTTTTGTTTTCTAGTCTCATATTTTATGATGGAGGAAATAGTCATTGAAGATTAGTGAATGTGAAACTGCTGTTCGTCTATAGAAAAGACCAAAAAATATTATCCCACAGTGTCAGATTTGAGGTTTTGGCTTACTGCACATACAAATCTTTAAATTAGGGTTGGGCTGTCATAAAGTTAGCTTTTTTGAGAGAATGAGAGAAAATTTGACAAGTCCTGTAAAATGTAGTAAAGTCTATCACTATTGATATACAACATTTTTTCTCCTTAAAATCATGAGTATAGACATTTATATCAGGGTCTTTAAAAATTATTTGCCTAGACAACATACCTCATATCTAGATAATGACAGATACTCTAATGAAGGAAAAAATACTAACTCAAAACAGAACCATATGAGCATGTTAGCGAAAGGTAAATCAAGTATAACATACTTAGGCTTTTCCGAATTTAGAAAATCACCTTGTCTTTTCTTTCTGTACCAATTCTAATTCTTGCTTAGCTCAGACTGATCTGGAAGATGCATTTGTGCACTTCTCAGTGTGATTATAAACGAGATTGTACATTATAGTAATCTATCATGACTACTTATTCTTCATTTCTCTTTATTTGTGTGATTCTGAATAAAAACCAGTGCCTCCTGAAGTGAATTTTTAGCATGGTAGCTGAAAAAAACAACAAACATAAAAGCCCCCAACATACTGGTGAGCATTTCATTTCCCTTCAGAATCCAGAGGATAGAGAATACTGTTTCCTAATTAGTATCTAGGATTTTCCCTGGGAGCCTATGTTGGTGAGGCCACTACCCAAAGTCTCCTGGTCAGGAATCTGGGAGTCCTCTCTACAAGCTGTATTTGTAAATAAGACAGAGAAAGGTTGTGAACTGGCAGCTTGGATGTTTTGTCACAGTACAATGTCAGAGAAACTCTTTCTAAGACAAATTGTAAATAGAACTGTCACAGTGATTGCATGATTGAGCCGCAGAAGTGTCCTACAATTGTTGGCATTGTCAGAGGACTTTCGAAAGCTTAATTAAACACAGTGGCCCTCATGGCTGCTAAATTTAGTTTGGAAAGGCAAAAAGAAAAAAAAAATCTAAAGTGTGGAGGATCCCAGAGATCCCAAAGTTCTTCAGACGTTACCCTTTTGATGACACAGAAAAGATGCATTGTGCATTTTCCTAGTTGTCATTTATAAATAATAGTGTTGAGAATTAGGCCACGTGATATGAAGATCATTCTGTGTGTGATGTAGAGATTGTGTTAGTTTTTCTGTCTCCTGCTGTTACAGACAGTTAATGTAAAAACGGCCTTTTATTGGAAACACAAATATGTATTCACTTCAAGAACAGGAGCAGAGGGGGAAAGTTTCCCTCCCACTTTCTGTGTTTATTCTGTGAAAGCTTAAAAAAACAGTGCTGTAATTTTTAAATCACCCCATTCCTCGTTGTGCTGCAAGTTGTGCCTTTTACTTTAAAGGATCTGAAATCTGTTTCGCACACCTTTCTCCTAGTGAATGTGGCATTTAATTGTGGAGCTGCCCATGGGCTGGAAAATGCAACTGGGTGTAGAAATGTGCAGGCAATGTCAGGACAGCGAGCTTTAAGCTCAGGGAAGAGGCAAGTTGGATGCATATTAATGGCACATTTTCGAGTCCTGGAAAATCATTAATTTCACACTGCAGCCTCAATGTAGTTTGCTAATGTGGGAGGACTAAATTGGAGTATCTAACAAATGTGCAAATCCTAGGGAGGCATTTTTCAGAATTTCAGGATTTCTTAGGGAAAGAGTTTAATAAAGGAGAATAAGGGGAATGGTGGCTTTGCACACTAGTCAGTGAGAAAGGAAGAAAGTTTGTCTTTTCTTTGGGGAAAAATATGAAATTTAACCAAAGTAACACAGCAAGGGAGATGCATTGAGTTTGTGGCATTTGATGTTAATTGAATCTACTTGGGTTGGTCTGTTCACACACTTTGTTGTACAAAGGAATCATCTGACAAAATTTACCCCAAGTCCAAGTCTGTTTTTACATACAGTAGTACCAGCTTTGTGTAATAAAAGCACTTAACATCAAGCTGGACCCAACCTGGCGCCTTGCCACTTTTTTAGCAAGAGATTTAATCACCAAGGATCTTTAGTACCTTTCTGCTTGTTCAGATTTCATTTGGGTCATGGTTATGTCAGCAGTGTTGTTATTACAAGGATTAAAAAAAATAGATTTTAACTTAGTGCCCATTTTTATCTCAAATCAAGCAGATTTCTATTGTATGTGTCAATTTGGAAGACATAAATAAAGTTTATAAAATATGTTCAGACTTTATAATTTAATGGCTAATGACTAGTATTTTTATTTGTAGTACAAATAGAAAACTGGCTATTGTAGCCTTCCCTCCTCTGTTATTTCCTCCTGCCCAGGTAAATAAGCATCCTGAAACTGCTTCTCCCCTTCACTTCCAGGGTATACAGCTCTGGCCAATATCAGTAAATTTACCTTTGTAATTTGCCATGTAGTTTTTACAACAATGACCTAATTAATTTGAGCACGAACCATATTATTGCTACCAGAGTCATTTTCGTCACAAACTTAATTTCCAAGAAATGTAACCTGACGAATAAGAATGCTTTAGCTCTCCACATGTGCTCCTGGAGACCAGAGACAAATTTAAAATAATAATAAAAAAATGCCAGTATTATTAAAGCCAGTATGCTTGATGCCAAACTCAATTTGAAGCCAGTAAACATCAGACTGTATTTCTAATCAGTTTTAGAATGTAACATATTCCATATTGGGTTCCCTGGAATTTGTCTCTGCTTTTTACTGGCCAGCTGCACTCCCTATGCATTTTTTAAAACATTTCAGCAAAGGCTTTTGCTGTTCTTAGCAGGGTTAGTAACTTGGGGTCTATTTCTGAGCTCATTCGTCATTCTGTGATGGCGTTGAGTTAGGTTGGCAAGGGAGGGATTGGCAGCATGGAGGGTGGTGGGGTCACTCCTGACCCCAGCAGGGAATAGGTGAGCTTCATTTGCCTTTACAATAGGCGCACGGTTACTGCACCTTGGGGGAGCTCTCAGGTGTCGCTCAGATGGGTGCATGTAAATGTCCTGTCAGATGCGGAGCTGGAATATTAATGCTTCTTCCACCACTGCACCATAATAAAGCTGTACACAGCAAGCTTAATATGCAGCTAGTCTGGGAAATTGTGTAAACTTAGATAGCCCAGTGTGAAAGACAGCGATGTAAAAATGCTCAATATGCCATAGTTTCCATTCTTGTTCTCCTTTGATCTATAGCAAAATGAAAACATCATCCTTTCCTCCTCTTGGAGTTGTCTCCCCAACTCTGCCACTTCCCAATCCACCACCAGAATTTTTTTGCATGTGCTGGTATGGAGAAATGCGACGTAATTTGTTTCATATGGCTAATTACAGGCGTTTGAATATTTAAAATTTTAAATAGCCACAGTTCCAGCTTTTCCTGTTAAAAGTATGTGATTTGAACAAAGGGAGTACAGTGTAAATATTTGTGGTGATTTGCAACACCCCTTTTTCCCCATTAATCACACACGCACACACGCAGACATTCAGTTTCAATCTAGTGCTGACTCAAAGCACTTCGGTACCTTCGTTTGTACTTTTTTAATTTTTCTAACCAACTCTCATCTGGAACTCCATTAAAATATTTTACCATTATTTTCGAGTCCACTGTTGCTTGAGGTTTTAAAGAGGATTTTTATAATGTGTTCATTTAACAGAATCAACAGCTGTCAGAACCAGTTGTGGGAAATCCACAAAACATACAAAGAAAAATATACATGTTTCCTGAAACAAAACACTTGGAAAAATAAGCTGCCAAGAACTGGCAAATGAGAAGTTTGTAGACAGGGAACCGGAGTGTTTCATCTCTTGGTTCACCCCAGAGACTGATGTGAGCAGATCTGATGCAATGTTTCTAGAAGGTTTACCTGAACAGGTTGCTGCTTTGAGACAATTGTCCTGCCACAAGGGCTAGGCCAGCCACACCTCATCCCCTCTTCAGCCCTCCTTTTTCTTTTTTGCCTCTTTAGATAGATAAAATACCAAGTTTGTGGAGTATTTAACAACAAATTATATCCTGTAAAGGTGAGATGTTCAGGTTTCAGCTTCCTGTAAAAGAGGTGAGAAGGCATCTCGCACACCCTTTTCCAGATAGGGTTGGCAGCCTGTTATTTGGAATCATATCTGGCCTGCCAGGGAATTCCCAGTGGGAACCTGGAGCAGGCAGGCATGCTGATGAAGGGGATACCTGGGGACCTTTGGTCATTCACAATGAGTTTCTGTTTGTATCTTCACTCTTGTTAGCATTGGTGATAAACAATTACGTCTACAATTTGATCTTAGTTTTCGATGGGGGGGGCCACTGATTAAGAACTCTCATTAAAATGAAGAATGGAATTAACTGTGAGACCTGCAAAGGTGCTTTCAACAGAGAACAGGTGCAGCTGTTACCTGCCTACCCTCCCCCCCATCTAATTTCTTTCTGAACTTTCTAAAAAACACAAGGAAGCCTCCTGCTAGGCATGAGGGCATTTAAATTTATACTCATCAGTTGTTCATTTTTCTTGATATGTAATGATGCATAAAAACTGCAAAAACAAAGTCACATCTGCTGATTTTTAGGAAAATAAGGTGAGCTTGTATTCTTCGTTTAGTTGGAGCACAATGTTATATGCCACGTCTGATCTTCTGCATTTTAAATATGGAGTTTCTCTTTGGGGAAAATAAAATCTGAAGCATTTCCCTCTACCAACTCAGGGAATACCATGATTTCATGATGTATTTACATTTAGGGGGCAGATCACAATGAGCCACTTACTATTCATTTTAGCCTCCCCCCCAACAAATCTTTGAGTTCACAGTTGAAACAGTGCATTAACCAATGTTAAATTTTAAATCTCAGGAGTTTCTCTCTCCTATTCCACCCCATCCTAAGATTAAAACAAATTATTCTTTTACATTCAAAAGTGAACATTGGCTACTGAAGAATGATTTAAAGGCTGAGAAAAATTTTAATCATAAATCGTAATCTTCTCATTTATTGTTTCTGTTATGTTAAGGGGAAAAAATCAATAAGGAAAAATTTAATTCTGATAAAGATGCTCTTGGATCTTTGAAAACAACTGCTGTCCTTTTAACTAAAACATTTGAGCAGCTTCAAAGACTATGTATTTCTTCTGATCTTGGAGCAGTGTGACTAGTAGCAAGAAAGGGAAAAAAATCTTATTCTACATACAAGTGGATTGCTTAACAAGTCTGCACAGACATGTACTTGTTTGTACAATAGAGATAAAAATTCCTGTATGAAAATAATTCAGCTGCTGACAGCAGGCATTGTTGCTGGACCTGTCTTTTGTGCTTGTACCAGCTCTGGGCCCCCTTCCCGCCACTATCTGTTGGGGCAGCTTGCTGCCTGCAGACTCCTGACCAGGAGTTAATTGCTATATATTAAACATATAGGTATTGCATCTATAAAGGAGTATCTCAAGCCTTCCTATATGCATTCCACTCCACTTTCAGATGTGATTGTGGCACTGCCAGCAGGGGGGTGGCAGGCAAAGGCTGTAATAGGGAAAATGACTTGAAGGCAGTTAGGGGAAATTTGGCCTTCAAGTCCCATTTGCTCTGAAGTGTAGCATCGGTTTCTAAACTTTTGTTTTTAATCTAATTCTGATTTACTCTGTCACATCCCATATCAACCCTCATTGAACTCTACTCATGTAGAGTAACATTAGTGTCAAACAGAATTGGTCAGGACTGTGGACCTGTGGCTCATACAGATGGTTGTGGATGCGGGTTCCATGCAGCTGTGCATCCTATTCTTTCTAATAAATGCTAAAATGTGGCGTGTTTCTAAGGGGGGCCCGTGGATAAGAGAGCCGAGTAATCAGGGATAGTGCCTGAGGTCTGCTCCCTTTTTGTCCCTCTCTCTTTTTACCTACTTCCTCAATATACCTACATTTCAGGTAAGATCCACTCTAGGAAAACATCTGAGGGTGGGGGCTGGAGAGAGAGAGGGGTGGCAGAAAGAAGTTACTAGAATATTTTCTACAGGGGTTCAAACCCAATCACCAAAGCAGAGAGGCCTGTGGGTCCTGCAGTGGAGCAGTAAGCGTGGGCACGTGGTCCTTTCGGAGCTGTTATTCTCAGGCTGACTCGAACACTTGCTGAGACAGGACTTCCTTAGGCTTTCGTGCCTTCACTTGGGCTGGGTGTTTGGGATAGAGGAAAAGGTGGCATTCACTGGGAATTCTGTCGCTAGGATTTCTTAAATGTCATGAGGTTAGTAAGGTGTGAGTGAGTTAGATTCTTCAGGCTGGTAATTGGGAAGCATGACAGTCCAAATTCCCATGACACTAATAAGTGAGGTGGGGTGGTGGTGGTAGGTGGACACCACAACTTCTGGAATGTCAGCTGATGTCTGCATGACCTGTTCCTCTTGGATTAAATGCTACCAGTGCAGGACATGGGGGACCCCCAGGAAGACAAATACCCAATGACAGGATTTTTCACTCTTCAGAAGGAAACCAGATCTCGCTCCTCTGCCTTGTATCCTCTCCTTTCTTGCTCTTTTCCCTTTGGGAGCAGCAGAAACTTCTAAAATGAATGCCACTCCAAGCTGATGAAAAAGCTGTTTTTATACCATAGTGGCTGTTTACACAGGAGACTCAACTGGAGGGGAAAAAAGCTTTTGGGGAGGGTGGTGGGACTCGTGTTAATCTCTTTTGTTGGAGGACCTTGCAGTATTGCCTATGAGCAACTCGGGGCTGTTTTTGATAAATTATCGTGTTTAGAGATAGGTTTGGCTCTTAAGGGCTTAGTTTTATGAACAAAGTCCATAACGATGTTTGCAGCCTCTGTTTGTCTCTCAGCCCCTTTGGCTTCACTAGAAGCTCAATGTTTAGTTTAAGCTCAGTCTGGAAGATATAACAATTTTGCATTAAAAAAATGAGGAAATCATAGGAAGAAAAACCCTTTGCTTTTTGGATGAATCTTACTGATAATTTGCTAAAGCTCATTTGAATTTTAAGCACTTCTTTAATCTTCAAAGGCTAAATTGCTTTATGAATATGCATGGTATGGGCAGACTTCAGTTCATTACCTAGTTGTAAATTCTAATGACCATTAGGTCCTTCCAGTAATTGCGAATTGTTTTGCATTTTTGATTGGCCTATTAACATGTACATTCGGTGCACATCAGGCTGGCCTGTCAGCCTGCTGAAGGAGAAAAAAAAGGTGAAAATTGTTTATAGCACCAAGATTCTTAGATTTTCAATCTTGCAAAATTGATGATGTAAAAAAATTAAAGCAGTGTTTTTTCTTCTCAAGATTGAAAGTTCACCAAGAGATTTGACATATTTAATTTACATGATGACTTTGCACTCCTTCATTAATGCAATTTGCATATGAAGCTGTTGTTAATCACTTTTGATCATGTTTTGTGTATTAGCTGCCTCAGTGGCTCTCCTCCTCAGATGCCCCAGTAGAAAGGAGCAAAATGATGCATCTTCTTGCCAAGTTTCCTTTAGTGAATTGAAGAATTAGAAGTCTAACCTTGAGTAATTACATATGTTTTATCCGTTTTCTTTTCACATTAAGTACAGTTTGTGGAAACGTTGGCTAGAAGTCCTTCTCATCTGGGGAAAGGACTGTAAAATTTAAGTGTATGATTGAGGCACATCCGGATACGAGAGAAATAGGCATGGCCTGACTGTCCTTGCTCCTCCAAGAAAGTTGTCGGACAGTTTCATTGTTGGCAATTTGATGGCAGAGAGACTGGGATATTCCGGTGTATTAAGACATCAGGCTTCCCCTTTGGATGAGAGACAGCTACAAACTACAGACCTTTATAACGATGCTTTGCATTTCTTCCTAAAATATGTGGCTAGCACCTACATAAATGGGGCTTGGGTTTGGCTGACTTCCTTATCTTTAGCTCAAGTGAGTTTGCCTGTGGCCCTGTCCACTCCTGCTCTCAGCTGCTCTCTCCGTGTCCTCCCCTAGTCACCAAAGTAAGTCGTGGTCTCTGGGCTCCCGGGTGCCTCCCTCTAGGTATACAAGTGCCCTGGTTGTGAAAACAAGGGACTAACTACCGGTTTCTGATTTGTGAGAGCCCGTAATTTTGGTGTTTGCCTTTGCTGTTGAATAGCCTGTGCTGTATTATTGATGTTCATCTTTGGTGTATGAGTTTATCACTGGTTAACAAGCAGAATCAGAACACTGAAACTGATATTCTGATTAAAAGGAATGTTTAATGAAAGAAAATAAATTGTGATGGAAAATGAACAGTGCGTAAGAAACTTAACTACAATTTTAACCTCAGAGAGACCCTAGCACTGCCCTACCGTGGCTTCCATCCATGCCATGCTAAAAGCACGCTTCAGTTCAAAGTTGTTAATATTCAGCTGGGAAACAGTATCCAGAACACAAATAAATTATTAAGTGCATGAACTTTTTAGGCAGTAAGATGAACTGATGGGGTCCATCTGTGAGATCCAGGGGCTTTTTATTTGTGTGTGTCGAGCGATTCTGCCCTCTCCGACTTCACAGCCTTTGGTCTCCGGCCAACTGCATGCATAATTGATTCCACACGCACTATCATTTTCTTGATGTAATTGCTTTACTAAGATATGATGAAATCTAATGGATAGTTTGCTATTTGAAAATGGGCAAAAAAATGCTCATATTTTTTATTGGGGGGAGGGTGGTAGAGAGTGGGGTGCTCTGATGACCTGCTATTTAAGAAAAGAAAAACGAAACAGGCAAAACTAACCCGTGCATGGTGCTTCAATGGCATTGGCTGTGGGTAGGAAGGTCTTTGTGACATATGGAAGCCAGTGTGTAAATCTCTCTCTTTCAATCACATAGCACCACCTTCATTCCTTCTCTCCCTGTCTCTCCCCCAAACTTTACAAGAAAGGGATCCTAACAAGGTAAAAAGTAAACAATTTAGTCATCACAAGCCTTATTATTCAGTCTATCCAGGAGTTTTGCCATGTCGGTTTATTTAACTTCCAGGAATGTAAACACTGACACAGCCCTAGAAGCAGCAAGAAAGATTACAGTATTAGAGTTAAAAACCGTGAGCATGGAGTAGCTGTGCTTTATACTCAGCTATAATAACACTTTACACTGAAACATAATGGCAAGGCGAAAACGACTGGAAACTTCTGCTTATATGGAGTACAAATTTCATTCTAATAGATTGGCATAATCTAGTGTACCCAGAGTAGATTGTTATATAATGGAGAAACTGTATAAATGTCAAGTATACAAATAATTCTACAGGAAGTAAATGAAAAGTATTAGAATTTCTTAAATCACCATTAAATTTTGTTGGTGGGACAATCTCATTAGCTCTTTCAAAATCATGTGTGGCTTTGCATAAGTCTCTTAAATAGGTATTTTGAGGGAATTTTTGGACGTTGAAACATTGTTTTAATCCAAACCAGTTCATGCTTTAAATGTACCTTTAAAAAAATTGTCCTGTTTTTTGAAGTACTTAAAGGGAGTGGAGGGGTAGAAAGCATACAAAGTGAATCCATCTCACTGTGGCAAACTGTTTTTCAAGTAAAGTCATAATAATGAACAACACATGATCTGAAATTTGATCAGCAAACATATACCTATGCCAAGAAATTTTCTCTTTCTTTTCTTTCTTTCTTTTTTTGCCATTCACATACCAAGGTTCTGTAAATCAGTAAACCATGCAGAGAGTAGCTATTGTAAGGGGGAGACCAAATCATAATACACAGAATGGCAGAGCTAAGCTGTCTTTTGGAAGAAACATTAACATCACCACCACTAACAACAACAATAAGAAAAAAACCTTTTTACAAAAGTGGAAATGACAGAATAGTTTTAAAAGGAAAAAAAAAATCCACCCTACCTTCTGATGCTCAAAACTTCAAACTATTAATAGACCACCAGTGAGATAGACTGTCTTTGTGCCTTGAAATGCAAAATGAGGGAAATAATTAGCAGAGGAACCAAATTCTCAAAATTTGAAGAACTTCTGTGATTACTGGGGGTACAGTGAAAAGAAAATGCAAATTTCTTCCTGATCTTAATTAGATTCGATTGTGCGGTGGGTGTGTTGGATTTGGGGGAAAGGGAGGGGGTAGGGAGTGCTAGGGGTGAGAGGAGGGGCTGTGTGATGGGGAGACAGGTCAGCAGGGGCCTGACTACTGGGGGCCTGGTTGTGTGGCTGGAAGAAAGGTGGCTTCCAGCTCTGGTGCAGTATATCCTGCTGATAGGCCCCAAATTCTGAGCTGTTAATTTAGTTGGGTTCATTTCCCTCTGGGTTTGGGGGTTTCATTTGCCCATTGAGGGGAGGGGTGGGCATTGAAATGAGAGTGGCCTGCCTTAGGAAGAAGAAGCAGCTTGTGGGTAACTCTTGCTGACCACGTGGGAAAGCCTTGTGAGACATTACAGGCTCTGCCTTGTGTACTGGGGCCTTCAGTCATCTTCCCAAGGTGGTGTCCACACAGAACCCCCAGCACCAGGGCACCAGCTCCCTGAACATGCTCTTTAGAGTTCAGTGGTGGTGGTTGGCCAGAGTCCTGCCAAAGTATGTGTAGCAAGTTTCACTGGCTGTGTTTCCCCTTGCGTGAAATAATAAAAGCCCTGGCCAAGGCTTATGAATCTATTTTTGTTTCATTAATATTATTTATTATGTATTTTATTAATATTTTTAGTAGGGACTGTGCTCTCATTTGACCATTTGTAGTTATAATTAATACATTCCGTACTGGTTGTAAAAACTGTACTTGCATTTAATTGCAAGTCAGGATAAATTAATGGATATGATTTAAAACAAAACTCACTTAAAATATTCTTGCAGGGAGCAAAAGAGGGGGCAGTCCCTGCATTTAATTTGTTTTCTGGGTGAGTGTCTGTGGTGAGAGGGAGGAAAGGATTGTGTGGGTCTAAAGGGATGTGTGTGTGTGTGAGGGACATGGGGCCACAGAAGGGAGGGGGAAAACCTGTGCCAGAGGAGGGGTAGCCAGCAGCTTCGTTCTTGCCTTTAATTTCTGAGGTTAACAGGAGGGGCTTAAGCAAAGTGGTCAAGTCCATCTGCTCTGGAGAAGGTGGTAAAGAAAAGAGGTTAGTGGCAAAAGGGAAGGAGCACAAAGGGAAAATTGTACATTGGGAGCGCTGCTCTCCCGGTGGTGGTGTAGCCAGACTGGTTTAGCAGACAGAATGATAGATTGTTTTGTCAAGGGTCCCAGGGTGTGCCCTGAACTTGAAGCACTTTGTTTATCTTGAATAGAAAGGGAAAAGCACAGACATAATCGATGTCTAGTTTTTAGGAGCTCGAAAGAGGTAGGAGAACAGAGACGACTCGGGGAGGTGGGGGAGGTGCAGGCCCTGGTTGAGGCTGTCCATTAACAGATGAACTTGGCTGAGGGCCAAGCTTTAGATGCAAGCATGTCAGGGCCCCAGTGCAGCCAAGCCTTTTCAGTGTTTTTTTTTCTTCTTCTTTTTCTTTCTTTTCTTCTTTTTTTAAAAATACCTGCTGACTGTACATCAAATACTCCCAGGTCTTTGGCTAAAGGCAAGAGAAAAAAAAAGACATCCAGCTCAATGTTTTTTCCCCTCTGAACCAGTTGAAGCCAGTCTTTTGGCTACACACACATGTTCTATCATCTTTCCTGGCTTGCCATGGGGAAAAAAGGCTTGTGATAACGCCAGTAACCCGAGGGCCCTGGATCATTAGGGTTTGGTGTGTTCAAACCAGGAGACCTGCGTGTGTGAGCACATGTGCCTCAGTGTATGTGTTCGAAGCTGGGGTGGGTCATGGCCAGTGGGCCTGTGTATGCAGGTAGGAAATTGGTAGGAAATTTTAAAAAAATGGCTCAAGTTTTAAACTCCTTGTTGGAAAGGACCTGTGAACTAATCTGTTGGTGGCTGAGAAAGATAACACACAAGCAAAGCCTAGGAAAGGCCAGGGGTGGAAGTACAGTGTTATGCATGCAGGGCTGATGGCAAACCCATTTGTCTGGGCTTGTTTTGTTGTTGATTATCTTATCTTCTTTGGTCTGTTTCTGTGCATTTTAGTTTATTGTGACATTATGCATTCTCTTATGAGTGTTGGCAAGCAAGAGTCATCAGCCCTGTAACTTCCGGACATTTTTAGCTCTTTTAATGTGCAGTCTTTGCCCTCCTGCCACAAGTGGCAAGGTAATTGAATCTCCCTGTTACTTACTGGCAGGAGGCCTCTTCTGGTTCCCACCAGAGGGACTGCTGGGGCAAAAGCCGGGATCATAGACTTCCACCTAAGGGATGCCAGGGCGTGCATGTGGTTTGGGGGGCCCGTCCGAAATGCAGTTGACACGGTGAAAACTATTTTTTCCCATCATAGACTTGAAAAGCCACCATTGTGACCATCCATATAAAATCATGTTTCCCTTCCCAGGCTGAAGCCTTGCAAGGGAGGTGATTTTTTTCCAGTCCTTATCCAGTAGCAAATAGAAACTGGGAAAACCTGGAGACCACTGGGCTCATCCCACAGGCAGCTCAAAACACCCCACCACCTCAGAGGCCACCTTCTCTCCCACCTCAGTGTCTTTGCTCTCTGCATGGTCAGAAAGGGAAGAACGACTGAAAGAGGGGAAATAAACCCTTAATTTGTCATCTTTCCTCTTCAGCCTCTGAGAATACACAAAATAAAGGGGCGAAGAAGTGCTGCCATTTGCGGTTGTGTGAAGTTGGGCACATTGTTCTCACCTCTCCAAGTTTCAGTTTCATCATCTCTAACGTCGGGGGAGTCACAGGACCACCTCATGGGACATTGTGGGCATTAGATCAGAATGCTTGCCGGGTACGCGGTAAGCACTTGAGAAAAGCCGGTTACTATTATGACTATGACTTGTGGCTTAGGAGTTTTTTTCTCCTGTAAGAACTGGGGTCTCAAAAAGAGAACTGGGGTCTCAACAGAGTTCCTGACAGTGTGGGGTGAGCAGGTTGCGACGAGAGGAGAACAGGGCAGGGAGGGTCCTGATGTGCTCAGAGCCTCTTTCTCCCCCAGCGTGGGCAGCCTGCGGGAAGGGGTTATTGGGTGGAGACGGTTCCGCAGCCATGGCAGATTGGTGAGGTGGGGTCACTGTGTGGCTTCTTCCCATTGGCAGCTCCCCCAGTGTTTGACCTCTCCGCCTGCAGACGTGTGCTGCACCACCAGGAGAGTGTGCCTGGGCATATGACATAGTCACTCTGGGTTCAGATCTCTACTTCACCTCTGACTGGCTGGGAGAATTTGGGCAAACCATTCAATGTCTATGAAATGGAGACAACCCAGAGTACCTCCCTCATAGCTTCCATGCGAGGAGTAAGTGAGAAAAGCACATCAATTACTTGCCACACAGGTTGCACTCCGAGAGTCGCCATCACCACGCTCTGTATCCAGCACATTGTTACTCCATCCCACAAGCCCAGAAGGGAATCCTGTGAGCCCCATTGGTGGAGGGGGATATTTGGGCTTACCAAGGGTTAAATAACTTTCCTGAGGTTTCACAGTTATTGAGGATTCAATGCTTTTGGCTTCTAGTCATTACCCTCTGCCACCTCCTCAAAAGGTTTGCAGCTTTCTGCAGTGATGCTGGGCACCAGCTGGGTGGAAGCTCTGGTGCTGGACAGTTGGCCCTCCTGTGGGTTCTGTGGTCAAGTTTTTCAGTCTTCTGGGAAAGAGGAATGTTCCTATCCTGGGCATACTGGAGGAGCCTTGGAGCTGTTGGAAGGAGTTGAAATGTGAGGAATTCTGCTTTGCGAGTAGTCGTTTCTCCATCTGTCCAGAGTGAGCCAGAAATGGGGCAAGGGTCCTGTGAAGAAGAGCGAGGAGGTTTTATTATTTGTGTGTGACTTGGTTAGGAGGCAGCAGCGGGCTGGCCAAGAAACCCAGCTAGGACTTTTCAGGGCTGGTGAAGTCTGGCTTTCAGCAGTTCTGTTCTGTTGTCTCTTTGGCATTCACTTCACTGACCACACCTAAAGGGCAGGAGGAGTCAGAATTACACTGTGAGGGAGAGAGAGTGTGTGAGAGAGAGAGAGAGTGTGTGTGTGTGTAGGGGCTGCTGGGGACGATGGGTGATGAGGGGGGTAATGATCTACTTCAAGGAGGTTTTCCATTTTGGCCGAATAAGCGCTGTGGTAAGGCAAATCTGGAAGGCATGCTAGGAGACTTGAGGGAATTTTTAAATGGAAACTACAGTCAACAACTCCATATGATCCACATGTGGCTTTCCCTGAGGCAAGTTTTCAACTGCATGGTGGCCTCCCCCAGTCACTCTGCAGGCTGCTCTGACACCATTAATATTTGCTGAAGCAAGACCTGAGGTTCGTTGCAGAGGGATTACATAATGTATTCCAAAACCAAATGTCAGGGTTTTCCTTTTGTTATCCATCCTTTCGAATTGGCTGGGCCCCAACAGACCACCATTTATATCATTTCAGAGTCTTGGGTTGTTAGGAGGCACCTACTGTGTGTGGAGGTTCCATAGGAGAGCTTAAGAGTTGGCTTCAGCAGTGACAAGTGTCAGCTGAGAGCTCAGCTCACTTTAGAAGTCCTCCTATTGGAAACAAGGGAGGTTGTTCAGATCTGATCCACCACCAAGAGGTTGTCATTGGCCGGACTCCAGAAGGTCTCCTGCGTCGGGTGTGGGGATGGAGGCAGCTGCTGAGAATATGCGTGGGTAAAAAACTCCAAACCTTCCATCTCAGTTCTTACCCTGCCCTGACACTGGTTCTGCCTTCCTCTTCCCCTGGCTCTCCACACTGTCTCTACAAGTCCCGGGTTCAGGACTGCAGTGGTGTCCCTGATGGCGCCAGGAGAGAAGCTCTGAGTTTTTTTGCTAGGACTCCCAGGCTGAAAAACTGAAGTGATAAAAGGAATACCATTGCTTCAGAGCTCCTATTTTTTCCCTTAGTTGTCTCTCCCTTTGCTTGGAAATCAGGCCATCTCTCTGATGGTGGCCTTTTATTTCCTTTTCTTTTTTGGTTCTGCCTTGGTTCAGGTGAGCGTGAATGTAATGCCCCTAGAGGCGGACCGGTGACCCTCCAGGCCAAGTGCCGGGATGTGGCGACGCTGTAATAAATGCTGAATGTGAGAGCAGTGGAAATTTAACAAAGCCATAACTGAGGAGGCCACAGAGGGGCAGCGGACTGGTTAAGAGGCTGTTGGATGAGCTGGGTAGTATTTCTACTTCAACCTGATTGAAACGTCGACTGAAAATCAATGCTGTTGACTAGCGATAATTTACAGTGTTCCCGGTGCTAAGTAGTTCCCCGCGTAGGAATGCGCTGGCCGGGCAGATTAGTGCAGGGAGTCGTGTGTGTCACAGTGAATCAGACGCATTCTAGGGCAGCCCTTTATTTGTTTCATCATGACTTTTACACAGTTGTCATGTAATTTATGGCTGCTTTCACGTTGTCAAACATTTTCATTGCATCTTCTTCTTTAACACGCTCCTGACACAGACGCACCGTCTTGCAAGGCTTGGTATTATTTCATAATCTAAGAGGAGGCCTATAAACCATCAAATTACACTATCTTCAGGCTAATCTAAATGTGCTGCAGATTAAAATCAGAGCTCATTTGTCCCTGATGCAAATTATTAAGTTCTAATTATAAATATCCATTTAATTACCCCATACATTTTTATTTTGCGGACCCTTTTGAGCACTGCCGTCTGCGACGTGGGGGAGATGCATAGGAACAATCTGCGGTAATTAATGTACACTTCCCAAATGGTAAAGGATAAACATATGCTGCTTTGTTTGTCTTATTTATTGATTGATTAGATGTATAGAGACATTGGCATCGGCACAATCTGAAGTCGAAATCCTCTTTAAAATGAAAATTATTTAAATATCTTTTGGGGAAGAAAAGGCAAAATAAAGCCAACCAAGTGTTTTATTTTAGAACACATAATTCTAAACTAAGGGAGTTTTCACCACATTCTGAATTTGAGCCAATCTAGATTTTTGCAGAAGAGTGTGAGAAACCATACCTGTTTCATACTTAGAATGGGAAATCATTGTTATAGAAAAAAATCATACAAAAAAAAAATGACACCCTTATTTCTAGCTTTGCTACCATCCTCTATTACAAAATAACAGTATCTGCCTGTAACAGGAAGACAATCCAATTGAGAGCATTATGATAAACTTTTTGCTTACCAAAGTAAAAAAAAAAGATAAAATAAAAATTTCTAAAAACCTTATAAGTAGACATTTACTCTTCTACAAAGGCAATGGAAAAATTACTAAGACTGGTTTAGGGTTGGCAGGGGGCAGAATTGAGGTCTTTGGGGATTTTTCTATATCTAAATTTTGACCTTTAATGATAGTGGAAGGACACTGGTCTGGGAACCAGTATGCCTAGGTTTTGACCCTGAACTCTGAGACCTTGCATTCCTTCACCCTTCACTAGTTTTCCTTAATTTTAGTTTCCTCATCTGTAAAATGGGTAGTTTGGATTGGGTGGGTCTCTAAACCGGCATCATGAACTAGCATATGAACATTCCCTGCTCTTTTCTGGAATCTAGTCGCTGAATGGAGCTCACCTGCAAAGAGGACAGAATATTTTCTTGATTTACCTTAAAGGATGGAAGCTATGGTGGAGATTAAGGCTTGGGCTCATGATCCCTCAGTAGAAAGTTTAAGAGCAACTTTGAAATTGCTGGAAGCAGAATGGAAGCACAGTATAATTGAATGGTGGTAATTCACAGAAGTTTCCAGCCTTATAAGATTTCTCCATCTTTTAATTGTTGCAAGCTGTTATATATATATATATATATATATATATATATATAAACTCTAAGGAGTGTGATGTGTATTTTCTCCAAGCTTGTTTTTTGGGCAACTGTAGCTGTGTCAAAATAGAAATACTTTTGACAAAGAAATCCACTGAATTCAAACAACCAGGTATTTTAAATTCAATTAACTAACTGAATTCAGTGATATTTTCTTTCTTCCTCCCCCAAAAGCTGGTCTCTGTGTGTGGACTTAGCCTGCATATGCTGAGTTCTTGGAGTTACAAATTCTTGCTTGTTAAAGGCATCCGATGCAACATGTTTAGAAGAACTCTCCCTCTGTTAGTGTTGAAGACAGCATAAATTGAGGGAAAATGTTCTTTTTTTATTCATCATGTAGGTAAAAGCATATGGCCTGTTCTGGGATATGTGATCTTTGCAATGCATTTTCTAAACTTGGTGTTTACCACGGACTTTTAGCATGGATGTTTCTGCTTTCCACATTGTCCAGCAAATGCCATTTATACATGGCATTGAATTAGATTTAAAATGATGTTTTTAGAAGCAGGCTGCAAAACAACATTCAAAGTTATCCTTTGGATAGTGATTATCTAAAACTTTCTTTTAATGTCCCATGTGCTAAGAATAAGGGGGAAATAAACCAGTTGTGAAATACGTGTTCCTTATAGGACACAGGCACTCTTGAGATCTATAGCTTCAAACAAAAGGTAATTTATTTAAATTGTTGCCTCTTTAATTTATAATGTTTTGGGGATTTTTATGAGGAGTGCTCTATTAGGGCACTGGTAGTCAGCTACTTCAGATTTTGTATGCTTTTCTGTCTTTGGCAAAAAATGTAAAAACAAGTAAAAAAAAAACAGGGAAAAGGAAAAAGTTTAGCTCTAACTCAACCCAAGAAAGCCAACGGGTAGACCAAGTAAATGGCAGCCACCCAGAGGTACTACTTCCCCTTTGGTTATTACCTGAAGAAGAAGCCTATAACATTCATGCCAAAGAGACAGGTGGCAACATACGTATTCAGATATGAAGTTTAAGATTTCGTAGCCTGATAGTCTCTTTTCTTCCCTAACCCCTCGCTGTACTGTGCAAATGTATCAGCCATTGTATTGTTAATGTATGATAGGACACTGCCGCTAGGACAGTTTTGGCTCACTAATGGGGTCAGCTGTGTCACAGTGTGATATATGGATGATGTTTACCATGGCGTATTTTGTTTGTGAGCCAGGCTGGGAGCTGGGAGCAGATGATAAATGAAGATATCCTGCAGTTTTCACACTAGTTCCTGTGGTCCCATGTCTCCAAAACAATCAAGCACTGCTGATAACGGAGAAATATTTATGGGGACATAATTGACTTCAAAGTTTTAGATCTTGGGCTGAAGTTTAAGATGTGCTCGTCCATTGTGTTAATGTCTTTACTTAAAGCTCCTGTTTGACTTAAATAAATAACCTAGGGTTTGTTGCTAAAATCTTGGTAATTCATGAACCTTCAGGGTAGTTGAGAAACTTTTCAGTGGCTTTCTGTGCCTTGACAGTTCATTTGCTTAGGCCCCTGTGTACTTGTATGATTTCCAGATTTATTTCTTAAGTTTCACTGGTAATGAATGATTTTTCTTACTGCAGTCTTGTGTGGCATATCTTTATACAACTTATCTTTTTAAAAAACAGTCCCCAAATACAGTAATACTATCACCATAAGATATATATATATATATATATATATACACACACACACACACATTTATACATGCATGCATACATGTGACATGTACACACACATATACAGACATGTATATAGTGTTTGTGTATAAATATATATATGTGTGTGTGTGTGTGTATATATATATGTTTTCTCTCTCTCTCTATGGTATATAGAAAGATTGAGGGAACAAGTAGGAAGATTTTTAGATTTACCATGATTCCATTAAGTCAGTATAGAAGTTTTAAAAAATTGTCCATATAAATACCTCTTCATCAGATTCTGACTTATATCTGTCTTCATGCTTTTGTCTCTGAGGGTCTGTTATTCACATAGCCCTGGAATGAGGGGCAGAGTTGCAGAGTTAGGACACAACCTCAAGCTAAAATAATGGCTGGCGGCCGGTACCTCCTGCCTTCGCTGAAATGAGAATGCTGGTCTTTCTGTCTCTCTGTGGCTGTAACACTGTTGCCTTGATGTCCCCTTCCTCAGTGTTCTGCCATAAGTATATTTCCTGTGACCAGCCTCTGCATCTGGTTAAATGGACTTCAGTAATCTGTACACAGTTACTTCTTACTTATATTATATCCTGAAAGATATTAAGTCCAACAAGCTTTTACCCACTGAGTCTACAGAGAAGACAGCTGGGCCATTTTTGTTTCAATCTCTGTGTCTCTCTGGAGCCCTAGTTCCAGAGGCTGATCAATAGGTTTTATTGTAGACCTCACTGTCTCTAAAAGCATTGTGACCTTATCCTGTCTAAAAATAGTATTTGCTCTTGCCTGCAGAACCTTGACCTGTGAAAACCCATTTGGAACATAACTGACATATCTAGTCAACTGTATATCCAAGACACGCTCTGTGAATGAATTCTGTGCCGAACTGTCCAGAGCACTTTCTTTGAAGAAAAATAAATACCAGTCCTGAACACTGGGAGTGTATCTGCTTGCCCAATGTGGTGATGGCCACATAGCGAGGAGTGAGGAAGACTTGGGACAAGGGAGGTATTGAGGGGTACAGGACCCTCATGGAGTATTCCCAGTGGGTGCATTCAGCCCCACATAGAGCAAGGGACTGCAGACTGCAAAGGCCAGGAGTTTGTGCTCAAGTGCAAGTTGTCTGTAAACAAGGTCAATGGCCCTTTTTAGAGAGAGTGATTCACCAAATGCTTTCCGTAGCAGTTGCAATCTTGAACCTTGGTGGAGGAGATCCTCACAAGCATGACCTAGAAGGAAAGAAGTACTTCTGAGATTAAAGGAACTCTCCTATTTAATGATAAGACATTATTGTCACTTTATTGTTTTTAGGCATGATAATGGTTTTGCGGTTTAAAAAAGAAAGTTTATCTTTTTAAAATACATACTGAATCATTTGCTGATGAAATGATAGGCTGTCTGAAATCAATGTAAAGAATCCAGTGGGACAGGGCTGGCAATAGGGTTTTAGATTAAAACAAGATCTGCCCTGAGTCGCTAGTGGTTGAAGCTGGCTGATGTGTACTTAGGAGCTGATTCACATAATTCCCTCTACTTTTGTGTATATGTGAGATAGTCCTGAAAATTCAAGTGCTGCTTAACGGGTCATGAACAAAATGGCCTTGTTCAGTGGGGGTTGTTTCTTTGCCAAGGGTTTGGCTCAGAGGTAGTAAGGGAGCAGGTGTCCTGTGGGGAGGAAAGTACTGTGAGCTCAGGTCTTGTTCCTGGAAATGTGACTGTAGGGGTTTGCCTGAGAGTCTGCACCGTGCTGCAGTCTCCTGGCAGAAAAGCGATCCCACGATTGTTTCCAGAGCATGCAGAGTTGGAAGTGGAGTTAGAGTTTCAGCACTGGTGCCCCTTTTCACTGTGGTGGGTGTTGGAAAGAAGTAGGTGGGACTTGGCCATTTACCTGGTAGTACTGAGGAAGTCTAGGCCCTTGGGCCCTCCTGTGGCCACTGGGGGCCTGGCTATGCGAGAAAGATGCTTTGCTTGTGAGGAGGTTGGAAGCTCTGAGGAAGGAGGACCAAAAGCATAGTCAGGGGGTCTGGGCCACAGCCGCTGGACGACGGAGGCCACAGTGCCCTGATCGCACAGCTGTAAAAGGGCATTTTGTTCTGTTGGGCAAGAGCCAGGACTGTGGCTGCATAGCTTGAGAGCGAGGTCACTGGTGGTCTCAGCGCATCCAGTCACGTCGGGGCCAGGGCGGGCCTGGTCTCTGCCGTATCTGCTGCAGAAAGCTGAGACCAGCCTCGCCGAGCTCTTCCCAGGCACGGGTCCCTCTGGTTTCACAAAATGTCCGCTCCTGCTCACTTCATGCAGGGCCTATTATTAGCAAGTGTCACTCAGTTATCTGAGAGTGGTGCTTTTAGCTGCCATCTAAGTGCTTGACACTAGGGTTTATGGCAGATTAAATTAAATTTTAGGCTGGTTTGGCTTCACTGGCAGTAGACAATAGGACCAGCTGTTGTAGAAATGTAACCTGGCCTCCTGAAGGAGCAGTGTGTGTGTGTGTGTGTGCGAGTGCGGGCACAGGCACGCACGTGTGTACCCATGGGAGTTCTGCTCTTGCAGGTGACCCTTGGGCGATGAAGACCTGTCAGGCTATGTTGCAGGGATGCAGAAGATGCCATTGTCTAGGGTTGATCACTGACTGCACCTCCTTTTTTCTTTTCTCCAGATTTCTCCAAAAAATGTTTATTCAGACAAAGAGTTTCTCCAATTTGGTTTTATTGTGCTTGATTGACAAAAGGGAGTGTACGAAGCTGGAATAATCTTTCTACTGTTTACACGTCCATCATGGTGTTTTTCTGCAAAGGAGGGGCTAAGCTTTCATAAAAACACCAGTGGGAACCAACAGAAGGGTGTAGATGATTTGGGGCTCAGTGGAACATGGTGGCCAAGTTGATTTGCTGGGCGTGTAGGCAGAGCGCCAGGCCGGCCCTGGAGTACTCCTAGAGGTGGGGCAGGCAGACCAGTCTGGGGCTGAGGGAACGGCTGCTCTTTTAGATGCAAATACCTTTGCTCTCCTTGGTGCTTGGTGTGCGGTGCGGTCGAGCCTGTGAATTTCGGACCTTTATGCCTTTCCTGTTGAGTCAGAGCAAAGTAGTGTACATCAACGTCACTTATTTAAAATTCTTCAGAGAACTCGGGGGATAATTTCGCCTTCCTACAACCAGAATGCAAATGTGTACATTTTTCCACTAAAGGGCAATGCTCTTTATTTTTATAACCGAGATTTTAAAAATCCTGTGGCACTTGATTTCAGTTCCTCAGACTCCAGAATTTATACTCACTGATTAGTAATACATTATGCAAATAATTCAGTTTACATATCCAAATACTGTTTTGCATCATTCACACCTCATGTCTTGAAAAAAAAAGTGAAATGTTTCCTCAAAATAAACAAAACCTGTGGAAGAGTTTATTGTAAGGGTGAAAAATTAGAGAGGCACCCATTTGCCTGGGAACTTTTGAGGAAAATTTTAATACTTGTGCGTAAATAATTTTACCAGGTTTTTTATTTTTTTATTTTTTGGCTTCTACCCATAGGGTGTGCCGTTCACTCAAGGTACATTATTATGCTTGGCTTTCTGAATTTTTCAATTTTTGGAGAAAAGCCATAACGCTTCATCAGATACATGTGTGCATGTCCAGGTACAGATATAAATGAAAATTTAAGCTGAGTGATCTGAAGGAGGTACAATAATTGCTTATCAGTGATACGATTTTTCACTGAGAGGGGAGAGTAAGTAGATGCAAGCTTTCAATACGCCCTGTCAAGAGAGGGTAAACTGAGCATAGTTCGCTTGAATTCACATGAACGCTTACGTTATAGGCTGGCAAAAGGCAATGCTCTGCGAAAGCATCTCCTTGCTTTCAGTGGGCTTTTGTTATCACTGAGGTAATTCAGGAGTTACAGGACATGACCTGGAGCGCTTGTCTGAATAAGCATGTTCCCATGGCCGCGTGAATGTCTAAAGCTGTGGCTTTGGCCTCATGTATCAGAACAGAATTGGCCTCGGAATTCCGCCCAGGGTTCAGTGGTTCGAGACTCCCTCTCTGGAGTGGTTAACTTGTCTCTGCTGCAAAGCATGTCTGAGGGAGGAATTTCCCTCAGGAGGGGAGGGCAGCAGGAAGGGAAGAAAGCGAGTGGGGACCTTGTATTTTCTCTGCAGCGAGTGTTCTCATCGTTCTCCTACGATGCTCCACACCCGTCTCTCCTAACAGGTCAGAGACACATTTTTGGCGCTGGCTAGAGTAAGCGTTCCAACATGTTTTTAATCTTTAACTTTCATGTCGTTAAAAGTCCGAGGTGCTGAGTCTCAGCTGCCTGGAGATAGTTCAGGGCATAGCACCTGACAGGTGTAATGTTTTGTGTTTTATGTCCCTCAATATGGAGGTTATAGAAAAGGCCGCAAAATGCCTTAAAGATGTTGATACTGTGGACTGAGCTCACATAGTCCTTTGGTTCCCTTTTTGCCCCTCTTTCACACCTGCTTTTGCTTTCTTTTTGTAGCTTGTGTTTGAAAGGTGCCCTTTGTGTACTTGGGAGGGAAGAAACTTCTTGACTTGGCATTACCTTCCAGAGTGTCAGGATTGAGAAATCCCACCTCTTTTCTTTTCTCCCAATGGTTGAGAGATGTCTACTCTAGTGCTTTTAAAGAATGAACTCTCCATTGGCTGTGGATTGTAGGGAGACAGAGTGGTTGGGTACTGTGGCTCCAGGTCTTGACTTGAAGGTCAGAAGGTCACCAACACACAGCCCTATGAACTACCGCTGTCAATGACTGTGTCGTGACCTAGGCCCATCGAGCAGTGGCATGGTAATTGTCCATACAGCTTAACTTGAGCCTAAATGGTAATTGCTGGGTCCCTGGATGCCCTGTGACAGCCCCTCTTGCGTCCTGGCTCTGGACAGACTGTCAAGGGAACTCTGTAATGATAAGTAGGCTCTTCACATGTCCTCCGCATTCTCTGATGGGTTTGTGTGTCGTCTCTTTGGCCCTCCTCGGGGTGCTGATTCTCAGATTGAGTGCCATGAATCTCGCTTTGTCCTCTTTCTTCCATCTTGTCCCCCATCGTCTGCATGTGTGAGAAATTGACACGTTCCTTGTGAGATGCCCTCCCATGTGCAGTTTCCAGCTGGGCTCCACCCCCTACTCTCCCCTCTAGTGAGTATACTGAAATTCAGGTGAGTCGGAATATCATTTTACAGGCATAACCTTGAGTCTGCTCTAATACAGGTACTTACAAAGTAAATAAATTGTATCCGTACTGACTAGTTACCAAATTCTTTGGACTCACTTGTCTGCGCTACAGCACGCCCATGCGGAACTGAAGGTCTGATTCAGGGGCCCCTTCAGCTCCAAGGCCTTCTGCAGGGGGATCAGATGTTGACAGAGGGAACCAGACAAGAAGACTGAGGTCCAGCCTTGTCCGAGGGAGTCTGGATAGAGAAGTCCTGGGCCTAATTTTCTTTTAAAATTAGATAGCTAAATCCCAGTTTTTTTTTTAATGTATTAAAAAATTTTTTCTCTTCCCCTAAAATTGACTTTTGGTTAAGGCTCTTGTTTCCTTGTTGCCCAGAGTATCTGAGGAATTGCAGAAGAAAGTACAGAGCTTTGAGCATAGACAGTTTCCTTTGTGAAAGGGGGACATAAATATTTATTGAGCCCCTTCCATGTAGATGTAGAATCGTGAAGTCCTATCATTTGCCCTCTCATTTTACAGATAAGGAAGGTGGAGGCCACTCGCAAGGCATTGATAGAATTGGCTCAGAGCCCAGACCTCACTCTTTCATCCCTGACTCACTCTGCCAATGCGTACGGCCTCTCCCCGCCCAGCAGGACCCAGGAGTGGCCCTCCCGTCTGCTGAGGGATGACTCCCAGTGCTTCTGTGTGCAGTGGCTGGACTACCAGTCAGAGCTGGGCCTTTGCTGAGGAAGGTCTCAGAGGGCAGCATGCTGCTTTGCCCTTCAATTGCACCTTCTTGCTTCTCCCTGTTCTCTTCCCTGTTTTGGGCAGGCCTGCCCACCACACTTCCTGATAAGGTCCCAAGGCCCGGGCATTTCTGAGGTTTGCACTGTGTTTTTATCCAGATCATTGGACATAAGGGGTAGATGGAGTTGGGGTGGTGGTGGAACCTGCACCCTCTTAGGGGCAGACGGGTCTTGAGAATTGGCCAGCCCAACCTCTTCCTCCTCCACATGGGTTCTAGTTTTAAGACATCTGTCAATAGCAAGAAATCCTTCCTTTTGTCTGTCTTAAATCCCGTATGCTTCAGTTTCAACCCATTTCCTCTTTACTCCAAGAAGACAGAGTATCTCATCCCCTGCTTTGGGCTACAACCCCTCATATTCTGAATTCCTTGCTCTGCTGCCCGTCACTGCTCCTTCCTGAATCTCTATTCCTTGAAACGAACTTACAGATCTATTATCTTCTATTTAGATTATTTTTTATGTTAACTATCTTTTATTTATTCATATGGAGAGATCTATTATCTTTTTTCCCTAGTTTTTTTTAATATAATTTATTTTGGTATCATCAATCTATAATTACATTGCAATATTATGGTAATTAAACTACCCATTACATCAGGTCCCCCCCACCAACCCCATTACAGTCACTGTCCATCAGCGTAGTGAGATGCTATAGAATCACTACTTGTCTTCTCTGAGTTGTACAGCCCTCCCTGTGCCCCCCCAACATTACAGCTGCTAATCGTAATGCCCCTTTTTCCCTCTTATCCCTCCCTTCCCACCCATTTTCCCCAGGCCCTTTCCCTTTGGTAACTATTAGTCCGTTCTTGGGTTCTGTGAGTCTGCTGCTGTTTTGTTCCTTCAGTATTTTTCTTTGTTCTTATACTCCACATATGAGTGAAATCATTTGATACTTGTCTTTTCGGCTTGGCTTATTTCACTGAGCATAATACCCTCTAGCTCCATCCATGTTGTTGCAAATGGTAGGATTTGTTTTCTTCTTATGGCTGAATAATATTCCATTGTGTATATGTACCACATCTTCTTTATCCATTCATCTACTGATGGACACTTAGGTTGCTTCCATTTCTTGGCCATTGTAAATAGTGCTGCAATAAACATAGGGTGCATCTGTCTTTTTCAAACTGGGCTGCTGCATTCTTAGGGTAAATTCCTAGGAGTGGAATTCCTGGGTCAAATGGTATTTCTATTTTGAGTTTTTTGAGGAACCTCCATACTGCTTTCCACAGATCTATTATCTTTTATCATTTATTTATTTTTTGTACTTTTCTTTAGAACTCCTGGTTTCCCAGATCTTCTACTCAAAGATACTAGTCTGATTACCACAGAATACAACAGCAAGGTATCTTCGAGTTTTCCACATTCCTCACTCCTAGATCTGCACTTGAGCATCCTGCTTGCTTTTGAAAAAACCAGAGAGAGCTTCAGTGATGTTCGTGCTCAGCTTTTTGTCCACTAGGACTCCTAGAGTTTCGTTGGCCATCTTTGAGTGCCGTTAAACCTTCACTTCCAACTGTATTGATGCCACACGTCTCCCTTCCCAAACCCTACTCTTTGTGCTTGTCTGCATTGAACTTAGCTCTCTCCACTCCTGTCCCAAGTTCTCCGGCCGCCTCTCTGCTTCAGCAGGTGACGGAGAGTCACGATCCTGCCTCTGAGGTGCCCCTCCCTCTTGGCTCCTCTCCCCGTGACGACTTCGTGGAAGCTGAGAAATACAGTGAGCGGCCTTTCTTGCGTTGCTTGCTGCTGGGGAGAGAGCTGTTCATGACATTCCGCTGACATCTGGAGAATGTTTTGGAGGGGCAGAGCCCAGATTCCCTGCCAGCCAACCGAGCCAAGTCTTTTTTGAGTTTCCAGCACAACCTGAGTTATAATAATAGGAGTTGGTCACTGTGTTTAATAGTGAAACAAAACCTAAGTGCATGTAAAAAGCACATCTTTTCTGGGTGCTGAGGTGCAAAGGGGGGGACAATGAGTGGGTAGGATGCTGTGAAAAGCATTCCAGACTTGGGAGAGCATTTCAGAGCACACAAACATGGTATGAGTAATCACAGGTTGATAGCCAAAGGCTAGATTTTCAATTCCTGCCTCCTTTTTTTGTATCCTCATTCAAACAGTTAAAATATATATGAAGTAGTGAGAAGAGGGGCCACCTGCCTTTCAGACTCCAAGGTATCTGTAACCCAGGTCCCCTTTGTGTGTGGTGGCCCAGTGGAGCCCAGAGAACATCCCCTGTTTGGATCTTTCTTGGACTGACTTGTTCACTTCTTGTTCTGCCCAGCCCAAAGGTGACTTGGTAATCCCCACACTATGACCTCAGCGGGCTTAGTGGCTTGGGAACTTCTGCCTCCCGCATCGAGTTGGGAGCAGAAATGGGGAAGCTAGGCAGCTGGGTGATCAAGAGTCGGTTGGAAACATCAAGATGTCAGCCTCTGCTTACATCTCCGCTTGGTTCACCACTGCATTCTCCTTGCCTGTGCTACGAGGGAGAAATTGGTAGCCGGATCCCATGTACATGCAGTGAGTTTCTGTATCATGTTTCTGTATTGCCTTTCCCTGGGCCCCATCTCTGAGGCCATTTCTCCAGGTAACTAAGACTGTCTGAGTCGGGTCTTGGCACGGGCCTGACTCCATCAGGAAGTGGCTACAGCGCCTTTGCTTCTTTGGAGGAAGTTTTGTGTTGGGATTAGCAAGCAGACGCCCATGGTATTCACATTGCCTCTTGAGTGGTGGTATTTTCTCTTTCCCAAACTATAACCTTTTTGAGGGCAGGGATCACATTTTATTTTTTGTGTTTTTGTGCCCCCACATAATGTTGCTTCATACATGATGTTTAACTCATACTTTATTCAGGCTGATTGATTGAAAATTGAAAGGCTGGGCTTTGAATTGGATTCCTTGGCTTATATCTGCCCCTGATTCACCACCATATTCTCCTTGCCTGAAAGCACTGGGCTGTTCTTCGAGGAAGAAATTGGTAGCCTGGTCCCATATACATGCAGTGAGTTTGTGGAAAGGTGCAGAGGCTGGGCAGGTTTATTTTCCTCCTTTCCCCCGTGAACAAGAGGAAAAAAGTTGGGGTTGGGATGGAGATGACATCTTTGTGGTCTTTCCTCCGTGGGAGTCTTTGCTCTTGGGCAAGCAGTGAGCTCTCTGCTTACAGCTTCTGACCCTTCTCACCTGGAAGCCAGTGTGGGGGTTTCCTCAGGGCTGGGCAAATACCGGGGAGGCAGCTGGGGGACCCCGTGGAGTGTGGGAGGCTGGGAGCAGCATGCTGTAAAAAGCGCAGAACCTAACAAGACAGAATGGCCTGTGCTGAGAAGGTACTGACTGCTGCCGTCCTTCTGATAGCTCTGTGACGCTGGGTTTAAGTGGTGGTTCTCGCTCTTTTTGGTGGATGTGTATGCAAGACCTTTCATATTTGAGTAGGGAAATCCTCTCATCAATGGAATTCACGACTCTTGCAGTGTGTTACCCTTTTCCGAATGTTGTGAAGAGAGTCATCCAAACTAGATTTATTTGCACAACTCTGATTTCTTTCACAAGAAAAAAAAAATCTCAGTTTAATCCTGTTTAGATGGCATGTTCTCCAAGTCCCAAGACTGTCCAGAGTGGGCTGCTCAGCAGGGCCTGGCCTAGTACTGCTGTGTCTGGCCCAGTACCGCTGTCCCGTGAATGACTAGAGGGGTTGGGACCTTTTTCATGTTACTTTTTTATCTGCTCCCGCCTGCACCCCTGGAGGTGGCCAGCAAGAAAGCCTTCCTTCTGCAGAGCTGTTGGGAACGCTGCTAGCTAGAAGTGCTCTCAGGGAAGTGCATGATAAAAGGGCTTGTATGACCAGGGGTCCTTGTGCACCCCTTTAGCCTGGGCCCAGGTCAGCCCACCTGCTTACCTTCCTTCAGGCCAGCTCTCCTTTCTAGCTCCTCTCTGCCCCTCTCCTCCCATTCTTTCCATTCCCTTCCCCCTTCCTTCTTTGGGAATTTAGGACGGTGGACTTAGGGAATTCAGGATAGTGGATCTGTCCAGGTCTCCTGACTCAGGCTAGAGTATTTTTCCCACCACAGGCCAACAGCTTCTCTTCCATGGAGGTGCCTGTCTGTGGAAGGCAGTAAATCTCTGGCTTATTGAGAAGATGGGTGACCTGGCCTTTGGACTCCAAGGTGTTTGAAGCGAGGACCCTTTCATAGGTGTTGACCCAGCTATACTGTGTTGTGGGCTGGATCTCACTTCTAATTTCCCAGATACTGGTGTGATGGGAGGACTAGCTGTGGTGGGAGCCTTTTTCTCCCATCCTGGCCAGGGATGAATCAATTCTATTGTGGGTGGAGGTGGGCAGCCAGCCCTTGGAGGGTGGGGGGATTCAGAAGGGAGAGGTCAGGACAGGGAAGAGCCTGGCAGGACTTAGGGATATGCTCCAATACGAGGGAAGAAGCAGGAGTTCTTGCTAGAGATGGACCAAGCCCCCATGCCTGGTGAAGGTGCTCCCATGGGTATTTGTCTTTAGGGCACCTGGACAGTGACCTCTGCTGCAGAGTAGCCGCAAGGTGGGCATGAAAGCAGCATCTCCCTCACTGCCTGGCAGTGAACACCTCTGAGGAGTGAGCCCCAAGGGCAGGAACTCCATTTAGGGGCACTCTTAGCACTAAATTCCTTGTCCCCTGCTCCAGCATTGTGGTGCAGTGTCCCACGTGGATCGGAGGCTGGGGCCCCACAGGGGGGCGCCTCAAACCTCAGCAGCGCGAGTCTTTGCTGTGGCCCCCTGCTGCCCAGTGGGAGCCTTCTGAGGAACAGTGCTAGGTGAGAAGGGGAAAGTAATTCACCACCCCACAAAGGTTTTACAGTGGGGAGGCAGGTGAGTCCTCACTCTCCCTGAAACTCTCCCCAAAAGGCGACTGTTGTGGGGGCTGTCCTTTCTCTGCCTCTCTCAGCGGGAACCGGAAGCAGTGGTGTGGTCACATGGGACTTGTGAGCTGTGCCCTAAGTGTTTGTTTTTCAGGGAAATTCACCTCCAAGGTGGCTAAGTGGTAAAACTTTCTCCTGTGTCATCCAAATGGGTGCCCCGTGCGTGGGCCACGTGGTCAAGGGTACTCCTTGCTTGAGATGTGATTTGCAGAAAAACCTGCCAGACTGAACCTCTCCAGGCTTGGAACCAATTTCAGGTGACCTAGGGATGCGGGATGCCCAGATCCTACATTATCAAAGCCTCTTAAATGAGATAAGCGACGTGAAGGTATCGGAGCCGTTATTTTCACAGGACCAAGGATTAGAGCTGAGAGAAGAGGCAGATGCTATCTAATCTTTTTTTTTTTTTAATTTAGCCTGTGTTTATTGAGCACTTAGTCTACACCCAGCACTGTGTTGGGTGCTGGGGATGCACAAGTGAACAGGTCCAGTCAGGTTCCCTCTCATGAAGTTTTCGCATTTGGGAAATGGGTGTGTGTGAGACTGGGGGCCTGGGGGGCAAATCCCTAATACCAAGAGCCAGACATGTAGCCAGGAAATATAAAGTACACAGACCAGGAGAGGTGAAGTGACTTGGCCAGACCACCCAGCTACCTCACAGAGCTTACCACACACCCAAATACATTCTGAGTCCCAAACCCATGCTTTTTCTAGCATGTCCGGGAGCCACCTTGGCCAACAACAGGGAGTTGTAGGTGGGGTTCTCAGTGCTCTCTGAGTTGCCCACTTTAAATCATCCTAGGTAAGCAGGCTTTCTGTTTCGACAGCTCTCCAGAGAAAGTGAGCACAAAGCCTTCCAAGGTTTGGATGGACTTGCAGGCCCAGGTTGCTGCACACGTACTCATTTTGGAGTCACTGAGACACTTGTATCTCCTGAGAAGAGCTACTGTGTCTTTGGCCCAATTAGTAGTAAGCACTGAGCCATATCCTTTCTGTGGCCTTTGAACCCCCATCCACTTACTGGAAGGCCAGCTTGGTGAGTTGAGGGTAGTAGGTGAAGCACCTCACAGTCTTATTTATTTATGTATTTGTTTGTTTCTTTGAAAGAAAAAAAACCCACTTGCTTTATTGTGCTCCTTCTTGCCTTCATGGAAACAAAGTGCACAAAGCTTGGAGAAGCATTGATGACATCCCTCCCCACTGGTGTCTTAGATCACGTGCTTCTTCTATGCCTACTGCATTTTCAACTTATTACAGCTTTTCTATGGCTTGGAAAATCTGTTGGCTGAGTGATGATTGTTTTCATGAAATGGTGCAACATGTACAGCAATGGTTGCCATTAATAGTGCAGTTATGTAGAGTGTAGCTCTTTAAGCCTTCAGCTTCAAATCAGATTAGCGCCCTGTTAACTTAAAATAGCCCCCAAAAAGAAGAAAGAAGAAAAAAAGAACTGTCGGAAATCAGAGGGAAATATTAGCATCATGGAACATGTTAACAAGTGGCCATCAGCACCTCGTGTCTGCCTGAACAGCGCCGTTAAGTGTTTTACTGGTAACAGAATAGAGTGGAGTCACATAGAATGGCATTACTTTTCAAATTGGCAAGTTCTTTTAATTCAGACTTCTCCTTGTTTTTGCCTACTGGGGAGCATTTATTCACCTGTCAAAATGTACACCGGGGTGGGAAAAGGTACTACAGCTTTTCTGGCTGATCCCGAGCTTTCAGGTTTAGGGGATTTGTCCCTTCACCGTAGCAACCAACACCCTTCCCCACCTGGAGGAGGGCGAGTCTGAATGTACAAACGGGGGAGGAGAAAGGCCGAGGGGGAGGCTGCTGGCTCAGCCCCCGGCACAGCGCTGGGTGCGAGTATCTGCGTGTCAGGGTGCCTGGCTGTGCGGCGGGCTGTAAGAGATGAGTGTGTGGGAGCTCTGAAGAGTTCCGAGCCGGGCTCTTCACTTCTGCTTCTGGAGCTTCCTGCTCTGATCTTGACTGGCCCCTCTCAAGAGCTCCCCGCTCTTTTTCCTTTCCCTAGACCCACTGCACCCCTGTATTTATGTTATAATGCAAAGGGCTGTTCTCTCTGGGCCTCGGGGCCTGTGGGGAATCACACTCCAAAGCCCAGGTGCCCCCAGCTCAGGCCCCCCTGGCAGTTTGGAATGCTGGAGGTTCACTCATTCATTTCTCAATGCACTTTCTTGAACACTTGCCCATGTGCCAGGAACTGTTCCTGGTGTGGGCAAATAGTGACGATCAAAGCATTAAAAAAATCCTTGATCTTGTGGGGAGATGTCAGTAAATGAATAATAACACGTGAATTATATAGTGTGTCAGAAGGTGATCAGACTGCTTTGGACAAAAATAAGGTGGGGACGAGGGATGGGTCAGGAATGTGTGGTGGGCACACTTTAAATACGATGGGTAGGGACAACCCCTCCGAGAAGCAAAGGCTCCAAAGAATGAGCTGATTGGCCGTGTGGATTTCTCGGGGAGAGGGTTCCAGGCCAAACGAATAGCAAATGTGCAGACCTTGTGCATGGTCTCTCTGGTTGTGGGAGGAAGAGCAAGGGGCCCCTGTGGCAACAGGAGGTGTGGGTGGGAGCTGATGGTCAAGGGAGAGGAGACCGGTGCCTTGCAGACCACTGCGAGGACTTTGGCTTTGGTTCCCAGGGAGGTGGGAGCCACTGGAGGAGTGGTGTCAGGTCTGGCGATTTACGTTTCCAGAATGTCACTTTGGCTGCATTATGAGACCTGCGTGTGGTGACGTGAGACAGAAGCAGTCAGGAGTCTGTTGCCAAAATCCAGGCAGATGATGGCTGCTTAGACCAGGGTGGTGGGGAGGTGAGAGGGGGCTGGATTCTGGACATGTTCTGTAGGTAAAGCCAACAGGATTTGCTGACAGACCGGACGTGGGATGTGAGTGTTAGAGAGGAGTTCGTGCGGACCCTGAGATGTCTGGCTTGGTGACTGGGAGGATGGAATAGCCGTTTTCTGGGATGGGGAAGGCACTGGGAGGTGCTTGAGTGGATAGGAGAGCTCAACCCAAGCTGTGGGCAGCTCTCCCTCTGTCCCACCACTTCTCCCTTTGAGGCCGTGGGTGGGTGGCTCTCAGATGGCCCCTGTTCAGGAAGGATTGGGAGTGTGACCCTATTGGGGCAGTTAGGAGAACTCCAGTAGCTTCTTGTAGCTGGGATGACTTAAGTCAAACTCTTATGTGTAGCTCTTCAGGGAAGGTATATTTTTGAACTGTTTTATTCAGTTTCTTTCTCTGTTGTTCTTTAGTTACCAAAGACAAATCAATCTTTTGACTCAGAAATATGAGCTGTTTCTTGAATTTCTGTCCCTTAGCTCCTCAGAGCTCAGGTAAATCACCAGAGGTTGCTGGTGAACCATGGGATTTGGAAATGGCTGCATGATTCTGTGGACTTTACCCTCTTCGGGTGCCTGAGACTTCTCAGGAAACCACTGCCTTGCACCTCCAGAGGGTCCTTTCTCTGGCTGTGTTCAGATCTGCCTGTCAGGCCAGGCTTTGGAATTTCCTAGGGAAACCTGTTGTCCTCCTTTCCACAGTCCTCCGTCTCCCTTTCCTCATTCCTGGAAAGGAGTTGGCTGGCAGATAGAGTTTTTCCTTGAAAGGAGAGTGGAGAGCCCTCTAATGGAAAAGTAAAATAATTCTTGGAATTCTCATAACACCCAAGACGGTCAACGCTGAGACCAAGCAACTTATTTGGGGGTAATTTGCAAGGGCCTGAATCAAACAAATTGCTTTCTCACTCTGACCTCAGCTTGAATCTTTAGACCAGAAGCCGGTGATTTTAGGAGTCTGATGAGAAACAGGAGTCAGCGTTTCCATCTGAGCCACTTTTGTTTCCAGGGGAGGCTTCAGGATTTAAACAGGTGAACGTCTTTTACCAGCAAAGGGTTCCTTGTCATAAGAGGTGCTCTTTCGCCCTCATGCCTCAATAAAGACCTTACATATCAGCGTTTAGAGCACACGTTTCACATCCCTCATGTGAGGCCTGATCTCCTCTAGCTGCTGGCTTTACCACATGTTGAACGAATTATTCTGAAATTATAGGTGACCCAAGGGGGAGCCCGCAGGTAAGTCTGGGCTGCCAGCTCAAAGATCCAGTCTCAGTGTCAAAGAGACCCTCGGGGAAGTAGCAAGGCCTCTGGCCTGTCCCATGGGCCCAGCCTCTGCTGACCCAGGCAGAGCCGGGTTCCTGATGACTCTGTCCTCAGAGCTGTACCTCTCCTTGACCGGCTTTCCCATGTGCCTCACATCAACTTCTATCCTTTGCCCCCCAGTCGTACCCTCAACATCCTAGAGGAAAACAAAGTCCTCTTCAGAAAGGGGAAAGTGCAATACAGTTCCACATCAACCGTCCCATAAATTTATGGCCACATTCCTTTAAAAACGTGTCTCGGGGATGTTTGTCTTGCAGCAGCCAGCAACTACCTTGTTTCTGTAAGTGTCTGACCGGGGCTGGGCTGCCCCACTGGTCGGTCCCCTTTGCCTCTGTGGGTCGTGTGGCCTGGGAGGACTTTGGTGTCCCCAGTGGCTCCTCTTGCACATGAAGCCTTCTCTGCCACACCCTCCAACAAGTGTGTGGCTCAGTTTGAGTTTCCTGCTATTTTGTGTTTATATAATTTTTTATAGTTGGGGGACGCACTGACAGCCCGAGGGCAGTCGGCATGTTAGGTGGCTCTTTGAGATGAATAACTACCTAGCTGTTGCTCAACTACTTTTGTTTGTGAAATAAAGGGCAGTAAGCACCATGACAGGAGAGAATGTTAGGTTTACCATGATTTATTTTTTGTGTTTGCATCTGTCCTGCTCAGGGCATTACCCTCAACCCCATTAAGACCCAGAGACCATATGATTTTAAAGCTTTAGAAATCTGTGTGCCTAATATGTCTTCCGTGAAATTTTTCTTTCTTTTTTTATTCCTTGGCTTTAGAAACTGTAATAATAATCCATAGCAATTATCCCATAGTATGCTGACCTTTGTTACCAGAGCAGTGGGTTAGTGTGAAAACGTGTCCGGTGTGCGGTTCCACTGGCTTCATTTGCTTCTTCCTTCCCTCTCCTCCTCCCTTTGCTGTCTTGTGCTGTTTGGAAGACAATTTCCACATTTCTGCCATATGTCTTAGCAAAGCTCAGGACTTAGAGGCAGCAGCAGACAGTGAGCTTAGCTCAGGTAGGGAGGTGGCCCTGTGCATAGCGACTGTTAGGAAGACAGCGGGCTGTTGAAACAGCTGCATCTGGAGATAGTGCTTCCCCTTGTCTGCCCTCTTTTCTCGAGAGACTCCAAAACATCCGAAAATGCAAAAGCACTTCACCAGGTTTTAACTTTTCTGGCTCAAACAGAAGCAGCTTTGAATCAACCAGAGCACAGGACTCCTTGTACATTCTGTATACATTTTTCCAGCTGAAATCAAGAAAGACAAGCTTTTCCTTTTGTTGCCTTTCTTTTCTTTTCCCTCCCCCCCCCCCCCTTCTCCTCCCTCCCCTTCTCCCTCCTTCCCTCTCTCCCTCTCCTTCTCCCCTCCCTCCCTGCCTCCTTTCCCTCTCTCCCTCCCCTTCTCCTCTCTCCCTCCCCTTCTCCTCTCCCTCCCTGCCTCCCTCCCTCCCTCCCTCCTCCTCCCTTCCTTCCTCCCCTCCCCACCTCCCTCCCTCCCTCATCCCTCCCTCCCTTCCTTCCTCCCTCCCCACCTCCCTCCCTCCCTCCTCCCTCCTTCCCTTCCCTCCCTCCCTCCCTCCTTTCCCTCTCTCCTCCCCTCCTCTCTCCCTCCCTGCCTCCCTCCCTCCCTCCCCTCTCCTTCCTTCCTCCCTGCCTCCTCCCTCCCCTCCCTCCTCCCTCCCCGCCTCCCTCCCTCCCTCCTTTCCCTCCGCCTCCCTCCCTCCTCCCTTTCTCCCTCCCTTCTCCCTCCTCCCCCTCCCTTTCTTCCTCCCTCCTCCTCCCTTTCTTCTCCCTCCCCTCCTCCCTCCCTTCTCCTCCTCCCTCCCTCCTCCCTTTCTCCCTCCCTCCCCCTCCCTTTCTTCCTCCCTCCCTCCTCCCTTTCTTCTTCCCTCCCTCCTCCCTCCCTTTCTCCCTCCCTCCTCCCTCCCTCCTCCCTCCCTTTCTCCCTCCCTCCCTCCCCTCCTCCCTTCCTTCCTTACTTCCTTTTGGTGCCTTGTTTTGCATTGTGCTGAACTGGAAGAGCATTTAATCCTTGGCCTACTGTCTGTTGAGATAGTATATTTTTTTTAATAGTGCTTGTTTATGGCTAAAGTCAAAGACAGAATTTCAGAACAAAAATTAGAGTTAGTTCATAAATGAGTATGTATGTATATAACTGTTTATTTTTATAGTTTGCTAATTTATTTTTAAACAGCTCAGTTATGTCAACATGTTTATAGCTCTGTTCATCACATGCCTTACCAGTCAGGGTGTTAAAAGGCACATGCTTTTCAGTAGTTTGCATCCCAAGTTAAATTAGATAATGCTATCAGGTAGCAATTTGATTACATTAATTGAATGTTTAGGTGAAAAGGTAGTTTTGAAAATGTATAATGAAAAATTATAAGTAATGTATAAATCTCAGCATTATAGACATTATTTGGGGTTGCCGACAGAAAAATGGATATACATCAGGTGCTTAGGAGGAAACATGAGGGGTTCTCTCGAATCAATGGCAAACATTGCATTGGTGACTTAGGGCTCTGCTGGGCATGACCATTTCCTAAGTGAGTTGCCTTTCTCATTAGTCCTCTGAGCAGACACACAGAGGCACTTGGGCACATTTTGTATAGCCAGGGCTTTCCTGGGGGGGAGTATGCCAGCTTGGGCGGGCTCACTGTCTAGTGAGGTCTTTGTCACACTTGGGTGTGAGGCTTGGCACACTTGGGTTGACCTCTGTGGCACTCCAAGCCATTTCTGTCTTGAATCTGAGGAAGGATGTCTCAGGGTTCCAAGGGATTCTGTGGGCCAGGGTGGAAGCCGCCAGCAGAGCCCTGGGGCCTCAGATGAGTCAAATCAGCCCGGAGCTCTTGCCTGGGAAGGTGACTTCCTCTGATGCAGAGGGAGTTAAACAAGGGGGCCAGAGCCCCCACCCCTGGTCAGCTGCCTTTCCTTTGGGCCCTCAGACAAAATGGGAGTGAGCGCCAGCATTTGGCTTATATGACAAGCTATTTGGGGCCCAGGTGTTCTTTTCCACCTCTCTGATTTAGTGTGGTAGGTGTCAGATGATGGCTAGCAAAAAGGGATTTTTAGGTGTGCTAACAACAGATTCTTTGCCTATGAGTAATTCATTGTCTTCTGACACCATCTGGTTTCACCCAGGCTGCAAAGCCTAGCACAGTGTCCCATACCCTGCAGCACCCTGTGTGGGTTACCAAATGCCATCGTGCCTCCCTCACTGCGTCTGGCAGTTAAAGCAGGTGGGTCTGCTTTGCTCCTCGGTATTTGCTGGATGCTGATTTTTCTGCCCACTGTTGTTTGGAGGGATGCTCTTCCCCTCCCTCAGGTAAAGTTGTTCCTGGTGACATCTGTAGTTGGCCCTTCCCCTTTAAGGGGAATGACTTTGTCTGGCATTAAAGACCCAGGTGGAGGATTTCCTTTCCTCATCACCAAATGGTGATGTCTCCTGTGTCCCCTGTCTTCGGGAGGGGCTGACATTTCACAACACCCTGTCCTTGGTGGCCTGAAGGTCTCTGTCCAGTGAAAAATGCTGAGGGAGCTGGAAGGAAGGGTGGAGACTCATGCCTTGGAGGGGAAGGAGCCCTACTGGTTGGGACAAGAAGGTAAGGAGGGTTGGTTTGGGCCCCGGGGAAGGATAGGAAAGCCCTCCTTCCCGGCTGCAGGTGCCTGTTTGTCCAGCTGAACACAGCCCCACTGGGCTGACTACCTGATGAGTGATTTTCCCCAAGCTGACAGCTGCTCCAATACATTTTGCCTACAAGTCCTGACAAAGTGGTGTGTTCTTTTGGGGCTATTACTACTGCAGCAGGCATTTGGAAGAATCTGGAAGAATGGGGCTCCAAAGGACAACCTTGAAGCTTGAAGCAGTTTCTGAGTATCTGTTCCTTCCCTTCTTGCCAACTGTCTAGCCTTTTGGGCTTATGAAAAATTGGGCCCATCTCTTACAAACATCCATTGTGCTGTTAATAATGAGGATAGAAATGAAATCAGTGTGTTGTTAGGGTTCTTGAGTAAGCCTTGTGATGAGCATTGTCAGATTTGAGCCTTACCTTATGAGTAACCTTGTGAAGAGGCAGGAGAGGTGGTATCTGAAGCCCAGAGAGGTTAGAGGGCATGTCTGGTCTCACCCAGCCACTGGATCGACCTAAGATTCGGATCCAGGTCTCCTCACTCCCGGCCCTCCAGCTGGTCCACGGCTTGCCTGCCAGGCAGACAGGGCTTGTAGGAAGAAGGCTGGTTTTCGGTGGACGATCTGTTCAAGCAGTTTGGAGTAGGGAAGTGGGTGACAAGAATTAGTTTGATCTTGGAGGGTTTGCAGGGACAGAAACGTGCCTGACATTCAGCCTTTCTATATCATTTCAAGAATGTGGCCATCGTCCATAAGCGCTGCGGGGGCACGTTAAGTTGGTGGAGCTTCTCAATATACACTTCAAGTAGAGTTCCCGATGGGCAGCGGTCGGCACCTCTCGGGCTTATTCCTGACTCCCTTTATTCCTCTCTCTCTGAGAGAAGGCTCTGAAGAGGAGGGCTTGGTGGAGGCAGACAGGGGCTGCCTGCTTCAGCACACTTGGCCTTCCGTTTGTGTTTTGCCTTTGATCGACTTTTACTGGGTTCCAGGAGGCTGAGCCCCCGTTTCAAGGAGAACATTAGTGGAAATATAAAAACCACAGGTAGTCATAGGTTGACTTGTTTGTTTTATTATACTTTCCTCTTTGGGAGAGTCAGCTGGCAGGGTAGAAGAGTCAAGCGTGTGTAATATTCTGGCACTCAGATGGGTGGCCTTCTCTACCTTTGCAGTGGGGGTGGCTGGGCTGGGTGAAAAGAAACCCTTGGGCAATTTAGAAAGGGAAACGTGGACCAGACACACCTCTGGAAGACTGCATCTCCATCGTCATTCCTCCACGTGTGCGGGCAGGCAGCTGTGCGTGACTGCTGGGGAAACCCCGTGCGGGTGAGCCCCCGACTCTCTTCCCTTGTGCGGAGGCCCAGTGAGCATCTGTTTTGTGTGGGGAGTCCTGCCAGGCAAGTGTGAGTGGAGGAGGAGAGACCAGGGCCCTGTGGCACAGGGGTGGTGTAGGCCAAATGATGCTTTTTTGAGTTCTCAGAATGTGCCGTCTAAAGCCGTGAATGTTTCCAGTAGGTGGTGGGAAATGAGGGCATTTGATCCGGTTTGGCCTTGACACTCAGGGTCTTTCATTTCCTTCCATCCTTCCTTTTTTGGTTTGACTGGACCTTGACACTCAGGGTCTTTCATTCTCTCTCCCCCTCCCTTCTTTTCTTCTTCCCTCCTCTTTTTTATTTTTTGAATCAATAAACAGTCGGTAATCAATTTTCAGGAAGTTTAGGTGAATGCAAGTTATTTAATTTTTAAAACTTTACAAAAAGAATTAAACTCTTGACAAAAGATCCAGAATATACTGCTCCTCTCAGTGGGTGTTGGGTTTGCATCTTGTCTCCCAGATCTTATGAACAGGTTAAATTAGTCTTCACAAAATGTCACATTTTCCTGGCAGAGCCATCTGGTTATTTGACGAAGGCCTTTCAGACCTAGGCTGGGTGTGGAAACGAGTTGTAAACCCTGAAACAGCCACTGGTGTGGGCCCTTGGGCACACTCAGACCTGAGCTCTGCAAACTCCTCCCCGGCCTTGGGCCAGGACCTGGGAGGGGAAGTCTGACCCGTAGGTGGGATGATTATGCCTCGTTCTGGGAAGAGATAGAGGAGAAGGTACAGAGGGAATTGTCATGGTGCCTAAGGAAGCAAGAGCCAACTGTTCTCCAGGGAGAAGTCAGGGCCCTGAAATGCCCACCCAGGCTGGGGTGGGTGGCCTGAGTGTGGGATCCCTGGAGAAGTGAGGGTCCATTGCACCTGCCTCCTGTTTGTCTCTCGAGTCTCCCGGCTGGACTTCAGTCTGTCCTTCCACCTGTGTGGAGACTGCTGTGGCTTCAGAATGGGGCCGACATGGTCAGTGTGTGGCCCCTCCCTCCTGGGACTGGGGGCGACTCAGTTTGGAGAAGGGGGTCTCCTCCCCAGCTCCCACCTGAAGGCAGATGCAGTGAGCGGATCTATGCCTGCTCCCTTCCCACAGATAACTTCATGACTGGCTTTGATCCTTATTTAAACACATTCCATGCATATTAAGATGACAGACATATTGCTTTTACTTTAAGGCAAGTGGCTGTCCACCCTAGATGAGCCCTGGGCCCTAAAGACAGGTGAGTGTTAGAAGAGAGTAACAAGCTCACTGTTTTCTTCTGGGAGCCCTGGATGGACCATGTTTCCTCTCCATCTTGCTCCCCACTCCCCCCCCAGCTCATTTTACCCAAGAGAAATTTGACTCTCTTAGAGATTAAGTGCCTTGTCCTGGTCTCTTAGCTTCTTAGTGACAGGACTAGAATTTGTGTCTTTTGATTACTAATTGTGTGCTTTCATGCTCAGTATTATCTTACTGTCATCAGAGGTGAATTTGTTTTTTTGATTGGTGTTTCTTAAAGACATATTTTAATATATGAAAGCATGGGATTGGATGTACATAATACTTTTTGATGTAGGAGGAAGATAAGGGGAGGAAGCTGCCTAGGGACAATTCTGGAGCTATACTGAGATCCGGAGTTGAACGTACAAAGCGTGTGATGTCAGAGTGCAAATATGTGCTAGCAAGAACCCACCGTGCTACTTTCCTGAATTCCGCAAAGAAGTTATTCTGTCTGTATAATTTTATTAGGCTGAGACTTTTTCCAATGGTTTGTTTTTCCGTTTGCTCACAGCCCATAGAAGAGAGCCAGGGAGGGAAGCCAACACGTTTGCACTATTTACCTACTCCCTGACTTTGGAGCTCAGCAAATCTGCTGCGCATCACTTTTGTTTCACCGACTTTTATAAATCAAGACAATAAACTGTAAGCACATCAACTCACTTTGAGGGACCTGATATCTGATTGTTGCTTTGATAAGTATCTGTGCAAATATTTATATGATTCTGATAGTCTCGAGCTGCATTGTTACAACATGCAAAGCTGTCAGCTTTCCAGGACCTCTCGTGGTACAGCTTCTCTGTGGGCTGAGGATTATTTTCAATCTGGCCTTTCCTCCCTGCAACCCTGTTAGTCTGAGATTTCACGTAATGCAGCGCAAGTTGTGTAGAAAGAAACATAACATTACCTCATTTCATCATTCAAATAGTAAAATAAGCAGAAGAAGCTGCTCTGGAATGCAGGGAGACTGGTATGATTTCTCACGAATGTGTCTTCCTACTCCCCCTGCTTAAATTTTCATGTGATGAAAATTAATTACTGAGTTAAAATTTCATGATGAACACATTGCTCACTGTATTTAAGGAAGCAGTGTAGTATTTTGAAAGGCCTTTATCTCTTGCCACCCAGGGGAGCACCTGAAAGAGAACTTTTAAGCCATTTGGAAAGTGACTAATCATATTACAAAAGTACCCATTTCCCTGAAGGATCCATGGCTTCCTGGGACACTTACCACATTTATTTACAGATCATTAAGGATTAGAGCCACTAGACTGTGAGCTCCTTGAGGGCAAGGAAAGAGGCTAATTTCATTTCATTCTCCCTGCCATTAACAGTACACTTTTGGAACGAATGAATGAAATTGGCTGCCCTTGAATATCAAGTGGAATGAAAGTAGCATTTCCAGAATGATGATGCAAATAATGAGTGCAAAACTTGATATTTACTGACGCCTTTCCAGGAACAGGCCTTGTTTTGGGACCTGTGCCCCGGTGGCCTTGTTCGGGAGGGGCACATGTCATAGTTGGAAACTCCTGTTGCATATTTAGTCAACTGAGATTGGGCCAAGCAGTGGAGGTCTTCCCCATGTTTCAGATGGATTCGTGGTGCTCTGGAAGTGCTTGGGAGCCCACACGGCTAGGTTACCAAGTTCCAGCAGCTCCTGAGCTTCTGCTTGGGACCGAGTGCTTCTCGGGCACTATTTTAATCAGTGCTGGGTAGTTTCTGTAAACATCTTTACTGTAAACATCTTTGCCACAAGCATTTTCACCACACCACGTGACCATATCTAATTGGTCATAAGGCAGTTTTGTCATAAAAAAGAAAATAACTGGTTGACAGTTGGTTTCATTTCTTCATTGATGAAGTCATCCCATTTTTATATTATCTCAGCTCTCATAGTGGTCTGTAGGGCGGCACAGAGTTCTGAACCCACATTTCCCATAGAGCTTTGGAACGTCTCTCAGTGGGCGTGTGACAGCATCCGAAGAACAGACAACCACGTGGAAGGCTTTCACAACGCAGTACAAAGCTCAGTTACAAATATGCATCTTAGTATTTGGAAACCAATACCTCTCTTAATGAAGGAAGAAATTTTAGAGAGAAAAGAAAGTGTGATGCAGAATGAAGAGATGAATCAACAAGCAAAAATGTATATAATACTATGAATGGAAGACTTCAAAGACAAGTACTTAGGTACAGTCCACCAAATAAAATATACCCTATACATTTTTAATGTATTCAAATATTTGTATTTCACAATAAAGTCTTTTTAATTTTGTTACTCATTTTACGTTTCATTATGTCCTCTTTAATGATGTCCCTCTTTTATTTTTCGTGATTTTTATCTTTTACGGCAAAATTGCCTTACAGCCAATTTCTTACGTGGCAAAGATACTTACGGGAAAGTACCCCCATGATTTTAATCAGTTCCTGCAACAACCCCAGGAGGCTGGCAATGCTGGACGCATTTTACTGATGAAGAAACTGAGCCTCAGACAGAGGCTGCTCCAGGTGGTACAGCCAGGAAGTGGGGTAGATGAAGATTCATCATCTGCATAATTCTGGGATTCTGGGTGCTCCTCAGGCCAAGCAGCCGGAGCTTGAGCTCTGGGTCTGATGTTCCAGGTCCGTCAGCTTTACACCCCCGCGGCTGGCAGGTGCTGTATCCAGAGGTAGCAGTCACCAGCCTGGTTCTCAACTCAGTCCCCAGGGGCTGGGAGGAGTGGGGTCCTTTAATGCACCTAGTCCTTTCCACTCTTCCCCCATCATTCCCAGGGCCTCACCTGCCTTCCCTGCTGCAGAGACTGTCTGCCTGGCTCTTGGTAGGCCACCTACTCCATGTGCATTCCTGCTGAGGATTATTATTCGGGCCAGGCCTCGGCCGTTCCCCACCCCGTGCTGAAGGCATGTCTGTCAGCTCGCAGGGGTGCGGTTCAGGGCGAGAAGTCAGAGGTGCTCGACCTGATGGAGCTAGTCCCAGGGAACCTCACCTGTCCCCCTTGTCCTTCCTGCCCAGGCTGGCTCTGGGGAGTTTCTCTCTGAAGCTCACTTCTCTAACACACAGCCCATCTGCCGCCGCAGTTGCTAACGCCAGACCTTCCCAGGCCTCTGGGTGTTCCACCCCGAGCAGAGAAGCAGGACTGTGGGAGTCCCAACCCTCAGTGCCCTGGGCATAGCCCTGACATGTAATCACTTTGGCAAGCAGCCTCAGGCAGGCCTGGGCAGAGGACTGACGGGAGAAGGAGACATGGAGCTGCAGCGGGTCAGATGAGAGACAAAAGCCAGCTCAAGAGCCAGCCGCTGGCAGCAGCGTGGGTGCCCTGGCTGGAGGGCTGGCCCAGCTGGCCTGCCCTGGGTGGGGTTGGGTTGGCGCCTGCTCGCTCAGAGTCTTGGTCCTGCTGGAGGCCAGCCAGGTGCTGGAGCTGTGTGTGGGGTGATGAACACGGGGGCTGGAAGTCTTGAAGGTTATGGTTTGGAGGAAGAGAGAAAGAACTGAGATGGCAGAGTACCAAGCTGCTTTGGCATGTGTCCCCCTTCCCTACCACACACTGGGGTCAGTGTTGCCCCCGGGGCTGTTTCCCAGCAGCCACCCTGCTCAAAGGGGGGCAGTTTTCTTCCCTACAGTCTGCACTTGGGTCCTAGGGGTCCCAGGTCCCAGTGGCTCACAGACAGCTGTACCTGAGGTTGGTGGGGAGGTGCAGGGTGGCTGGCAAACATTGTCTTGGGAAGGCGCACGGGCTCTAAAGCCAGGTATATCTGAGTTCCTTTGCTTGCTGGCTGGCTGGCTTGAAACATGGTGACCAACTCCACTGACCCTCAGCCTCCTTATCTGTAAAATGGGGCTAATTACCTTTCTTGCCCCCTGGGAAGCAATGTTCTGCTTGACTCACTCACTCAGAGGTACGGCAGAATGTGCGTCTTCTCCCAGGAGTACTGCTCCGGCAGGCACAAGGCATGGTGGCGTTTGGACCTGAGCCTCAGCACTGTGGGCTGGCGGTATGTGGCAGGACCCGAGGGCTCTGCCTGCTGACCTCACACGGCACGTCTCCAGGCTCTGTGGCCAGACATTGTTCTCCAGCTCACTGGGGGGTGGGCCTGAAGATGGGAGATGATGGAACGTGCTTCCCAGGGAATACACCATACGATCATCTCCCGGAAAAGGCAAAGATAAATGGGTTGTCACTGTACTGCTCTTCCCTTCTGATGCCTGTGTGTGGCCAGAGTCAGAGGAAAGGAAAATGGGGAAGGGATACTGTCCCTGCCTCACAGCCCTCACCCTACCTGCTTCCTGTTCTGTAGAGAAATATAGTTTCTGCATGAGTTGGACAATCATCTGAGTTTTATCGAGGCTTGTGGGTGATTCAAATATATATATTTCACACATATATACATATGTGATACATTATGGATTAGTACGTAAATCTAAGAGGCTTCCCTTAGCAACAAAGTCTCCAGGCTTCTTGGAGAATCAGCAGCCTGGCAAGAAATGGGTGGGTCTGGGATGACCTTGAACCTGCAGACAACCTCAACAGCCCCACCAGCTTCTCGCCTCCTTCTCCCTCATCAGTCAGCTTCCCACTCTTTCCTGATCATACGTGTTTGTGAGTAGATGGGTATAGATCAGATCACCCCTGTCACTTCTCTGCAGCACACTAAACCTATTTGTTACTAAAATTCGAAAAATAAATGCAGAGGTGGCTATGAATGAGTGTCCCAGGCCATTTCTAGGAAGGGGTGTGGGATGGGGCAGCCCAGCGCTTCGTGGTGCCTTCCTGGTACCAGGGTGGTGCAATGCTCAGAGGCTGTCACCTCCCTGCCCCCTCAGTGCATGCCTGTAACCTTGTAGGGACCCTTGCATCTGGCCCAGCCTGGGTGTGCGTCTTATGTGCTTGGCGGGCACTGATAGGGGTCACCGGTAGGGAGGAGTTCTCCTCAGCACACACGGCCGCGTGTCCCTGTGCCCAGCCTGCAGTGTCCAGGGCCTCTTCTGCCGGGGCCCTGCTGGTTATCACTGTGGGCATTATCTTCACTTACCACCTCTGCGCCCAGGGCTGTGGTGTCCCTTCGAAGAACCACACACCCATCTACCCAGAGGCCCTTCTTGCTTAGAGTCTGACCAATTCCTCCCTCCTCAGGAACTTTTGACTCACCCCGGCCTTGCTCAGAGCAATGTCCTTCCCCAAAGGGCCAGACCTGGCTCTCCAGGGGCTGCCGGTGGGTTCCCAGCCCCCCGCCTCCTGGGGCCTGCTGGGCTCTGTGCACAGCATCTGCAGCACCCAGCCCTTTGTGGGTGCCCGGGGAGGCCCTTGGCTGATGAGGGGGTTCCATTTAGGATTGTGCGCAGGACCCTTCTGAGCATTTCTCTGATGGATCCTTGTCCTGTTATTGGCAAAGGGAGAAATGGGACAGAAGAGGCCGTGGAGTCCTCTGGGGGCATGTGTGGTGAAGATAAGGTGGCAGCGCAGAGACAGGTGGAGTGCGAGGCCTTCAAAGGACGTGAAGTTTATTAACTTCCCTGGGAGTCCCAAAGTGCCATTCAGTGGGAGCTATTACTGTTATTATTATTGTTGTTATTGTCATTATCATGGTCATTATCACCATTAAAGGATATGGCAAGGAGGTAGGTGGTAACTGGTGAGCCCTTATCAAGTTTCCAGCTGATTCCAGATTTTGGAGGCCATCCATTTGTCTACCTGGAATGTTCCGATTCAATTCAGGGGCTGCTTTGAGTCTAGACTTCCAGGCTCTTTGATACTTCCCTGGCTATTAAACTGAGAGCTAGTTTTTAGGGTTTGACTTGAAGACAGCTTATATATCTTTCACTCCTACTTCTCCATTACTGTGAACAATCTGAATTTATCAAACAGAACAGTAAAAAGGTGATGCTTCATTAAAAAAAAAAGATTTTTTTTTTCACATTACAGAAGGATCCACAGTGGTGTTCCTTTCTGATGGAATGTTTCTCTAGCTCAGGAAGTGTTTACAGGTCATTAACTACTCCACTGAGGGACTTTGGTAGAAGAAGGGGAGGCTGCAAGGAAACGAACTCACAGCTCTAGCTTCGAGGATGCTAGTAGAAGAGAATGAGACTCTGCTGGCCAACAGTGTCCACTAAGCACTCTGGGCTCAACGCTGGGAGAGAAGGGCTCATGCTTCCTTCCCTCAGAGAACTTACAGTCCCTCGGGAAGCAAGGCTTCTTGTGAAGTAATAGTGAAAGACAGACATGAAGTGCTACCTTGTGTTCTCTCATCTCCTCTGGTTGTTGGGAAAATGGGCCATGTTTTACAAGATTCAGTTTACATACTGCTTTTCAGGAATACTGCTAGTGCGAACACTGAGGGAGGCTTGAGGAAGGGGGTTGGCCTGAAACTCTGCTTGGGAGCATGGAGAGAGCTCATGGTGGAATGCAGAGGATTGGCTGTCCTGTAATTTAATTCTGTATAATCAGAGTTTGCACCCCAGAAGTGGCTCAGGCCCCAAATGGATGCTGGGGGAGAGAAGCTGGCGAGGAGAGAGATTCTGTACAGGAGGGCAGAGAGGTACTCATCAGACCCTTCCAGAAGGGGTAACTGGCTCAAATTCGTGCCTGGAACCAGTGGCAAAGTGGAAGATGGACATCATCCTTCTCTTCCCGCTCTCCTGCTGGCTGCTGCTCTGAGCTCACTTTTGCCGTGTGTTCAGAGCTGACCAGAAGACACCGGCAGAACCATCATCAGATGGTCAGCACCAGCTCTGTCTGTGCGTGGGAAGCAGTTTCCAAAGCTCCTGGTTCTGGCCTGGACACGTGTCTCACAGGCCAGGCACTGGCCCCTGTAGTGACACCTGTGGGGTGGTCAGCTCGTGCCCTCTCCCCCATCCGTGGCAGCCTGCACCCCCTCACTAGGCAAGGCATTCTGTAAACGGGTTTATTTAAGTTCTATTGTGAAGCTTGTGATTTGTTTTTCTAGCTTTCAGGGACCCTCTCTGGTTCTAGTATTCAGGGATTTCATGAGCAAGTCCATTTCCCCTAATCCATTTCCTCTGGAGATGCATAGTGTTCACTCGCCTCCCCTCATGTTGTCCTAACAGCTTTCCTCATCAATTGAGTTTTCACATGTGAAGGTAGCCCTGACTCCTTCTCTTTGGTTTGCTCCCCCCTTTTCTGGCAATCTTTCCCAGATCTGTAGAATGTTTCTTAGGTGTTTTTAAAAATATTCTAAGAAGAATGAAAATACTGTGGTCATTTAGAGGCTCCCAGGGACACAGCAGCACATTCAGAGCCCGGCGTCGCAGTGTGCCCTAGTGTGCTGTCTCGGTCCCAGGCTCCCACAGGGAGTTCGGGTTGAGGGGCAGTATGAATTACCTGTTTCTGAGCAGGAAGAGAATTGGAGTTTGCTAATCTTTTATATATGTGTGCAGACGTAGGGTCCCTTGTGAACATTTTGACTTTCAGAGGAGCCCCAAACTCTCAAACCATAATGACCAAAGCAGACACTTGGTGTCTACACCCCAACCTGGAAGCCAGGCTGACCATCCCTCCTGGCCGATCAGAGGTCAGCTGTAGGGCTTCTGCCTTGAGGCTCTGATGGGTCCCACAGGCTGTCACTGAGAAGGAAGGAAGCTAGGCAGGACTTGGAGTCATCTAGAGTAATTGGCTGAAGAGAGCTGCTCAGCTGGTGCGTCCTCAGGGCACAAGAACAGGTAGTTGAGTCCAGAGTAGGGTTCCAACACTGGCCCAAAAAGAGATATGACGTCCACTCCTTAGACATAACCCACCAAGGTCAACACAACTTCAGAAGGTGGTCTGGTGCAAGCCAACAGTTGCTTTTATCAACAGCCCCAAGGAAGGGTTTGGCGTCTGATTGGGTTGGGTGTGAGGGTGGGTGGATGGGGGGTGGTAGCTCTCTGGGTCTGTGGCTATTGGCTCAGGTGGCCTCTTTCCGAGAACTGTCTTGTTGGTGGAGAATTAGATTTTATTTCTCAATGGGAATAAAATGGTTTGATGCATTGCCTGGTGGAATAGATCATCCCTCCCAAAATTGTAAAGGAGGTGAAGGCTCCCTTGTCTGCACTCTCCAGACCTCATCACTATCCACTCGCTTTTCATCTGTCTGTCTGTCTGTACCTCATTCATATATAGGCTCCTATCAGGTGCCAGAGTCTGCATTCCCGATTGACTCTCCTGCCCCTGCCTCACATTCTTTTCCGGTTCTCTCCCTCTTCCCTTCTCGGTTTCTCTTGGGAGGGGGGCTGCTGACCTCATTTTTGCTGAGGTATAACAATAAATACCAGGAGTATGTGTTTTATTTCAACAACAGAGTGCTTGCTCTGTTCCAAGTATTTTAACAAATCTTAACTCATTTTCATAGCAACCTATGAAGCAGATAATATTATTATTCCCATTTTACAGCTGAGTCCATTTTTTATTCCAGCTTTAGAAATGAAGTTTGGTGGTGAAACTTTAGGGGTGAGCCAGGAGTTGTTTGTCCTCCGAACCAGTGTGTGTCTCCCCACGGCTGGCTTTGCCCACTGATGATTTGGTGGTTAGAATGAACCCCTTCCCTCCCTGTCCGTGATTCTGCTCCCCTCCCCTCATAGTCCCATCTCTACAAAATGACATGTGATTTGTAAGACTATAGAGGTTAAAGATAACACATTCCAACCCCCTTGTTTACAGTGGGTAACTGAGGTCCAGAGAGGTGACAAGACCTAGCATGGTCACCTGGCCAGGTGGTGGCGTTGCACAGAGAAGCCAGGGCTCCTGGCCGAACACCTTCCCGCTCTCCCAAACTGCTGTGGGCAGCATCCTCTCCCCGCCTCACACTTCCTCAGTGTGTTTAGATAAAGGACCAGTTGCCCCAGGGAGAAGGATCTGCTCTGGTGTCTTAAGTAGTGTAGGCGGCCCTCACACATGGGACTTTATCGTCTCTCACTTTAGTGACATCTCTGTTCTGTTTTCTTGAGCTTCTTCCCCTTGGGTTACTCTTTTTATGATGGCTGTCCCCTCTTTTGTCCCCTTCCCCTCCACTCCCTATGTCTTCCCTTAATCTGCTTCTGCCCCTGCCTGGGGCCACAGCAGCTCTTACGAAGATCCTGCTCCTTCACGGATCCTTCTGCTTCCTGTTCACCCATTGTCCCCCAGCCCTGCCCTGCTGCAGCCCATGAGGGCAGGAGAGGGGAGGAGAGTGGATCTTCATTTCTCCTCTGATTATCTGCTTGTCCACAGCACTGGGCAGCCGCTGTTTCCCTGTGGGGTGTTGTCTGAGAGAGGCCTTGATATCTTTTGGCAGGGTGGGAGTTATGTCCAAGACCCTCTGCTGCTGTTCAACTGTACAGCTAATGGGGAAGGTCAGCTGCTCCCCCTCTCTGACCTAGTGTGGTCTCTCAGGTCGCTCAACACCACACTTAATGGTGACCGCTGACTCAGATGGGGCCTCAGTCCAAATGAATGCCCATTATAAAAAGGTTTTGGAGTGTTTTCTCATCACTTCGTTAGAGTAGTGGAGTGGTTTCTGCTTAGAATAAGGTGAAATTTTGTAGTTGAACCAAACAAGTGGCTGGGATATAGGCTTTAGAGGTGAACTGCCAGGAAAATGGGGGGGCAGGCTGGAGGGTGACAAAAGGGGGCCTCCGTGGACTCTCAAACCTGAAACCTTTTTTGTGTTCTGAAAACTTGAGTTTCCCTAGATATTTACTTAAGAGAATTGAAGGCATGTATTCATACACATATACACAATTCATTGTAGCATTGTTCATTATAGTCAAAAAGTGGTAACAACCCAAATGTCAACCAGTAGGTGACTGGATAAATTCTAGCACAGCAATAGAATAGAATGCTCAGTATAACAATGAGATGATACACTCACTATTACACTCAACATGGATGAATTTCCTAGTCATTCTGCTCAGAAATTAAATGCAAAAGGTGATATACTTTATGACTCCATTTCTATGAAATTCTAGAAAAATCAAAACTATAGCAACAAAAAGTAGATCAATGAGTAAAAGAGGTCAGAGGATGAGAGGGGACTGGACCGCAAAGAGAATTAAGGGAATTTTAGAGTGATGGAAATATTCTCTATCTAGATTTTGGTGAAGGTTTTACAGTTTACACAATTAGCAGAATTCATCAAACTGTACACCTGAAACTAGTGACTTTCACTGTATATAAATTATGCCTCAATAAAGATTAAAAAACAAAACAAAACACTTGAGTTGGACTAGCATGGAAGGCTGTCTATCGCTAGCCTTTAACTGTTTGCATCATCTCAAAACTCGAGCCTCTCTGAGGAGGGCACCAAAGTACTTCTCAGGGAAATCAGAGTGCTTTTAGGATTTGAGATTTCACAGAAGTTGGTTAATGATGGCGGGAGGGGCAGGAACACTGAGATGGTGTTACCCACCCTGAGCAGAGCTTGGGGTCCTTGTGTGAGAAATGCACATGTAAGTGCCTGAGGGAAAGAGAAGGGAAGGTGAGGGGATGACTGTTATAGGACTCTGGTGGGCTTTACAAAACAGGAAGGGCAGAGGGTGTCTGAGTCTTATTGATGTCTCTTGTCCTTGGGTGGAAATTCCAACTGTATAACTGTCTGGTGAATTCCTGTAAAGTGAGAGTTTCTCTTTGTTTTTAACATCCACCTTCCTCTCCACATTGTCTCTCATGCAGCTTCCAAGGTAGTCAGCATAAATGTGGTGTCCGGACTTTCCTTATTTATTTGGCAGACTTGCATGGAGTACCTTTTCTGAAGCCAGCTTGACACTAAGGTGGCAGATTTAGGTCTTACCATGGAAAACCTCTGTGCATGTGTAGCGCTGGTCCCACCTGGCCATACGGCCTGACTCAAGGTGGGGTGAGGATGCCCAGGGCACTTTGATATGAACAGCCAGGCCAGTGTGGAGAACTGTGGGTAACATTTCAATAATGGTGACATCAGCTACGGCTTTAGCTTTTGCTAGGACTTCTCTCCCACACCAAAAGCTAAGTGGCACCAAGAAAGTCCATGTTTGCTGCTCTTTGGCATCAAAACGAAGACCCCTTTTTAGTGCTGGTGGGTTTAAAATAATATTGAAAATATATTTTTAGAACTTAGCTTTTTGCATTCAGGATGTACCCCTGCTGTGCCCAACTTCTTTGCAGATAATCGTGGTTGAAGTACAGCTAGAGGGTTGTACAGTCTTAAAGTTTGGTTTCACATTTAGAAGATGTTATTTTTTTGTTAACTTTGACAGCTGGACTGGATCTACTTAGCACACATTCTGCTTGGCACATGTACTTCACTTATGCTCTTCTCTGGGGTGTGGGGTGGCTGTTTAAAGAGGGTGGATATTAATGCTAATCTCTGTGTAGCATAACGTGTTGCTGCCACTTGCCTTTTTTATCTGGCAGTTCAAGCAGATATGAGAAGGGAACTGTTTGTGGGTGCAGAGATGGTTAAAATTACCACTATGAACAGAAATGATATTTGGAAAAATAACTTCCCTTTTAGGAAGGCAAATCAGTCATTTAACCACTATTTGTTGAATTCCTAGGACATATGTATATCATATATCACATGCTATGCTAGGTACTCTGAAATAAAATTTGAACAAGTAGAAGATAGAGCCTCTGCCCTTAAGCAGCACATTGGGAAGACATGGAGTTAGGTAGACATAGAGAGGTAGCCAGTGGTGTAAGGACTGTATGTGAACCCAGGACGGTGCAGGAAATGAGTGCTGTCCAAGGCTGGAGAAGGAAGGGATTGGTTCTTCCTGCGAGGGTGACTGGTAGGCCTTTATCTGGGCCTTCAAGTGTGAGCAGGAGTTCAGGAAGCTAGAGGGGAAGAAGAAAAGCCAGAAAGGAAATGAGAATGGAGGGATTTTTACTCGAGCAGAGTATTTTCACTGGTGCATGGAGGGTGCTAGGCCTGGAATAGAAATCTCAGGCTGGATCCCGGGGCTCTGAAATGGTGGCTTAAGGAAACGGACCGTGCCCTGTCAACCATGGGAGGCTGTCGAAATGTTCTGGGCAGAGGACAAAGGCAGCATTGCAGGAGACTTAACGTGAGGTGGGCAGGTTGTTGGAATTCTCTCTGTAATGTCCTTCATGCTGAGTTCTCCTCTGTTGACATATATGTTCTAGAAGATGGAGTTGGTTGACTGTAAAGTTTCCTTTCATGAGCAGGATGGAACAAAACATTTTAGGAGACTAGAAAAGGGGCTGTTATTAAAGCAGAAGGACTTTTAAGTCTTGGCAAGTTTTCATTTAGTCCACATTATGGATGGGGAGATGGAAGGAAAGAAGTTTGGAAGTCACAGTCCGTCAGTTTCCAGATTGCCGCTCTCCTCCCCACCATCCAGGTTAGGGAATTATTCAGGATGTGGATAGTTTTTCACGATGGCATTTATCATTCAGACGGCATGTGATGACACAGGCAGGCACCAAGATCTATATTCTCATGAAGTCGCTTCTATTGCAGCCTCCTACTTTGGGGGTTATTAGGCTAGAATTTAATGAGCTCTTTGGAATGGGGTGAGGGAGAGCTGATTACAGGGGTAGTAGGTAGACATTTGGAAAGGAAAGGAGGTCTGGGGACTCAGGTAATGGCGGTGGAGCCCAGCAAGTCAAACAAGGAAAGCAGAGGCCAGGATATTCTAGACGAGAGCTAGCCTGTTAGGATTTGCAGTGGCTAGAACATCTCTTCAGCCTGCTTTGTGATACTTCCTCCTCTGGTCAGAATTTTCGTTTGAGACAGGTGTCAGTCAAGCAAGCTTTCGTTAGTGGTTGGTCACTTGACATACAGCATGGCTCCTTGTCCTGGACAGTGAGAAAGCCATTTTAATGCCAGGGCAGTCATGTGTTCACTGCAAAGTAATAACAGCTTCTAGGAGACTTGGCGGCTTTGAGGAAGAACTCACAGTGGCCGAAATTCATTAGAAAGTAGAGTAGAACTGACTGTCTGAAGGCTCATCTTATGTGGATTTGGTTGTGTTGTGGGCAAAAGGACATCAAGGAAATGGAGTGAGAAGTGGTGGAAGTGACTACAGGGACCCTGTTGGTGGGTAGACTAGTATTGACTGGCTCCCCCAGTGTGAATTTAGTGCAGTGTTTCCACTTAACTTCCCCAAGCTCTCTAAAGCAACAGCCTTTTGGGGTCTAAAACATCAGAAACCTCTTGGCCACCATTGTTTATGAGCAACAGCAATTTTTTTCTCCTTTGTTTGAAGATAAATTCATTTTGGGTGGTAGTGACTTCAGGCTATTTTTGAACCTTGGGCTATTGGTTTGAAAATTTTTTTGTTATTATTTTCATGTCAACGAAAGCTAGAAAGTTCCACTGAACCCTCCTGAAGTATAATAAGTGCTTCCTTTCATCGGGGAAGCAAACTATTTACAGCCATACAGGCTTTACAATGAGTTGTGTAAGTGATACTGACTTCTGTGTCAGCAAAAAATGAAACAAAAACTGATCATAGATGACATTACCTAAATGACAGTACCTACGTGTGTCCTTTCTTTCACATTTGCTGTAATCCTGTTACGGCATTGTCCTATTACCTCAAGTACTGTCATCTTTAAATGCTGTCAAATCATAACTGGATTGCCAAGGACAGAGGAGAGGAATCAGGGAACACAGTGGTGTTTCCTAACATGCTACAGACACTGGCTTCTCCCCCTTCCCATAGGTTGAATTCTTGGAGAAATTGTTCAGTTAAAATGATGACTCAGGTGCTTTTTACAGGCTTTGATGAATTAGCCAGATCCGCTCTTCATGTTCCTAGAAAGGAAGAAAGAAACATTCTTTTTTAACAGCCAATGAGACAGACTCTTCCGGGATAATGTTAATGTCTCTGCCTAATGAGAATGTGCTATTAGTATTATTATTGTGTTTTTAAACCAAGTGAAAAGTAAGAGCAAAAAGAAGGTTCTTTTTAAGAGTTTAATGTCCAGTTGTTTCTCTTAATGCTTCCTCAGTTTTGGTTAGGGGACTCCCATTTTAGAGATGGGAAACTGAGTCAACAGATGGCTAGAGCCAGACATTATCGGATAACAGCTGTAGTTGGCTATGTTCGTATATTGGGTTTGTGTCACATGCCCATGTTCCTTCTCATATATTTAGATCAAGTTCTCATCCATTTTTGCATAAAACATTCATAAATTTCAATCTTCACCTTTCTGTGGCTTTTGTACATAGAATGGTTAATGGGGAAATGACTGCATGACAATCAAACCTCTTGCTTTTTTTGCATTCCTTTGCTCATAAATAAGGCTTTGAACACCTTTATTGAGGGTGACTTGGTTGCCAGAGAATGAGGCTAAGCTTGGGGGACTGGCTAAGACTTATTTTTCATGCCCCCCGTTTTTTGCTTTGGATTTTATAAGGGTATGATTTAGTTTTTCCTTTATCTGCTTCTGTATTCATTTTTTAATATATAATGTTGATTAGTATGTTCTATTATTTATAGCCCTCCAGAAGGATCCCAAGGGAAGATAATCTCCGTTTGAGAAGACGATTTCCCAATTTCCATACGCATGACGAAAAAGTATCTGCCCACTGCACAGCGGCCCCCACCGCCCCCTCCCCACCACAGAGCTCCGGTCTCAGGCTCTCTGCGTGTAGTGTGGTGCATAGTGTTGTGGGCCGCAGACACCCGAAAGCCTGACTGGAGGTGCAACATGGAATGTGCTGACATTAACGTGAAAGGCCTGGCTAATTGACTTGCAAAATATAGGTTAGGGAGTTTTATGGGATATCAAATTATCTTACTCTTTCTCTGATTAAAGACAAAATATTATATTAAGTAGATCATTACATGGGTAAAAGGTTAGAACTTCACACACGTAGAGGTGTAGTGCTGATTTTCCCCTGCCTGCCTCATGGCAGAGGCCCGTGGCAAATAACGGATGGAAGGCAGGGAGACTCGCCGTTCAGACATGTGGAAGCGTCAGCTCGGCTTCAGGACCCGGCCTGGGACTTCTTTCAGGAAGACCTTCAGAGCATTAGGAGGTTGCCCAAGCATCACGGTGCGGCCAGGAAGCAGCCCATAGTCTTAGGATGAAGGTCTCCACTCAATACCTGGTGCACGTCACTCACGGGCAGCCTGAGAGGAGCCACACCATCTCTCAAACCTGGCCCCTGCCCTGCCCAGCGCTCACTCCCCCTTTCACGTATTCGCCCTTTTCCCTGCTAACAGAAGTGGAATCAGAACAAATTCATATTTAATTTTAATTATTATTTAATTATTATTCTATCAGAATCACAAAGGCTTGGGAAATTCAAAGATAAGGCAAACATCCCTCTTAGGAATCTAACTTAGCTATGTGGACATTTCACAGTTTGTGGTTTGTAGAAAGAGATGATTTCAATGCTTTTCTGGGCTAGGTGTAGCCATTTTCTTTTAATAGTGTAGATTGGGAGGCCTTTAGAAATGATTTCTTAAGGTGTGTGTGTGTATTTGTGTGTACGTGCAGTGTGAGTACTCCCACTTACTTCAGTACTTCCCTGTGTGTATGTGCATGAAGTGGGCTCCCAGTATTCGACCACCCCGTTCTCTCTCGCTGCGTGAGAAGAAGGCACAGTTGCCAAACTGGAGGTGGGAAAATGTGGGCTAGTAGAGTGGTGAAAAGTGCTTTGATTTGATGTGTGGGGGAGAGAACGAATCACAAATCATTCTCTGGAACTGAACCATGGTCCACCCACGGAGCAGTGACCCTGAAAGCTCTGGTACCAGCCTCCCCAGGATGTCTTGACCTTCAGCAGTTTTATCAGTCAAGTCCATTTCAGAATGGAGAACAGCTTGCCACGGTCCTCTGCTTTTGACCAGCTGACAGAACAAGAGTGTTAGGAAATTTGGGTAGATATGGACATAGATCCCTAAATATACTAAACAGACCTTGTGTGTTGGGGGAGACGGGGCAGGGAAGAGGAGCGAACCAGCGCAGAAGGTTGGAGAAAGGAAGTAGGGAAGAGAAACACCAAAATGTGGTTGCATTCCTTAGACCTTCTGTTGAAAATGAGGATCAGATGTAGCAATATATATTGCCAAGAGAAAACAAAGCCATCTATTGGGTGAAGCGGTTTGTCTGGGGGACCTGGAATTGCTGTGTGACCTTAGGGAAACACTTGCCTTCTCTGGGTTGAGCTCAGCCGCTTGCTCACAAGGGGCAGTGCTGGTATTTATAGGCCATGCTTGACAGTCCCGAGTGAAAGGCAACTTCCCTTCTCACCTCAGAATAGCAAGCGTCATTTCTTATATCTGGGTTGCTGGGACAGCTTCCTAGGAACCTAATACTCAGCAGCTTTGTGACGCATTAGCTGGAGGGTTTTTCTTTTAAATGAGTTGATTGGTTTTTGCCAGTCTTCACATTACTTTCTGGGTCTAGTTTTTTTTCTTATTTTTTCCTCACAGGCGGAATCTAAATGATGAGGGAGTCTGCCCTGGCTCACACAATCCTGTGTTTTCAGTTAACTTAAAGGCACGGTGGATTTCCCAGGACTAGTGTCTGGAAGCCAACCGCCAAACTGAGAGCAGCAGGATGTCTGTGGAGGCATGGCCCCCACGGGGTTAGCGGCCCAGGGTGGCTCTCGTCCTTGGGAATCTTGCTGGGATCGCCAAGCTTCACCCTGCCCAGTCACTGTGGCTTCAGCTAGTTGTGGGTTTGTGTGAACTCATCAGTCTAGCCTCTCCCCCGTCCCATCCCATGCACTTCACAACCAGCAGCTGCAAGGCCAGGCTCCCATCACCCTCAGACTCCTGCATTTGTTTGCAGGGACCTCCAGGAACAGTGGGGTCTGCTTAGGGAACTGGGCTTTGCCCTGGTGAGATGAGTCAATTTGAGATGAGGGAACCATGTGCCAAAGGATAGCGCATTCTTCCAGGGCTGTCCGTCGGTGGTGGGGGGTGGGGGTGTGCAAATAGTTCTTATACTTCCTATTTTGGTTGAAATACTGGTCTCTTTTTTTTGCTAAGTCTCTTCTTAGGCAAGTGCCACAAAGGATTTCTTTTAGTCCTGAACTTGGTGAAATTTAGATGAACTTAATGAAATAAACATAAGTTCACACATAAACAGTCATGGCCATGTCACCCTCCCCCCACCTGCCTAGCGCATATCCCATAATGAGCTATTCCTAAGTGAGAATTCCTATAAATTCCAGGTCTTATGTTGGAACGGTGATAAGAGCAGAAAACCTTAGCCCCACATGCATTTTTGCTTGAGTTGTTAACTTTTCCTTCCTTCCTCGTCCTTTTCTCTCCCCCTGAAGTTCCCCTTCCCTCAAGAAAAAGCATAGAAGCCAGGCTGGAAGTATACTGGACCTCCACCTCACCAGGTGCAGCTGCTGACCAGCACAGAAAAATAGGAATTCTTTTTTTAAAAGGAGGGGGGGCAGTTTGTCCCACAATCAGTGCTGCTTCTGTAAAAAGCAGATTGGTTTACCTGCTTCCCTTTCTGGTGAGTGTTCACTGTTGGCCATAGCGGAGGACTCTGGTGGCTGGGAGAATAAGGGAGGTGGAAAGGTGAGAGCAAGAGGGTGTTGGAGGATGGAGGGAAGACAGGTGGGATGTGGAAAGGAGAAGAACGAGGGGAAGAGGTAGAGGGGCGGGGGTGCGATATAAGCTATTTTTAGCCAAATGTGAGTGCAGATTTCATCAGGCTGGCTGGCTGTGGGGAAACAGACTGCGAGGGGACACTCACCTCATGGGTAACTTCCTGCGGAGTGGCCGTGGTGACTGAATTTTCTGACACTGTCAGAATTTGGACAACCCTGCCAGCTCCTGGAAGGGCAGCCCAACAACTGTCACAGGCGAAGTACCAAAAGCATGCGCTGTCGATAGTGACCTGCATTTGCAGAAAATCTGAGGGCTTTCTAATTAACGGAGGAGCTCTAAATTAGAGAAGAGCTGGTCGACAAGTTCCCTTATAGGCAATAAGTGTCACAGTGCAGATAATCATTACATCTAACAAGCTTCTGGTTTTTAACAGAAGCTACGAGGTGAACCTGCTTTTAATGGTTTTATTTCAAGGGAAAAAAACACACCCCCTACTGAAAAAGAAGAAAGAACAAGAAAAAGAAAAGAAAATAGGGAGAAAAAATGAAAAGAAACTCTTAATGCTTTGGGCAAATGCTCAGGCCCCATCCTCGGTTTCTTGCCTTTCTTGCTAGCCGAAGCATTCAGATCCATCTCCTGTGTTAGATTCTCCTTACTGTATTCTATGCTGATATGCCAGCTCATTCATTTGATGTTTTCCGGAGACAAGCATGCTCCATGAGTTATTTCTGACCATTGCAGCATTCCACAGGCTCTGAATTGTTGTGCTCAGTGCCCCAAACCGACACAACTTGAGTATTAGAATATTGCTATCAAAACACATGATAAAGACAGCAATTGATCTGGGTTCTACCTTGGCTGGAGAAAGACAATGGAGGCTGAGTGGGACCTCAGCTGTCCCTTTGGAGACTTGCCTGAGATCACCTGGGATTTGTCTGAGCTCAGGCCTCCTGACCCTGCGCAGCGTTCTTTGCACAGGGCAGGGGAATTTGAGTCCCAGTTGGAGGTGTTGATTTAAACCAGCTTTCAAAGGCCTGAGTGGAGCCCATCATTTGTGTGCCTTCCTTTCTGCCGTCCCCCTGCCCAGACCCCTTTTCTGCTACAGGATACACCTTAGAAAGGGGGAGGGCTGTAAACTGGTGGTGGTCATGCAGTGTGAGGAGCAGAGCACTGATTCTCCGCTGAAACCCCCACACTATCCTTGCAACAACTATTCAGGGGAAAAAAATGTAATATAAATCACACTGCCTGATTCTTCTCAAAACAGCTCACCAAGTAATTACGGGCGGAAGTACAAATGTTGTTGCAGTGCCTTTATCAGTATATCAGATTTTGAGCATTTATCAGCAAAAGTTAGATTTAAGCATCATTCCTGTAATATTTGAAAGAAAGATTTGTTTTCGGTGGGGACTCTGCCAATCAGTGATCTTCCTGCTTGACTCTGCTATCAATTATTGCTGCAATTATTTGTCTAGTTGGATATTTAAAATGTCATCAGAAAGAGACGATTACATATTCCGGAAAGCAAGGCACTGTATAATCAGCTGAACTGAGTCCAGTTAAATGCAGTGTGCCACCAACCTGTCCTTCAAAGTAGAATTCTCGAGCTACCACTGAAGCAGCAGCCTTCTGTCCGGTTTTTAGGAAGCTGATCTTAACCTCGGGCTGCAGCGCACTGCCGGGGTTGGGTGATACTCAATTATGGGAAACTTGCCAAGTCTGAAAATGGAATTGCTCCTTCAGATACACGAGAAGTGCATTTTGGTTATCTCGTTCAATTCATCTGCAAATCTATAAATAAGAAGTCCCTCTATTCTTGCTTCCTGTGGATTTAAATGCCAAATCCTGATTTGTGGCAAAGTTGTCATGCCACATGCCCCCTTCCCCACTCTCTCTGCCTGGTGCCCAGGATCTAAGCAGTGGCAGTAGAAATTACAACTGTTTGGAAGCCAAGAAAAAGCTCCATTTCTCACTTTTCTCCAATTCCGGGTATTCTCGGCCCTGCTCCATCTATCAGCCTTCTCCCCACACACCTCCTCCACTGCACCCGCTCCTTCTGTCCGCTCCACGAACAGGAAACAAACACAGCTCCAAATTTATTTATTATTTTTTTTTATGAAGGAAAAGAAGCTACAACCCGAACAAACAACAAAAACTCCAACCACCCAAAACTCTTGGGATAGAATGGCCCCAGATGTTCTAAACGTATAGAAATCCATACTTCAAGGTCTGTCCCCCGTTCTGGGTGGCGGGAGCGCCTCTGCTGAGCAGGGGATTAGATGGGGACCGCTGAGCCCTCAGCTGGGGAACATCAGGTTATCCCCGTTCTTCTGACACCAGTGTTAGAACTGACGAGAGGTTACGGAGACGTTCTCTGTATCTAAGTGGGTTTCACGAACTCCCGTGTTTTCCTTGGGGCTGTCTGTTGGGGCTTTTACCAGTTCACTTCCCAGAGAGCATGCTGGGCTCTTGTGATTCCAGAATACTGTGAAGGTCAAAAGGTTCTCCCACCACAACATATAATGTGCTAGGGGTCTGTTAGAAAATTAAGCTCATCTGTGAAAAACGGCATCCTTTAAAATACCGGATCCCTGCGGGATGTGTGCTCATGGGTGAGAGAAAGATGTAGGTGGTGAAGCATCCAAAAAATGACTCTTAAAAATATCACAAACCATTGAAATGGAGACGAAGTGCTGTGTCTGCTGCAGTCACTGAGCCGTGAGCCGGCAGTGGGCAGCCCTGTCACCTCTGTCCCCTCTCCTGCCCCGAGCTATGCTCCAAGCCCCTGGTCTTGCCTGGGTTTCCCTGCCAGGCCCTACAGCTTGTGGCCTGGGTGGCCTCAGTTCCGTGGGTCAGCTGACCACACAGCCCTACTTGGGGGGAAATTATTTCAACTCTTGAAAGCAGGTTATATGCTTGTGGTGGGTGAGGTGTAGTGTGTGAAAACCACAAAACAAAGGTGTAAAGGGCCTAGTTCCTGAGAGATGGCAGGGAGGCCCTGGGCCCTGAAATGTGTTTACTTTTCCTGGGATCCCTGCCCCATGTTTGTTTCCAGGGTGTACTTGTCTCTCTCTTCGTGCCCTCCAGCATGTCCCAAGCAGAGGCAGGGGCCTGTGCTTGCACGTGGGGCTCTGGGCGGGAAGGGACTCTCTGCCAGGGTTGTCTCCTAAGCCCGGGGCCATGGTTTCACATTCCAGGGCCCCTGGCAGTCACTGGGCTGGGAAGCCCCAGCCTCCCAGAACAGAGCAGGGCGTTGCCTTCTTTCTTCCCGGGCCTCCGCCGGGCTGTGCCGGGATCTGGTGCAGCTTGGATGACGGGGTGCCGGTTGCTGCAGGTGTACCCCTGCCTCCGAGGCAGGTGAGATCAGCCAGCCAGACTTTGGCGCACCTTCGATGACCAGTTTCCTAGCCTTATTTAAGCCTTTTCAGGGGAGCAAAACTATGGGTTCTAAATAGGATTATTTATACTGAAGACTTCATACTGTCCATTCTCTGGGAGCAGAAAGATGGGGGTATAGGTGGGGGAAGAGAGTGGAGGAGAGTGTGGGAGATTACTAAAAAAATAGAGAGAGGGAGAGGAAAGGGACCTAGACTAGGTAATTGGGACCAATTCATCAGAAGACTTAACGAAATTTGACATCTATTGTAACTCTTCTAACTGTGTAATTATACAGCGTTTGAGAGTGAATTATTAACCTAATCGTCCATAACAACCATTGAGCAAATATACAACTATAGATTGCCAAAACTGTACAGTGAGCCGAAGGGCCAGCAGCCACTTTCAAGGAGCTATAATCGTCTCCTGGGTCAAGGCTGACCTGGAGGCTCTGTGGTTGGTGAATCATTTACTGCAGAGACCTCAGTGACTTTGGGAAGTGAAGGGTCCCCCTGGTCACTGCCAGCTCCATGGCAGCTCCTTCCAGCCGGGCTGTTCTTGCCTGGGCGGCCAATCCAACCCGAAGCTGAGTCCACGGAGCAGTGTTCGATTTCTGAGAATTGATGAGGGATCCAGAATGGTGCCCACAATGAGAAGCAAGCAGTGCAGTCCTGGTCCTCAGAAGGCTTGGACTTGGGCTGGGAAACCAGTGCTGGTGGATGCATGATAGTTCCGTGGAGGCCTGGACCCAAGAGAGGCATCGTGTGGAGCTGAGGACACTGGGGGGCATGTCCTTTGCCGTCCCTTCCGCAGTGTAACCAGGAGCCTTTGCGCCTCAGCTCCTAAGCTTCAGTGGCCCCAGCCCTGGGGGCAGGGGGCAGTCATCTCAGTGGGGCCTCCTCCGGGGAGTCCACAGCCTGCTCCACACCGGAGCCCTCGCTGTGTCAGCTAAGGGCCGCAGGCCACAAATGCGAAGTATGGTTTAACAAAAGCAGCTTTTGAGAGAGAGCTGAGTGGAGTTGTCCCAACCTGTCAACTTCAGATTTCTTTCCTCCTCCCCATAAATCAAAAAACGGTTGGTGGAAGGGAGGGACAGAAGCATTTCATTTTCAGATTTTGTAAGAAAATAAAATCAAATCAAAAGAACCTGTCCCACGCTGATACCTTACATGCCAGGTTTGAGCCTGAGGTAAATTTTTGTGGCCACGTAATAAAGCCTCTTTAAAATGGTGACAGACCCTTGACTCTTTGCCTTGAATTACACTGATAAAAGACATTTTATTGTGTTGGAGCTGGGGCAGGAGTACAGGATGGTTCTTGCCTGGTCGGCCTCTTTGAAACCGCACCGGCCCTGCCGTCCACACTCCCCACCACCCGACTGGGTTTGCTTGAGATGCCTGGGGAGATCTGTGGGCCAGCCACAGAGGGGCTTTCTACCCAGCAGACGAAAGTTGAGGCTCTGGAAGCAAAAGGATTTCAGCTTGAGGGGGCTTGCTTGTTAGGGAGAAAGGCGTGTCTCCTCTTAACACGTATGAGGGATCTTGACATTGGTGGCTCCAGGTCAGTCTTCTGGTTGGGACTGCAGGGAAACAGAGCATGGCTAGGAATGCTAACACTCTCAGACCTCATTGCCCAGTCTTAGAGGGATTCAAAATAAAAAAATGAGCCTGGGGTCTTTCCTGCAGTGTGGGGAACTTCTATCCCTGCGCTTGGATGTATAAGGGAAAGGGGGACTGTGGCCCCTTTGTCCAGAGAGACTAGGTTTCCACAAGCTGGGTTCCCAAGTGAATCTGCCCAGTGGGTAGAAGGGAGCTGAGATGGTGTGTTCTTGCTTTGAGGGACTTGGAGGTGTCTGATAACTTTGGGTGTCACCCCCATTGAATCAGCAGGATTAGTAAGCACCAGAACGAGGAGAAGCACCCACCCTGTGGCTGCACTGGGGCTTCTCATATCATTGGAGATTATATAGGTGGGCATCTTGTTTTTACTCAGGAAATTCTTTCCAGGTTGGTCCGTGGTCAGTGAGGGATTAGAAATTGGGTAGAAAGCCAGGAAAGTAACTAGGAAGTTAAGAAAAGAGGCCTCAAATAAATAGGCTATGCCTACCTCTCCTCTGTTCTTTGGGACTCTGACAGAGGTCAGGGCTGAGGCCGGGGCTTGGCTGCACTGCGCCTGGGAGGAGGGGCGTGCTGAGGGACTGAGAGGGCAGCAGAAATTGGAGGAGCTTGTGGGCGGGCAGAGGCCTGTTTCTGAAAGAAGGACTTGATGCCTTGGGACAAGGCCTGGCCTCGCAGTACCAGAACCCTCTTGATTCAATCTCACCTCAGGCGAGAGGGCAGCCTAGTTTTGTTCTTGAAGAAATGTCAGAGCCTGACCTGCTAGACCATTTTTTTTTTTAGTTTGTAGAGCTCTGAAGCCTTAAATTAGTTCTGATCGTTTCCTACAGTTCTGTGTTAACGATAAGACAGAATAGATTTTAATTCTGGAGAATGGCCAGTTCTGGTTCTAAGAATCTCTTGGCCAAGATTGTCACAGAGCATTAAGCCCTGAAGAGTGTGCCTTTCCCGCTTACCCCGACACACACATTCCACTTTACAGTCCCAGCCTGGACGTGGCCTTAAGACTAGTGTCTAGGCCATGTACTCTGCCTTAGCCCACCTTGGAGGCTCCTGAGGTGAGCGGTGACAAGGCGCGAAGCTTAGTCTGCAGGAAGGTGGGCAGGACTCTTCCTTTTCCTGGCAGGGGAGGTGAGAATGACACCGTCCCTCACCCCACAGGATCACTGTGGGGCCAGAACGTGAGCAGGACCCTCCGGGAAGAAGATGAAACCCTCCACAGAGGCCAGGACATACTTCCTTAAGGAGGACCAGGCTCATTCTCCTTGGCCCTTTTCCTGTGGAGGGTTGCACACATCAGTCCAGGAAGAAAACTCTCCAGCTCTCAGGGCAGCAGTGCTGCCCGGACATGCTCACATCTACCAACCCTTGTCTCTCCAGCAACACCACTGCCCCCCTCTCCGAGTTCCCCCTCCACATGCCCAGGGATACCTGAAAACACCAAGGGTCGTCTCATAAGCCCTAAGCTTGGTTTTCTTAAGCTTATTCTGGTATTTTCTTGAGACTGATGAAAACAGTGATATAGAAACATAAATTACATTTGTTGTGAGTTGACACAGATAAAAAGGCTGAGGGTGGCCTCTTCAGAGTAATTTGGGAGTTGCATGTTCTGCTGGCTTTGATAGACAAGTCCTCCTCTGCCCTGGCTGTTATCAGAATGAAACGTTTGCTAGGCGTACCGGTCAGTCTCGGATCCATCTTGATGGCCCCGAAGCCTCTTCCTTCCCTTAGCTGAAGAATGCTCATCCCACCCTCCTCAGGCATCTAATACTTCAGTCAGCAGCGAACGTCAGCAGTGGTGTGCGGGCCTTCCCAGGTGTGGGGACTATGATTTTCCAGTGTTTTTTTCTTGCGTTCTCGGGTGGGGTGGGGCGGCCTGAGCGGGGCCTGCGCGGACGTTTGTGTCAGGCTGGGCGCCTCGGGTGGCAGCAGCAACCTGAGGGCAGGGCCTTTCATCTCTCACCCCTTCTCGCCGCACAGGTACGGCGGCACCGCCCCACCTGAGGAGAGCCCAATGCGCAAGAGCTCGTCATCAGAAACTGATAAATTAGAGGGTGATTTTTCACATTACAGAAAGATTGTTAACTTTTCAAAAGGTTTCGCCATAGGGTTCCTTTAAATAGTGAGCTCCCCCACTGAATTTAAAGTGTTTGTTTACAGATCATTAACTACTTGACTGAGAGGTTGGGGAGGGGGTGGAGGAAGAAGCACTTAGAAGGTAAAATGTTAGAAGCCCTGCCAGTTTTCGATGAGTGTGAAGGGTGATGAAACATCTCTGAAATTATGCCGGTTAGCGAATGTGATTCAGTTTCCAGAAATCCACTTTACACATGGCTTTCCAGGAACCCTTCAAGTTGGTTGAGGGCAGGGACCCCAGGATACTGGGGCCTTGCTCCTGTTTTGAGGCTCCTGGGAGAGGACTCGGGCTTTTCTTAGAGTCCTGTGTGTTCCTTCTCGGGCAGTGGGTGCCAGGTTCCGGCACAGGGCTGAGCTTTGCCACTGGCCTTCTGGCACGGGCAGCAGAGACCTTTTCCCTTGACATTTAGCCTGAGTTTGTGGGAAGTTTTTTCCTGGTTCTCTGTGACCTTCAGTCTCTTTGGCCCAGGACCCACCTAGGTTTCCTCCTTGAAGCTCAGACAGGGGAACTTTGCAAGACTGTGCCCCAGGAGGTTGAAATCCACCATCAGGCCTCCTCTCTGAGTTTAAGAATTAGCCTGGCGGCCAGACACAGCCCCCTCTGCCTGTATGTTCCTGCTGATCCCTGCAAGGTCCCTGTGTGGTGGGGAAACGACAGGCCTGTCCTAGCCAGCTTCTAGGATGACCCAGGCTAGGTCTCCTCACTGAGTCCCAGACTCCTCCCCTAGACCTGGTCACCGAGTAGACTCCAACTGGCAAGGGAAACCGGAGAGCGAAGTCACTGATCCAACAGTCTTCTCATTTGGAAGATGAAAAGACTTAGGGCCATAAAGGGGAAGGGATTTTGCTGAAGGTCGCACAGAGAGCAGCAGAGCTGGGACTGAAGAACCTGGATCCTGACTTTCTTCCTGCGGTCTCTCCAGAGGACTGTGTCCCTGACACCCTAAAGGAAGGAGAGAGAACCTAGAGAGGGCGGTTCAGTGGGGCGCATGGGGGGACGCAGTGGGCAGGGCGTCTTTAAAATTCATTCTCAAATTCCCCCAAGTAACCTGAAAAATACCTCAGGTACAGGCAAGCCTGTACACACACACGCTCACTCACTCACACCCGGCCACACACAAACAAAATCCTCAAGTGAGGACTCAGAGCAGGAGTAAGATTACCCCCGCCCTCCCTCCTTGAAGAGGAGAAAGAGGGGAAATTTGGAGGGAAGGTCAAGTCGATGATTGAAGCAACAAAGCACCTAGGAAAACCTCCACATTTCTTGCCTGGTTATTTGTTGAAAATGTGTCAGCAAGTACATGCTCATCTTAAACTGGCAGTGATACATCTGAAATAGATTATTTAAGCCAGGGAGGCAGTAGTGTATCGAAAGAAGAACATGTCTATCGACACTTGTTTGTGTGACTCAGAGGAATAAAACACGGTGAACTTCGCCTTAGCAGACCGCCCACCACTCATCGGCGGGGGAAAAATCAAGGTGCAGGGGGGAACAGTAATGGACAGATGAATTTTCATAAAACGTTTCACAAGAGATGGCTGTGTCCCTTATTTTAAGAAAATGTGATTTTTGAAAATATGAACTTAGGAAAGCTGAGAGAGTCACCAAAGCCCTCAGAGGGTTTAGTTCAGACGACCACGTCCTCTGCTGTCAGCTGAACGAGTCGGTGTACAATGCTTTGGTTTGGTGACTACCTGTGGGGCCCTGTTTGTTCTGTGCACACCTTGGGCTTTGCTTCTCTGAGTATCTGTCCCTGCCTCTCCTTTTGTTTATCAAGTCCATCCTCTTGGCTCTCCAGGTCCAGTTCACAAGTCACTTCTTCCCTAAAGCTGCTCTTTTTCCTTCCAAATTAATAATTCTCTTCCTTTGAATTGCCATATCAGTTTGTGCGTCTCTCATGACCCACTTTCTGCACTGAAGTAGAGCGATTTCTGTCCAGGCCTTATCTTCCCTGCCGGATGAAGGCTTCTGTAAGGAAGTCTGTGGCTGAGTTTTCTCTGTGTCACCCACAGAGGCTATGGGCATTACAGGCACTTGGCAAATAGTTGTTTAATGAATGCATGACGAAATGAAGGAATAGGTACACACATTTTTGCATAGTGAGGTACACTGTTAAACAAAGGGAAAAAAACTGTCCTAAGACAAATTGTCTTTTTATGCAGCTGCCCTTCCAGTCTCCTTGATAAGTTCCACAATTCGAAGGCAACAGCTTAAAGAGTAATAAAAATTTATCTAATTCACAATCAAGTGAAAATACTTTGGGCCCAGAGCCAAAGAATATTATTGGAGTGAACTTTTTTCAACACCCTAAATTTAACCAGCTGGAATTCTTTTTTTAAGTACCATCCTATTCAACCTTTTGAAATGAAGGATTTGCCTTTTAGTGGGAAATCTGCATTTCAACACAAAGATGGAACACAATGTCTTTGGTTTAGTTATTCTTCAGAAAAGCAAGCTCTTTTTTTTTTTGAATTATATGCTTTGCTTATGTTAAAGACACAGATTGCAGAAAATTTTGTTTAGTCCTGACAGATTGGTGGCTTGCATTTTTTGCATTTTTATAGATAAAAGGGGCAGGAAAGATGTCATCTCTCCCTCTCCTCACCTTGTAGAGAAATTCCAGCGGAAGAACTCTTAAAAGATGAAATTAGTAACACATTGTTTAGATAATCAAGGCTCTGAAAGGATAGGACTGGTCAAAAAAGAAACTTTTTAAATGAGTGATTGATGAAATTAAAGTCACTGACGTATCAAGGAATATGAGGACCACAAGCAAGTTGCAGCAAAGAAATTCTGTAGTGTGACGTTACTAGAATTTTCGTTTGCTTTCATTTGTACAGAATACACTTTTTAAAGAGCATCACGTTTTGGTAAAACCTTAGCTAGTAAAAAAGCAGTGATGGAAAAAATGCTCATTTCTAGAACAAAAGAGAATGTGATTTTGACAATATCAGAAGGTTAATTAGGAAGTCTGTTAGTGATGATAAAGCTGGCGCATTTCCAGTTTAGATTGACATGACTCAAGACATAGGCATAGCTAATGTTTGCTCTCTAATACTCTGATAAGTCACAGAATATGAGCGAGAGGAGCTGGTATCTATCACGAATGGAGGGTCAAGAGCTAGAAGGACATTCAGTGGATTTGCTTTCCGGTTAGATAAAGAAGCGTCTACCCAGACTAGCTGCACTGATGCTATTTTTGTGGTTTGGATCCAGTAATATTGACAGAACTGGAATTGGTTCATTCAGGGAACTTTGTACACTTTCAGGATGCATTTTAAGTGCAGTGAGTAAGTTGTCTACTGACTTGGGGGAGACGGGATTTGAGAATCGTGGAGCTGGAAGGGACAGGAAGGGTCCTTTATTTTGGGCTGTCACTAATACAGAGATGCTCCCCACTGTGGTGGCTCTGCATGCATTCTTTTCTTGAAGACTCAAGGTGAATGAGAGGTCATGGCTTTGCAGGGCAACTCATCCCACTTGGGGAGGGCTATACTTCTTTTGTTCCCTGTCTGATTGGAAAAACAGGGAAGTTATCTAAAAACATATGTTTAAGAAAAGCAGTATATATATATATACAAATACATCCTAGTAAACAGCAAACAGCTATACAGCCTATGTACTCCTCTTGGGAGGCCTGGGATTTTAATACCTGACCAATTCAGGAACCCAGAGCAGTCGTTAAGGGTGTTGGAAATGATGCTGTGTGCTTAGCTATTCAGACACATCAGTAGATCAGCAGCTTTACTTGTTGATTAGTAACAGTAATGTGGCTATATTACCCATCCAGTGATCAGTTTCAGAAACAAATAGCATGGTACAAATAAAGGAATCTTTGAGATGTTCCTGAGGAAACCTGAAACTTGAGTTAAGGACCTTAAATTCCAGGGACATCCCACCAGACCTATAGAGCTCTGCATCAAAAGTTGGCAACAAAGGTGTTTAGAAAATGTAAAGTGACCAATGCATAACATTAAATCAAAACCATTTCCAATTTTTTTGCAGATTTTTAATGAGACCTGAAAAATAAGATTATTTTTTATTCAGCCATAAGGAAATGTTGCAACTGAATAATGCATAAGACATTTCTGAGGCCCCAGATGGCAATGCTGGGTCTGGAGAGACCTTTATGAAACAGCCCAGGTTAAAACACCTTTCACCAGGGGAGTACAAGGCATTTGAAAAGGCTGCTTCAGAAGAGGGCACCATGTCACATATGAGAGTCCAGAAAGGGAAGCAGGCGTCCAGTTCTTGCTCCATCCGCGCAGCTTGCCGCAGCTACAGTCTCAAACCTTTCAGCTTTTAGGGAAGCAGTGAGGCCACCATCTGCCTGACATAAGCTGGTTTAGATGTTGTCTTACGCAAAGAGCATCCCCTTCTTATGGAAAACCTGGGACTCTTCCTTGTCCTGTCAGTGAGGGAGGGTGGGACCTCAGATTCCTCATGGAGGGATCCTTAGGGATCTCCCAAGCTTGCTGTGTTTTTGACTACTCTAGTCCTAAAGGAGGTGAGTTCCAGACAGAAGGGATGACAGCCTCAGAGTCATTCTGGGTCTCTGCCAGGGGAACATCAAAGCTTCCAGCTTCCGTGTTTCCCCTACCCAAATAGGGTGCTTATTAAATGGGACTGTGCACCTGAATCACCTGGAGGGGTTGTTAAAGGCAGATTGCTACCCCTCCCCACTTGGGTTTTGATAAAGTGTAAGGTGGGGCCTGAGAATTTGCATTTCCAAAAGCTCCCAGGGGATGCTGATGCTGGGCTGGGGTCTGCGTTTTGAGAGCCACTGCCCTAAATGTACCACCCAGGAAACAGAGAGAGTGGAGCTATATCACCACTTCCCAGCCAGCTACCCCACCCATCTCTCCCTGGGGAGAGGGAAGAGGAGTGGCCCTCAGCCTGGGGAGGCCAAGCTGTTCGTTGAGTGTGATGCTTAGAAGCGTTAATAGTGAGACTTCATTCTGCCTAAACCGTGATGAAATAATTGAAAGCATCATAGCAAGAAGCTAAGCCCTAGGGAGGCCATTAACAATTTAGCATTTCCAGTTCCTGTGGGAACGTCGATTCTGCTTACCAAGGAGAAGGTTGTGCGGGTTCAGTGGGAGAGGCAGCAATGTCAGCTGGGGTCCCCCATTGCCTGTGCTTTGATTCTCTTCCTGGATGAAGAGAAATGCAAGTATGAGTCTCTCACAAAGACTATGTCAGTAGCTTAGGCTGATAGGAATGGTTGGTTTCTCTTCGGGGGCTAAATCTGCAGGGCAGCAGAGGTAGAGGGTGAAAACAGTCGGGGTGAGCCAGGAGGTACAGGAAGAAGATCCGGTGTTGTTTTCCAGTTCTGAAACCAATCTGTTCATTTGGACCTTTTCAAAGGCCCACTCAACACCTCTGGGGTGGCCTCTCACCCAAGAGGTTGTTAAGAGAAGTTGTTTCTGCTCCTGGATCTGGAGACAGAACCCTCTTTACTGGCACTTCTTGGATGCATAGGACCAGGGCAGAAACAGCAGAGGGGAGGAGATGGCTGGGTATCCCAGGAGAGAGCCCTGGACAGGGGTCAGGAGACTGCTTCTGATCTCACTTTGTGCTTAACCATTAATACAGCTGTGGGCTAGTCACTTAATTTCTCAAGGCCTCAGTTTCCCCATCTGTAAAACAAAGGCATAGATTTGATAACCTCTAAGGTTTTTGCCAACTCAAAATACAAAAACTGAATCATGGTGCCAGATACTCAGGTACTGTCCTTGCCAAGCCCTTGCTCTGCCGCGCAGCCTGGCGCTGTGGAGAAAGGGGCTCAGTTTGCTCAGGGCCGACGGGTTTGCCAACCAGAGATACAGCCACTGGTCGGGCCTGGATTAGGTCAGCAGTTCTCCCGTTTCCAACTGGAGGCCTGTATAGGCAGCTCGGGCTCTCTTCCCAGAGGAGGTGGCAGGGAATTTGGAATCAATTGTTTGAGGGTCCCAGTATGTAGTTGTTCATGCTGGGATCGCTAGGGGCACATCAGTTGTGGGGGTCTCCTAAGAGAAGGATCTCAGTCTTGGTGACAAACGGACGTATGGAATAGCTGAGTCAAGATCAAGTGCAAAAATGAATTCTCAGATTTCTTGTTGAAAAGCACTGTGAATAAATCTGCAGTTAATTTTACCCCATGCTCTCAATTCACTTAACAGAAACAGTCAGATGAAGACATACTTGCTTTTGAAGTCCAATCTTCATGCTTTTGCTGATTCATTTTGTGGTATTTGTTTGCTTTCTGGGGTCAGGGAGGAGGGCATGCCTCGATGGATGGTCTCAGGCCAGGTGGAGTGCCCACAGCAGCCTCCGTGTGCAGGCCTGGTACCAGCAGATTTATGCCCTGTGTGGAGAAGAGCTTCCACCAGTGACCCACCGTCGTTACCCACCAGGCTCCCCGTGAAAGGAAGCCTTGTGCCGACTGCCCTGGCTGTTCTTGGCGATGGGATCTGTACAAGGGGAACAGGATGTATTTTATACTTGAGACCTGCTATCCTGGAGTACAACACCTTTAAGTGCTCTTAATATTAAGCTAATGGAAAACGTATTCTGTTTACTCACCACGAGTTTGTTTTTCTTCTCTCCTGCTTCCCCTAGTCATCACCAACTCCAAGCCTCTAAGCACACTGAGCGTCTCCTCCATCTGTCCTCCACTCTGTCTCAAGGTTGACCTCTACATGCTTGGTTAGCTCAAGGTGGACTTGAAAAAGCTAGGAACTCACCACATAAACCGTATAATCCCCAGGTTGCACAAACCAAATATTTCCTTTCTCACAAAAGTCTCAGTGCCAGAAATGCTTGATTTACTTCTAGATTTATGTTTATTAGTGTGAAAAGTCCCTTTTCCTCACCAGAGCGCAACACAGTACAGTAGCCATGGAGAAGGTAGGCCACTTTTCTGGTGTTGCTCTTATTGGACTGCGGGTTCTCTCCTTGTCATTTAATGGTAGGATTCCTCACCCCCAAGGTGGGAACTTAGCCAAAGTGGTTTTAACTCTGGAAATCTAATCTTTACTCTGCACTGCCTTGTGTTGTAAGAAGCGATGTCTATATGGGGTACTACCTCGACAGAACTCTAGAGTGTGGCCCAGCCAAGTCCTGAAATGCCTAAGGTTTCCTGTCATTGAAGATGCCGTCATAAATACAGCATGGGAAGAGGGGGCAGAGGGACAGGGAAGGCAGAGTGGGACTCTGTTCTAGAAGAAATGATTCACAAATCCACTCATTTCCTATGAGCACATTGTTTTTTGCTTGGGCTTGTCTATAAAGTAATGTATGCATGTAAACCAGCCTTGCAGATAAATCCCCCCATTTTACCAGCCTGCCCATAATATTACCAATTTCTCCTTGCTATTTAGCCATCTCTTATTATAAGACTACAAGCAAACAATAACAAACAAACAAATGAATCAAAGACCCCCACACACACCCAAAACAAACCATTCCCTTCTGTCAAAAAGACCAAAATTCAAAACAACACAGAACTGTGGGAAATAACTCACCAGTGTTCTTGTGATACAGGCCTTGGGCGGGTTAACTATCTGCAAGGCTGTTGTGACGATGTTAATCTATTTTAATGGAATTGAAATGTGATATCCTGTGGTTTATGATGCACATTGTTTATAGCGTTAGTGCCTGATTTTGGGTTTCTTTCACAGATAAACTTCTGCACTGGAGGGGCCTCTCCTCCCCTCGTTCTGCACACGGAGCTCTAATCCCCACGCCTGGGATGAGTGCAGAATATGCTCCGCAGGGTATTTGTAAGTTGAGCATTATTTCTTCTACAAATGTCTGTGTGTATAGAGATGAGAGTTGCTGGAAACTACCCTTACTTTTTAAGTCCTGAAAGGAGTTACTTCCCAAAGAGATTGGTATCTGCATATGTATTGTTCCATTACTCACTTGGCACGGGCTCCCCAACCTCACTCAGCCCCCAGTGACTTTTTCCCTGCCCGCTTTTCTTTCCTTCCTTGCTGAAGGCATGGAGCTGACGGCAGCTTGCCCCTTTGGTCTCCTCCCCAGGGTCTTGTCTGGCTCCATGGCTAGTGACTGTGTACATCTGAGTGTTCAGGCCTGTTTTATTGCTGGACATTCACTCCCCTGGCCTCATTTAGGACTTTGAATGTATTCCACAGTAGACATCTTTAATAGAGGCCAGAACCAAAAGGAGTCAGTTTAGAGTTACTCCAGAGTTCTTCCCATGCCACGTTATATATGCATTTATGTTATATATTTGCATATATGTTATCTGTGTATTTATATATACTACATGGTATATTTTTATATATACATGGTATATTATATATGTGCATACATATATAATTTGTACTTGTTTTTCTTTTAGAGAAAAAATACACAGCATTATTGCTTAAATTCAAAGACACCACCACCACCCAATTATTACTTGTTCAAGCCAACTTTTATAGTGGGGATGTTTTTATGAAATGCAGATTTATATGTTTATAAAAAATGCTTTTTAAAGATGTTTTAGAAGGTAATACACTTTCCTTTCCTATGTAGGAATAAATGATATGAGTCATGCATGACTAAAAAGTCAGGTGGGTAGGGGGGTTGATTCCATCCCAAACTAAACACAGGTTCAAGGAAAAAAAAGAAGTGTGACATCTAATGCTTATCTAAGGAAAGTATTTTTATTTTGGAAGTCATGAAAAATCACCTGTTGTGGAAAGAAAAAAAGAAGTGGAAAGTGTCATGGAAAGAAAATAAGGAAGAGCTAGATGTAGGAGTTTGTGTTATAAAGGGAACTGGTCTTTAGATGGGAGGTAAACTAGACCTGACCGTCCTGTGGATGGTGTCTGCAGCGCAGGGCATGCACCCTGAGACCAGATTGGAAGCCAGTTGTTTATTTTTGTTAACTCCTAGGTAATCCTAGGAACAAAGAATTATTGTGTGGATTTCACAAGCCCTTGGGTCCTGAGGGCTGGGTGGTGCAGGGGTTAAAAGCACGTCCTCTGCCCCCGCCACCCCCCTACATCAAGCTGGGCCTAAGCCTGGGTTAGGTCACAGATTGCAAAGAGTTTAGGGGGTTGGACTCCTGGTTTCGAGTCCCTGCATGCTGACTGGGTGGGGAAAGCTCTCCTTGTTTTCGGGCGCCTGGGGCCCGCGCTTGGCTATGGGAACAGAACCACTGTTGGAAGGAAGTTAGGGGAAGGGAGTGGGCCACTGGGGAGAGGGGTGAGGCCAAGTGGCCAAGGGCTGCTGGCCTGGGAAGCAGTGCAGTTCTGTCTGCCACTTGATCTTTCCGAGGGGAGGGAGTTTGGTGTGCGGGGTGGGAAACTAGGAGCCTGATATGGAAGCCCTGTCTTCAGCCCCGCTTCCCACAAAGGGAGGGTGGCCTAGTTTGCTGATACCCACGCTGGCAGGACCAGTTTAGGAGTGACCAAAACAAGGTATGTGGAAATGAGTTGTGGGGTTCCAGAAAGCTTTTGAGCAAAGCTGACCCCCACCCCACTCAGCTGCCTTAGCCAGTGCCCTTGGCTTGCAGGGCACTTAACACTTACCTTGTGGCCTCCCTGCTGGTGGACCACAGTCATGGGCCTTACAGTTGTCCCCTCCTGACTTCCTCTACCCGGGGCCTCCCCTTGGCCTCGGGGAAGGCCTGGATTCTGAATTCCAGCCTTCCTCTGGAAGCCCTTCTGGGTGTGTAATGTGGCTAGTCGTCACTCTAGGTAACTAATCAAGCCTGGTAGTGATGAGAACTCATGTTCATGTTGGATCTGCTGGTTTACAGAAGGCTTTTCTGTGTCATCTGTCATTTGAGTCTCACAGTTCTTCAAGATACTATTTTTATGCTCATTTTACAGGTAGGAAGCCTAAGGCTCAGGGAAAATAAATAACTGTCCCAGAGCCACAACCTGGTAAATAGTAGTGCCAGGGGTCCAGCCAAACCTCCTTGTCCTTCTAAATCCTGAGGCTTAGGTCATATGACTCGCCTAGGTGACAAATCAGACATGGGGTCATTCCTTCCCATGTAATAAAAATGAAATAAAATAAAAGCCAGTGGGTGAGCTAATAGCTGATTTTAACCATTCTGATGCCTTGAGTTCCTGTGCCTGGGGCCAGGTCTCAGTTTATTGCTCTAAATCAAAACAATCCCCGTGAATGCCCAATGAGGCTCTCAAATTGAGAAGCTGGATTTTCATCAGAGTAAATGAAGAATATTATTATATTTTACACATCAATAAATCAATGTAGCCCTAATTTTGCCATGCAGGAAATCAATTCTGGTCTTTCTAAACCATCAAAGATGTTATGAACAAAGTAATTTCACAAATTATGGCAAGTAACACATTTATTGATGACTGCAGTTCAGGAATTTAGAATCTGTGAGCACTCTAATATAATATGGTACACTGGCATGAGCTGAGTGAAATACAGATTATATGGTGAAACTGTAATGCATCATTTGCTATTAGTGGACTGGTAATAATTACCAGTTTCAAAGCAGCTCTTTCCATGTAATCTTTAGTCTCAATCGTAACAGCCCTTCTCATTGACATTATGATTACACTAGCTGCCCTCATGATCTAGAATATCTAGTTGATGGGCATACTAAAATGCGATAGTGGAAACTGTATGTTGTGTGCTCATTATAAGATAAAATGCCATTTTCTCTGACCTGATGTATGAGAGAGGGGAGGAGAACAGCAGTGTTAACATAACTGTAGTATGATCACATAACTGGCTCTAAAAACAAAATTTTAGAAAGCTCAGGGCAGTAAAATAAAGTGAACTTTTCTTGTTTAAGTCTTCTTGAAAGGACACAGTTGAGATCCTTAATGTAGTGGAATAGATTTCAGCATTTATCAGTGGCTGCATCCCTGGCCCAGGTGAAACCAGCCATCACTAATTATGGGTCCAGTCCGGGGTTTCAACAGAATATTATAAAATCTGATTTTAAGGCATTGGGAGGGATGAAAGTGTTAAGGACTTGCTTCAGCTGACAAATCTCCTTTTTATTTACCCAATTCAGATTGTCAGGCTAAATGTATGATAATAACACAGAGTCCTAGAGAGGCAAAGGAGAAAGCCACAGAGGGTCACAGGAGTTGGAACCAGATAGTTTTTTTCCTGCCTATTTAGGACCCGAGTCATTGTTCAACAACAAAAAATTTATGAAAATACTCCCAGTGATGCTTTTTATTTCCCTTTGAAGAGAAGAGGCAAACAAAAATAGGCGGATAATGTGATACCAATGTCAGCGTTTTCTTTCAAAATCTTTCTGCCTTTTTTTTTCCCCCCTTCCACATTAGGCAAATGTTTGAAACCTAATTTTGGTATCTTATCATCTAATCTTGTTAAAGAGATTTACCCAGGAGTGGGATATATTGAGTGAGATTATAAATGCATTGTAAAGTAAATTATAAGGTCAGGGTGGGGAGTCCATTATTGAGACAAGTGCTTGAGCAAGGCTGGCTCATTTTGGAATACGAGTGCTCGGGGCTCCCAAGAAGACCCCGCCAGCTTTTCTTTCCGATTTGCTAAATAGAGGAGTCATAATTGATTAATTCCTCATTCCCACTCCTTAGCTCCATGGTGATTTTTTTCCTTTAAAAAAAGTTACTGGTAAATACTAGCTGGGGCCTTAGGGGACTCTGCTAGCCCTCTTTAAAAAAAGAGGGGCTAACATTTATTACTTCTCATTTGCGTTTTATACACTGTCTTTTTTGGATTTCCTGGGAAGTTATCTGTTTTTCTCATCTTTGTTCTTTGGCCACCATTTGTGTCTTTATAAATGCTACAGTTGACTGGTAAATGGTTAGCTACTCCCTCAGTGTACATGCATATCTGTGTGTGTGTGTGTGTGTGTGTGTATATATATATATATATATATTTTTTTAATTTAGCTATCTCCCAAAATGAATGATTGTGAAGTCAAGCTGGCCTCTCTTTGCCAGAGTGGCATTTATCACTCTCGGGTTCTTTTCAGTGAGAGAGAAATAATGTGACTTAAGCAGGGCCACTCTCCAGACGGCTTGGCTACTGGCCAAAGAGTTGACTAGCTGAACTGTATCTTTCTGTTTCTTTCTCAACTGGAGCTGAGGCTCAGCTGAGGGCGCAGGATGTTGTATAATTTGGTTCACGTTGTTAGCCTCTCAAAATAATGAGGAGGAGGATAGTGTAGCATTTCTCAGCCTGCCGCCGGTCAGGGTGCTAGCTGCTTTAACTGTTCTTAAACTGGGATGCTGTGTCTGCTTAAGTTGGCACTGGCCACTCCTCCTAACTTCTCTAGACTTGCATTCATTTCATTGGGGTACAACTCCTAAAGATTTGAATACGGCCTGTTGGTTAAATCCTAATGAAATTTCCTTTTGAGATTTTTGCAACATCCCTTGAGATAAAACTGGGAGTCCCTGTGGGGTTTTGTGGAACCAGAATGGGACTCACTGACCCTCATGCAGGCTGGGAGGTGAGAAAGTTGCTAGTTTTTCTTCAATGGAATTATTTTAGGAGTACCTTCTCATTTTTAACAGTATCTACAATTAGTGTGTATCAAGTTAGGATTAAAAGCCTCTCTTGGGCCATAGAGAATGGTAATGAGCTGACCTCTTTTGTGATAGCTTTATGAAATGATTGCCTGTTGAGAAAGTTCACCTGCTACCCGGGAGGGGACTAGAAAGATGGGATTTAGGAAGCAAAAAAGTTTCCCTCAGGTCACCTGTCCTAGTCCTTCCCTTAACGAATGAGGAAACAGAGGCACAGAGATGAAATGACTTGCCCCAAACCACTGCTGGTGAAACGCTGGAAAGTTCAGAAGATGTTTGCTGAGGTTCCCTAGAATGCAGGGATCCTCATCCTCACACTTGAATTGGTCTAGATTTTCCTGCCTTAGAAATTGGACTTAAAGTCTTAGAACTGAATTAAATGGAAGGAAGACTGCTTCAACAAATATATTTTGGGGCCCGATCACCAGACGTGCCAAGCACCATCTAGGTACAGGGGAGAGAGGTCAGTAAGGGCTTAGACCTTGGGGTTGAAGGCTGGAGGCAGGGGAGGCTGGAGGTGGAACATGAGTAAGCAATTGCAAATGCCCTCCTCAGTGATTAAACATTGATGTCGGTGTTGTATTATTTTGCAGGTAAAGATGAGCCCAGCAGCTACACATGTACAACTTGCAAACAGCCATTCACCAGTGCATGGTTTCTCTTGCAACACGCACAGAACACTCACGGATTAAGAATCTACTTAGAAAGCGAACACGGAAGTCCCCTGACCCCGCGGGTTGGTATCCCTTCAGGACTAGGTGCAGAATGTCCTTCCCAGCCACCTCTCCATGGGATTCATATTGCAGACAATAACCCCTTTAACCTGCTAAGAATACCAGGATCAGTATCGAGAGAGGCTTCCGGCCTGGCAGAAGGGCGCTTTCCACCCACTCCCCCCCTGTTTAGTCCACCACCGAGACATCATTTGGACCCCCACCGCATAGAGCGCCTGGGGGCGGAAGAGATGGCCCTGGCCACCCATCACCCGAGTGCCTTTGACAGGGTGCTGCGGTTGAATCCAATGGCTATGGAGCCTCCCGCCATGGATTTCTCTAGGAGACTTAGAGAGCTGGCAGGGAACACGTCTAGCCCACCGCTGTCCCCAGGCCGGCCCAGCCCTATGCAAAGGTTACTGCAACCATTCCAGCCAGGTAGCAAGCCGCCCTTCCTGGCGACGCCCCCCCTCCCTCCTCTGCAATCCGCCCCTCCTCCCTCCCAGCCCCCGGTCAAGTCCAAGTCATGCGAGTTCTGCGGCAAGACGTTCAAATTTCAGAGCAACCTGGTGGTGCACCGGCGCAGCCACACGGGCGAGAAGCCTTACAAGTGCAACCTGTGCGACCACGCGTGCACGCAGGCCAGCAAGCTGAAGCGCCACATGAAGACGCACATGCACAAGTCATCCCCCATGACGGTCAAGTCCGACGACGGCCTTTCCACCGCCAGCTCCCCGGAACCCGGCACCAGCGACCTGGTGGGCAGCGCCAGCAGTGCGCTCAAGTCCGTGGTGGCCAAGTTCAAGAGCGAGAACGACCCCAACCTGATCCCGGAGAACGGGGACGAGGAGGAAGAGGAGGACGACGAGGAAGAGGAAGAAGAGGAGGAAGAGGAGGAGGAGGAGCTGACGGAGAGCGAGAGGGTGGACTACGGCTTCGGGTTGAGTCTGGAGGCGGCGCGCCACCACGAGAACAGCTCGCGGGGCGCCGTGGTGGGCGTGGGCGATGAGGGCCGCGCTCTGCCTGACGTCATGCAGGGCATGGTGCTCAGCTCCATGCAGCACTTCAGTGAGGCCTTCCACCAGGTCCTGGGCGAGAAGCATAAGCGCGGCCACCTGGCCGAGGCCGAGGGCCACAGGGACACTTGCGACGAAGACTCGGTGGCCGGCGAGTCGGACCGCATAGACGATGGCACTGTTAACGGCCGCGGCTGCTCCCCGGGCGAGTCGGCCTCGGGGGGCCTGTCCAAAAAGCTGCTGCTGGGCAGCCCCAGCTCGCTGAGCCCCTTCTCCAAGCGCATCAAGCTCGAGAAGGAGTTCGACCTGCCCCCAGCCGCGATGCCCAACACGGAGAACGTGTACTCGCAGTGGCTCGCAGGCTACGCAGCCTCCAGGCAGCTCAAAGATCCCTTCCTTAGCTTCGGAGACTCCAGACAATCGCCTTTCGCCTCCTCGTCGGAGCACTCCTCGGAGAACGGGAGCTTGCGCTTCTCCACGCCGCCCGGGGAGCTGGACGGAGGGATCTCGGGGCGCAGCGGCACGGGAAGTGGAGGGAGCACGCCCCATATTAGTGGTCCGGGCCCGGGCAGGCCCAGCTCAAAAGAGGGCAGACGCAGCGACACTTGTGAGTACTGTGGGAAAGTCTTCAAGAACTGTAGCAATCTCACTGTCCACAGGAGAAGCCACACGGGCGAAAGGCCTTATAAATGCGAGCTGTGCAACTATGCCTGTGCCCAGAGTAGCAAGCTCACCAGGCACATGAAAACGCATGGCCAGGTGGGGAAGGACGTTTACAAATGTGAAATTTGTAAGATGCCTTTTAGCGTGTACAGTACCCTGGAGAAACACATGAAAAAATGGCACAGTGATCGAGTGTTGAATAATGATATAAAAACTGAATAGAGGTATATTAATATCCCTCCCTCGCTCCCACATGACACCTCCTTTTTTCACCAACCCCCTTCCCGGTCGCCCTCCAGTCCCACTCCCTGTAGGATTTTTTTCTAGTCCCATGTGATTTAAACAAACAAACAAACAGAAGTAACGGAAGCTAAGAATACAAGAGTGCTTGTCACCAGCACACCTGTTTTTTTTTTCTTTTTCTTTTTCCTTTTTCGTCTTCTTTTTTTCCTTTATGTTCTCACCGTTTGAATGCATGATCTGTATGGGGCAATACTATTGCATTTTACGCAAACTTTGAGCCTTTCTCTTGTGCAATAATTTACATGTTGTGTATGTTTCTTTTTTTTTTTTAACTTAGACAGCATGTATGGTATGTTATGGCTATTTTAAATTGTCCCCGATTCGTTGCTGAGCAAACATGTTGCTGTTTCCAGTTCCGTTCTGAGAGAAAAAGAGAGAGAGAGAGAAAAAGGCCATGCCGCCTGCATTCTGTAGTACATATCGTGTACAGTTTTATTTTATAATGTGAGGAGGTAAAACAGTCTTCGGGTTAACCCTCTATAGACAGAATAGATAGCACTGCAAGAAAATCTCTGAGCTAAATGTCTGTCTCTAAAGGGTTAAATGTATTAATTGGAGAGGAAAAAAAAGGCCTTCAATTGACAAATTAACAGAAAAACAAAACGAGTTTATTCTACCATTTGGTTTTAAAATATGAGTGCCTTGGATCTATTACAACCACTTTGATGGTTCTTTCCACATGTTATAAACTTGTAGCTTAATTCAGCATTGGGTGAGGTAATAAACCTTAGAACCTAGCGTAAAATTCTATATTGTATTTCTCACAACAATGGCTACCTAAAAATATGACCCATTATGTCCTAGTTAATCATCATTTTCCCTTTAGTTTAATCTTGTAAGAAAAACTGATTATACCAGTATAAAAGCTATTGTGCTCCTAGTGAGAGCTTAAAAGAAATGGGGCTATTTCACCCAAAGTTTTATTTTTTTTAAATGATGATTAAATTGAATGTGCAACGTGCAAAAGCCTTGGAACACAATTAAATAGTAAGGAATTTATTTTATGAAGATACCTTGTTTTAAATAATGTGTTTCTTAAAAATTCTGGCACCAAAAGAAATAGATCCAGATCTACTTGGTTGTCAAATGGACAATCAAAGATCCACTTTAAGATCTCATATACCATATTAAAAAGAAGACACTGACAATAAGGTTTGACAGAGGGTAACGGAGGGAAAAAATATGTGATTTATTAGCACAATGTGGTACTATTTGCCATTTTAAACTAGAACAGGTGTATAAGCTAATATTGATACAATGATGATTAACTATGAATTCTTAAGACTTGCGTTTAAATGTGACATTCTTAAAAAAGAAGAGAAAGAATTTTAAGAGTAGCAGTATATATGTCTGTGCTCCCTAAAAGTTGTACTTCATTTCTTTTCCATACACTGTGTGCTATTTGTGTTAACATGGGAGAGGATTCATTGTTTTTATTTTTATTTTTTTAATTTTTTCTTTTTTATTAAGCTAGCATCTGCCCCAGTTGGTGTTCAAATAGCACTTGACTCTGCCTGTAATATCTGTATCTTTTCTCTAATCAGAGATACAGAGGTTGAGTATAAAATAAACCTGCTCAGATAGGACAATTAAGTGCACTGTACAATTTTCCCAGTTTACAGGTCTATACTTAAGGGAAAAGTTGCAAGAATGCTGAAAAAAAAAATTGAACACAATCTCATTGATGAGCATTAAAAAAAAAAATTAAAAAACTTTGCCAGCCATTTACTTGACTAATGAGCTTACTTACTCGGACTCAACATTGCAAGCGCTGTGAATGGAAAACAGAATACACTTAACATAGAAATGAATGATTGCTTTCGCTTCTACAGTGCAAGGATTTTTTTGTACAAAACTTTTTTAAATATAAATGTTAAGAAAAAAATTTTTTTAAAAACACTTCATTATGTTTAGGGGGGAACTGCATTTTAGGGTTCCATTGTCTTGGTGGTGTTACAAGACTTGTTATCCATTTAAAAATGGTAGTGGAAATTCTATGCCTTGGATACACACCGCTCTTCAGGTTGTAAAAAAAAAACATACATTGGGGAAAGGTTTAAGATTATATAGTACTTAAATATAGGAAAATGCACACTCCTGTTGATTCCTATGCTAAAACACATTTATGGTCTTTTTTCTGTATTTCTAGAATGGTATTTGAATTAAATGTTCATCTAGTGTTAGGCACTATAGTATTTATATTGAAGCTTGTATTTTTAACTGTTGCTTGTTCTCTTAAAAGGTATCAATGTACCTTTTTTGGTAGTGGAAAAAAAAAAGACAGGCTGCCACAGTATATTTTTTTAATTTGGCAGGATAATATAGTGCAAATTATTTGTATGCTTAAAAAAAAAGAAAAAAGTGTGACATTGTACAGATGAGAAGCCATATAATGGCAGTTTTGGGGAAGCCTGCTAGAATGTCACACGGATGGCTGTCCTAGGGGTTGTACATATCCTTTTTTGTTCCTTTTTCCTGCTGCCATACTGTATGCAGTACTGCAAGCTAATAGCGTTGGTTTGTTACGTAGTGTGCTTTTTGTCCCTTTCCTTCTATCACCCTACATTCCAGCATCTTACCTTCATATGCAGTAAAAGAAAGAAAGAAAAAAAAGGACAAAAAAAACCCAATGTTTTGCAGTTTTTTTCATTGCCAAAAACTAAATGGTGCTTTATATTTAGATTGGAAAGAATTTCATATGCAAAGCATATTAAAGAGAAAGCCCGCTTTAGTCAATACCTTTTTGTAAATGGCAATGCAGAATATTTTGTTATTGGCCTTTTCTATTCCTGTAATGAAAGCTGTTTGTCGTAACTTGAAATTTTATCTTTTACTATGGGAGTCACTATTTATTATTGCTTATGTGCCCTGTTCAAAACAGAGGCACTTAATTTGATCTTTTATTTTTCTTTGTTTTTATTTTTTTTTATTTGGATGACCAAAGGTCATTACAACCTGGCTTTTTATTGTATTTGTTTCTGGTCTTTGTTAAGTTCTATTGGAAAAACCACTGTCTGTGTTTTTTTGGCAGTTGTCTGCATTAACCTGTTCATACACCCATTTTGTCCCTTTATTGAAAAAATAAAAAAAATTAAAGTACACAATGTAAGCTTCTTGTGTCCTCATTTGACACACTCTGTAAATTACTTTCAAGAAAATAACAGGTTTTAAGAGAAGGCCAGTCAGTCTTTTTCAGGATTATTTCTATGGGCATTTTGATGTGTGTATTATACCCTAAAGGAACATAAAGTACTTACTATATTAAAATAGACATACCTCAAACCATGGAAGTAGTTTTAAGACTTTATCATTCTAGAATAATTTCCACAAAATGAAAGGTGTTTTCAGTCTGATGTTAAAAACTTTCCTTCCATCTTTAACAGTAACCCATTCAGATATAAATGAAAAACTTACTGGTAATAGCATCTTAAACTTTTATTTTCTTTGGATTTTTTGCTGTTCTTGTTGTCTGAAAGTTCTTTTCTATTCTACCTTTTCTGGCCCTCTCTTAGAACATAATGTTTAAAAAAAAAGGGTTTTCAAACTATCAATCCTTTTGTTTTCACATAAGAATCTTTCCTCAGACCCAAAATATTCCTAACCCCCAAATCTAAAAATCCAGAAACAAAGGCATCAGGTAAAAAGAGAGGGAGAGAGAAGGAAAAAATAGACACCTAGAGTTTAGCCAGATGTGGCCAATTCTGTGGAGTGAACCACTGATTTCCTGAGATGCGTGGTGGTTTGCCTTGTGATTCTGAGATCCTAGGGACTAGAGATGGGATGGATCTTTGAGTTTTTATAGTGTCTTCCTGGCCAGTAGGAAATGAGAGTGGTAATACCCCTCAATCCTCTCTTGCCCAAGCAACGGATTAGTGAAATGAAACATTGTCTTTGAAGAGAAGATTAGGTCATTAAAAAAAAAAAACCCCTCCTTAGAAATCTGTGTTGTCAGTTTTACAAATACTGCATGTTGCAGCATCTATTTGCTTTATTAAAACACATAACCTTTGTGATACTGTCTCCCTGTTCCCAGTGTAGATGAATGGGTACGACTTTGTTCTTATTTTTGTAAACACCAAAACAAAAGCCGTTCTGTTGTCTTCTTGTGATAGCATTTTTGTCGCTCAGTTCTTATGCCCTGGTGCCTGTGAGGTGGCCTTTTCATGTAATGCCTTTTATCTGGGCAAGAATAGTTTTATCATTCTAAAGTAGAAATGTAGGTGTATTTTTTTAAAGCCTGTTTGGGTGGGAAGGAGAGAGTTGAGGCAGAAAGGAGTCAGTGCAAGAGGACTGGAGAGAGCCTGGTATCGGAACTAGGCTGGGATGGAAGGTTGATAATGGATGGTGAACTGAGAGGAGATCTATGTGTTTTGGATTAAGTTACTTCACATCTGAATCCAGAATGCTGTTCAAGGTAGATAGAAACAGTCCCCAGTGCCATGCCAGTCTTAGACATGGTGACTTCAGTGCCACCATATTAAATGTCCATAAAGCCACTGTGTGTCCCTATTACTCTTTTATTAGGAACCATGAGCGCAGCTATGCAGGTTTTATATACTGTATTCATTTTAATTTCTCAGTATATGATGCTCTTAGTGTAATTAGGTTTTGCCTCCTGACAGAATTAATGGCAGATACTGTATGCTTGAGTGTTCAAATTTCTTAAATCAAATGGGGAGTGGGGAGGGTGCAAACCTCTGGTGATAAATCACAGATTATGTTTGATTTACATGGTCCCAAAGTTAAATTTATTGGAAGACAGGTTCTTCAGGTTACTTAGTGTCTTGACTTATTGAAGGCCTCTTATAAAATATTATTTCTGAAGCTGAGTGAACAATAGAAGCATGAAAAGCTAGGCAACAAGAATGTAACTTAGAAGTGACACCTTGTATCTGGAACCCTAAAATTAAAAATCTTAATGTAGAATAGCAAAAAACATCCCAATGATAGGATGAATTCATGATGTTTTAAAAATAAGGAAATACTAAGGACATTAACATTTTTCAAAATTCTCAAGTTTATGTGACACCTCTCATGTTTTAATGCCCTGTTCTCTACTTACCTAACTCCCAATGCTCAAAACATTCCTTTTTATCTTCATTTTGAGAACAACTTAATAAACAGGAATACAGCAAATACGATTTCTCACCGATTTTAACCCAGACACTCTTCCAGTGCATGTACCACCTCCATCCTGAGACCATTTACCGCCACAAAAGGGCTGAAGCCAACGCATTGTAAAGGTTGCTAAGAAGGGAGGTGAACCCTTGGCTCTTCCTTTGTACCAGCAGTGGCAGGGAGTGTGTAGTTGAGTTTTTCCCAGGGCATTCTGTGATAGAACTGTTTGTTTAAATACCATTTTTGTAAATGCAATAAGTACATACTGTATATATTCATAATGCTTGACGTGAGCATTTGAAAGGAAGTGGTAGTGGGAGTTAGATATCATTTCATTTGGAGAATTAAGGAGATGAAGTGGTTTATTCAGACACTAAAAGTTCGTTAAAAGGTGCTGGGCTATATTTTAGCCCTCCCTGAAAAGGAGTTGAGGAGCCTCAGGCCCCATCCTGTCCTGCTTTGCTTTACTAATAGAGAGTGAGGGAGGAAATACAGTATTTTTTTTAAACTTCTTCCCCACTCCACACACACACAAACATGATTCTCATGACCGCGTTGTTACTGTGTGTTCTTCATTACGATTCTGTTACTCCATTGTCCCTGGGCCTGGTCTGTTCAAGAATGTACCCAATCCCGTTCTCTTTTTACAGACAACATCCCATTAAAAAAAAACTTTGTGGGAATTTTGCCTGTCTGAGGATGGGATTGGCAGTGTTCTTTAAATCTTAGAAAATGTTTTTTAAAGACTGTTAACTTTTAAAAGGCACGAGCCACTTAGCTAATTTTCCTGTGTCTCCTATGGCCCTGCCACTCCCCCAGTTAAGAATAAACGAACCCATTTTTAGAGAAATGGACGTCAGAATGCGTAGGTGGAATTGGGATCCCAATCCCCATGCGTGCATTTTTTTCCAGGGCCGCAGAGCCCCAGGTTGGAGGCATGGGGTGCTGCTTTTTACTCGCTGTCATCCTGTTACAGCCCATTAGCCTGCTGCTGCACTTAGACTAAAACACATGAACAGTGAATCAGCCTTTAGGGGGATGGGCCTGTTTCTCTCTCTCTCTCTGTTTCCCAGTGTCATCTGTGGTCCTGGAATGTGATTAATTCCGCCCTTTCAAATGGGAAAGGAGAGACCGATCGCTGTAGTTCACTTGGGTCATTGTACTCAAGAACCTAAACTTGGCTGAACACATTTCAGTGGTTGATCTAAATACTGTTTTTCCTTTCTGTAAAATGGCAAAGTCTTCTTCAAGGGAGCATTATAGCAGGTCTTGACAAGAGAGCAGAAAATTTGCCCCAAAGTCTATCCTCTAAAACAGGATCCCCCAAACCCACAGGGGGCTGTGCTTTTAAACAGCAGTGAACGGACGTGGTACCTGCCCATGCTACACACTTTGTCTGTTAGGGCTTTGCATACTGGTAGCAGGTCTGACAACGGGGTGTTAAGGGGGTATCAGCTAAAGGGGCCTCAACGTGACTTAGGGCTGGACTGGGAGCTGGATTTCCCCAGAGCCCACCTGGACACAGGAGGCCCTCAGCCCAGGTCTCCACTGCTCAGGCGGGACTCGGCAGAGCAGCTGAGCTCCAGACCCTGGGCCTCCTGCGGCGCCATGTCGGGGAGAGGAGGCCCCAGTCCCCTGCTTCAGGTCGCCATGGCAACGAGGCCTGGAATGCCACCTGGTAGCCCTCTTCCTCGGCACATCCGGACTCCCAGTTCTGCTGCTTCAAGTCAATGTACTCAGCACGGGAGGAGCCCGGAGGAAAATAACCACTCCCTTCTTCCCTTCACCAATGCCTTTCCCCCTCACAAAAAAAAAGACAAAAAGAAAAGAAAACTGCATGTTTGAAAGAAACTACAGGCAGTTTTTGGTGCAATTTGGGAGCAACTCTTTTGGGTTCTGGTTTCCTCTTCAAAAATTTGTTCGCCTCTTGTAAATCGTTGGCTGCTTTGACGTTGAACTTGATGACATTTCATGTTTTCGTTGTGCTGCTTTTACATCAATTTTGATTTTTTGTTTCTTTATAGTTTTGTTATTATTTTAAGAAAATGTCCCCTTACCCTCCTCCCTCCCCCGTTCTCCTCAACCAAAGGGCTGTTTCCTACTCAGTTTCTCAGTCATGAGGGAAAGTGTTTCCTTCCAGGTGTGTCCCGAGTTTATTAGGACTGTCATGCGGTGGGGTAGGGGCCCAGGTCCCTCGGGGAAGGCAGGGAGGGAGGCACGGGAAAGGCGCTCAGAGGTCAGAGATTTTTGGTCGGGGTGGCCGGGGGGAGATTGAGTTTGAAATCATGTTTAAGATGCCAGTGGCTCAACCTGTGGTTGATTTATAATTTTGAAGAGCTAGTTAGAGAACAGAAAATCACTGGGCCAAGTCACACCTGTACTTTTTTTTTTTCCCCTCCTCTGTCTCCAACCTCTTTCTAGGTTCTTCACACACCCCCATTCGGCGTAGTACCCAGAGAGCTCAAGATGTGTGGCAGTTTTCGGATGGAAGCTCGAGAGCCCTTAAGTTCTGAGAAAATTTGAAGCCCCCAGGGGCGGGGTGGACGCGAGCCGCCCTGCTGACATCTGCGTGGTCTGTCATCCTGCTAGTTTGTGATGTTTTCTGACAGTAGCCTCCAAGAAGCCGTTGTGCGAAGACAGAGTCCTGCAGCGTCCTTCCTGCCTGGGCCTGCAGTGCCATTTTATTTATATTTTTTAATAAAAAGTAAAAACAAAAAAACAGACCCACATCAGAACAGTGAATCAGTCCCATATAGAGGGCCCGTGGACCATCGCTGTCCCGAGTGATGTCCTGGCCCTTTGGAAACCAGCCAACCTAATTACCCGTATTGTGGAAATGAGCATGAGTCCCCAGACCCCTTGTTTCTATACATTCTATGTTGTCTTTTAAAAAGTGTGCTTAACATTGACACAATAAATGTTGGAGCTTTAGGTGGTGTTTGTTTGTTCTTTAATTAATGCTTATAAGACAATGCAGCTGCTTACGACTTTTGCATTTCTGGATCCATTTCCTGCAGACGCCTATCGGGTGGGGAGGAGGAACAGATTTGAGGAGTGGTAGGAGGTGTAGGAGGGGAAAGAGGTTACTGCTTATCAGATGGCATTAATTTTCAAGGAGAATCAAAATGCAAAACTTGGGGATAAATCATAGCAATATCATAATTAATGTAGTAGTAGTGTTGCTGTTTATTAATGCTGAAGTGTGGTTTTCCTGTCTGACTTATAATTTGCATACCATTAAATAATGCATAATATGGCACGCTGAATTCTGTTTTTCAAATATATGCATTTGGTGGCTACCATGCAGGATTTGAATTTGTCTTTTAATTTAGCTCAAGAAAGATAACATCACTGGGTTAGTGGTAAATCCCAAAGAAGGTGATAAATGTCAGTAGTTGCTTATTAAATATTCTAATTTTAGGTTCTCAAACCTTCAGCAAATATATCTTAATGCAGACAAACAAACAAAACTTTGTTATCACTTACATTAGGAAATTTGAGGCAGATATTATATGGGATTTTATATTTCTTTTTATAATAAAAATTATAGGAGGAAAGAGGTTCATGTCCAAACACACTGTTGGAATCATAGCAATACCTCATTCCTTAGCCATTAGTGACACGAATAAGTTAGGTCTACAAACAGGTGACAGAAATTCCTCTGGCCCAGTTCATTTGCAAAAAACTTCTCAGTTTGGTGTTTTTTATTGTCTGGCGATCCAGAAGAGAACTAGAAACAATATAGCATATTAAAATAGGTTTATAAATAATAGAACTCAGACACCTGTGGACTATAGATTTACATACTGGCTGTGAACCCAAGTGGGGAAAATCTTACCCATTCACCCTCTGGCTGGATTACCTAGCCTAGTAAAAAGATAGCAAAATAATTGGCATCTAGATTCTTTCCTGCTTATTCATCATAAATAATAACTCCTGGTGGTAGCATCCTGCCTTATGCTTTCATGTACATTATTTCATCTGATCCTTCTTAGGACAGATTTCATTCCCACCTCGGAGGTGAGGAGACTGAGGCTTACCAAGGGCAAGGGCTTGCCTGAGGCCATGTCAGCGCAGGAAGAGAAGAGAAGCTAGGTGTTCTGGTGTCTAGTCCAGAGCTGATTCCACTGAACTCTGTAACCGATCAAAGGGACCGTTTCTCCCTGTGCTAGCACACAAGCCACACAGGTCCATGAACACACACAGGTGTGGTTTATACTGCCCCCACCGGCCGCCAGATCAAGGATGTCCATGTGCAAGGGTACCTGAAGTCATCTCTCCCTACCATCTGCTGTGGGCCCTGCAGGAGGAGGCTGGGAGCAGGGGTCCCTCCTTGCCATCTCTCCCCAGTGTTTTTTCCACGACAAGTAAATGACCCCGATTGACTAGGTGGCTTTGATGAATTTTTAAAAGTTCATCTCAACCAGGTGAGATGGGACTTCCAGACAAGAGTTATTTTGTGAGAAAACACTCTCCCTGCCCCATGCTCTCTGCCTCTGTCGTTGAAACTGAAGGCCGTTAGGGGTTGTATGAGGGCATTCTCCCTGAACACGCTAAGCTCCTTTCTGAGACATGGAAAGAGTGACACTCCTCCAGGAGGGAGACCCAGCTGAAGCAGAATATCAAGGTGTCTTGGGTAACTTCAGCGTCAGTGACTGCGCTTGGTGGTCACTACATTTTTGTTTCTGGTCTGTGTTTCCACCTCCATCTCTTAATTTTTCTTGGAGTCAGTTTGTAAATAAATGGGTATCTCTAGAAGTGGGATTTTTGGGGGGCGTGGGGAGAAGACAGAGTGGATAAAGGATATCAGTTTTCTCCTTTTAGAAGGAAGATCCCTCATTAAACAAACAAAAAGACCATTTCTTGCCCCCATAGCTTATTTTAGTTGAAAGAAAATACAAATTCACTTATGAAATTCATTATGAAATGATGGTGCTATGCTGTGGGTAGAACTTTCGAAAACCCACACAAGACTGACGGTTTGGGAAGACACCTCCCTGTGTGATGTGTCGAGGTCACGGTTATCTGTGGATGGTAGGAGCAGCAGAAGGCACTGATGAATCTGACTGGGGCCCTCACTGGGCCCTCTCCTGAGAGGGGAACTTCACATTGCAGAGAGACTGATAGGTTGGCCAGCACGCACTGAGCACAGGTTAGAGGACACTGTCCCGGGTGCTTGGGCTTGTGGGAAACAAACACAGGACATTCTTCTCAACCCCCCGAACCTGGTCTATGAACATTAATTTTGTGGTCCGTCCAGATTGTCATACTAAGCAATAAGGCCTGTGAGACCTCTGAGTCCATGATGGCAGGCTCAGTTCCTGCAGCACCTAGCACCCAGCCTCTTGAATATTGGCAGTGCTGGAGAAATCAGTGATTGTATCAAAAACTGGTGGTAGCTTAAAGAAAAATCTTGGGCCAGGAGAGCCACCTTGTATTCTACGGAGGTCTAAGTGAATGCCCCAAACTCTGGCAGAATGTTTCCTGGGCACTTGTGCTTGGAGTTTTCACAGGCATTTGTATTACAGCAAAGCCTTTCAGATAGGAAGGAATATCTTGCAAGTCTTATGTGTGCTGACATGATTTTCTTTCTTTGAGGGCTAGATAGAGAGATTAATGTTGAAGATGATTACTAATATTAACATTTTTTTCTCAGTGTTAATGTTTATTCATATCAATACTTATTTTATAAATCAGTGTCCCCAGAAAGTGGTGGTACATAGTGTCAGAATTGAAGGGTTTTGTAGGCTGCTGTTAACTCTTCTTACATGCCACATAGCTTTGGCTCCTTTTTGGGTATAGTGTGAGGGAACAGCTATGGGGAATTTACATATTGGCTGTGAAATCAGTATGAAGTTCACATGGAAGTTCAGAAACAAAGAGTGTTCCAAGAACGCCTTCCTTCTCCAAGGATCCATCCTGAGTTCTTGATGTTATGTTTCTTTTCTCCGATTCCCTAGTAGAGACGGTGCTTTCAGTTTGCAACTTATCCAGGGTGACATTAAACCAGCCAACTTCCCACTTCCAGCAAAATCCAGAAGCAATAGGTGCTTTCCTTCCTACATCAGTGTACACTCAGATACCTTATTATTAAATCATGTTACCTTTCCCCCTGCTTTATATTTTAAAAAACGCTTCCAGGAGACACTTAAGGTTTATAGAGTCCTTTTACAGACACAAGAGAACCCATTTTCCTACTGATCTAGAAGTGAGGTAGGATAAGAATAGCCTAAAGTTGAAAGGAACCGTAATAATTACTCATTTTACAGATCGGGCCAGAAGAAGCCCAACGATTAGGTGGAGATGTAAGGTCACCCAGCCTGAAGAAGAAAAAGGAGAGTCAAGCTTGAAACTGCACAGTTAGGGGCCAAGCAGAGCTGGCACCCAAGCCTCCAGCTCCCGGACAAAGGGATTCAGGCGGCAAGTCTCTCCCCTGTGACCTACTAAATTCAGAAGCAAGAATGGCAGGAAAGTGTGCATTGCAGAAGGATTTAAGAATAAAATCAAAAGCTTGTTTTGGTGCCAGTCCTAGTGGGGCACATGTCAGCATGTCCCCTATTTCAAGGGTTTCTAAGCAGCCTCCTCTTGACAGAGCACATTTAGTTCACTATCTGGAAAGATTCTCCTTTAACTCACCTCTCCCATGGTAGGAATGAACTTAGGGACCAAGAATTGTTAGGAGACAGCTTTTAAAGTTAAAAGGGCATAGAAAAGAGCTACTCATCAAACCAAATTAATCTCAAATGACTTAAATAGATCTCACAATCTGTTCCATTCTCTAGACTGGATTTAAGAGAAACACCCACTTAATTTGAATTTCAAGGCCACATCACATCCTGTTAGAGAATCCAAATAGCCAATAGCATGACCTGAATCATGTTACTGGGGATATTTAATTTCAAGTTCAAAGGTGGTGAAATAGTAAGGAAGTAAAGGGAGGGATGATTGAAACATTATACAACTCTGGATTGTGAGGATTATGCCCCTTAATATGCTATTTAGGCTGTGCATTCTTTTTCTGTGTAAGATGAAATCTTATTCATTTTCCACTTTGATCAGGGGTTCCTGGCTCTGTTTAGAGATGTTCAAACTCTGCCTCACCCTTTATTAGATCTGCTGTGTTCAGCTCTTCTGCTGTCATTTTCTTTCCTCGCCATCCACCCTTTGATTCACAGTTATTGCTGCCTTAGTGTTTCTGGCCTGCTGGAGCCGGCAGGTGCTGGGTGCAGCAGCTATTTACAGCCAACTCGGGCAAAGTCATCCCTGAAATAGGAGCAGGCCAGGGAGAAGTCTCACAGAGAGACAGCAAACTGAATATCCCTGTTGGGGAGGGTCTGAGAGAAGTAATTTGCCTGATTTTTTCCCCCTTGGTGATAGTTCCTGAATTTCCTGAGACGGTAATGCAAACAGGCAACTTTGGCTGCCACGGCTGTTCCTTCCTCTCCTCTCTCCCTGCTGACTTGTCCTCTTTTCTCAGACACTTAGAAAGCCTATGAGAGATACGTGGAGATTATCTTCCTTCTGGCGCCACGATTGGCAGAACTGCTCACGCCCCTGCTTCGGAGCACCTGAGCACCTGATCTTCCCTGTTGCTCGCTTCACCGCACAAAGGGAAAAACCAAAATGCAAATACTCCTCTTCAGAAGCTCACCCGAAGCTCAGAGCTCCGGAGCACATGAGACTTCCCTTTGCAGTGGTCCTCTTTGCACAGATTTGCCTGTGGCCACTATGCCTTATTTGTGGAGTTTCTTTTCTTTTTCTGCTTCTCTGAGAGTGCGTCTTCCTTTCCCTCTGACAGGGTGGTGGGCAAGGGATAGGCTCCTGGGCTTTCTGGTCCAGACACGGTGAATGGGGCCGGTCTCTGAGCCGGCAGTTCAGGGATCTGTGGCCCTGGCTTTATCTTTGCCATGCTCACCCACCTGGTGCCCCCTGTCTCTGTACTTGAACCCATTCAGGGCCCATTCCTCCCTCCGAAAAAGGAAGGACACACCCTGCTTTCTACCTCTTCCTACCCAGCAGCACAAAACAGTCGCAACAGTGTGAGCCACACATACACTCTGGACTCTGCAGAATGGGGGTTTTGACATCCAGTCATGATGACTGTGGGGTGTGGTCCATCTTAAGGGTGGGCTTTCCTTTGCTTTTGGTTAGTAAACCCATTTTCTTTATACGTTTATGTCAAAGGGGAATAAACACCTCAAAGATTTTTGTTTTTAAACAAATGTAAAGCTGTCATGATGTTCCAAAAATGCTCACATTTTGGGAACAGCTGCCTTTGCAGTGCCCAGGGAGCACTGATCACTTTGGTGCAGCTCGAGGTGCAGGTCTCTCTCCGCCTCTTGCCCTGCCTGGAGGGCCTTGTGCATCTCACTGAGTGGCCCAAGCACCACACAGCTTCTGATGCCTGGAGGTCGAGGGCTGGAGCATGTGCCAAATGTGACCTCCAACTGGACAACAAGTGCTTCTCCCTCCGCCGGCAGCCGGGGCTTGGGAAAGGGGTTCAAAGGGATACCTCTTCGTAAAGAGGTAAATATAGGTTAAAATAGAAATAATCATGTCAGCTAATGTTTACTGAGAATTTATTCTGTTCTGGGCACAGCAGTAAGGGTTTCCCATGGATGTCTTCAGCTCTTCACGACCATCCTGGGGAGCCGGAGACCCAGGTGCCTGTTCTGGCTCAGCCTCTAACTGGGTGGTTTCAAGCCTGGCTCTCCTTTTCTTCTTCAGGCTGGGTGATTTTACATCTTTACCCAATCTTTGGGCCTCTTCTGGCCCAATCTGTAAAATGATGTTGTCTCTGGTTCCTTTCAACTTTATTCTTGTCCTACCTCATTTCTAGATCACAGGGAAGACTGGTTCTCTTATGTCTAGAAACAGGCTTTATAAACCTGAAGTGTTTCCTGGGAGCGTTTTTTAAAATATAAAGCAAGGGGATAGGTAATGTGACTTAACAATCAACTACCTGAGTGTACACTGATGTAAGAAGGAAAACAATGATTGCTTCTGGATTTTGGTGGAAGTGGGACGTTGTCTGGTTTAATGTCACCCTGGGGAAGTTGCAAACCGAAAGTTCTCTGCTAGGGAACTGGACATGCCCAAGATTGTACACCTGGTAGTGCCACTACGATACGATTATACAATTCTCACTCTTAACCCCTGTGTACTGACTAGGAGGTTCTATCTCATTCTAGAATTTTGTCACCATACGTAATGCCCAGGTTGAGGGTACCATATGAAAAAAATGACAACAGTTCTAATTAAACTGATTAGGAAACATACTGAGAGTGGCTTTGCTTTCAGGGTTCTGGTCCTATTAACTACTGAGCAAGGCTGGTGTCACATTTCCCATGGTGCTTGCATTTCTGTTTGTCCTTGGTGCTGGGAGGACCAGTTGATTTTGTGAAGCATATCTGAGGAATTCACTGATGCATCTCTTCTCTATCTGCAGTAAGGCTCATTCATTTATTCAATCAACAAATATTTATTGGGTCCCTGTTCTATGCAACCTACTGAGCTAAGTGCTGGGGAAGGGATGCAAAGAGGTAAAAAGCACAGTAATTGCCCGTCAGAAATTGCCACCAGTGGAGAATTAAATTAATTAGAATCCTACTGAATAACTAGTCTCAGTTAAGCTGATGTGGTGAGAACAGTGGGCCTTTTAAAATGCTAATATATATATAATTCACTTTGCCAATGTAGACAGCAGTCCCAGGCAAGGGGCTTCAGCACCCTCAAACAAATGGGAATGTTATTCTTTATACCTTATCAGTAGGACACGCACTTAAAAGTTGTTTTTCAAATGCTGGAATGAGTATACACTGATGTTCCCTCATGTATTTGGTCCTGTCTTTCTTGTAAATAACAGCAGCTGACTTAGAAGGAGGGTAGCAACAGAAACATTGTTCTTGTCCTGTGATCAAAGATAAGTGACCTATACAAGGGATTAGTCCATATATTTCAACCCTTTGAGCTGACCGGTAACTGATAACCTGCTGCTAATTCATTCTAAATGGAACATGACAAAGAAATCTTTACTTCTCTTACGTGCCATCCTATGATCTCTCTCAGAACATCAGCCTAAGCCAAGTTTGTTTTCCCCACCTACAGTGTGCAAGGTGGTGTTCTAGGCACTGTGGACAACTGTAAAGAAGTATAAGATGCAACCCTTGTCCTCAAAGGGATTGTAGTTGGTCCTGACAGGGGGATAAGATTATGAGCATGACAGCAGATGATTAACAATGAAAGCATGCAATGTGATTAATTCAGAAATGAGAGATGCAAACTGTAGGAATGTGAAGGAAGATTATTTCTCCGGGGTCCACAGAGATGTTGGGCTCTTAGTGGTCATCAAAGGCAGGCTAGGATTTGGATAATAAAGAAAGAGATGGAGGGAAAGCAAGTTCAAGGCTGTGCTGTGGTCTTTGGAGGGCAATGGCTGCACCAGTGTGGCGGAAAGAGAAGGTTTGTCTATGAAAACATGGAAGGTAAGGTTGGACACAAATTTGAAGCCATGTTTTGGAGGCCCTTAAATGATAGGTTAAGGGGCTTGTGTCATGGTCATTTAAGTGGCTTTTCAAAATCATGCCTACAGGAAAGTTTTAGGAAGAGTAGAGCAGGGTATAGAATTGATTTAAGGGGAAGGGGAACTGGAAGGAGACCAAGAGACCAGGAGGAGGCTGATCCTGGAAGGTGTTGACAGTTTCCTCGAGGAAGGGCTCTGCTGTGAGTATGGTGTTTGCATCCAGCTATGGAGTCACCCTCACACCATTCAAATAGACAATGACTCCGTCATTTGAAGGTGTATCTAAACTCCCCATTTGTCCTTGTCCAGATCCATCCCAGACTGTCTGTGGAAATTAATAAATGGTCTTCCTTGTAGGTTGACTGTTGTTAGAAGCCCACACAGTGAAGAGCCTAGAGACAACTATTTTTACAACACAAAGGGAAAACATCATGTCTCATCAAGCCTTTAACACTTTAGCATGGAGTCTCAGACACAATGATAAACTCAACTGGAGAGAACCAAAAGCATGGAATTTTGTGGGTCAGAGGGCTCCAAGGATTTCCTTTTTGGGGGGAAGATTGAAGAATTTTTTAATTCTCTTGACTGTTTGTAAAAGTTGTATTGTGTTGCTGTTTTCTCTGCAATATGCTTGTTGGGGCATGTCGGGTTCTGCAATAATATGATTTTATTGTCATTTGGCCAGAGCAATAGATAAATTTCATAAAGAAAGCATGAATTGAAAGTAAGCAATCGTGTATAGATGGAATCAGAGATTGTTCTCTGCACAAAGTAAGGCTGAGCAGGCTGGAACTTCACCCTTTTGGAGCTTACATTTCAAACCTAGAGGCCTTTGCATTTTGCACTGCAGTCATATCATCTGGGTCCTCCCCACCTTCCCTCTACCCACCAGTCTGTTCCTCCTGGAAGCAGAACTGGTCTATGGCTGTCCAGTTTCATAAGTTGGAACTTACAGGGCACAGAGAGAATTCACCTTTGACACTGGGTTGTGAACGCTCCATTTCACTGTGGAGTCACTCCCAGAGCCCCCTTTCCATTCCTGCCACCTGTCCACAGCCACAAGGCCCAGCATGGGCCGCACCTCTCAGGAGGATCATCTAGGGTGTAAATACATGCTGAGGATCAGTCACAGAGAATGGCTGGGAGCTGCCCAAGGGATTCAGCACCCATGGAAACATTCCCCTGAGGTGTGAAAACACTTTGGTATTACCGGTGTGGCCCATATTTCCCCTTCTACTGACACAAAGTATAACTAGAAAAATAGGCATTTCCTCTAGACCTTGATGGAGACAGAGAGGAGTAAAGCCTCTGTGAGAAGCAGTCTGCAGAGCAGAAGACAAAGCTCCTTTCTCTAGCAAAACACCCCCTGCTCTGTGTCGGCTCAGGGCCCAGTCCACAACGTAGCACAATGATCATCGGTGAAAGTCACACACAGTTGTCCACCCTTGTCCATGGCTTCTCTTTCCTTAGTTTCAGTTACCCTCAGTCAACCGAAATCCAGAAGCAGATGCTCCTCCCTCTGACCTATGCTCAGAAGGTCAGCAGTAATGCCTGTGTCCTTCGTCTCACTTCATCTCCTCACAGAGATATTTTATCATCTCACATCATCACAAGAAGGGTGAGTATAGTACAATAAGGTATTTTTAGAGAGAGAGAGACCACATTTACATACTTTTACTATAGTATATTGTTATAATTGTTCTATTTTATTTTTAGTTCCTGTGCTTACTCTCTTACTATGCCTAATTTATAAAATTAAACTTTATCAAAGGCATGTATGCATAGGAAAAAATAGTATAAATAGGATTTTGTACTGTCTATGGTCTTGGGCATCCACCAGGGGTCTTGGAATGTATTCCCCACAGATAAGGGGAGGTCACTGTATGCATGGCTAGGAGACACAAGTGTCCATATAACTGTTTAATATAATAGTTTGCATGTAATCACCCTTTCCATTTTCCCTGTCAGTCTTAATTAGGGTGTATGTACAGGAAGTATGTATATATGCATAGTTATACTTTTAAATATACTTTTAATTCCTATGTTCACACTTCTAGACAACATATGCATGTCCATGTCTTGTGTGTGCCACCAGTTACACACATCCAGATAAGAAAACACGCCTCATCTGTAATGACTGTGATGATCTCAAGGACTTTGATATTCATCGTTCCTTAATTTCTAGTTTTATCTTCAGAAACTGTATTCTCTCTGGGCTCCCACTCACCTCCTCCAGGAGTTAAAAGTAAAGGCTACTAAGCCACTAGAGAAGGTTAGTTTATCCTCTCCTGGCCTAAGGAGTCATTGTGTCTACAGAGCAGATGTGGGATGGGCAGGAGTGGAGTAAACCTATCCGCTTGCCTACTGGAAATCACATTTAATTCTGACCCACGGGGCCTCTGTGTGGCAAATGGAGAGGTAATTAAACCTCCAAACTCTGAGCCTTTTGGGATGGGAGGCCTTAGTTTTTCATATATACATTCAGTGTATTTTTGAGGGGCAGAGGGTGGGGGTCAGAGAGGCATAGGAAACCTGGAAGAGAATGGAAACAAGATGACAGGTGTTGGGTGTATTGCCACTGGGTGGCATGGATAAATAGAACACATATTTAAAAATGAATTCCAGTTTTAAAAAGCTCTATGAATTCCACCAACATTCTGGGTAGTGTGATAGGCACGGGATCAAGTTGCCTGGAGTGTTCACGGGAAGGAGTGTAGTCTGGACTGCCCCTGCTGCTATCATTATTATTTAAAAGTATATGTATGTATTATTGAAGTGGAAAATTTCAGCTGCAGAGACCTGGAGTGAGACCTCGAAGGACAGGAGCCCTCCGCTGGTAACCACACTTGGTTGTCAACCAACACAGCCAAGGACCGAGCCCAGTGACCTAGAGGGAGATGGCTGAGGTAACCAATCCCCAGGAGCAGTCCCCGGAGGAGTGTTGGTCCCGTTTCAGCCACTGCCAGTGAGGAACATTCCACTTGCTGCTGTTCTGTGTTGATTTAGACCATGCCTCCTGGGTGTGTGGCTGCAGTGCAGCTTGGAAAATCTGAAGCAAGCGAGAGGACCTGAGGTTTCCATTTAGGAATGTTGATGCCTTCCCATGTTCAAGGGACATGGAGTGTGTGTGTGCGTGTGTGTGTGTGTGTGTGTGTGTGTGTGTGTGCTTGCATAGAGGATGGACAGTCCCTTCTCTACCACCCAGCTGCATTAGCACTGGTGAAGTGGAAGGTGCTCCCATACACTGGACACCCTTTCCTTTTACCACCCTGTTTTGGAACCAAGCTGAGAGAACTCTTTAGCACGGGCACCCTTAGGTTTTTTGTGTGTGTTTTTTTTTTTTGATGGGCCAGGCTTACAGTTTTCAAAGTGCTATGACAGGATGGTTGCAAAAATAAAAAGCTAGTGAAAGCTTAGTCACAATATTTCTATAGCTGGCAATCAAAAGATCATATTGCATGCAACTGGCAAAATCATCATAGGGAAATTATGCATTTTCCAGAATACCTTATTCCCTTCTGTGTATTAAACATTACTTTAATATTCTGGTGACAATGTTTTATAATTAATCTAAATGTAAGGGAAGGAACACACCAGAGATTATGTCTCAGTGCAAGGAGGTGAAAAATGCTTCTTTTCAGTGGCAAACCAGATCACTGTCTCAACTCCTTTCACTTAGAAGCAGCCACAGATATCACTGAGGGCTAATATCCTGCCCCATCCTCCAGTAAATGCAAACATTCTGTACACTTGGGGAGTAAAACCCTTTCACTCACAAGGGTGTTAATGTTAACACAGAAGAAAAGCGTTTTAAAAATCGCATTAGTTCATAGACTTACATTGAACTCATGAGGGGGAATCTAGCCCCAGAGAGATAAAAACTAAAGAGCTAAGCCATAAACCAGTATGATAACATCCTTATTATAAGATGCAAATTGAGGGGCCCAATCCACTAAAACACATGTTCCTGGTATTTAATTTTGCTTGTGGGAATATATCAGAAGTTGGCCTATGCCTTTTGCACAGTGTACTTAAAACGAGGGCCAGTAACTTTAGCTATAAAAAAAAAGTGATAAAGAAGCACAGGGCAAGCCAGGATTGAGAGATAATTGCAAGGATCTAATTTAAGTGTCAGTGCGCACAGCTCTCTCTCCTGGCTTGGGTTTCCAGGCCCTACTGGCGTGGGAAGGCAAGGGGGGGCCGTGCTCCTGGGCGGGGAGGCTGGGTCCTGCAACTGGATGGCCCAGGCTTCTGGGGGAGCTCCTGTGGGCGGGGCCAGCAGGGGCCACCCACGCCCGGTGGTCATCGCAGGAACTTCACTCGAGCTCACATGGTTGGGAGCCTGTGGTTTGGAGAAGAGAAGATGCACTTCCCCATGAGAAAAAGGTCAGTTCCTCTTTCCTTCAGGGGCACAAACAGCCTGCTGGGTGTATTTGGACTTCCTGCCACCACCCAAGTAGGTGAATTATGCTTCCCTCTCAGGGTGACGGTGTGAGGTTGTACCCCATGTCTGTCCAGGTGGCCATTCTTGTGGGGCTTAATAGACAAGAGACTTATTCCTTTGCAGTCACCTCCTCTTAATTCCAGCTGTCACCCCTCACCTGGAGGGCCGGGGAAGGAACTCTCTCCTCAAAACTCAAAGTGTGATCAGTGGGCTACAGAGAGCATGGGCATCACCTGGGAGCTTCCCCAGAGCTACAAGTCACAATCTGCATTTTAAAGGTGGCATGCATTAGCTTTGGAGAAGTGTGGTTTACCAGAGGCAGAGACCAGCTTGCTGCATGCAGACTCGCTCTGAGTGAATGGGATTTTAGTGACTGACCTGCCACCTGGAAATAAAGTTGGGTATAACCCTTTCACCCCAACAACAGTTTTGCTGTCAATTTCTTTGGTCACATTGAATCCATAGCGAACTTGCCCAGGGCTGAAACCCATTAGCAAGACATGGACGTTGGGGTTCTTTCCACTTTTCAGCTACTGTGAGTAATGCTGCTGTGAACATGGGTGTGCAGATATCCGTTTGAGTCCTTGCTGTCAGTTCTTTTGGGTGTATACCTAGGAGTGGAATTGCTGAATTATACAGCAGCTATCTAGCACTGATGAGATGCTTCCAAAGTCTGCCCCTAGAGAGGGCACTGAACCAACATAGTGTCTGAGAGGGAGGAAGAAGCAAAGCAGAGGACTTGAACTTGTCAGAGAGACAGTGGTCTACATATCATCTCATTTTACGCCATCCTCACACAGTACTAAAACATCTACCATGGGACCTGACTTGACTTCTAACTGGTTGCATGATCTCAGGAGATCTCCCAAACTGCTCTGAGCCTCGGTTTCCCAGTCAGTGAAGCAGACGTATTAACACCTGTCCTGCTTATAGCATACCACATTGTTGCTGTAAGCATCAAATGAGAGAATGCTTGTGAAATTTTTGTAGGACAATAGTTACAAAATGCAAAGTAGCATAATAAGAAACTAGCTGGGAATCTAAAGAGAATTAAAGCCCTCTGTGAACATCGCATGTCTCCTCCAAAAACTAGGGGCTGCTTCCCCAGCAATCCAGTGCTGATGTTTGAGCCTTACTCTCAGGTGCTCAGAAATGGTTCCTTCTGATTCCACCTGGAGTCAAAGCACCGAGGGCTCTCCCTTCCAGAGGAAGCACCTGAAGAGATGGCTTCTCCAAGATCAGACAGGAGACTGAGGCTAGTGCCGGGATCTGAAAACACAAGCGTTTTAATCCACACATTTGAAAGCAATCCCATCCTTGTCTCCTCCTCAATTCCCTGCCCATCTGAGAGCATTTACATCAATCTGATGGTATAATCTGAACTTCGAGAGCCTCATAAAAAATATCCTCTTTGCTTTTAAAAGATGGAAAATAAAAATAACTAACTTACTCATGCCAGAGACCTGGATCCATGTGAGCTGTCCTGGTGATAACACAACGAGTAAAATCCATCCTGGGAGAGGACATTGTCCCACCAAAGGTCATGTTGATTATTCAACTTACATCTTCACATCTCTACAAAGAATACAGGCACTGTGCTTGGTCCAGGGAAAGCCAAAAAGTGTGGGACAGGGACAGGTGGAGATAAGATACTTAAATGTAATGCTCCAATTAATAAAGCCCCAGGCAACAAGCTCCTGAATATGAAATATCCTGGGTTTAATAACAAAAAAGAAAACTTTCATGAAATAATGCAATGGTGAGCTGTGTGCTTTGCAGCTGCATGACTAAAATGCTTCCTTCGATGCTCCTCCTTACTGTGAAACGAACTGGGCCCCACTCATGGCTAAAAGAGTGGATTCCTCAGCAATCATGTTCCTGGTTTTATCTGAGTCTGTCAGTCCAGCAAAACCAGGAAGGGTCTGTCTCGTCACCTGTCAAGACTTGGAGATTGATTGGCTGGGTGGTTATTTAATTCATTCACACTTAAGTGTTACCTCCACCCAACTTTTGCAGTGTAAGCATTTTCTCTCCTAATTGTGTCATGAAAGATTTTCATCTTCTTAAAGGAATTTCAGGCGTTGGTGGGTTAGTGGACTTAATCCAAGAAGCCCCAGAAGTCATGGAAGGCTTACTTGGCCTGCCTCGAGGTCACCCAAGTTTAACGCTCTAAGATGGCCAAGTGTTTTCATCTGGGCCCTCTGCCCGTTTCCTCTCCTCCCTGTCTCCCTCACCTCCACTCTTGAGGAGGCTGCTGGCAGCCTGTTTCTGGAGAGGTCAAGGCTGGGGCAGACCACCCTTATATCCATAGCTTCTGGGATTCAGTCAACACTATCAGAACAATGGTTCCCCTCAGCAGACACTCCAGGCACCCCACAAGTTGGGTGCCCCTTCTGTCCCCAGCCAACATCAAGGGGACCCTGATGATATCTAAGGTGGTATTTAATGGTGTGTCATACCTGCACCCTGACAACCTCTCCTGCACCCCTATGCTTCCTATGATTTTTTCCCCTCTAATCGCAGAGTAGACTCTCCTATTTGCCCCCCAAAATATAGATGTTTGGAGGACCCTCTCTTCATTACACAAAACCTTAAATGGTAAATGCCAAATGAGGGGCTTATGCCATTTCGAATAATCAACATGACCTTTGGTGGGACAATGTCCTCTCCCAGGATGGATTTTACTCCTTGTGTTATCACCAGGACAGCCCACATGGATCCAGGTCTCTGGCATGAGTAAGTTAGTTATTTTTATTTTCCATCTTTTAAAAGCAAAGAGGATATTTTTTATGAGGCTCTCGAAGTTCAGATTATACCATCAGATTGATGTAAATGCTCTCAGATGGGCAGGGAATTGAGGAGGAGACAAGGATGGGATTGCTTTCAAATGTGTGGATTAAAACGCTTGTGTTTTCAGATCCCGGCACTAGCCTCAGTCTCCTGTCTGACCTTGGAGAAGCCATCTCTTCAGGTGCTTCCTCTGGAAGGGAGAGCCCTCGGTGCTTTGACTCCAGGTGGAATCAGAAGGAACCATTTCTGAGCACCTGAGAGAAAGGCTCAAACATCAGCACTGGATTGCTGGGGAAGCAGCCCCTAGTTTTTGGAGGAGACATGCGATGTTCACAGAGGGCTTTAATTCTCTTTAGATTCCCAGCTAGTTTCTTATTATGCTACTTTGCATTTTGTAACTATTGTCCTACAAAAATTTCACAAGCATTCTCTCATTTGATGCTTACAGCAACAATGTGGTATGCTATAAGCAGGACAGGTGTTAATACGTCTGCTTCACTGACTGGGAAACCGAGGCTCAGAGCAGTTTGGGAGATCTCCTGAGATCATGCAACCAGTTAGAAGTCAAGTCAGGTCCCATGGTAGATGTTTTAGTACTGTGTGAGGATGGCGTAAAATGAGATGATATGTAGACCACTGTCTCTCTGACAAGTTCAAGTCCTCTGCTTTGCTTCTTCCTCCCTCTCAGACACTACGTTGGTTCAGTGCCCTCTCTAGGGGCAGACTTTGGAAGCATCTCATCAGTGCTAGATAGCTGCTGTATAATTCAGCAATTCCACTCCTAGGTATACACCCAAAAGAACTGACAGCAAGGACTCAAACGGATATCTGCACACCCATGTTCACAGCAGCATTACTCACAGTAGCTGAAAAGTGGAAAGAACCCCAACGTCCATGTCTTGCTAATGGGTTTCAGCCCTGGGCAAGTTCGCTATGGATTCAATGTGACCAAAGAAATTGACAGCAAAACTGTTGTTGGGGTGAAAGGGTTATACCCAACTTTATTTCCAGGTGGCAGGTCAGTCACTAAAATCCCATTCACTCAGAGCGAGTCTGCATGCAGCAAGCTGATCTCTGCCTCTGGGCCCCTCTGCAGAGCCGTCCCGCACAGCCGCCCTCTGGGCCCCTCTGCACAGTCATCCCGCACAGCCGCCCTCTGGGCCCCTCTGCACAGCCGTCCCGCACAGCCGCCCTCTGGGCCTCTCTGCACAGTCGTCCTGCACAGCCGTCCTCTGGGCCTCTGTCCTCGGCGCTGCCACCACTCCAGCCTCTGCTCTGCTCTCCAGCCTTGCATCCGTGCCACCATGTCGTGCCCAGAGCACTGGGCAGAGCTCTTTATATAGAGTCAACAGCCATGTATTGCTGACAGGTGTGCAGTGAGCCAGTCAAGCAGGGCCAGGTGAGAATCCTGGCCACAGGAACTCTCATTTTATTCACAGTCCATCAACAGATGAACTGATAATCCAAAAGTGGGATCTACTCACAACGGAATGGTATTCAGCCATAGAGATGAGATTGTGACACATGCTCCAACATGGATGGACATGGAGAACCTTATGCTTAGTGTAATACACCAGTCATAGGAGGACAAACATTTGATTCTTGAGGTACCTAGAACAGGTAAAATCAGAGAGACAGGAAGCAGAATAGAGGCTACCAGGGCCTGGGGAAGGGGGAAGGGGGAGTTGTTTAACCAGCACAGAGTTTTTGTTGGGGATGATGAACGAGTTCTAGAATTGCATGGTGGTGATGGATACACATACTAAGGCGAATGTGCTTAGTGCTAATGAATTGTACACTTACAAATGGTTAAAATAAATGCTATGTTATCTATATTTTACCACAATTAAAAAAACTGTTTAAAAATAAGCCAACAAGACTCAAAAAGAAAACAAGAACAAACAACAACAAATTAAGCAGAAACAAGAGGAGGCAAGGCAAGCAGGGAAAGTAAAGGGGCTGGTGTGGGAGAGACAAGGTGTGGGAATGGGAGAGGAGGGAGGACAAGGGAAGAGGCCTGGTGCTCTGCCTTGGGTTCTGCATGCCTGTGCGGGAAGGGCATGCTTGCTGGGTTGGCACGCTCACTGGGGCCAGAGATTTGCGTGGAAATTGTCTCAGTCAGTTTCAGCCAGAGAAGGACTGATTTTCTTTTGCTACACAACAGTGTGCCCAGAGCCCTGGGGCAGGATCACCTCCCTTGTGGGGGTGGGGAGTGGAGAAGTGTCCATTTCCAGTTTATTTATGTGTTTTATCCGGAGGATGGGGTAAATGGCTGTGAAACTGACCTGATATTTACGTCCATTTTAAGGCCATGGTTGATATGAGTGCTTTCTAGATGAACTGTGCCCTCAGAACCATTTACTTTAGTGGAAGGTTTCTGCTGGGGAGGAAATTGGGAAAAGTCATCACATTCCATGCTTGCTGCTTCCTCTAATCATATTCTCACTTTTGAATAATTTCTCAACACTTAGGAAGCACAAGAAGTGGGGCCCCTTTAAGTTCTAGGAGCATTCCAAAGACAGGTAAGATGTTCCCTACCCCAGGTGGGCTCTTTACTGTTAATTTGTGAAATCTAATTTTATCATTCTAAAAGTTTCCTGTTGTCCATACTGCTCACTAGGAAAAGTGGATCTGGCTTTTAAACACATACTGGAGCTGGACCAGGAAACACAGACTTTCTTTTTTATTTTCTGTAACATCTTTATTTTTGTTTTATCCCAAAGTGCCCATCAGAATATTAGGTATAATATACTTCCATAAAATTTGAAATACTATTTTCTTTCCAGACTTTTTTTCAACAGATTTTAATCCAAATATAGTTGATATACAACATTGTATTGGTTTCAGATATACAACAGTGATTTGAGTTACCATCAGTCAACATACAAAGGTATTACCATATTGTTGAAAATGTTCACCATGAAAAGTGTAGTTACCATCAGTCAACATACAAAGGTATTACAATATTGTTGATTGTATTTCCTATGCTGTACTTTTGTACTTTTCTTTATTCCCTCTACCTATCCCCTTAACCTCTCCTCTGTGGCAAGCACCAGTCTTCTCTGTGTCCTTGAGTCTATTTCTGTTTTGTTTGTTGATTTGTTTTGTTTTTTTAGATTCCACATGTAAGTGAACTCATGTAGTATTTGTCTCTCTGATTTATTTCACTTAGCATAATTCCCTCTAGATCCATCCATGTTGTCACAAATGGCAAGATCTCATTATTTTTTTATGGCCAAGTAATATTCCATTAGTGTATATGTACCACTTCTTCTTTATCCATTCATCTATTTATGTATTTATGGACACCTAGGTTGCTTTCACATCTTGACTATTGCAAATAGTAATAGAAGTACATATATTTTTTGAATGAGTAATTTTGTTTTCTTTGGGTAAATTTGCAGAAGTGGTATTACTGGGTCATATAGTATTTCTATTTATAGTTTTTTGACGAATCTCCATACTGCCTTCCATGGTGGTTATACCAATTTATATTTCTACCAACAGTGTATGAGGGCTCTCTTTTCTCCACACCTTTGCCAACACTTGTTATTCCTTGTCTTTTTGATATTAGCCATTTTGACTGGTGTGAGGTGATTTCTCATAGTGATTTTGAGTTGCATTCAGGGAAGGCAGATTCTAAATCTCGTCTGGACTGTTACTTTGTATAGCTGGTCCTTGTATGCTTAGGATTTCCTCCCCTCATTTTTCCACTCTTAAGCAACAAGATGGCATAATCAGTCACAGCCTTGGCCTGCAGAATGCCCTGATTGTCAAACCCTGAATGTTCAAGGGACAGAAAGAGGCTGAATGCAAGGTGTGAACACAGATAAAATAGAGTGCAGGAAAGGGTTTTGTTTGGTTGCCACTGGGCTTTGAGAACCTGATGGTCAAGAAACTGGCCTCAAAAAAAAACATGAGCAACTTGAGGGAGAGTAAACGATGGTGGCGTGAGCAGGGTGGCAGAAATCTCCTCCCAAAACCATATATATTTTGAAAATACAGCAAATACAACTATTCCTAAAAGAGTGACCAGAAGATACAGTACACCAGCCAGGCTACATCTGCAAGAACCCAACATCTCATGGAAAAGGGTAAGGTACAAAGCTGTGACCTGGAGCGACCCAAGTACTCCCCCAACCCCAGCTCACCGGTGGGAGGAAAAGAATCAGAGTGGGGAGGGAGTGGAAGCACAGGACTGCTAAATAACCAGCTCTAGTAATCTGCCCCAGGAGCACAGACACACATTGCATGGTGCTCTGGATATTAGAGGAGCGGGAAAGCAAAATCCGAGACTAAGACTGCAAACAGGTTCCCACAGCCGGCTGCCCCAGGACAAAAGAAAAGCAGGTGCTTTAAAAGTCGTAAAGGGACAAGGTCTTAACAGCTGGATAAAATCATCCTGGCACACTCAGCCCAGCAGGCTGGGAACTTTAAGGAAGGTCAGGTGCCCTATCCTCCTGGTTGGCAATGCAGCACCGAGGCCCCTCACAGCGATAAGCAGCCTGCCATTCCTTCCTCCCCTGCCATCTGCAAGCAAACCAGCTGTCACCGCCATTGCTGCAGATCAGCTGAAGATCAGCCCTGCCTACAGCAACCACACAGCTTAACACAGAGGCTTCTCCCTGCGTGTGGCTAACCAGCCCAGACCCAGAGGCTGCTCCCTGTGCGTGGATGACTGGCACAGACAGTGGACACGCGCACAGAGACCAGAAGGCATAAAGGGGCTTTGTTCTCATGGGACAACACACGCCGCTTGCCTGTGACCCCTGCCAATGCCCTAGGCCATCCCGAGGGCCACCCTGCACACGACAGTTTAGGGGATTAACCCACAGGGTACTTCCTAAGCGTGGTTGACCGGCACAGACAGAGGAAATGGGGACACGAAGACCGGGAGGCACGAAGGGCCTTTGCTTTTGCGGCAGAACAGACCCCACTGGCCTGAGACCCCCGCCAGTGCCCTAGGCCATCCCGAGGTCGGCCCCACCCATGGCAGCCTAGGGCATTAACCCAGAGGCTGCTCCCTATGTGCGGTTAACAGCTACAGACAGCAGAGACAGGCAAGGCGACTGGCATGCAAGAAGGGACTTTGTTTTCCCAGCTGACACACGTGCCAATTGTTGGAGACCACTCCCATCGCCATGAAAAGGCAGAAGAACCTTGTTCAGTCCAAAATCCCTCAAACACCAGAGAGAGGGCTTGGTAAGACTGAAATCACCTGAAAAAGAATTCAAAATAAAAGTCATAAGCATGCTGATGGAGCTACAGAGAAATATCCAAGAGCTAAGGGATGAATTAAGGAGGGAGATAACATAAATTAAACAAACAATGGTGGGATTTAAGAGCAGACTGGATGAGGTGGAAGAGACTGTTAATGGAATAGAAATCAAAGAATAGGAATACAAAGAAGCTGAGGTAGAGAGAGATAAAAGGATCTCTAGGAATGAAAGAATATTAAGAGAACTGTGTGACCTATCCAAACGGAACAATATTCACATTATAGGGGTACCAGAAGAAGAAGAGAGAAAAAGGGATAGAAAGTGTCTTTGAAGAAATAATTGCTGAAAGCGTCCCCAATCTGGGGCAGGAAATAGTCTCTCAGACCATGGGAGTCCACAGATCTCCCAATACAAGGGACACAAGGAGGAAAACACCAAGACATATAATAATTAAAATGGCAAAGATGAAAGACAAGGACAGAGTATTAAAAGCAGCCAGAGAGAGAAAAAAGATCACCTACAAAGGAAAACCCATCAGGCTATCATCAGACTTCTCAGCAGAAACCTTACAGGCCAGAAGGGAATGGCATGATATATTCAATGCAATGAAACAGAAGGGCCTCGATCTGAGAATACTGTATTGAGCAAGATTATCATTTAAATTTGAAGGAGGGAGTAAAGAATTCCCAGATAAGCAACAGCTGAGGGAATTTGCCTCCTACAAACGATCTTGACAGTGTATGTTAAAGTGACTGCCCAAGATGGAAGTATGCCTAAGGCTAAATAACTCTCACCAGAGAAAATAAAACCACAGCAAAGGAAGTAGACCAACTAAATACTAACTAAATGCAAAATAAAATCAGCTATCCACAAAATTAGTCAAGGAAAACACAGAGAATACAGAATAAAAACACCTAACGTGTAAAGAATGGAGGAGGAAAAAAGAAGGGAGAGAAATAAAGAATCACCAGACTATGTTTATAATAGCGTAATAAGTGAGTTACGTTAGACAGTTAGATAGTAAAGAAGCTGCCCTTGAGCCTTTGGCAACCACGAATCCAAAGCCAGCAATGGCAATAAGTACATATCTATCGATAATCACCCTAAATGTAAATGGACTGAATGCACCAATCAAAAGACACAGAGTAATAAAATGGATAAAAAAGCAAGACCCATTTATATGCTGCCTACAAGAGACTCACTTCAAACCCAAAGACATACACAGATTAAAAGTGAAGGAATGAAAAAGATATTCCATGCAAACAATAGGGAGAAAAAAGCAGGTGTTGCAGTACTTGTATCAGACAAAATAGACTTCAAAACAAAGAAAGTCACAAGAGACAAAGAAGGACATTACATAATAATAAAGGGGTCAGTCAAACAAGAGGATATAACCATTATAAATATATATGCACCCAACACAGGAGCACCTACATATGTGAAAAAATACTAACAGAATTAAAGCAGGAAATAGAATGTAATGCATTCATTTTAGGAGACTTCAACGCACCACTCCCTCCAAAGGACAGATCAACCAGATAGAAAATAAGTAAGGACACAGAGGCACTGAACAACACATTAGAACAGATGGACCTAACAGACATCTATAGAACATTCCACCCAAAAGCAGCAGGACACACATTCTTCTCAAGTGCACATGGAACATTTTCCAGGATAGACCACATACTAGGCAACAAAAAGAAACTCAGTAAATTCAAAAATATTGAAATCCTACCAACCAACTTCTCAGATCACAAAGGTATAAAAATAGAAATAAATTGTAAAAATAGAAAGAAAACAAAAAGGCTCACAAACACATGGAGACTTAACAACATGCTCCTAAATAATCAATGGATCAATGACCAAATTAAAACAGAGATCAAGCAATATATGGAGACAAATGAAAACAACAGCACAATGCCCCCAACTTCTGTGGTATGCAGCAAAGGCAATTCTAAGAGAAAAGTATATAGCAATCCAGGCCTATTTAAAGAAGGAAGAACATTCCCAAATGGATAGTCTAAATTCACAATTATTGAAACTGGAAAAAGAAGAACATATGAGGCTCAAAGTCAGCAGAAGGAAGGACATAATAAAGATCAGAGAAGAAATAAATAAAATTGAGAAGAATAAAACAATAGAAAAAATTAATGAAACCAAGAGCTGGTTTTTTGACAAAATAAACAAAATAGATAAACCCCTAGCCAGACTTATTAAGAAAAAAAGAGAATCTACATAAACAAACAGAATCAGAAATGAGAAAGGAAAAATCACTACAGACACCTCAGAAATACAAAGAATTATTAGAGAATAGTTTGAAAACTATATGCTAACAAACTGGATAACCTAGAAGAAATGGAAAACTTTCTAGAAAAATACAACCTTCCAAGAGTGACCCAGGAAGAAACAGAAAATCTAAACAGAGCAATTACCAGCAGTGAAATTGAATTGGTAATCAAAAAACTACCTAAGAACAAAACCACTGAACCAGATGGCTTCATTGCTGAATTTTATCAAACATTTAGTGAAGATCTAATACCCATCCCCCTTAAAGTTTTTCAAAAAATAGAAGAGGAGGGAATATTTCCAAACTCATTCTAAGAAGCCAGCATCCCTCTAATACCAAAACCAGGCAAACACACCACAAGAAAAGAAAACTACAGACCAATATCCCTGCTGAACATAGATGCAAAAATACTCAACAAAATATTAGCAAACCGAATTAAAAAATACATGAAGAGGATCATTCACCATGATTAAGTGGGATTCATCCCAGGGATGCAAGGATGGTACAACATTTAAAAATCCATCAACATCATCCACCACATCAATAAAGGAAGGACAAAAACCACATGATCATCTCCATAGATGCTGAAAAAGCATTTGACAAAATTCAACATCCATTCATGATTAAAACTCTCAACAAAATGGGTATAGAGGGCAAGTACCTCAACATCATAAAGGCCATATATGACAAACCCACAGCCAACACATACTTAACAGCGAGAAGCTGAAAGCTTTTCCCCTAATATCGGGAACAAGAGAAGGATGCCCACTCTCCCTGCTTTTATTCAACATAGTACTGGGTGTCCTAGCCATGGCAATCAGACAACACAAAGAAATAAAAGGCATCCAGATTGGTAAGGAAGAAGTCAAACTGTCAGTGGTGTTTGTAGATAGCATGATATTGTACATAAAAAACCCTAAAGAACCCACTCCCAAACTACTAGAACTAATATCTGAATTCAGCAAGGTTGCAGGATACAAAATTAATACACAGAAATCTGTTGCTGTCCTATACACTAATGATGAATGAGCAGAAAGAGAAATCAGGAAAACAATTCTACTCATAATCGCATAAAAAGGAATGAAATACCTAGGAATAAACCTAATCAAGGAAGTGAAAGACCTATACCCTGAAAACTTCAAGACACTCTTAAGAGAAATTAAAGAGGACACTAATAAATGGAAATTCATCCCATGCTCTTGGCTAGGAAAAATTAATATTGTCAAAATGGGCATCCTGCCTAAAGCAATCTACAGATTCAATGCAATCCCTCTCAAAATACCGACAGCATTCTTCAATGAACTGGAACAAATAGTTCTAAAGTTCATTCAGAACCACAAAAGACCCCAAATAGCCAAAGCAATCCTGAAAGGGAAGAATAAAGCAGGGGGGATCTTGCTTCCCAACTTCAAGCTCTACTACAAGGCCACAGTAATCAAGACAATTTGGTACTGGCACAAGAACAGACCCATAGACCAGTGGAACAGAATAGAGAGTCCAGATATTAACCCAAGCATATATGTCAATTAATATATGATAAAGGAGCCATGGATATACAATGGGGACATGACAGCCTCTTCAAGAGCTGGTGTTGGCAAAGCTGGACAGCCACATGTAAGAGAATGAAATGGGAATACTGTCTAACTCCATACACAAAAGTAAACCCGAAATGGATCAAAGACCTGAATGTAAGTCATGAAACCATAAAACTCTAGAAGAAAACATAGGCAAAACTCTCTTGAATATAAACATGAGCAACTTCCTCATGAACATATCTCCACAGGCAAGGTAAATAAAAGCAAAAATGTACAAGTGGGACTATATCAAATTAAAAAGCTTCTGTACAGCAAAGGACATCATCAGTAGAACAAAAGACATCCTGCAGTATGGGAGAATATATTCATAAATGACGTATCCAATAAGGGGTTGACATCCAAAATATACAAAGAGCTCATGCACTTTAATGAACAAAAAGCAAGTAATCCAATTAAAAAATGAGCAGAGGATCTGAACAAACACTTCTCCAAAGAAGAAATTCAGATGGCCAACAGGCACATGAAAAGATGCTCCACATTGCTAATCATCAGAGAAATGCAAATTAAAACCACAATGAGATACCATCTCACACCAGTAAGGATGGCCAACATCCAAAAAACAAATAACAATGAATGTTGGTGAGGCTGTGGAGAAAGGGGAACCCTCCTACACTGCTGATAGGAATGTAAATTGTTTCAACCATTGTGGAAAGCAGTATGGAGGTTCCTCAAAAAACTAAAAAATAGAAATACCACTTGACCCAGGAATTCCACTCCTAGGGATTTACCCTAAGAATGAAGGATCCCAATTTTGAAAAGACATATGCACCCTTATGTTTATCACAGCACTATTTACATTAGCTAAGAAATGGAAGCAACCTAAGTTTCCATCAGTAAATGAATGGATAAAGAAGAGGTAGTACATATACACAGTGGAATATTATTCAGCCATCGGAAGAAAATAAATCCTACCATTTGCAACATGGATGGAGCTAGAGGGTATTATGATCAGCAAAATAAGCCAGGTGGAGAAAGACAAGTGCCAAATGATTTCACTCATCTGTGGCGCATAAGAACAAAGCAAAAACCGAAAGAACAAAAGAGCAGTAGACTCACAGAACCCAAGAATGGACAAACAGTTGCCAAAGGGATAGGGACTGAGGGGGGTGGGTTGGAAAAGAGGAAGAAGGGGAATAAGGGGCATTGCGATTAACAAACATAATGTAGGGTGGGTCACGGGGAAGGCAGTATAGCACAGAGAAGACAAGTAGTGACTCTTTAGCATCTTACTATGCTGATGGACAGTGACTGTAATGGGGTGTGTGTGGGGGACTTGATGATGGGGGGAGTCTAGTAAACAGTGTTGCTCATGTGATTGTATATTAATAATACCAAAATAAATAAAAAATTGTAAAAAACAAAAAACAAAAAACACGAACGACTTGCAGTTATGTTCTGAGACCAGGGCAAAGGACCCCAAGCTTTCAGCACTGTGACTTGCTCCAGGTAGCATTTAGCATGTATTTGCTGGTGATATAGGCAGGTGACTGGAGTTCATTTTTTACCAAGTGATTTCATATTCTGAGTCCTGAGCCCTGGTGAAATTTTCATTTTTATCTTATTTAAAAAAATCAATTGGTATAGATGGTGCTGGACTTAACAGCAAAGGGTTTAGGCAGGAGAAGAGGTTTACAAGCTACCTGGTAAATCTGGGAGTTCCCTGAAAAGATTCCAAAGAAATATGAGTATATGCCTAGGAGGAGGGCAAGGAAGTGATTATATTATTACTAATAACATAATGAGATAATCATACCTTTGGAAAATATTTTTACCTTTGTGGAAGTTTTTATTTTCTCATTTTGTCCCCATGCTACCCAGATATGGCCACTGGCATCATTTCTCCAATGAGTAAACTGAGGGGTAGAGCCGCCTACTTTGTTGGGGTATCAGACCTGGTGAGGAAACTAGGCAGGGATTACAACCCAGGTACTGTGCCCAAACCTACAGACTTCCCTTGGCATTTTCAATCTTGTCCTTTCAGGGCATGCCCACTCCTGGGTTCTGACCCATCCTGGGTGCTAGGTTGGAGAATGTTGGATGTAGTGGGAGAAGTTTGGGGGTTGGAGGTGGCTCTGGAAGGTTCTAGTGTGCTCGGGCTGGAGCTGGTCCTAACCCTGCCATGGTGAGGTGATGGGAACTGAAAACAGACCTTTTCCTGGAAGGCAGGAGTGTGAGTGTTGGGTTCATGATCTGAGGTGGGGTTCTCAGTGATACGATCCAGGTGGAAAAAGCAGGTGAATCTGTGCATGACCTGCCTTCTCTGGGCCACTTCTGAGCCAGGCCAGCAACTATGCCTTACTCCCAAGAGGGCAGCTGGCTCCATCACCCTCTGAGTTTATATGCCTTCTTTTAAAGTTTTATGCTAGTCTGGAAAGCAAGACATTTCCTTCAGAAAGTCCTTGTATTAATAGTCTCAGATTTTTTTAGAGGAGTCTTAGCCTTGTTTCCTGAGATGAAGTAGTTTGTTAGATTTTATACATCTCACTTTATTCCAGAAGCAAGGAGCCTGGCCTTGAGAAAACAAGATGCAAGCAAGTCTGCAGGGCAATGAATGGGAAGATGGCAGCCACAGAGAGCCAACCCAGGCAGACATCTCAGAGGCCAAGCCAGAGGCAGTGCAGGTACATGCCCTGGACTTCACACGTGACCCGACTGGAATGTGTGATATGGGAGGGGCCGCTGAGGATGTCTTCAGGCCACAGGCCTAGTGACATAGCGCTGGATTCAGAACCAAGACACCTGGGTTCTGGTCTCTGCTTTCAATTCATTTTCTTTTCTGGACCTTGGTTTTCTCATCTGTAAAATGAGTAGATGAATTCCAAGGTCGCTTCTGACTTTAAGAGTCTACGTGGCTCTCTCTGGAAAGGAGAACCTGTGATGGGGCAGGGGGGTGACCTGGGAGAATTCTGCTTGTTGGTGGTCAGGTAGGAGATCCTCCGGTAGCAGTCGGTTGAATAGCTGAAGAGTCACCGCCATGAGCAGTCCTTGGTAAGAGGAGCAGCTCAGACGGCCGGGGAAGGAAGGCTGCTTTTAAAACATGCTGGGGACGCTGTAGAAGGAGGTTTTGCCTAAATGATGGACATACAGGTGCTAGCAGTGCGTAAACCAGCTCAGGGTCTCAACTTGGTCAAGAATGGAATGCTTTTTTTTAAAGGAAATAAATCCAATCAGGTCCTTTATCTTGTTTAGAAATCATAAATTTAACATGTATTGGGGTTAGTAGACCAGTTCAGGGGCTGTCTGGGGGCATGGGTTCATTAGGCTGGGAGTATTTATGAGGCCGAGTTTAAAGGACACCATTTAGCAATTCTTGGCCCAGGGCTGTTTTGGCTGCAGCTTTGGGTGTTCTGTTCTGTTGAAATATAGTTTAGAACACAAAGAATTAAATGGCTTTTGAAAACATTTCCCTCCCACCCCAACTAGTTAAATTCTCAACACTTTTGAATCATGGCTATAATTCTGTTTACAAACCCAAATAGAGTAACCGCTATGTCTTACTACATGGAGGACCCAGTACGGTGAGGTATTTTGAAGGAAACAACAGGGAACCATACTAGGGCCGTAGCAGGTGATTCATAAAAACAACATTTTCTGAATTATAGTAAGTTTTTGGAATTTTCCTTTTCATATAAGAAGGTATATTAGCACATGTGACCTCCATGTGTCTTTTTATTACAGGACTTGGTCTTAGTTTTGCAACTTTTTTGCAACTGATAGACCAAGCTTTGTCCTAATTAAAATATGGTAGACATGTCTCACCAGCATGAATACTGTTTAAGAAAAAAAGATACTGGAGTTCAAACTGCTTTAGACAATGAATGAATGAATGCTGACTCACTGGGCCCTTGGTGGGGGTAAAGGGCATGCTCTGTTCTTGAGCACCTGTTCCGCATATATATTTAGTTTTCTGAGCCACGTGGTATTATTGCCATTTTCCAGATAAACAAGCTGAGGCTTTAACTAGTTAAATCACTTGATAAAGTTTCCCTTCTAGTAAGAGGTAAAGTCAGGTCTTTCTGACTCCAAAATCCATGGATCCAAAATCCATTCACTCATTCATTCAACAAATATTAATTGAGCATTTCCCATTAGCATGTGGCCTTCACATGTGGCATTCTATATGTCTGAATTGATGCCCGGGTTCTTGTTTGCGGAGTCGAAGAATGAACTTAGCAAACACCCAAGGTAGGAGAGCTAGGGAGACTTTTATTGAGAGATACAGTGAGAGGACAGACAGAGCTCCTGGCTCCTGACAGGAGGGGACAAGAGAGCCTGGGGTGGTGCATTGTCTAGGGGATTTATAGGCAGTTGAGGATTTTGGGGAACTGATAAAGGGCTTAGGGTGTGGACTTGCTAAAAGTGGCCTTAGGATTTCTGTCCTTGATGAGATATTAAGTCCCTTTTAGCATGCTAAAGTGAATCTTACACATGATTACAAACAATTAGCATAATAAAAACATGGGCTACTTTACTTGGGTAGTATCAACTGGTCTCACTGAAGGATGACTTATAGAGCTTAGTGTTTAACACAGAGTTTTGGTAGGGGGTTTCCTTATATGTAGTTACATTGCTCTGACTGTAAATATCCTGCCTTGCTTTTTCCGGAGGCCCTCACCCTATTCTGTCTAAGCCTATGGTCCCTGTCTCATGAATCACGAAACAAAACACAATAGGACATATTTTGTAACTAAGTGCTACTTTAAGAGCTACTGTGAATTCAGGGGAGAATGACAGGGTTGGAAAGGCAAGAAGTCTTTGGAGGATCTGAAGCTGGGTCTCAGAGCATAGAAAAATTTGCATGGACAAAGGACAGAGAGGAGAGGCAGGTCTGTTTTGGGAGGCAGTGAGGTGCAGAGGTAAGCCGAAATAGATGGCTTAGCTTTGCAATGTCACAGCCTTTTGGGTTCAAATATATTTACCTGAAGTGGCCTTTCAATCCTCAAAATATTGGAAGGGGTGTAAGTAACCTGCCTTACAGTATTCCCATCTGCCTTAACAGCAATTATCTCTAAGTCCAAAAACAGAGTGGGGAGGGGTGAGGATATAAAATAATTACTCTTTGATGGCAATTTCCACATGCCTCCTTTAACAACACCCAATCTGAATTACCTTTCTACAGGTACAGCCACGCAGATGAGGCTTAATAAATCTGAAATAATATAATAACGGGAGAAACCATAAGAGTAATGATTTTAAAAGCCCTGTGTTCCCAAGGGGTGTATGTTAGCAGCTGCACGGACTAGTTTCTGTGTGTGATCAAAGCCATTTTTGTTCCCTTGAAAAATAATTCGGAAGTAGTGCATGACTGGTGGAAGAAGTAGTTGCTTAGCTGCTGGCTTGGATTTTGAGCACAGAATGACGTACTTACTAACTGTTACGTGACGTGCTCACCTAACTCGCCTTAGCTGACTTGAGCCGTGTATTTCATTCAGCTTCTCAGAAGTTGCCAAAAAATGTTATTTAAAGAGCCTCTTGAGGAGGCTGTCATGGTGACTCTGACTTAATGTATCTCATATACCCACTTCTCCCTCTTTTTGCCTCCTTTTCCAGCCCTGTATAACTCCTAGAAGGTGGGATGGGGGATGCACAGGAAGGTTTGGGGTTCAAGGAAGGTTGGGGCCTGGTGGGGGAGCCCCAGAAGGGCATGGTGGCTCACGGTGGTGTGCTGTGGTCTCGGCCACCACGCTGACTCTACCCAGGGAAGGCTGCCGTCACTATCCTCTTCTTTGCCACTGGTGGTGAGCCTGTTGGCAGCATTTCCCATAGGATTTGGGAGGGATGTCCAGGTTCATCTCCTGGGGCCCATTAATTCGGTTGCTCGGGTGTTCTTGTGACAGATTCATGTGGTGCGGGGGGAGAGCACCCGACCGCAAAAGAAACCTTGTTCCGGACAGTTCTGTTGTGGGCCTGAAGCGGGCTCCCTAAGATTTCTCCATCTCGGTTTCTCTGTTTGCCAGCTAGATGATTGCACCAGATAATCTCCAAGCTCTCTCCCAAGTCTGTGCCAGATCTGTGAATTCAGTCTCCTCCTGGGGGTGACGCTGCTGCTTTGTGCCAGGGTCACAGATAGAAGCCCTAATCTGCCCTCATCTTGACACCTCTAGAGAGGAGAAAGTTTGTGCTCAGCCCAAATTCCTTGTCATTTTGGTTAAAACAGCGCTTAGTTGATGCCAGCAAAATGTATAGAAGGTCGAGGTTGATCAGCCAGGCTGATTGGCCTGAGATGGAGGGGTTTCCCTTGGTTTTAAAACTGGAAAAGTCCTGGACAAACTGGGGCAAGGCAGTCACCCTGTGAGACAGTGTCCACTGATTTAGTATTAAGGTGCCACTCAACTAGGGCCATCGTGAATGTATCACTAAGAGATTTTTAGTGATACAATTTCTAGATTTTATCTAAATTCTAGAAAGCACCAATTTCTATTGGCAATTACTGTGCCTCTGGAAGTCTCTTCAGGTCTCTGTTAGACAAATAGAAATTTAAATGATGAAGTGTTTTCTCCTCTTGTTGCCAGGCTTGTGTAACTAAGACAATTCCTATCCCAGAGGCTAGTTTGGTCCTGGTCTAATTGGTCTTGCACTAATGTCCCTAGAACCACCTTGTCCCTCCCCACAGCTTCCTCGTCCAGTGTTCACCTGTCCAGGGCAGGTGGGATGACTCAGACCCATCCGACGGGATGGTAGCAAGGCCCCCACTGCTGTTTGCACATACCCTCCCACTCATCACCCTGGGCCTGGGAAGGAGAAGCTTCTCTCTGAACCTGATATTCTGGCTGGGCAGCTAAGTGACAAATGTGTGACCTCGGGGAGTAGGAGCCGTAAGAGATGAGTATGGATGTTTCATGCTCAGAATCCAAAATGCCCTGAGTAGGTGATTTGTTCCTGGAATGTGGGTTCTGAGAGTGCCTTTAAGAGTCTACGAGAGCCTATTCTGGCACAGCCCATTCTCTCTTGCCAATGGCTACTCTTTGTAGGACACAGCAACTTTGTTCTGAGGCTTGGACTCATTTCTTCTAAAGGTCATTTGAGTTGGGGCGCAGAGCCAGTAGTTCCTTCAGGTCTCTTCCCTTTCATCTATTCTGCTCCTCCTTGGCTTACAAGGGCCTTCTCTACATGCTTTGCGGGCACAGAACACTAAGCAGCATTTTATAATTTCTAAAATCTATTCTAATCATATAATATCTTTACAGATATGTTTTTGTTGGAAAAACTCAAAAGCTTGTCAATCTGATGGGTGAGAATGGTACGTTCTTGGTTTAATCCATATTTCCCTGGGTCCCTGAATGGCCATGTGGAGTAGGCCCTCCTTCATTTCCCAGCCCTCTGAACAACCTATATCAGACTGTGACTGAGTGAGAAGAACCATTTTATTACTGAGTTAGGCCACTGAAATTGGGGTGGTTTGTGACAGCAGCTGGCCCACCCTGACCAATGCAGAATAATGGCAGAATGCCAAAATCTTTTTTGGGTTCTTAAAACCATACTACCAAGGCCCTGCCCTACATGTCCTGTATTGAAGTTGACTTTTATTTCTTAAACCTAGTCTATGGTTTGAAAACCCAAGTCACTATAAAAAATTAAAATAGCCCTTTTCCCTTCTTCTGTTTCTGGCTACCTCCCATAGCCATCCTTCCCCCATTTATCTTTGTAAATATTCTTTTCCTTTCTTTCTTCCAATCCATAGAAATAAAATGGAAGTGTTCAAAGGTTAAAATAGGCCAATAATTCTTTGGCTATGTCAATGCATAACAAATTGGGGTGGAGAATTTTAAGAATTAAAAAAATTCTTTCTGAATCTTCCTTTGGCCTTCTAGATAATTAATGCCACTGTAGTATCTTTTCTCCTCTTGTTGGCTGACTAAATATTTGCACCTCAGCTCCCTCCTTCTCTTTGTGTATGTGTACAGAAATAATTTCAATGCCCTAGCTTAAGATCTAGCAGAGAAAAATATCCTTATCCCCTTGGAGAAGGTCATCCAATTCTGGAAAAGCAGCCTCAAGAAAGAACCATATACATGTTTTGATTATTAAGTTTCAGGTTTATTATCATGCAAATGCTTCTATTTCCCCTCTTTCCACACCCAATCCCCTCCTATAGCCATGAATAAAATGACATCTGGGATGTTGGGAATTTAGCCAGCCAGCAGGAAGGTGGAACAATGTTCCCTCAGCCAGTGGTTCACAGGGGTTCTCAGAGGGCCTTTGCAGGGATCTTAAGGAGTTGTTCCTTTAAATAAGGTCCAGCTTACCTCACATTTTAGAACTCCCTTTGCTTTCAAAGTTAAGTGTTTATCTCCTTGGCAATATGAATCGATACAGCCTTTCAGGAAAGAGATTTGGCAACATGCATCAGAAGCCATAAAAACATTCACATACTTGACCTGGCAATCCCCCTTCTAGGGCTTTATCTTGTGGAAATAATCAGAGATGTAATCACAGAGCTTATCACAGCATAATTTATAATAGCAAAACCCCTGGAAACAGCGTAAACATTGAGTAATAACAGTAGGATAAATTGACTTGGTAGTGGAATATTATGTTGCCTTTAAAAATAGTGTTAAAAAATTAATGACATGGGAAAACGCTCACAATAAAGTGTTCAGGGGGAAGAGAGGATACAAAAGAAATCCTCACTTTATCAAAAAATAAGTTTATTTAGGCACACATACATAAAAGACAAGTAATAAATACAAACAAGAAGAGTTTGGTTCCAGCCTCAGCTCTGAGATGTTCTGACTGCTTAGCATTGAATAAGTGATTTAAACCCTCTGAATTGTTTTTCAGGCTTGTGGTGAGGATCTGAAAGAATGTTTGCAAAATTTCTTGCACATAGTGGTTACTCAATAAATGGTAGTAACTGTTAGCATTATGATTCTTATCACTATTATTTATTCATGGTAGGAGTTTGTCCGTGACAAAACTCACGTAAGAATAGTTTTGTGGGAACAGCCTTCCCACTACTCTCATTTCCCACCATTGTCTGCCCACTATCTTCTGTGCAGTGGTCCTGCCCCAAATCCAAATAAAACAAACCCCAAGCCCTGAAGTGAAAATCACCACAGGGAGAAGACCTCCTGGAAAATATATGGTCTGCGACGTTTGGAGGACAGCAGAACATCCTCTGGCTGTTCCGATGAAGCAAGTTAAGCATTTAGAAAAGTGACTTCTTTATTGGGCTGAAAACAAATGGTAATATACATCTGTATGGTGCTTCACCATTTAAAACCCTATTATCTCATAGGAGGAAACATTCCTGTGAAGTAGCTTATATGGTTTGATCTCCCATATTAGTTATCTATTGCTACATAACAGATTACCCTAAAGCTTAGAGCTACATCAACACGTATTTATTATCTCACAGTTTCTCTGGGTCAGGACTCCAGGTGCAGCTTAGCTGGACTAGGGGTCTGTCACAAGGCCCGAGGCAGGTGTAGGCCAGGCCTGCAGTCTTCTCCAGTTTCAGTGGGGCAAGCTCATGCAGTGGTTGCTGGCAGGAATCAGTTCCTCCTGTTGTACGGAGGGCCTTGGTTCCTCCCTGGCTGTTGGCTGGAGGCCATCTTAAGTTCCTTGTTCCGTGGGCCTCTGTAAGGCAGCTCACAGCATGGTAGCCAGCTTCATCTGGGTGAGCATGTTGAGAGAGAGGGCGAGCAGTCACACACTTTTGTAACCTCGTCTTGAAATTGGCATCTTCTCACTTTTGCTATATTCTTTTTGTTCGAAGCAAGCTACTAGGTCCAGCCCACATTCAAGAGATGGGGATTATACAAGGGTGTATATTCTGTATAATATATACCAGAAGGCCCAGGCACTGGGGCCGTTTTAGAAGATGGCCTACCACGTCCCTTTTTGCAGCAGGGCAAACCAAGACTTAGCAAGGATGTGTGCCTTTCCCTAAATCACCCATGAAGGAAAACTCAAACCAGGATTGTTTAGATCCCAAAGCCTGTCCTCTGTATCATGCAAACCACTGCTCATCCTATCCCAGTGTAACCCTCATGCATAAAGGCATGCATGGTGTAGCTTATTGAGTGCTTAAGGATTTCCACATAATAAAACTATCCTAAGAAACCTACAACATTTAATGATGTTCTAGGATGGGGGCACATTTTGGAGACAGATAGAAAAATGTAATGATAATTAGAAAACTATACAGAAGCTCCATTACCTACAAATGCCATCCAGAGTTTTCACAGACCAGGGCCTGGAAAATAGTTCTTTAGGCCATCCGTGGTAGCAATGATGATTAATTCCAAGCTGTTAACGCATTTTATTATGCAAATACTCCCGCAACTCAGCCATGGAGAAAGTCTGGGCACCACCCCCACCCCATTCACTCTGGACACTTAATTTGCATGGAAATGTGGCACTCTCAGGAGGAGATGAGACAGTTTGGTTCTGGGGTTGGAGGGGGGGTTAGAAGGTTAGTGGGGAGGTGGCTGGAGGGAGATCCAGCTACTCATTAGAGACATTGATCATTTTCATGCCATTTGTGGTTAGAAAAACAATGACATTACCTTAATTTAGTAATTAAATTGCTCCAAGCAGGAGAAATAAGTGAAGCCTAGTGCATGGGGTTTTGGTCCTTCCAGGAATGGGAGTGGAATCCTGCATCACCAGGCAGAAGGCGTTCCATGTGAGCTCTTCAGTCTCAGCAGAAATGGGAGCCTGTCTTCTCTGGGGAGAGAAAAGCAAGCAGAAGAGGCATTTCTCTGGAAACCAACTGGAGTTTATCTGGGATTTTTTAGAATGGTCAGTGCTTGGTATCTTGGAGGTGATCGTGATGGCTTTTATGGCTCTTTCCCACTTAATAAGACTTGGGTGGGCTGAAAACTTTTCAGGGAACGAATGACCTCAGCTTAGGCATGGCAGGCTCATGGGGGAACTTAGTCCTGGGTTGTCTGAGGCAGCTGTTGAAGAGGCCAGTTGGGGTATCACTGGAGGCCGCTCAAGAGATGGGCCAGGACACTGGACTGACTTGGAAGGTATGGTAGGGGTGCTGCAAGCTGAGGGATTGAGCAGTACAAGTATTGGGAGTGGGAAGGGTTTGCCAGCCCAGAGCAAAGGTGAGCTTAAATATCTTTGGGAAGCCCTATTTCCAGAAGGAAAGGGAGATGGAGAGACCGGCGGAGAGTTGGGGTGTCCACTCACTCCCTGCAAAAACACCTCTATGTGTACTAGGAATGAAAGGACCAAATCAGGTCTTTCAACAAGCATGGAGGGGGTTCAATCATGAAAAGAGAGAGAATGTGTATGCGGAACATGCCCCGAAACCTCCTCTATAATTCCTGCTTCTAGCAAAGAGGTTTCAGAAGCATGTTTTTGGTGTCTGTTACCTCCATCACTGTACCTGCCACTGAATGCCACCTAAGAGGCACTGGCGGTCACTTATGCCCTGTTCCTACAGTGCCTTCAAGCACATAGGGCAGGGGTTGCGAGAGCAACCATGGCTTCAAGAGGCTCAGTGATTCTCTGGTGAGGTGAGGGCAGGTAGTCCAGAGATGACGTTTCCTGAGTTCTGGTTCAGAGTCCTGCCCATTTCACCAAGTACCTGGGAAGGCCAAGTGGGCTTGAAGTGAATGGCAGGGAAAGGGAGCTTGGTGGTAGGGCGAATTCTGAGAAGCTGCTAAAGTTTCTTGAAAATGGCTTCTGCTGATGGGTGGACAGAAAGGGAGGAAGCATCAGGGGAGACCCGTCGACCAGTCTCTGACTTTCTGGAATAGCCATCTGATTAACTTCTCAGAACTCCAGTTAAGGTGAGGACACACATTGCCAAAAAAAGAGGCTGGGATATAATGGAAAGGACCCTGTCCTTGGGGATGGAAGACCCGAACTGTTTTCTAGTCTCAGCTTGTGCTACTTTCCTGTTTGACTCTGTGGCCCCAGTCTCTCCAGTTCTTGTTTTCTTACTTGTGAAACATGGACTCGATGGTCTCTAAGACCTTTCCAACTTTTCAAGGGAGAAGATGAAGTCAGACAGAAAGGAAATGAACTTCCATTTCATTTCTTGGTGGTTGATCACCAGATCCAGCCTCTGGGAATCTCAGCTTCTCCCTCTAGATAATTTCCAGGCTCTGGGCATCTTGGAAACTTCCCTGATTGAGAAACACAGTAACCTTAGCTATGAGATAAATGGGTTCTTTCTAGGCACCACTTTCCTGTGCCATTTCCAGGATGTATGACACCACACAAGAGTTTCCATTTATTGTCCTCCTATCTGTGTTTCATTCCACACCATTCCCTGTCTGTTCCTTCAGCTCCGTCTTCTCCCATTCTGCCCCCAGGCACTACTGGCCCTCATTGTAGCCATATTTCCACAGAAAGGTAGATATTTGACCATTACTCTGGAACCATGGAGAACTATAAGATAGGTTCCTTGTCCTTCAGGAGCTTAAGAACACAAAGGGGAGAAAAACTGATCAATAGATGCAATGCATATTGAATAAAAATCCCAGCAGGCTTTATGTTGAAATTGACACAAACTGATTCTAAAACTTATATCGAAATGCAAATACCTAAAATTGCCAAAACAATTTTGAAAGAGAAAAACAAAGTTGGAGAACTTACAGTACCTTATTTCAAGACTTAATGTAAAGTTAGAGAGACATGTGGATCAGTAGAATAGAACAGTGTCCAGAAATAGATCCACATATATAGGATCAGCTGTATTTTTGCAAAGATGCAAAGGCAGTTTAATGGGTAAGAGATAACCTTTTCATCAAATGAACTTGAGTAATTAGAATCCATATGCAAAAAAACAAACAAAAAAACAAACTTCAATCTCTATCTCACACTGTACGCACAAATTAACTTGAAATGGATCAGAGACCTAAGTGTAGGAGCTAAAACTATAAAAGAAAACAGGATAAAATTAATGTGACCTTGGGTTAGACAAACACTTTTTAAATAGCATACATACATACATAAAACTATAAAATAAAATATGGATAAATTAAGCATTCAAAATTAAAACCTTTTGCCCTTCAAAAGATACAGTTAACAATTTGAAAAGACAAGACAGAGTGGGAGAAGATATTTGCAAAATATTTATCTGATAAAGAACTTGTATCCAGAATAAGTAAAGAACTCTTAACAACTTAGTAATAAGAAAACAAACAACCCAATAAAAATATGCAAGAAATTTGAATAATAGATATTTCACCAAAAGAAATATACAAATGGCAAACACATAGAAATATGCTTAACATTGTTAGTTATTAGGCAAATGCAAATCAAAACCATAAGAACACGCACTACATACACACTCAAGTGCCTGAAGTTAAAAAGAAAGAAAATAACAAGCATTGGCAAATATGTGGCATGACCAGAATCCTCAGTCCCAGGAATGCAAGGCAGTACAGTTACTTTGGAAAAGAGTTTGGCAGGTTTTTTTTTTTTTAATAAATGTAAAGGTACACTGACCATGTGACCCAGCAATTTCTCTGCTGATGAGAGAAATGACAGCAATGTCCACATGGAGGCTTACTTGCACATGTGCATGGCAGCATTATTTGTAAAGTGGAAGACTGGAAACAGTTGGACTATCCGTCAGCTGGTGGATGGACAAGCTGTGATAGAGCCATGAGTGGAATACTATTCAGCAATAAAAAGAGTGGCAATACTGATGCCTGCAGCCATGTGGATGAATCCCAAAGACATTAGGCTGAGTGAAAGAAGCCAGACACAAAAGAGCACATGCTGAATGATTCCATTTATGTGAAACTGTAGAAAGACAAAACAATTGTGACAGAAAACAGATCACAGTATGCCAAGAATCAGGGGGCCTGGCGGAGGCGGGGTGGGGGGCAGGTAATGTACAGGTTGGGCGCATTGTGGTGGTGGTTACATGATTGTACATATTCGTCAGAACCCACTGAATTGACCGCTGAAAATCGGTGAGCTTTACTTATGTAAATTGCACCTCAATAAAGTTGATCAAAGAAAACACAATGGAGAGAGAAAACATGTCCGCAGGAAACCAACAGTGACAGGTGGAATAAAAGTGAATGCCCACACGAGAGGGGCGGAGGGAGCGCTGTGGAGATTTAAAAATGAGACCAGCTCCCCAGTACACGGGGGATGATCCCAGAAGGTGGGAGAAAGGAGACTTGCGTGGATGGGCCTGGGAGGGCTCGGTCTGGTTGGCCCGCGAGGGGAGGGGCAGCGGCTTAGCTGCGGCCAGAAGCCGGGGGGACGCCAGCTTCTAAGGGCAGCCGGGACCTGGCTCTGGCGAGGAGGTTTCCGTCGGCGCCTTCACGGTGGGCTGTGGGGAGGCGTGGAGCTGCTCGAAGGCGGCAGCACTTTTGGCCTTGAGCCCCCCACACGGGTCACTTTCACCAGAACAGGAAGACGAAACAGGCTCCCCTGAGTGATTTATGGGAGGGCTTGTATTTTAGGGATGTGATACTGCAATTTGTGTTACAGGATCAGGACATCTGTTTCCAGTGAGGTGCGTCCTCTTACCGGGAGGCTCTCCCACCAGGGATCTTTTGTCCCCTCAAATAGTTACATGTTTCGTCTCGGTTGCTCGTTAGCATAATGGGGCCTTCTGGTGACAAGTGGCCTTGCCAGTGCACGGGCGTGAGTGGTCTGGGGCCACCTGGGAGGTGAGGAGGCACTGCCGCGGTCCCACCCTGTCCTTCAGATGGCGTCCAGCAGTGCAGTAAGCTGTAGGATTAGGGAATGTGCCATCTGTCAGATGGCATAGGCAGGCTCCCACTGAACAATTAAGTTTTAGCCATTTATTTGATTAAATTTCAGTTATGCTAACTGTCCCCGTGTGGATTAATGTCCCTTGCTGGGGAACTTCTGCCAGACGATCCAGTCCTATAGCCCCTTCTCACCAGGAGGCACCTTTCCCTGCAGAAGTCTGAAGCAAGAAGGTATGGAATCATAGAATATCCTGGCTATAGAGGGATTTTGGTAAATTTCTTGTTCAGTTCCATACTTCATAGATGACACAATTGGTGCTAGCTGGTCACAGGGACTGTGAGGAAGGGACTTGCTCAGTGTTACATAGCCTGTTAAGTGTTGAGCAGGGCCTGGTGTCTCCAGCCTCAGGTTCTTTCTAAGTCATGTAGACTCATTGCTCTTGGTTTACAAGGGGTGTGGGCATGGCCTGGCAGCCTGCAGACCGAGACATGGCGTGGACCTGCTGCAGGAGGACACCCATCTGTTGCCGCTTCACAGGAGAATGTGGAGACCTTGACTTGTGCCCAGGCCGTGTAGTGTGTCCTGCCAGGGTAGGGTTAGGAAAAGGGTCTCATTAAAAATTCCATTTGAGAGAGAGGCTCATTACAAGCCACACTTTTTTTTTAAACCCCACCCACTTCTGTTTTTAAAAGGAAATACAAATTCTCAATTCTTAGTGAGGAAGATCTTTGTCTGGTTTAAAGCTCAGGGACTTTGTTTTGTCAAAAGGGTGTTTGGGATTCTGGAAGCCCCACCCTGCCTGATTTATACTCCCCACTAATCCTATTTCACCCGAGGCCTTGTCCTCATGGTGTTCACGGTCTCCTAGCATGTCTGGGTGAATCCTCCCAGCTCCCACCCTGAGAACCTCCTGTAACCTATGAGCCCCATGAGCATATTATGAAGGAACGTGTGTGTACAAGCACCTTCCCCCACACTGTATGTGGAATCGCATATTAGCTGTATAAGTCAAATTAAAATGTATTAACTTTCCTTCCAGATGCCCCCTGATAGCAAGTTTAATTACTCTGGACATAATTAAATGAGTTGAAGAGATTAGAAATATAAGGGTGTAGTGAAGAGTGTAAATTTATGGGGGAAAAAAGGAAAATATAATTCTGAGTCTTTTGTCACTTGGGAGGTAGAGTGCTGGGTGAAGTGATTGAGTAAAGGTGGCGTGAGGAGGCTTTTAGGAAGTTGAACCAGTTTTGGTCTATCAGTCTCTCCCCACATAAATGTAGAAATGCAGGCAGCCCTATGCCGGGACTCTCCCCTGATTCAGGGCTGTCTTCCAGCAGGAGGTCCAGTAAACTTGGGCAGATAGACCAACTATATTACCAGGCAAGCAAATAGCTTTGTGGTAAGTCCCACTTTCCTTCTCCCCTGCTTCATTCTAGGGTGTGGACCCATCTTGCGGTAGGCTCTTCCAGGGACTCTAGGTCAAGTTCGCAAATATCAGTGTCTTCAACCACAGAATAACCCTGGAGTGCTCTCTGCTTTGTGTTTCTCTAGCCCTTGGCTTGGCCCACGCCTCCAGGTACTTCAACCCTAACCTTGCCCTGACTTAAGGAGCAAGGGGTGGACAGCAGGTTCTAGGTGGAAACAGGAGCGCCTTCATCCAGCTGATTAATCCAGTTAGTGCTGGGACATGCACGCACATATGCACATGTATGCACCCTAATACACACACACTGACATGCACATACACACTCACTGCTCACACATACATATACCCTCAATTGCACACTCACATATTCACACACTGACTCATAAGCTCCAGTGTATGAACACACACCAACACATAATACACTCTCATACAGACACATCCATACAACACATACACTTGTGCACACATGTATACTCACTGGCACATGACCCACTCATGCACATGAGCACATGTATGTATACCTTTTCACTTGTACATACTTGCACAAATATGTACTCATGCATATTCATGGCTACATACTCATTCAAACACACACATACACAACTAGACACTCAGAACTCAAAGGTAAGTGTTTTGGAGGAGAAGATATCTTCTTTGTCATTAATCTTCCTATAATTCTGCTTCTCAGAATCCAGTTTTTCAGCTGGAGGGATGTCTTGTCTCTGAGTGGGAAAGGCAGTTGCAGTTGGTTAAACTTTTCAGCTGCGCAGGGCGGAAGGATATTCTTCCTTGTGGTTTAGAATTACACTCTAGAAAGTTGCAAACAGATTTCCACACACTTTCTGAAGGTGCCTTGCCCTGCACTGGAGCTGTTTTCAAAAGGCTGGCTGATGCTCTAGATAAGATCCCTATTTTTTTTTTTATAAAAGCAAAAAGAAAACATCAAGACCCTGAATGAATAATGAAAGTGAAGGCAAAACAAACCTGAGGAAATTCTCTTACATTTGAGCCTCAGGTTGAGGGTGGGGGTTGGGGCCTGCCAACTGCTAGGATGGTGTTTAGAAATAAAGAGTCTATGTTATGTCTAGTGGTCCTAGTATTTTGTGTTACTCTGACCCCGGCATCGTATCATTTCAATGCAGCTGGGTGTACAAACGTTCAGTTCTGGTGAGTAGAAGGTATTTTGTATTGAAGCCAAATCTACATTTCAGATTTGAAATGGGGGAGATCTGGGGGGAGAAGAGGGTGGGGCTGAAAAAGGGCGAAGGTCAGTGTTCACAGGTCTGACACCATGTTTAATATCACATGACACCTTTGTCAAACAGTGTGTCACCCTCCCTCCCCTCTGTACACACAGGCTGTCTGGGTTTCTGTATTTAAGGCACCTTCCTCTGTGCTGCCTTTCTGCCCAAAAATGCTCAGACTTGTTTTCCGTTAACCAGAAGAAATGAGTGAAATTTGACCTATCACATTTTTTTAAAATTTTATGCAATGGCACGAGAAGCCCTGGAGGGTCATGTGTTCCCTTTTCTTCTTGGTCAGGCCTGTCTGCATCCCCCTCCTGGGCTCCTGTTGGCTGTCTGAGGCCTCCGGGATTGACAGGAGGCTGGGGGCAGGGAGTGGTATTGTATTCCGTATTCATGACCTTTCAGGTGAGCCTCGTGTGTGTAGCCCAGGGTCAGATCATCTTAGGAAACCTCACAGGAGGTGAATGAAATCCAGACAGTCAGAGGCATTCAAAACAGCCTCAGAGAGCGGCGGTGTGGCGCTGGGGTCTGGGGCCATCTGCTGCCGTGCAGTGACAGGGGACAGGGCGGCATGGGCTGATGGCCTACCTTTTACCTTGTGGACCAGAGTTCACTTCGTGAACTGGTGTCATGGTCCCCGAGTAAGCACTGCTGTCCTGGATGAGATGCTGGCTGGGATGGCACAGTGACACACTCTGTCCAGTGTTTCTAGGTGTCCCAAGGTGCTTTATAAAAGAGGGCCAGACCGGTGAATACCGTATCTGCTTTCCCCCTTCACTTTTTAGACAATGAGTTTGGACGGTCAGGGAGAGGGGAAATGAACCACCGGAAACAGCCCTTTCCCGGCGGAGCTGTATCGGAGCCTGTGAGACCGAGACAGCTTCATTAATGAGCACGGATCAGCAAGGCAGGACGGCTCTGGAGGTACAAAGACCTAGGCTCAGTCCTCAGTGTCACCTGAAGCTGTACCTTCTCTGAGATCCTTCCTTCCTCATCTTGAAAATGGGAATGACAGTAACAACTCAACTGTGGGCATGTGAGCCCTGAATGAATCATTGCATGCAAAGTACATGGCATGGATTTGCCTCTCAATGTATGTTAGTCGCTGTTCACCTCTTAAGATTTATATCTAACCCTATTTCAAAGAGTTAGAGGCAGTTTATACATAAATCTATGGGGGAAAGGGCACAATTTTCTTTATTTTGGGAGGCTGAGAGGTCCTCTCCTCTCCTTGTAGTGGGAAGAATGCATTTGCAGAAACCAAGTGGTACTCTGTGGCAGACATGAAGGCTCAGGGCCCTGTTCAGACCAGCTTCTGTTTTGAGATCTTTTCTTAGATGGATCAGGGTGGGTTTTATCTGCTTAATGATGTCCTGAATGAAGAAACAAGATGCCAGAAGCAATTTAGGAAGACTGGGCAGTGCCACCACGCAGAAAAGCCCTAGCCTTATCCACCGCCCCCCAGTCTCCCAAGCCCTGCTTCCAGGCTGCAGAGGTTGTTCTTCAAAGCGAGACATAATCTTTGCAGTATGCCTGAGACGTCACAAATCACACACAGCAAGCCATTAATTGCTATCTTAGGAGCTTTTTTTTCACTACCTGTGCAATACTTTAAAATGTTCAGTCCCTTTCCATGTGGGAAATATCTGCTCACTACCAGTTTTGAAAGTCCTAAAATCAAGGAAAAATCAGGAAAACTGGGCAGGGGAAGATACTGTGATGTGATAGAAAGACCAAGAACTGGATTTCATTTCTGGCTCCATCACTAATTAGCCATAAGATCTTGGGCAGGTAAATCTCCTCACCCCTGCCACCTGGGTTTAGATCTGTAACCTGGAGTGATGGTACCTGCATCGTCTCATGGCTTTGTTTTGATACGCACTGAGATAGTGGGTGGGGAGAGAACAAAGGGTTCTGTATAACTGTGTGTCCCACTAATCTACAATTCTTCCTTTAAGAGGCTACACCCAGCTTCACATGGCCACTTAGTCTGGGGTTGGGACTTGGGATGTATCCCCAGATATCAGCAATAGTCACCAAAAACCCTAACAGAAGCTGACTTGCCCAACCCACTGGCAGTCTGGAGGGCTTGACAAATTGGTCAGTGTGCTCAAGACTTCAGTCCTCCTTAAAACTCTCGTATGAAATATGGCAAGATCTTCAGAGGTGGCCCCGTGACACTCAGAAGAAATCACAAAACGAGGGACTTTTTGATATAGAACAGGAGTCAGCAAACTACAGGCCAGGGGCCAAATCCAGAGCACTGCCTGCTATTTATTGTAAATACCATTTTATAGGAACACAGCCATGCTTGTTCTTTTATGGATCTATGTCTAAGTCTATGGCTGCCTTCAACAGCAGAGTTAAGTAGTTGTGACAGAGACAGCCCTTAAAGCCAGAATTATTTACTACCTGGACCTTCACAGGAAAACTCTACTGACCCCTGGTAGAGAACATAGATCAAAGTAGTCTGTCACACCTCCTGTGAATGTGTGGCTTCCCCAGTTATTTAGCTTACTTTAGTAATGAATTCCTATTTATATCTTAGAGGAGTTAATACTGGTCTGAGCTCAATGGAACAAGTAAAGTATCATTTTCTTTGTTTTTTTTTTCCCCCTCTTTTTATGGAGTTTCTTCCCTGTAAGAGAAAGAAGGGAACCATCTATGAGCTAGGCACTTTGATTATGCCATCAATCTTATTTTTTGAGATAGCCCAGTGAGTTAAATATTTTTATATTTTTATATCAGGAGAAACTGACCTTCAGAGAGGTTAAGTAACTCAACCAAGATCACACAGCTAGTACAGGGTAAAGCCAGGGTTTCAGTCCAGGCCTAATTCCAAAGACCAAACTCTTTCCAGCAGAAGCTGCCCCCGCTATGCTCTCTAGCCCTCCCTTGGGAAGCTCCACAGAGACCAGCTCTGAGCATCATCTAGGCCTTGGAGGCATGAACTAAAGCTACGATTACCTCTTGGGGCATTTTATAGCCTCAGCTCCAATTGTGGAGTAAAAGGCTTTCTAACTTGCATCAAATGGAAAGATGAGGAGGATGTTTTGGGGAAGGGGGATTAGGAAAGCAAGTGCAGCAAGCCTTCCTGAGCCCTAAAACCACCTGGAGAGGTGACTGTCTCATCACCTATGTGACGAACAATTTAGAACTGTTGCTTTATTATGGATTTGTGCATGTAACCACCCCAGTCCCAAATGAATTATGCAGTTTCACTGCATTAGCAATCCTTTCTACACTGACATTTCTCCCAGATAAGGAAGGGGTGGAGATCTGATAAGTACCCGTCCAGAGGACCCAGATTCTAAGAGCTCCAACTTCATCTCTTAAAGGTCTGTCTGTCTACCCCGCAGCCTGTCCCTCTAGAGCAGAACAAGTGCCCTTGCTGGCTTTGCTGTCTGGGGTCATGGTGATGGTCCTGTTTTTGAAGGCAGTGGGAGAGTCCCGCATTCTGGAGCCAGCCTGGACATGGGGAACTGTCTGCTCAGCTGGGCGGAGCTTCTGGACTGATGCCAGGCTGGGAGAAGAGGCATCTGATCTGTGATAAAGATGAGGGGTCGAAGGTGGCTGCAGCTGCCTTTAGTCCAGACCTTTTTGCTTAATATATGGTCAGTCGTTGATGAAAGGGCTGGGGGTTAAAGGTCAGCTCGGGGTTGACTGTTAATATACCTGCCCTCCTCTTGCTCCCTTGGGGAGGCGTTTTTTTTTGAATGGTTAATTCACAGTAAATGCATTTTAGGGAGAAGCAGGAATGGTAAAGACTTTTTTTTAATTAAAAAAAAAAGAAAATCCAATGATTAGTCTGTTATACCCTGAGTTGCAGATCTGAGTAGTACACAGGTCTAATTCTTTAAAGGCTCAAAGCTTCCAGACTTATGAAGGCATGATAAATAATAAACAGTAATTAAATTAAGATGTGCACACTGGCCCCTCTGGATTCTGGGAAGTTTGAAAATGTACTCACCCTTCATAATAACTAAGACCCTCACTGAGGATGTCCTGGTGGTTCTGAGTAGAAGGAGACGTTATGGGGGCAACCCTACAGACTTCTCAAGCTATCGCAGTTTAGAATCTCCTTTGGGAAAAAGAGAGGTGGAGAAGGAGAGGACCCTGGCCGGGGGCAGAGGTGGTAGTAAGAGGGAAAGGCTGCAGCTATTAGATCCTGGGCCCACTGAGTCTGTACTTATCAGATCTCTACCCCTTAACCCGAGAGAAATGTGGGTATATAAGGGTTGTTAAGGCAGTGAAACTGTGAGATACATTTGAGATTGCTGTGGTCATGCAGAAAAGTCTGTACAGAAGCTGATGGGGCCGCAGCAGGGACTGAAGGGGCCAGCTCTTCAGCCTCTGGTGGAAACCTTGAGCCAACCACCTACCCACCCAGGGTACTATCAGGGAGACTGGCCATGGCTCCAGGCACAATCGGTGATGGCTTCTGCAACTCAGGCCTTGGGTTGAATGGCTTTGAGGGAATCCCACACATAGAGACCATAATCCTGGAGGGAGGAGGCCCTGGCAGCCAGAGACAAGAGGTCAGTCTTCATGCAAGAGAAGGAGCCAAGGCGGCAGAGCATCTGGGTGGGTGCGGGTGAGGAGGGACAGGGCCGTGTGGAGTCCATCCCCTGCAGTCACTCGTGGCTGCAGGAATGGTGTGTGCAGGGGCTGAGGTAGGAAGGGCTGAGCCTCTGACCCCTGGGTTAAGGAAATGCGATTTTGTTTCTTTCCTTAAAGAAAAAAAAACACAAGACAGACAGACAGACAGACAGACAGACAGACAGACACACACACACACACACACACAACTTCCAGCAGTTCGTGGTCCTGTTTATTCTCAGACAGGGAGTAGATGGCCTGTCTGGAGGTGTCCAACTGTGCTGTCCAGCCAGACTGACATCTGTGGCAGTTCAGGGTTTTAATGTTTAGTCTGCACGAGACCCCCAGGCCCCAGCAGGCTCAACTTCTGATAGGGCCGACTTAGCCATCCATGCCCCAGCCCCCACTGGGAAAGGGCATGTGGGGCTTGTATAAGGGAAGCTGGCTCCGCCTGAAGTCCAAGGGAGGGCCGGGCCAGGACTGTCATCAAGGTTGTTGAGAACATAAGCCCAGGGACTTAGTTCAGGCTGTAGTGCAGCATCTGCCCTCCCTCCCTTTTCCCTTACAAGGAGCTGCCATTTTCTCCTCTGATGGTGCCGGGCCGGGGTTCAGCCCTGAGTGCCGGCCTCTCTGTCTACTTAGCCTCGCTCACTTCCTGCTATCACTGCACTTACACATAGTCCTGAACTTATTTGTTGGCATGTCTCTGCCCTCCCAATAGTTTTGTTTCTCATTTCTCTTTAAATCTTCAGCTTTCAGCACAGTGTCTGGCAAAGAGTTTTAGTTCAATAAAAACTTTTGGAGTTGTTGTGAACTGAACTCAGCTGAAATGCTGGTGAAAAGCCTGAAGACTTCCCTGGGCATGGTGGCATGTGGGACACAGGCAGCAAGAGAGCTTTGCAGATCCCTTAGCTTGCTCTCTGTAGAGCTCCTGGGCCACAGTCATGGGTACCCAGTGGGCATGGGTTGCCCTCTGACACCTGTGCTCAGCTGGAATTGGCAGCTCATATGGTGACAGGAGCAGGACAGCTGGGGCCCATGGGACACGTTGGGGTGAGATTTCCCGTGCCACACATGTGCATTGCAGTCACTGCTATGTTAACTAGAGGCTCTGGGAGGGGGACATCCTGGGAGTGACAACAGGTTGGGTCTAATGATCACCTACTTAGTTCCTGCCTGACTAGCAGCAGGCAAACCACACTTCAGTCAGTCTGGTTTAAAAAATATGTCCTTGCTTAAAAACACTTTTTAACCAGTTTACGTAATACTTGGTCCTTCATGGTTCCCAGGGATTAAAGGGTGTGAAGATGCATGAAGCAGAACAAACAAGTTCCAAATGCAAATTATTTACACTGATAAACATAATTTATACAAAGCAATTAGTAGAAGATGACTTGGAAAAAAAAAGAAACCAACAGTTTGAACTGTGTATTGAAATAGTGTCTCATGTATTTAGCTAAATGCCTAATTTACAGGTAACCTCCAGGAAGAGTCTTTGTCCTCTGGGGGTCTCTCTCTGGCAGCTCCTGCTATTCAGCCAGTTGTTCTCTGGCCATGGAAATGCCAGGTTAGGAGATTCTGTATCTTTATGTGCCGAGGACAACTCAGGAGATAAGCTTAGCTCCTCTGTTCTTCAGTCTGCATGACATCCATCCATCTCTCTGTTAATGGCTTCCACCTAACGTTTAGAGTGAGCCTACTCTGTGCGTTGCTAATGTGATGGAATGACACAGGGGGTTCCAAAGGTGTGGAGTGTCCTGGCCCTGGGGAACTCACCGTCTCATTCAGGATTTGGGCTGGTTGATACCTTGGTGTCAGGTCGTGCTGTGTGCCGCCCAGTGTTCGGCAGCACCCCTGGCCTCTCTCCGCTAGATGCCAGCAGCATACCCCCAACCCTGGCCCCCGTCTCACCCTCAGTTGTGACAATCAAAAATGTCTTCGGACATTGCCAAATGTCCTCTGGGGGGCAAAATCACCCCCAGTTGAGAACTGCTGGTCTATTTGGCAACACAGCAATGTGTGAAGTGCTTTAGTAGATGTATGTTCAAAGGATGAGAAGGGAGGGGATGGGATGGTCACGCTGGGCACTGGGTGGTGTGTGGGAGTTTGCCAGGCCCAGCAGACAGGAAGGGTGCTGTATGCAGAACGCACGGTGCACAAGGTGCAGAGGCATTTCAGAGCAGGGGGGCCCGGGAGCCGGGGCTGGGCGTGGCTGGTGTGTGGGTGAATGCTGGTTGGCGAGGAAAAGGCTGGCGAGGGGACTAATAAAGTAAGCCAGGGCCAGGTGGAACAGGACCCTCTGGGCAGCGGTACACTTGGACTTCACCTTTTCTGGCATGGGATCCATTGAAGATCTTCACTAGTGGTTAAGCCGGCAGAGGTGGGGTGTCCCCTGAGACACCATTCACGTAGCAGCCAGCCAGATGAAACCAAAGGGCAGTAAGTGACTTCTGCTTGGCCTCGCTCTTCCTTGATCACCTCCCAACTTTAAATAGAAACTAGAAGTAAAGTGAACTGACATAGTTTACTTATCATGTGTATACCAAAATTTTAAAACCCAGATTTTTTCAATTCAGTACAGCCCAGGAGTGTATTGAATTCTGAGTCACTTGGAAGCGACAGCTGTCTGCCTTTCCATATCATAGAGGTGTCGCCGAGGAGGTGCTGCACCTCTCTGTCCCCTTTTTGTCTCTAAGTTAGAGACATGACAGCCTCTCATCAGTGGCATGTGAGCGGGCATGGTGTGTGCCCCTTCCAGGCCAAGGCTCTCCCACATCCTTTTCCTCTTCCACCGAGCCTAGGGGACTGAAGCTTCAGAGCATGACAGAGCCAAGTGACAGGAGCTTGGGCCCCTGAAAGATATGTGGGAGAGAGCTGCCTTCCCAAACTTTACATGAGCAAGAAATAAACTTTGTCGTGTTAAGCCACTGCATTTGGGGTCTGCTTGTTCCTGCATCTTAGTCCATCTAAACAATCACAGAAGTGGTATTTGCTAATCTGGTCCTAAGAGCACAGATGTCTACTCTGTTGCCAACACTGAAGACTGGACTACAAGGCTGAATGTCGCATTAGGAATGGTGATGTCTCAGGTGATGTGTGGGAGGAGAGTGAGGTGCTGGCTTGGTCCTCCTTCCTATAGCTGGCAGGGAGGTCCCAGATGGTTTCCCTCTGCATTTTACACCTTTCTCCCCCCACCATCATGTCCTCTCATCCCACCTCTTCCCTCTATCCCCTTTCCTTCACTGATTAGGAAACCTCCCCACGAGAAGCTGGGAGAACCCAGCGCTTGGCTTTCTGCTAAGTCATCAGACAGAGAGCTCCCAGGAGCTCCTTGGAAAGTACAAATATCCATGGCTTGTCTTTGTGGTCTGGGCCCTAACACACCAATCCGGCTGTGATATCTGGTCTACCTGACTTCATGTGACTAGTAGATTCCTTTGCATGCTTCTGAAAACAAGAGGGCTGCCGTGTGTGTGTGTGTGTGTGTGTGTGTGTGTGTGTGTGTGTGTGCGCGCGCGCGTGCACTGTAGGCCTGATATTAGACACAGAGTGAAATGCCAGCCATTCTCGTGTGGGCGTCAGACGACTGGGCATGGGGACTTGCAAGAGTACACGTGTGATCCCTTTTACCTTTTGGCTTGTGGGGACAATGACCTCTTGGATTCTACGTGGAGCTTCAAATGTGCATGTTGGTGATAACTGGCAACAAGATGGCAGACAGAAAGGCTTTGCTTTCTGAACTCTCTTTCCCAAATGATCCCATTTTACGCAGTCCGCTTCACCTGCTTGCATAGTGTTCAGCAGAGGAGGAGGAGGAGAAAGCAGTGGTGGTGGTAAAAATAGAAGGGAAATCTGAGTGTGTCTCTTTCTTCTCTGCCTCCACCTTCAGCCATCATTAACAGAAAAATATTTTTAAAAGATCCCGTGATGGCATCCCCAAATGCGAAGCCTGACATTTTCTTAGCTGGTGGGCCTCCTCCGTGAAGGTATTTTGTGCCCTCCCAGCATGCCTGCTGGGTCCCTGGTTTGCAGCTGTTGCTAAGGTAAATACTCTTTCCATTAAGCATCACAGCCCAGGAGTGGCCTAAAGCTCAAATAAATGACCAAGGAACAAGTTAAACATCCCCTGGGGCGATTTTAACCTATGCAATGGCTTTTTGGAAAAATTGCCTATTTTTTTTTAATGTTTTTGGCCAGGGGGTGTCTCTTATTCCCTTCTTTTTTCTTTTTTCTCAGTCAAGTACACCTTCTCTTTCATTTATTCATGCACTGGGTGAAGGGTGGAAGCAGGATTAATAAATCACAGAGGTCTGCCCTCCCCTCTTCTTCCCCCCACCCTTCTGTATTGGTAAGGAAAGCAGAGCAGAATACATGCATTATGTTAACTTTGGGGGGACCTGGGCATGTACTTACAGAGGCCCCACCTCCCTTTCCTGTGAAAATACCACAGCATGCCAGGCGCCGGAGAACAGTATCCTTCTGGAAGAGTTCTCCAACAGGAGCAAGATTCAAGGATTCTGGTCCTCTGACATTTTGAGATGCATGCGCCCAATGCTTTGCACAACGGCTTGGTTTTGCTTGCTGTCCGTTGCCTCAGGAAGGATGTGTTCACAGGCCTCTGGGAAAAACACTAAAGTGTCCTGACAGTTGCCATACTTCATCATTTGACTGAGAGGCCGTGGGGCAGCCTGATTTTCTTGTAGTCTTTTGTGGCCGAGGCGTCTGGATTGCTGGGCAGGAGGCAGTGTTTGGCCGAAGGAGGGAAATTCTGAGTGGGCAGTGGCCTCTTGCTGCCTGCTGGGATCCTCAGGAAGAGAACACCTTAGCCGGAAGCCCACTCTCCATTCTTCCCTGACTACCCCATTTGGGGATTATCTCCCTGCTAGACAACACCTTCCTGCCGCCCCAGAATCCTCTCTGTCTTGTTCACACTCCTGTGTCTGCAATGCTCAAGATTCTCAGCAAACCACCCAAATGCGCCTCTTGTGACCACAGAAGTTTATCACAGAGGGGACAGAAAACCGTGATACTAATTCTCCAAGTTGGTGGTTTCAAACCATGTTTCTCAGAGCCGCTGGGATAGGGGGAGTCCTATGGTTCTGAGGCTGCAGTGATCTTTTAAAAAATGTGAATCATAGCATGTCACTCCACTCACTGCATTTAAAACAAAACTGCATCCTGAGAGTTCGGCTGCGTGACAGGCCCCTCTCCTACTGTATGCCATGCCCCTTGTCTTCTGTGAGGCTGCAGACCCCTTGGCCACCTCTACAGTTCTGGCCTTTAAGGCTCTTTTTCCGGCTTCACCTAACTACCTCCCATGTGTCCTTTGGGTTCCACTTAAGTGTCTGTCCTCTGAGAGACTGTTCCTGACCTGCAGGCTAAGGTAGTGTCCCTGGTGCACATTCACAGAGCCCTTGGCTTTTTTTTCCATTGCACGAGGCCCAACTGAAATGACTTAGGTATTTGTCGTGATTATTTGCTTAATGTCTATCTTTCCCACTGAACTGTAAGAGCCACAGCTTCACAGGCAAGTCTGTTCTGCCTGCAGATGTGTCTGTTGCCCCTGGTATAGAGTAGTTGCTAAATAAAGAGAGAATGATGACTGAGTGGCACTGCCTCTTCATGTCACTAAGGGGTCTGTCCTTCAAGTTGTGTGTCAGCTGCTTAACAGAGCAGATTAAAAAAATTTCACCGGCACTCTTTTTAAAAGGGAGGGATGAGCGGGCCTCTTAAACCACCTTGTTTAGGCAGCCCTCAAAGAATACAGTCTTTATTTCCCTTCCTGGGGTGGGAAATCGGAGCTCCCCATCAGTATGCCCAGGGTCTGGATCCTGGAGATCTTGGAAGTGACCTGGCTGTCCTGGACGCTGTCCAGGGCCTGGAACCAGATGAAGAGGCCCCACTGCCCGTTGCTGAGGCCCAGACTCCATGTTCAAGCAGTCCCCTTGCCAAACCGCCTTGGGCTATAGCACCAGGCTCCAGAGCAAGACTTGGATGGAGATATTAGAGAATAGTTCTGACACCCACCTCCTTTTCCTTCTGAAAAAGCCCAACTTTATGGCCCTTTCAGGAACTATGGAAGTGGGGCGGGAGCAGGGGTGGGGGTGAGATGGAGGAGAATTCTTATGTTTTTTGTTCTTGATTCGAAGTCAGTCTGTTTTTGTACTTGTGTCTTTTAAGCTTTTCCACATGTGCCCCAGGGGCCCATCGGTGAGTGTGTTTTATAAACTGGAAAAATGAATAAAAATAAGACCCAGAAGGGAAACACCAGAAGGAGTGTGAAGGGAAAGTGTTAGCTCCTCTGTACCTCCCAGCTAGGCCTGCCCTGCGTTTGCGGGATCCCAGGTCAGGTTTATCTGGCTTTATGGGGAAAATGTGGAGTCTTGGCTTCGAGAAAGCCTCATCGGTTTTGTACTTGGCTTGCTCCGTTCTGCATTAATTAACTTCAGGAAAGTAAAAACTGATCCTTTTTTATTTGGCTATCTGGCCCCACAAACCTTGTTGACTTCCTGTCCCATAGGTGTTGGATTGATGGGACTGCAAATGTGTAAAGTCTTGCACAGGAAGCCCCCCGGCTCAGCCATTCAGAGGCTCTCACCTCCTGCTGGACCCTGAACACAAGTAAGCAGGAGGCCCAGACCCCATCTCTCAGTCTGCACCTTAGGAAATGGTACCTGAAAGAAAGCTCCATTTTCTTCCCTTCACACACTGGGGTTGAAACAAGAGCCTGGGGAAAGGGCTACATGGAAAAGAATTTCCCCAAACTGCCTGAAAAATCGATCACAACCCAAACCCCTAATACTCTGCAAAGCAGCAGACTTAGGAAGTTTGAGGAACTTTGAAATAACTCCAGAAAGTTTGTGTTTTTCCAGAACATTCTCTATCTTACAACCTAAGGCTTTATCCTCTAAACCCTGCTTGGGCAACTTTATCGGTAAAAATATTTTTGAGAGGTTACACCTAGTGTATGTATATTTATTTATTTATTATAATTTATGTACACATACATTTTGTGCTCACACGTTGCATGTCTTTAAAACAAACTCCTAAATACAATTTTAGGAATTGATACAGAAAAAACAAATATTTTAAAATAATGATTTTTTTCTATTAACAATACAAAACCCTTTTTGTTCTCACTAAGGTATATTATCAATAGTCATATTTTAACTGGCACAAAGGGATTGGATAGGCTCATTGCTTTTGAAAACCTTCATATAATGCTGTGTGACACAGTGAGCTGAAAATCTAATTGTAGTTTTGTTTTTCCAATACCTGGGCTGTAATAGCTAAAGAAATACAGAAGATATATAAATCCTTATGGAAATCAGGAATTGGGGTTCTCAACTCTGAATCCCAGCCTCTTTTGTGCAGGCATGCATTTTAATCTGTTATAATGTGGTAAAAGCAAGCTGACAAGTGAGGGCGTCACTATCAACCCCTCCTTGCATGGGATTCTCACCTTTCCCTCACAGCACCACTGGTACCATATGTGACACTGGCCATCCATCCCACAGCAGCAATCTATCTATCAAATATTAGTACAGCTTATCTTTTTATTATTGTGATAAGCAGAATGTTCTTCAAAGGTGTTCATGCTCTAATCCCTGGAAACTGTCAACATGTGACCTTTTGTGGCAAAGGGGCCTTTGCAAGTATGATTAAGATGAAGGACCTTAAAGTAGAGAGATCATCCTGGAATATACAAGTGTGCCCAGTCTAATCCCATGAGACCTTAAGAGCAGAGAACTTTCTCTGGCTGGAGTCAGACAGATGTGACAGACGTGACAAAAGGGGAGGTCAGAGTGATTAAAGGGTGAGAAGAACTTGGCCCACTGTTGCTGCAGGAGTCCTCACGTGGAGCATGAGTAGCAACACAGGCAGCCTCAAGGAGCAAAGACTGGCCTCCCACTGACAGCCAGCAAAGAAGCAGTGACATCAGTCCTACAGCCACAAGGAACTGAATTCTGCCAAGAACCTGAATCAGCTTAGAAGAGGATCCTTTCCAAGACCCTTCAGTAAGGAATGTGGCCTTGCCCACATCTTGATTCCAACCTTGTGAGACACTAAACAGAGGACCCTATCAAGTCCACTGGACTTCTGGCCTACAGATACCATGAGATAATACATTTGCATTGTTTTAAGCTGCTAAGTTTGTGGTAATTTGTTATGCAGCAATAGAAAACAAATGCAATTATGTATTCAACAAACTGCAAGTAGAAGTTCTAATATTTTCTTCTCATAGCCAAGTGTTTCATCTTGTGCATCCCTTGGAGTGTGTAAACACTATTTTGAAACAACTGTCATTCAGGGTTCTAGCCCTCATCTGGGAAAAGACCCAGAGATTACTTTTAGGATGTATTTCTGAAGCATTCACAACAAACCTGGAGAGAAGAGATGTCCTTAAGTGCTAAACAGCATGATAGTAAATTCTGGATGTAATAACTTTAACAACTGTCACCAACCTTCCAAATGCCCACCTATCTGTTTTTCCTGTCTTCATGGCAATGAGAGGGAAGTGGTGAGGAGGCCCAGGACCCCAGCCATCAGAGTACCATAGCTGGAGCTTCCATTTTAAATGGAATGCTATTCTTGCTCATGGCCCAATCACATCCTTTCAGACTTTGTGGATGGTTGTACTCCCCATGTTTGTGTGGCAAGTTCTGTTCTGTGAGCACAACAAATGTAATGGTGGACAGGTCTGTAGGACCCTTCCTTACATATAGTGACTCAGCCTGGGCTACCTCTTTGATATTTACAACAATCAGCTGAGTGGGCAAACAATCAACAAACAAATGAAAGCTCAGGGAGGTTAAGTGATCTGCCAAGGGAACAAAGCCACAGAGTCTACACTTTTGGGGTGCCAGGCTCCAAGAGTGGTCCGGGAAGAGGAAGAGGCAGAAAGGGAGCAGGGCCTGCATTCACCAGGACGTGGGGAAGCGAGCCCTGACAGGTGGGGCACTGAGCATCCCCAAGCCAGGACAGGCTTGTGTGGCTGTGTGACGGTGAGCCAAGAGCCTGTGGCACCAGGCCTCACTCAGCCCAAATGTGCTTCGCTCATTTTCACCACCATAAATCTTCTCATCCCAACTGATCTATTTGGGATCCCCTCCTGCTTTCCCTCAGGCTCTCAATCCTTCAAAAAGCCATTTTGAAATGCTTCTCTCAGGCTTTCCCTAGCCTTTCTTCTTTCCCTTGAATTCCCATTGTGCTAATTGTTCAAAAGATTAATTCTGGCACTTGTCATATGTTGCTTTGTGTTATTCTTAAAAGAACACAGTGGCTGTCTTGACCACTGAGGTGGACTTTACATGTCACGCTTTCTGCATCGCCACGGCTGTCCTGTACCTGGCACAGATGCACACAAAAGGGGCTTAATAAATAGTATATGTTGGGTGAATGGACGAGGAGATGCTATTGATTTCCTTTGTTCTTCTTCTATGATTTCATGTCTTAAACCTGTTTTTCCCTTTAACAGCCATAATTGCTTGCTTTATGTATAGGTTAAAATGGGAAATGGAAGCCTCGACAGTCCCGGGTGGATGAATATACTCATTTCTGCCTGAACAACTAATGCTAAATCAATTTTAAGGTGCTGTGTAAAGAAGGCCAAGCTGGATTAGATTGGGCTCAGCCTTGTAAGAACCATACCACCAACCCCCATTTTCCATGTTGTGTCTGATTTGGGGCAGCAACTTTATTTCCCCACCCCCTCCACCCATAACCAGGATCAGGTAGTGGAACGTACTTCTTAAAGACCAGCTCTCAGCCTGGCTCCCAACAGTCTCTCTAAAGGGCTCGTCTAGCTGGGTGATGGTGGCACTGGCCACCCAAGACCTGTACACACAGGCTAGTCCTGGAGACTCACTTTGGGCCGTGAGGATCCGCCCCAGATACACCCTGACCTCATCTCTGGCTTGGCTCCATCATTTCTCACAACTCCAGGAAACAGAACCAGCTGAGTTAACCACCCCAGCAGGTAGCTCTCCCCCTTCTCAGAGGGACTGATCTTTTTTGGATTCCCACTGTAGTGAACTCCTATAAGTAAGTTGTGGTAAGTTCTATAGTGAAATCCTATACAGCAGTTAAAATGAATAAGCTGAAGTTATGTCTGACAACTCAGATAAATCTTAGCCAACATAAAATTAAAAGAATGATCAGTTGTAGAAGCAAATGTACTGTATAATACCATCTATATAAAATTTTAAGACACACCAAACAATACTCTATATGGATATACACACGTGGAGCTGCAGTATTAAAATATGCATGGGAATGATACGTGCCAGGTGCTGCGAACTATGCCCACTGGCCACGTCCAGCCTGCCACCTGCTTTTGTATGGCCTGTGAGCTGAGAATGGTTTTTACAGTTAAAATTGTTGATAAAAGTTATGTATGAATTATATCTCAATAAAGCTGGAAAAAAGAACACATGTAAGAAAAAAGAAGTTGATAAAAAATCAAAAGGAGAACAATATTTCCTGACACCTGAAAATTATATGAAATTCAAATTTCAGTGTCCAGAAATAAAACTTACCAGAACACAGCCAACTCATTCCTTTCCATATCATCTGTGGTTGCCTTTGTGCTCTGAGGGCCTGGTTAAATACTTGCAACAGGGACCATATAGCCCACAAAGTTGAAAATATTTTCTATCTGGCCATTTGACAGAAAAAATTTGCCAGCTCTTGATCTAGATTAAATCAGGGGAATGCTTACCTCTGGGAAAGGAAGGGAAGGAAGGATGGAGGGGTACAAGATGGGTGTCAATTATAATATTTTATATTTTCAGTGGCTGGTGGGTCTGAGCTGCCCCCTCCCCCAGGGTGTATGGGCCAGCTGGGGAGAAGAGGCTACTGCTGAGCTGGCCTGGGGTGCATGTTGGCCCCAGGGGCTCTTACTCACACTGTTGGCATCTTCTGAGAGTATGGAGAGTAAGCCACCTTCTGCTTGTCAACTGTGATGGGATTGCCTACGCAGTCATGACACCCAGTCCTTTATAGTGCTTTCCATCTCCCATGCCATTCCCATCAGGAACCCTGGTAGGAAGTAAGGCAGTCATTATTGCCCACTTCATGCAGACAGTCCAAGGGAGATTCTGGGAGGCTGGCCAGCTGATAGTCCGGAGGTCTCAGTCACAGAGGGCGGATGCTGCGGTCTGACTCTAAGCTCCTATGGCCACCCAGCTGAGCGGCCATGTACCGACGCATATTTCTCTCCAAGCCTCAGGAGTTGCATCTGTAAATTGGAGACAATAATTCATTTCTACTGCACATGTCCGTTGCTAGGCTTAAGTGAAAGGATGCATGTCAAGTGCTTAAGACTGTTTCTGGAATGTGATGAGGCCCCTACACACTACCTATTGTATTGCTGTTGTTTCTGTTATTACTCAAAGGCCAGTCTAGAATTCTTCCCCATGGTGCTGCTTGTCTTCTCAACAATTGACCACATTTGGGATGACTCATCTTTCACAGCTCTGTGCTTGTTAATACTCCATGATTCCCTGTGTAACTATAAGGAAACTGAGTCAGAGAGCAATGGTGGTGTCTCTTCTTTGTGTGTGGGACTGAGTGCCACACATTCTGGACACTGGGACCTGCCTGATTTTCCTCTGTAAACACCAGAAACCCAGACTGTCCCAACAGGGCCAGACAGCCATTACCAAGCAGCAGTTGCAGAGCATTTATGAAAGCAGGACATGGTTTCCTGTCATGTGGTACGCAATTTGTGGCAGTTATTGTTTTTTGAAGGGGAGTTACTTCCCCGGTGAAGTAGTTGTGACAGATGGGCAGGGAGAGGTATTGGAGTGAAGGGTTGATAGGGGATGTGGGAGAGGTGGCATGGGATTGGCATGCTTCAAAGGCTGACAGGCCAGACCTGGGGGCTGGCAAAGAGAGGCAGAGAAAGGAGGGACCAGGAGATGAAGTACTTGCTGTGCTGAGGTGGTTCAGGAACCTGCATCCCTAGTAATTGGTGATCAAATGAAGCAAGGAGTTTGGTGTTCCAAAGCAGTGGCTGCAGGCTCTTCAAGGGGCTTGACCTAGGTGAACCCATTGGTCAGGATTGTCAGGCACGCCTCTTTACGTGGCCAAGTGACAGAGACTCAGCTCTAACTAGTAAAAAAAAAACATAGAAATTATTGGCTGGTAACTGGGAGGTGCAAAGGAACATGAAATGCAGGTATGGCTGGATCTGGGGGCCTCACCGGGTTGTCAAGGTTTTGCCTTGCTCTCCCATTCACACATTTCCTGAGGCAGGCAGCCCCAAACTCACAAGCTGTAAGCTGAGATGGGAAGATGCAATCTTTCTGTATGATGCCACCCAGCTTTACTGAGAAGGGTCTGGGCCTGGGTCGCTGGCCCCTCCCTGTTAGAGAGGAGATATTTATTCAGTACAGGGCAGCAAGTGCCTCAGGTACCTACTGCCACCTCACCACGAAAAAGGATGATTGCGGTGGTAAGCACGTTCCCTCTTAATCTGTCTCAGTATCATCTACACAGACTAGAAACATAAATGTGCAATTTTAAAGCTGTTTTTAAAGGAGGAAACTGGTAGAATCTGTAAAACTGGAAACTTAGAACAAAGGAAACCTGCTGTGTCTTGTGTGGGATGCATTTAAGCTGCCTCCTGGCTCTGCTGTTTCCTTTTGGGTAAGCTGGGGATGAGCTCTAACTTCAGTTTTGCCTGTGAATGTAAACATAGTCTGACCTCCCATTCCCGGTATATCAGAACTGTGCCCACAGGGACCTGGAAAATGTATGGTTTTCCCTAGAGCCCTGATCCAAGTTTCCTGGGGACAGACCGGCTCTCTGGGCCCTTGGAAGGGACCCAACTTCACTTAGCAGTGTGAAGGGTGTTCCAGGGAAAGCTCTGGCCATCCTGTAGTAAATCCTCTCCCTTCCTTCCTTCTCCTTCAACAGCTGATGGAGTTCACCCTTGGCATGAATGTGAAAGATGAACTTGGGTTCACGAACTGACTTTTTGGAGATTTTTAGTTATGGGGTGGAATCTGTATACATGGCTCAGGTCTTGCTGGCTACCCCATTTTGGAGGTCCCGGGATCAACAGGCAAGTCCATTTGTTCTGTGAAAAAAAATGGATTACAGAATCATGGCGAATCTTGCTTTGAGGGTGCTGAAAAGTTCTTCTGTATCCTTTGGTTGTGTCTGGCTGGAAACCTTTGCCCCGATCTGCGGCATGCCCACCTGGAGTGACCTTGGAGTACGGTAGAGATGTTCTCCTTTGACAGGCAGCCTTCACAGCCTCCTTGTCTCCTGCGTGATGGTGAACGCAGCTCTTCCTTTCCTCGAACGCTGGTCAGCGGAGCCCCAGCTCCTCACACGGTGGAGGGAGGACTCCTCATCTGTGGTCCTCCCGCCTTCTCCCAGTTCTGAATGTCCTTTTCTTCCTCCTCCTGCCCTTACAAACCTTTCTCACTCTTTACAGCTTCATTTCAAGTCTGATTTCCTTTGCAATCTGAACTTCAAGAGCATTTCTAGCCTGTACTGTCTGACTCATTTCTCCACGTCGTTCTTTATGTGTGCAGCTGCTATGTTCTTGCTATTGCACTAAGCTGGGGAGGCCAGGAGTCGTGGCTTTGTCCCCTGCCTCCCTCCATCCTAGACCTCACCTGAATGTTGGGCACATACAGGCGCTGAAGAGGTACTTGTTGACTGAAATTAAAAAAAAAAAGTTGCAGAAATCTTTGCTTGAATGGAGTCTTAAGTGGAAACTAAAACATGTAAGAAGAACACGCAGAGGTGCTCTGGTGGAATGAGGAGCCTGGAGTCCCCCCAGCTTGACTGTCTCCCTGTTACTGCCGCCCACCCAGACCATATCCACTTCAGCCCCAGAGCAGCTCCATGGAAGCCTTGGGAACTAGCCTGTAGCCGTGTTCACTGCGGATCTGTTGATTTGCTTGATTGGTGTTGATATTCATGGCACATAGTTTCCATGGCTCAAGTCACTGGCATGGATTTTCTGGGGAGCAAATCCATCCTGCTGAGTGGAGTCCCTAAGTGTGGTGGGGTGTCCTCCTTGCCAGCTAGTCAGTCACTCTAGACCACGGGTTGGCAAGCATTTTCTGTAAAGGGCCAGATAACAAATCTTTTAGTATTTTTGAGCCATATGGTCACTGTCACAACCACTCAGCCCTGCAGTCATAGGGAGAAGAGAGCCATAGATGAAGCATAGATGAGTGAGGGTGGCCGTGATCCAGTCAGACGTTACTCACAAAAATAGCTGGCAGACCACATGGGGCCCATGAGCCATAATTTGCTGACCCCTGGTCTAGACCGAGGGTCTACTTGGTTTCAGGGAAGGCTTTTTGTGATGACCAGAAGAAGGAGAAAAGTAAGTCAAGCTCACTTCGAAGGTATCACCACCAGTCTTGGCTGTTGGTACTGAAAGCTTTAGCTTGGCTTTCCTCCTTTAAGGCTCAGAAGGGCAAATGAGGGCCATTCAGCCTCCTTTAGAAGACATGTCATTCTCTGCTGTCCCCATAAGCTACTTTTTTGGAGCTCTGTGTCTCAGGGTCAGTTAGATGCTTCCAGCTTAAGGAACTATGACATAGTTCCATCGCTTTAGACAATGTGGGGTGATTAGAAGGACACAAAGGGAGGTGAAGAAGAGCAGAACATCTGAGCAGTCACAGCTGGCTTCATCGAGACCTGGAAGGACATCATTTATGGCCATATGGGACTTAACTAGAGGGTGTGTAACTAGTGAATGACATCTCATATACCATAATCAAATTGCTGGTTCAAATGCCAGCTCTGCTTTTTACCAGCTGTGTCTCCTCCCTTGCCTCAGTTTCCCCATCTGCAGAGAAATGATAATAATAGCACTGACTGTGTAGGGTCCTTGTAAAGGATCAGTGAGTCATGTGTGACAGGGCCTAACAGTGCCAGGCACAGAGTCCTGCTGCGAGAGTATGGTCGCTGTCAACAGTGCTCCATTAACCAAGTTGTTATTAATAGTTGTTACCAGCACGGGTTCTGCCCCACAGAGGCAGATACCCGTTATTTTCCCCTCCGGTGCTGGGTCATGGGATCAATGCAGTCTCTGTTTTCCGTTCTCCTGCACCTACCATTACTTGCTGATGGCTCCCCATGTCTCACAGCCAGATGTCCCAAGAGAAGATCTGATGGCTCTGCCAGATGTTTCCAGCATTGGGCAGCCCTGCTGGGCACAGTTTCCACACTAGACCACTGCACTGGGCTTCTGACCGCTGGAATGAATCCCTTGTTCAGTCAGTCATGGCCAGGACAATATGTGACTGAGAACCCCTCAGACCGTGGGCAGGAAGGCCTCTTGCAGAGCCTGTCCCATATGACCCTCTGGGGACCCAGTTGCCCATCAGGGGCCTTACCTGGGTGGAATGAGGGCCCCTGTGCCCTGCCAGTGAGGGCCCTGTCTCCATCTCATACCATAGCATCCCTCCCTGCCTCTCCGGGGCTTCATTTTCCCTTTTCCTCTCACATGTTCTCAGCCTAGAGCAAAAATGAAATACCTATATTGGAAGCTGCAAATACTGGATCTCAAAGCTAATTCTTCAGAAAAAGGGCCCTCTTACAGCAATGTCTGTGGTTTAAGGAGATGCGGACCGAGGGGTGACTTTGACACCTTCCCTAGGGAGCTGCAAGATGACTCTTCCCTCCCCAGAGTGGGAAGTGTAGGTAAAGGGGTGCTTGGTGTGGCCTGAGACGTCCACAGGCTCCAACTCCTGGCCCCCCACCAGTGAACGGCAGGGAGCGGGCAGCTGTCTCACAGTTTTCAAGGCTGGCTTATCTGAAACCCTTTTGGGGGCAGGCAGCCTCTAAAAAATTTGTTCTTAGGTTCTTAGGCTCAAGGCTTTAGGTTGGTTGTTAGTTGGAGCCGCAGAATCCCTGTCTTTTATTTCAGCAAAGTCCCAGCCTGCTGACCTTTGGGTCTCAGTGCCAAGCCTGGCTCTGAATTTATCTACTCCACTGGGGCCAAATGACCGACTTGTTAGCCATGCTGAATGGTTTTATTTATTTTCTTTGTGCATTTTTATCATTTTTGTTCATGTGTCTGGAGGTTTTCTTTAGAAAATGATGGATGCGTTTCCATAAATCAAAAAATAAATGAGAAAGTATAAGGCAAGAAATAGACCCAAGCCTGGAATTTGCCACCCTAGGCCCGAAGGAGCTGCTAGCTATTTCCCAATGAGTATACACTTTTTGATTTCACAAGGTCAGATCCTGACTTATTTCACAGAGCAGAGCTTTCAGACCATCTCCTGGTCATAATGGCCACCGTAATGACGATGATAGTTCCAACTGTGCCAGGTCTGGGGCTAAGTGCTTTATATACATGATCATATCTAACCACCGCAACAATCCTAGGAGCTAGATTCTGTTATCCCCATTATACAGATGAGTGGAGAGAAGTCTAAGCAGTTTTGTTATCTGACCAAGATCCCATGGTTGGCAAGGAGTGGGGTTAAAACGCAGGCTTCCCTGACGCAGGCCTCGGGCTCTTGCTGGGGCATTGAGCTCCTCTTTAGTTTCTGCTGGAGGTGCTGAAGGGCTGGGGCTTGTGGCTTATTTTGCCAGCTCTGCTGGGGCACAGGTGGCTGGGAGAGATGTGGCAGCTCCTGGTTGGAGGGGCATTAGAAAGAATCTGGTCTCATTAGCTCTGTTCATAGAGATCCCCTAAGCCAGCACGCCCATCTTGCTGGGTGACACACTGGGACAGTTCCCCACCACTGTTTTCCCCTGACTCCATGGATGGTGTCACTGTCACCATCAGGAGGAATTCCCCCTCTTCCTGTTTCATCACCCTAGAGCCAAGCAAGATTCCCTCTCCCTCAGGGTCTCTAGGACCTGCCACAGGCTGAGGTTTCTGACACGAACCAGGAGGCAACTGGCGAGAGTCCACATGCTTCCTGTTATTGGCCGTGAATCCCGTGATTGTGAGTAACAGAATTACCAATGGGACCGTCTTCAGAAGAGAAGAGGTGTGGGATGTTTACTAGCTCAGGGGACCAGAGTAGAAAGTGGTTCTTCTGCCCCTTGGCGAGGCATCCTCATTTCCCTGCTTATTCCCAGGCCAATCCTTGGACCAGTCGGAGGGATGGGGAACTGAGTGGCTCAGCCCTGGTCATGAGCCCAGTTCTCTGGTGGGAGGGTGAATAACTATGCTGGGCTTCTGGAACAACAGAATCCAAGGTGGAGGTGGGTGAGGCCTGCAAAAAAGGGGGCTACTGTTCTTGCAGACAATCTGGTAAATGTCTAGGACCTTTCCTCTGGCTTGCTTCTCTTCTATGCCTCCCTTCTTTGTCTGGGCTACAGTATGTCCTGCCCAAGTCAAAGTTGTGGCCTAAGTCTCTGGTGAACTTCTGAGCAGTCCTGCTTCTTGTCCCTTCCCTGTCCAGAACAACCTGCATGTCCTGTAGCACCGCAGATGTCTTCTGTGGTACGTGTCCATATTCTGCCTCAGGGCTTCTGAGCTCAGACCCTGTCCTTTAACTCAGGCTTGGAGATCTCAAGTGGTGTTAAAAGGAACTGTACAGGGTTGGAGGGGGTTAAGCCCACAGAGTTTCTAACTGGCCAAATTTGGAATTTTCCATTCAACAGGACTTTACCTCTGTGAAGACTTTACCTCCTACATCTGGTAGGACCTGAATTGTATCCTGATTCTGTGTTTTTTCTGACTTTTGAAAAGTAACAACATCTGTAGTTTTGTAAAAGTTTTTTTTCCCACGATTTTATGACTGTAAATAAGATAATTCGTGCGATCACTTGCTATTTCTTCATCTGTGTGGCACCACCTGGCCCGGCAGCACGTCACCCCTTCCGAGTCCCAGACAATGAGAGAGCACAAAGGAGCATCTTGACAAGAGATGGATTTAGGAATTTCAAGACCTTGTCTTGAGCTTTGGCAAGGAAATCCACTCGTTTGTGATGGGGAAGGATGAAGGTTTGAGGACTTTCTAAGCAAAATATTTTAAAAGCAACTTAAAAAAGATAACAAACTTCCAGTCACTATCATGCACCTTTACAGCAAATGATTCTCTCTCTGCTTCCTTCATGGTGACACTGGTGACATAACGGTCTATCAGCTGCTCAATCCATGCAGGAAGTAATTCAAAGTTCTGGCCAGAACCTCTCTCCTATTGTTCTAACTTGTTTCTCATGGTTCGTCTTGCCTCTCCAAAGGTGTCATAAGCTGTCTGAGGACAGGAAGCCCATCTGCTATTTCTTTTGCCAGACACATGGTGGGCAGTTGAAAAGTCTTCTTTGGCCGATGAGATGTAATTGTGATCGTGTGTGTTTTGGGGTGGGGATGGGGGTGTGTATAAGTTCCCTAGGGCTGCCATAACAGGAAACCACGGAGTGGGAGGCTCAAACAACAGACATTTATTTTCTCATAGTTCTGGAGGCCGGCAAGTCCAAGATCAAGGTGCCATCATCCCTGATTTCCGGTGAAGCCTCTCACCCTGGCTTGTAGAAAGCCATTCTCACCATGTCCTCACATGTCCTTCTCTGTGCACGGAGAGAAAGAGATCTCTGGTGTCTCTTGCTCTTCCTATAAGGACACCAGTCATATTGGATCAGGCCCCTACCTTTATGACCTCCTTTAACCTTATCTCCCTCCCCAAAGGTGCTGTCTCCAAATACAGACACACTGGAAGCCAAGGCTTCAACATATGACAGTTCCGATTGTAACAGGGTGGCAGTGACAAGCAAGGAGCCCCGACCCGCTGGGGACACCTTAACTGCATGTATAGACATTTTAATTTTGAGAGGCAGGGCTGTTTTCTAACTGTGCTGGTTTCCAGCTGGCCCCTCCCATTCTTGCTGGGTCCATGCAAGCTCTGAACTGCACTTTGGAGATTTGGAAATGCAACTGCTTCCCATCACAGTTATGTACTTACAGGCGGCAGAGCTGAGGCCAAACAGTTCTGGCAGTTATTCAAAGCCTTCCTACCAGTAACCTCCCGAAGTTAAAAGCTACTCCCATGCCTGACCTGTTGTTCTGGCTTCTCTAAAGCCAAATTCCAGCCTTGGGTGATTTTCTGTTCACCTGAAATATATCTGCACGAGATGTAGGTGTATGTCATGTGGGAGGGTGAGCAGGGAGGGCCGAGTGGGTGAGACAGGAAGAGGGGCGATGTTGCCTCTGACGGTGCTACAGCCTCTTACTTCTGATGTGTCTACAGGGGCTTACAGGATTTGACGTGGCCACATAAGAACATGCCTCAGAAAAAGCAAAATGTCAGTGTTTTGAGGCCTTTCCGTTGGGGAGGGTGGGAAGGCGGTGGTCACTGTGTGTTCCCCTTAGACCAGGCAGGGGAAAGGGAAGTATGTGTAAGTCTCTGATAATTCTCTCCTCTTTCTTCCTCCTGCCTTTTTGTTCTTCAATAAATCACTCAGGACAATCTGCTTCTCTTTAGTGCTGTGTTTTCCTAGGGTTGAGCTTTTGTTTGAAATTCTAGAACAACAGAGTTGCAGTAAAGATGGTCAACCTATGTGTAATTACACTGGTATCTCAGAGTCGGGTCTGCTCTGGTTAACCAGAGGCCTCTCCTGACTCCGAAATGAGACTTCCTGCAGGACCCTGTGGAGGGCCAACCCCAGCCCTGCATCTGAAGGGGGTAAGCGAGCCATGATTGCCCTCACTGTTGAGGTCGGAGTACAGGAGGCCTTACATCAAAGACCTCAGCTGGCACACACAGTGTACCTTTGGGAGCAATGAACCGGTCTCCTCTTCGCCTCCTTGGTCCCGGTGGTGTCTGTCCAAGGGCTCTGGGCTTCACAGATGCCTCCCCTGACTCCGTTTTCTGACCGTCCTGATGAGCACCTTGGATTCCCCCAGTTCCAAGAGGCATCTCAGTCCCAGGGTCTGGAGATTGAGGCATGAGCTGTCCTTTGAGAATCACAGAACATAGGCCAAGGGAAGGACCTGGATGGCCTCAGCTGGTGTGTCTCGAAACCGTATTCACGCGAATCACGTCAAGATCCTGTTAAAAGAGCAGAATCAAGTGCAGCAGTTACGGCTTGGAGTGGGAGGCACTGAAGTCTGCATTACTCAAAAGCTCCCTGGTAATGTCTTGTGACTTGTTGTTGGACTGTACTTGGAGTAGCCAGATTCTAAGCTAAGCTTGTCATTTTACAAAGAGTAAAATGGAGGCCCGGAAACCTGAAATAACTTGGGGCAGAGTGGAGGCTTGGGCCTCCTTGTCCCTGGGTGGTCACAGTCCCACACTGGTGCTGCTGGTGGGGATGGTGTGGATCTTAGCAGAGGATACCCTTCTGTGACCAGCCCCGGAATCCTGGAACAGGGGCTTTTGCCCAGATGCTCTGGGGTGGACATGGATTCTCAGTGGTCTTGCCAAGAGCCCATAGGCTTAGCAGCTAGGAGTCTGGATGGAAGTGAATCACTATGTGTTCCTGGCTGGTCATCAAAGGGGTGTGGGAAGGGAGCATGCTTTGAGCATGTTGTCTACTGAGAGAGGTGTGCATTCTCTAGCCCCAGGCCACCGTGGTAAATGTCAGATAGGGCAAACAGGATCTGGAGGGGAGAATATATGATATGGTAGGGGGCAATGCATGTTTTTAGTAGAAATCAGAGGATATGAAGCTCTATTTCTGTCCACACCATGGCGAGACCATGGGCAAGGGATTAAACTCTCTAGATCCCACCACTAAAATAGGCGTAGTGCATTACCTACCTGAACTCAGGGACTAGACTCTATCTCTTTGGAAGTTTATTTTGACTCTAAAATTGAAACTGTAGATTTTATTTGTCATCTAATTTCTTTATTTATCTATCATCTTTTTCTACCTTTATCACTGTCAAGATTCTTTGGTATGATATGTACGGCTGTGTACTGAAGAATTAACCCCATCTAAAGAGATATCTGGTCTTTGTCCTGTGCCACTGAGATGTGGTCTGTAGGCCCTTGGAATGTCCTGCCTGATAGGAATGTCTTTATCTGGGGGCTTTGGCCACTGCACAGTCTAAGAATGTGATTTATGTTGTGGGTTTAGGACATGCCCTATCAGTTTTAACCTCCAGAAGAACTGGAGACTAAAGGTACTGGCCTGAAGCTCCAGGGAGGGTTGGAGACTAAACGTCAACCATGTGGGCTGTGATTGGGTCCCAGTAAAAATAATGGGCACTGGAGGCTGAGTGAGCTTCCCTAGTTGGCAGCATTCTGCATATATTGTCACACATTATAGCTGGGAGGAGGTAATACCATCCATGACTCCATGGGGCGAGGAAAACCCTAAATTTTGCCTTTAAATCCCTTGGGGACTTGGCCCTATGCATCTCTTCCCTTGGCTGATTGAAATTTGTGTCCTTTAACTATAATAAAATGCCATTGTAAATATAGCACTTTACTAAGTTCTGTGAGTCATTCTAGTAAATTATTGAAGCTGAGGGTATTTGTGGGAACCTCCAAATTTACAGCCGGCCTGTTGGAAGTGGGGATGGTACTGGATATGGCCAAACTTGCTGCTAGTACCTAAATGGGGGCAGTCTTGTCAGAACTGTTACCACAAGCTTTGTAATTGGTCGAACTCTTAGCAAAAGCAATATTTCCATTTAGCAAATATTCTGGGAAAAACAATCAGAGAAATTGATTAATATCCTTTAACCAAAGTCTGCCTGGTTGTAGAGAGTATCAGGGAGTATAGGATCTTAGTAAAGAGCCTGGGCTTTGGAGAAAGACCTGGAGGTAGAGCTGGTCATCCCTACTTTTGGGTTGAGGTGGGCATGTTGCTTAGGTCTCTGAGTCTCAGTTTCCCCATCTTTTAAAAATATACTTACATGTTGAGAAGAGGAAATGAAATCCTGCATGTAAAGCACAGGGCATGCAGGAAGCACTCCATACATGGTGATGGTTGTGGTTATTGCTATTATTATTTCCTCTGGCTTTATTGGTGGTGTGATTTACTTACATACTCACTAATATTTTGGTTTATTTAAAAAAAGTACTTGAGTGGCACACATACATGAAAATAAGATAGCCTGATAAAATAAACTGCCAAGAAGGAGGGAAAGAAGTACTGGTCTTCCTCATCTTACAATGGGGTTACGTCCCGATAAATCCATTGTAAGTTGAAAAATATTATAAGTTGAAAATGAATTTAATACACCTAATCAACTGAACATCATAGTTTAGCCTACCTTAAATGTGCTCGGAACAGTTATGTTAGCTGACAGTCGCACAAAATCACTGAACACAAGCTTATTTTATAATAGTACTGAATATCTCATGTAATTTACTGAACGCTATACTGAAAATGAAAAGCAGAATGGTTGTATGGGTACAGAATGGTTGTGAATGCATCAGCTGTTCACTCTCCTGACCACATGGCTGACTGGGACCTGGCGTTCGCTGGCCCTGCCCAGTACCATGAGGCACTCGTTGAACTGCATATGGCTAGCCCGGGGAAAGATCAACATTCAAAATTCAAAGTCTGTGTTCTACTGATTGCACACCACTCCCATACCATTGAAAAGTCAAGAAATCGTTGTTGAACCAATCATGAGCCAGGCATCATCCAGATGAGATCATTTGAAGATGAGGTGGGATGCCCTCCAGGAGGCCAGGTCTGGCTGAGGGGTGTGCTGCGAGACTGGGTCTGACCATCGAAGCCTGGGAGAGCTGGTCAGGCTCAGTGATAGATCCTTACATCAGGGAGACAAACTTGTGGGGCCAAGAGTTCAGGAGAACAGCAACTCTGCTGGCCTGGAGGAGAAGAGGGAATCAGGCCTGCATCTTTGGCCGCACTCAGTCATCCTTACGGCTTCCATATTTGTCCATATGGTGAGTAGAATGTTCACTGATAGAGGTATGTGCTATGTTATAAAGAGCTGGGGGAATTGATACAGGTGACATTTGTTTTTGGAAAGCTGATTCTCCCACCCATTCTTGTTTTTCCTTTTGTCACCTCCAGGCATTGACAAGTCTCCCCAGAGGCTATACCTTTTCTCATTTCTCCTATATTTTATTACTTGACAGCTAAGAAATTAACTGATAAGCGTTTTAGACATTGCCCTTCCAAGATGATGTCTATTTTGAGGTAGGTGGGGAAGGGTCTCCTTAGAGACCAAAAAAACTTTGGCTTTCCTATAGAGCCAAAAAAAATGGAACTATACTGATAAGATGTGGTGATAAACTCTATTGATAAACAAAAAGTGAAACTTTAAAAACAAAACCAAACCCGCCTGTCCCCAAACCCTTGAATCAAGCCCTAGAGAGCTGCTGCTGAAAAGTTCTGAGTGTTCTATAGTCTACCTGTGAGAGGGAGCGTTCACTCTGATTTGCGGCTCACTTAACTTTTAGCCACACTGTACTTACCCTCTCTGTGCCTCAGTTTTCTTGTCTATAAGATGGTGATAACAATAGAATCCACATTACAGAGTTGCCAGGAGGAATAAATGACATAATAATATAAAGAACCATTTGATTTTGGTGGCCAGTGGTGTTTTAATAAAAGCAAACAGACACATACACTGTATCAGGATAGTTCAGGTTTTAAACCACAAAATACTTGAATTGTACAAGTTGACCACTGGCATCTTGGGGTCCCTCAAAGTTTTAGGAAGTGGCATGGGAGTTAGGCAGAAGCAGAATAGAATTAAAAATTTGGAAAATGACGTTCTTTTGTGATTCATAAGGTCTGGTTAGCAGTTGGAATGTGCATGGCATGGATCCTGTTTGGTGAAATAATGGGAACCAACATTCTCCTCGCAATGACACACAGAGGTGTTGGAAATGAACATGGATACGTAGAGGTGTTAGGGATGAACACTGAGTCCCTGGCTTGATGGCAGGTCCAGATTACCCCAGCCCGCTTTTTGACCTGGACCTTCAACTGCTGGATCTCGAACCAGAGCACAACTGAAAGTGCATAGTGGGAAGAGCTGGGAATCAAACATTAAATAGCTATGAGACTGGATCAGTCACCACTTTTGTAAGCCTCAGTTTCTCCATCTCTAAAATGAATACTACAAAACTTCATAGTGCTGTTAGGAGGACTCAATGAGATGATGTGTTTGAAATGTTTTGGAAATGATTAAGAATAATGCAAATGTTTCTTAGTGTTTTGTCCTTGAGATGTGTCGATCCCTGTCATTGTCCTTGGAAGGAGGCCCAGGTGGGTTCAGTGTTCTTGCCCATGGTGAGTTAGAGGAGGAATATGACGTGGCGTGGGGCTACAGCTGGGCTCAGCTTAGCAGTCACCTCCCACACTTGTGGGTCCAAATATCTGCTGATCAGGAACAGACTTGAGTCTCTGGATTTTTCATCTGCTTGGTTGAATTTTAAGGATCTGTGCTGTGCATTGGATCAAGTTCCGTTCTGTGTCCAATCACTGATTAATTTTGTGACTCAAGTCATGTGGGTCTGGTGCCCTCACAACATGTGCAGTCTTGGGTCTGTCCTTCTTAAAGAGAATTTGGAAAATAAAGACAACTGAAGGATTGAAAGTAAAGCCACCCCTTTGAAGATGCCTCCATTAGGAAGGCAGGATAGCATTGAGATTAAGTGCACAGACTCCTGAGTCAGATGCCTGCATTTGAACCACAGCTCTGACACTGACTAGCCAGTCACTTAATTTCTCTGTGCCTCAGTTTTCTCATCTGAAAATTGTGGATAGCAATAGTAAATTGGGATTGTTGCAAGGATTAAAGAGCTTAATGCTTGGCCCATGTGGGTACTCTGCAAGTGTTAGCTACTCTAGAGTCAGGCCCCTCCTTTATATCCCCTTTATAGGTAAAATAAGTGCAGAAGAAACCAGCACAGAGGTGTCTGGGACCTTTGCCTCCTAGTTTTCTGTAGTATTGCCCTGTAAGTCACTGATAAGGGGACAATTGGCTAAGCGCTCTGTCAGTCTTGGTGAAAAAGTAAAGAAAAAAATGTTTAAAGATAAATTTCTAAATATCAACCTTTCCCTGACTATCTCTTCCTAGAGCCTGAGCAGCAGATTTGTATTTATATGAACTTATGGGGAAAGAGACCTTCAGTGGCTAAGTGGATGCACACAATGATTTGTTCGGAGGTTGCGCCATCACAGTCGAAATCTCTCCGGTTCTAGACCCCATGGATGAGGGCGTGCAGGAAGGTCGGTCAGTTAGTTCTACCTTTTATTCATAGAGTCTGTCTTCCCAAGGGTTTGAAAGGCATGCTGGCTGTTCTCTGACCTGCTCTTGAAAGTTCAGTGCAGGCAGGCAACTTCCCATTTTATAGACCAGGAGCCTGAGACCCAGAGGTATATTTATTGGCCCTTTTCACCACAAGTACTGATAATGGTTATTTTCAAACTAGTTGGGACCATTCAGGATGCTTCTTGCTGGACAGAATCCTGCTTGAAGGAACTTTGGGGAGCGTTTCATAGGAAAGCATGCTGGCCTAGGTCTGGATTAGGAAGGATCAGTTGTTACTCATTAAGTTTTTTTGCAGGAAAATGTCCATACATTTCCAACACGGAGTCACCAGTGTTGATGTAGTTGGACTCAGAACACTTCAGATGCCTGGGTCCTAGCTTGTGCCAGAGCTGGGCCTGCCCTCAGGAAGTTTGGGTGTTCTTGTAGAAATGAGAAGTACGAAAGCAGAGCCAGGAAGCAGGATAACCAGGAGCTCTGCGTTGGTGTGTGGGGCAGGGCTGCTGGGGGTGGGACAGGGCTGGGGTGTGTGCCCCGGGGGTTTGCTCCTGGTGTACTACTGAGGTTTTTAAGAAAGCTTTGCATTGCCCCACTCCTAGAACTAGTTTTTATTGTTCATAAAGAAAAGAGCTTCCCCCCCTCCCCCCACTTTCCAAACATACAGGTAAAATTTGTCCAGTGGATTTCAATGCTTTGGCCAAAGGGCAGGGAAATGTCATCCTGGCCATATCTTATTGTCAACTGCAGTTGAGGTCCAGTGTGCATTGTTGTCCAGGGTATGGCATAGCTCAGTATTCTTGGAAATTGTGGGAACATGTGGTATGAGCCTTGGCATTTCGGATCTAGGAGCTGTGGCAATATTTGGGCTATGACATTTCCTTTTCTGTTCACTCAACAAGATTTCCCCCCTGTTTCCTCCCCAACCTTTCTGGGAGAGATGAGTCCTTTCTAGAAGGGGTATGTTTTGGAACATCTGGTGGTCTTGTAGTATATGCGGTGCATAGGCTGTGGTGGGCTTCCTCCTTCAAGACCGAGAGAGTATGGGTGGCTGATGAGTGACAGCTCCGCTCCCTCTGGAGCCAGCCCTTGAGGGGGGAGGCTGCCTGCCCAATACTCCTGTTCCCTGGGGGTCCCTGTGTCCAGTTAGTAGGTGGTTTGAGAACAGGACAGCCTGGCTCCATCGCTTTAACTGGGACCCTTCAGAAGGCATCCAAGCTCCAGAGCTCCCTGGAAGGTGGGCTGAAGCCTTATTGCAGACCACCACAGTTCAGGTCCCCCATTGTCCAGTTTTGCTTTCCCTTCTCTCACAGGTGTCATTCCTAAGAGGGCTCCCCAATCTGCTTGGTGCCCAAATTCTATCGCAGAGTCTGGTTCCAGTGAATCTGATCTGAGGTAGACTCCTTGGAGCCATGATTAGGGATGAAATAGTGTCACTGGTCTCTGACCTTTTGCTTCCTTTCCAGGAATGTTCTCTAGTCATTATTTCCTACCGTGATCTCAGGGGCAGGCACTTTTGAACTAGGTCAATACTGTTTACCTATATGGAAAACCTGGAAGGACACCCACTGAGCTGTTAACCGTTATTAACAGTGAGAAAATAAACAGTGAATTTCTATTTCAACTGTATAAACGGTATTGTCTAACTATTAAAATAAAAAGACAAATATATCACCACGTGTATAATTATTTCATATCTCACTTGTTAGCCATCCTTGGTATCTGAGGGTGGCTATCACACCAGACCATGCGTTCACCATCCCTGCCCTCACCCTTCCTTCCTTCCCACCTCCCTCTCGTTCTGTCGAGGCTGCGTGTTGCTGGTCCTCCAAGTGTTCACTGGAGGGGTCATGTTGGGGTGAAGGGTGGGGAAGAGGGGATGACTCCTAACCGCAGGGTCAGTTTCCTTTACCTATGGAGCTCATTCGAAGCAGAGCAATGCCCTGTACCCTTTACCACGACGAAATGCTGGAACTCTCCTACCCTAGTGTTTGAGGAAGTGTTTGCTAGTTTGTTACAGCAAACGACGTGACTTATGGACAGTAGATAGTGTGGCTGGGAAAATGCTTAATAAATGACCCTTATTTCACCATTATTATCTACTGGGTTTTAGTTCAGAGCCTTCATTAGCTCTGGAGTTTTTACCAGAAGGCCTCCCCTTCCTGCCCAGGAATTCATTCCATGAGCAGGAGAATGTAGTACAAAATGAGTGATGTGATGGGTCTCTGTCCCTCTAGTTCCCCAGTGGGATAGAGGCCTTGTCTGGTCCCTGGCTGCTGCTGAAGGATAGTTAGAGGAGGAGCCCGAGGACAGCTGCCCTCCTCCCTGAAAGATTCCCCCAGCCATGGTCTATACCGCAAGGGGTCAGAGGCGACCCTTTTCCGCTGGGGCAAGGACAGACTGTTTCCACACTGGGGACAGGGAAGGAAGGTGAACCTCAGATTCCCTCTCTCCCTCTCTGTCCCCTGTGGCTTCTGTCTTTCTCTCCCAGGTAGCATTGGGCACTAGATGTCAAAGGACAAGCAGGCTACAGAAATTGAACCTGTTAAAATAACTTACTAATTCAACGGCAATCCCCCAAGTGGAAGCACATATCTTATACCTTGTTCTAAGAAAGTTAACCCCACCCCACTGGCCTCAGCTTACTCACGTGAGACCCTGAGGTATTCAGTCAGAGTCTGGAGGCATGGCAGTGGATATTTGCAAAGTGGACCATGGGGCAAATTCTTATTATCTACCCTGCCTCCCTCACTGTGCTATTTGGGGTTCAATGGGGTTAATGAATGTGGCTGCATAAAGCAGAAGTATGTAAATACAAGATAATCATCAATGAAAAATATGGTTTCCTTGCTGTAAGTAACTCTTCAAATAAATGTCTTCCTGGAGGTCAAATGCTGCAGTGCAGTATTACTAGGGTAGATAGATGTGGATAAAAAGAAGCTACTTTGCTCTGGGGCACTGTTTTCCACTTTTTTTTCTCAAAAAAGCAACAAAAGATGTTGCTTTTAAAAAGTATGTATGTATTTGTGTGCATGTGTGTGTACATATGTGTTAATAAGTATGTATCAATATGGATGTATTATTTATGTGATTAACATGTTTGGGAAACAATGCATAAGAATTTGGAAGGAGGGAGGCTATAAAAGTGAATTTGTAATAAAAGAAGAAAACATATAATAAATTATACAAGTATTTAAAATGTTGACAAAGACCACAAGCAATGACAAAATCTAGAAAACTAACATTTTTATTCATTTTATACTCGATCTACATCTAAGGCAATTTTCCTTCTGTATTTGATGGCCACACTACACATTTTTTTGTTCACCTCTTCATATGACAACAATTTTGTAATATTTTTCAACAGAGAGAATAAAAAGAAAATTTAGTCTTTCTCTAACAGGGTTGATGGAAATGTCTTTTATTATTGATAATTAAGAAAATTTGCTTAGAAAATTCACCTTTGCTGCTTGTGTTGGTAATGTCATGGGAATGTTTAGGTTGTTCCTAAATTTGGGACAACCTCTGTCAATTTTCCTTCACGTGTGAGCAGTAAAATTTCAGGGTGTTTTAAGTTTTCTGGTACAGTAACTCATCTTACCTGCTCTTTATACTGCATAGTCCAACAAAGTCTTGCAAGGGACCCATCTAGGGAGGGGTCCTGACTCTAAAGCCTCATCCATGTAAAGGTAAATTTGCCTCTGTATGAGACCCCTCCCTCACCCTCCAGTATTTATTTGGAAACATTTCAAACCTAAGGAAAAGTTGGAAGACTGGTGCAATAAGCACTTGTATTCCATTCACCAAGACTCACTAGTTACCAATTTGCTGATTTGCTTTACCTCTCACTTTCTCAGTCTTTGCCTCTCCCCCTTTCCCATCTAAACACACACACACACATTCAGACTGTATCTTCTAGAAACAAGAATATTTCCTATATAATTGCAATTCTGTTCCCATATTCAACAGATGGAACTTATATGTAATATACACTTTATACCACATTCACATATCCCCTATTTTCATCAAAAAGTTCTTTGTAACCTTCCTTTCCCCTTCCCTCCCCTCCCCTCTCCTCTCCTCTTCCCTCTCCTCTTCTCCCTCCCTCCCATTCTCTCTCTCTCTCAGCTCCCCTCTCCTTTTGTCATGCCTCTATTAATCTTTGCTTACTTCCTTACTTTCTGGATCCAGATATTCCATAATCACATTGTTTTAGCCTTAGACCCAGAATCAGCTATTTCCCCCAAGGAATCCTGGTTCAAGGACCCTTTACAGAAAAACAAATACTCTATGATTTCATTTATATGTGGAATCTAAAAAACAAAGCAAGCAAACAAATCAGAAATAGACATAAACACAGAGAACAAACAGACTGGTGGTTGCCATATGGGAGGGGGCTAAAGGGATGGGAGAAACAGGTGAAGGGAGAAAAAGGATTTTTATTAACATCTGGTAGATGTTAGGACATCATACTCTATAGGGTGAATGCCATCCTGTTCAATCTGGAACCTTGTGCCATCCTGCCCTCCTTCGTGAGTCAAGCCTTTGGGTTTTGTTCTGAAGGACCAGGGAAGCACTGATGCCCAAGACACCCAGAGACTTCTTGTCAGGTATTAGACACATGCAACTTGTGCTATGGAATAAAGCTCAGCCAGCATACCCACCCCTTAGCTTTCTCTCATCTATCCCCACCCATCATTGGGGGAATGAGGTGAGGGGAGAGTAGACCAGAGAGACAGCCTATAGTGATGGAGGATGAAGTTTCTGGAAGTTTGATATCCAAACCCTGTCCCCATGCACAGACTTTAAGGTCCTACCCAGTGGCATCACTTACAGCTTCAGTATTGAGGGTTTTGATAGCTGGGGAGTCAGTCTTCATCTGTGTCTTCGGGCCTTAGAGGGGGAAGTCATGAAGAACAACTTGAAGCTTTCCCAAGGCCCTCAGCTATGAGATTGTTTATTTTCCAGAAAGAGCAAAATGTTTCCCCCTATAATCCCTGGGATGACAGCTTTGGAGATCTGAGAACATACACTGAGCTGAGGAGAATCAGCAGACCCGGGCCTTGAGGGGACAACTAAGTGCCGAAACCAGGGCATCTCATGTGGACTTATTTCCCTGGAGTTGCCTCAGTCGTGAACAGGTTTCTTTCGAGAATGATCCTTTGAAAGAGCTCCTAGAGTGGAGATGACTTTGTAAAGGGTGCTACACAGATATCAGAGGGCCAAACAAGCTGTCTGAGGAGGCGAGGAACCCTGGGGATCTACACAGGTGTTCTGTGGAGGGCCCCAGCAGAGGCCACTCCCAGACCCCGCCACAGGCAGGAGCCCACACTGAGACCGGAGACCCTGGCAGGAAGCCCCTTCCATCAGAAGCAAAACTACCCATCTTTTTCCTGTCTGGGCAAGTTTGTACGAGACCTCCTCTCTTATAAACCAGGGGACTGCATAAGATGACTAGTTTCCATACCTTTTTTTTTAATTAGCAAAACAAAGCCCTCTGTGGAAGCCCCATTAGGTAGAAGTGCAGCTGCTCTACTTGAAGAGGAAGTTGGGGCCCCACCGCCTTCCTAGAAGCCCCACCCCTCACCTTTCTCCACCCCTCAATGGCCCCTGAAGGGAGCTCTGGGTTTTTGCAAACAGATTCCATCTGGAATAAAAAGCAGAGGTCTGAAACATTTTCCTCACTTTAAACATGTAAATGCAGGCAGAAAATTGATGATTTGGAATCCTGCGTGGAATGCGTTCGCGAGTGCCTGTATGGGAGGCACAGGAAGTGCCGCCAGCATCCTGTGTTCAGATAGCTGGGGAGCAGGGCCATTGAGGGACCCGAGAATCATCAGAACTGTTGGCTCTGAGCAGGGCTAAGTGGACCAGGTAAACCTGAATCCCACAGCTGTGGGTCTCAGCTCTAGGAAGTTGACAGAGCCAGGAGGTCCGAACCTGAATGCATCCTGAGTGCCTTCTGAGGGTTTTGTCATTTCTGTTCTGCTTACCACAGGTCTGCATCGATGCTGTGTAGAATGGCTATAGGCTTCCTAGATAATAGGAGTAATTCTAGTAGTTAGAAGAAGCTCTGTCCTATCTAATTCTTATCTTAGAAGAGGGTCCATTCTTTCTATTTTTGCACAAGATTCATAAGGAGTACGAGAATACTAGATACTATCTAGGACCTTATGCTTCCAGAAGGTTTTAGTTTTCAAAGAACACCCCATGATTTCATTTGATCCTCCCAACAAGTCAGAAGAATAGGCAGAGTAGGCATTAGGCTCCTTTCTCAGGTGGACCAACAGAAGCCTAAGAGGCAGTGAATGACTTGCTCATGGATACACGGCCAGCAGCTGCTGAAGCTGGGACTGGATATTCTGATTCTGCTAAGCCAGTCCCCAATGCCCAGCTCTGTCTAGGTATCAGATCAAATGCAGGTGCCTAGAGAAGAGTTCTGGTGCTGTGGCTTCTGTGGAGAGGGTTATCTGCAGGCATTGTTAAAGGTGGAAATATGACCCCTTAGCAACTCCACCAAGTGCCTGCTCCCAGCTCCAAACTGCACAGCACAGGTTAGTACCCCCTGGGGAGAGCAGTGCTCCCTATGTCTGCCTCGCCTCTGGTCCTAATTGCTTGTCCTCCAGTTCCTTGGGGCAGCAGGATGTGGCAAGAGTCTACAGACCTTGATTCTGCTCCTAACTCTCCTGCCAGTAGGTTATGTGTCTTGGGAAACTTTGGGGAGCCTCAGAGGACACTGGACTACATCATTGTTTCTTAAAGTGTGTACCTTTATGATGGAGTCATGGGTGTGTGTGGGTGTGTGTTTCTGAGTGGCTTCCAGTTCCACTGCACCAGAGTCTCTGGGGTGGCTCACAGGCTTTTTTGATAATTTGGAGGCCACAACTAGACTAAAGAGTCCCCAAGTGTCCTTCCAACTTGATGCCTCCTTTCAGTAATAACCCTTTGCCTTGACCCTGGGCAGGCTGAGGTTTCTGTAGGGAGGAGGTGACACTTGATTTAACTGTAGATTCAAGAAGCTGTTTCAGGCAAAGACTTGCAAAAACCTGAGTCTAAGGGGAAGTTACTGAGCAGGTGGTACAGGTCAGTGTGTGGTATGAGAAGATGTCCTTTGGGCTTATTTTGGTAACTGATATAAGTTCCTAAATTCTGCTTCTGCCAAATAAAAGTATAAGGACTGTCTTGCCTCTCATAAATCACTCTGCTGGGGAGATGCCTCTTCTTGCTTTCCTCTGTCTAGCTCTCCTAATTCAGGTGCTGTCTAGGGCTTGCTCTTGAAGGTAGAGCTGAATTCTTTTTTCCACTTTCCTGGGAAGAACATGGCTGAAACAACTTACTGTGCTGACCAAAACAGTGAGACCGGAAGTACTGAGATGAGGAAGAGGGCCAGCAGAAAGGTCACATTTTAAAGTATGTGCAACACTTAGTATTATAATTGCTTTGTGTGCTCCTATGGTGTGTTAAAAGATTTCACACTTTAAAAGGCCTGGCTTCCAAACTGAATGCAATATTGTCTTGTACTCAGGTTGCATATAAAAATAGCTGTAACAGCTTATAGAGCTAGTCTTAAGAGTAGATTCATGGAGGCCATTGTCTTAAAAAATGATTAGCATTTATAGTCCTTATGGAAACATAAGTTCTACTCACCCAAGACTACAGAAAAGGTGGTTTTGTGATATAGAAATGTGAGATCTGTAAGATTTCATATGAAGTACAACAAGTGTAACCTAGTGGGACATCTTGCTGGATAAGCTTCTGGTTATCTGTTCTCCTTGTATAATTTAGAAATTTATTTACTGTTAGCTAAAGCCTGTAGATTCTTACCAGCTTCCCATGAGATAAATTTAGGTAGACTCTTTTCTGTGGGGTCCAGAAGGTGGTGGTCTAGGAATGGATTCTAATCAATAAGTGGGCATGATCCACTAGAACTAAAAGTACCATTTAGAACAAGGAAATAAAACTGGTCCACATCAGTGTTCTGATGCTTTTAATCTCATTCTTCTTAATTCTCTAAAGATCTTTCCTGGTGAAGTTAAGGCCAATGTTGTTTCAATATCCTGGAATCTTATTGAACAGAGCCAAGGAAAGTCAAGTTTATTTTAAATTGCTGGGTTCTTTATTCCCAGCCCCTTATCTCTACTAGGTGGCCCTTCCAGTGTCCACCCATGGTCAGCTTCACTGCAGCTGACAAGCCCACAGCCAGCCAGCTGGACCCCAGTATCTGTGGGGAAGCAGACTGCTGACATTCCAGCCCACATGGTCAGCTGCTGCCCTCCCCTATCCAATGCTTATACTGAAAGAAACTGTTCAGATGGGATGAAAGTATCTAGAAAGAGTTCCTTAAATCTGAGTCAATGACAAGTCTGCAGAAGCAAAAGCTCTTTGCGATGTGCATTAGTGGTGGGAGCCAGGGTCGCTGTTTCCACGTGAAACATCTTAATTTGGGCTTAATATAGTTAGAATGTTTTGCATATTGCTGTTCTTTAGTTCAAAATTATAGCTGCTTTAAAAAAATAATAGTTCTTTAAAAGTTATTGGGCTTTCCATTTATTTTTTAAATTATAAATGACACATAGTATTACTGATAGTTTGAGAAGATAAGGGAAAACAATGCTATAATGCCTAACACAATTGCTATCGTTGTTTATTCCCTTCCTTTTTTTTTTTTGTAAGTATGCTTTTACCTAGTTGTAGGCACAGGGCAATACAATTTCCAGTCCCTTTCCCACTTAGTACGTGTCACTTGCGTTTTTCCATGTTGCTATATGGTCTTTATCTTCCTAATGGCCGCGTGATGGTCCATCGCAGTGAATCATAATTTACTTAACCATTTACCTATTGTCATCATTTTGATTGCCTCCAATTTTCCATTGTTATAAAGTATATTGTGCTGGGCATCTTTGTGCATATTGTTTTCCCATATTTGTGTTATTTGTTTCATTTTTTAAAAAGTGTCATTCAGGAACCAAGATATTTACTCAACAGTGGGGATTACGTTTGAAGCTAATGGGGACATGGGGTGTATTTTAACAATCACAGTGGGAAAATGGGGGCATCCTTTAACAATTCACTGGGTCTTCACTCTTCCATAAATTGAGGGGAACGTGCAGCATTAAGGTATTAGCACAATCATAGGTGTTTAGACACCTTCAAAGTACCTCTGATTCACTCAGAGATCTTGGGGTATTGTTAGGCCTCTTCTGTCCTTAGCAACATGGTGAAGTCCTTTGGTGTGGGTTGTCTTTACTTCAGTGCAATCTCAGTGCTGCGTGCTGACACATAAGAGGCTGTGTGCAAGGGTGGGAAACAAATCAGTGCATTCTTTGGCCAGCATCCTTCACCGGTCATATACTGTTTATCTGAACTTTACCTAAAGTACACATCTTATGGCTGTAATAACACTGACATTATTTCATGTTCAATGTCAGTAATATGGCCCTTACTGTCCAGTGAAGTCTGTGACCCCGTGCTTACTATTCCTGAGGTGCCTGATATATTGGTCACTCACATGCCAAGTACAGACTTGTAATTACAGGGATGTTCTCTATTTTATTTTTCAGGGTTGTGAAAGTTTTGTTTAATGAAACATGCTTAAGACTAACTACAATATGTTTCTGTCTCTCTTCCTACCTGTGTTTTCTTGACTGAACTTCATTCCCTTAGTGTGAATGTGAAAAGCTGAGTTTTGGGAGGCAAGGAATCAGGGTTCACAGTAGTGGGGCTCTGTGAGCTAATAGCAAGGAAGAAAAATAAGCATTGCATTTTTTGAATGGGGGAAAAATCAGGAAAAAGCCATGCATAAAGGATTTATCCTTTCCATGAAAACATTGATTAATGAAATCTAGTATGAACGGGGTGTCATGCCCTTTAAATATTAGATTTCACTACTTAGTGGATGGTAGGCTTCTGAAAGGAGATATTCTGCCTCTCCTGGTGTTTTACGGGCACAAATGTTTCATGCCCTTGCAGTGATCAAGGATGCAAATGCCTTGGGTAGCTGACTCACTGGACAGGGTGAAACATTGTGCTGGACAGATGTGTTGTCAGGAGAGGACTTTTGATGAGAAAAGGGACAGCTGCCCTCAGGATGGGGTGAGAATGGGACAAGGAGAGCCAAGTAAGAGGGAAGGAAGTATGCAAGGGAAGGTGACCAAACCACATGAAGCCAGCCTCTCAAGCCCCCAGCTGGGAAACTTCACCAGCTTGCTAGGTCTTCCGGTTCTAGCAGAGCTGGCCAGACATCTGGCCTCTGTTCTGATTAAAGTGGGCAACCAATTTAGTGGCTGCAGTGAGGAAAACAGCAGCGAAATCTTGTTGGTTGTAGGATCATAACAAGGCCTTGCATAATTCTTCAAGACAGAGGCTTTGCAAAACTGTTTCCATTTTCTTGGAGCCCTTCAATTCAATTCCACTTAGATTGACTGAATGCCAGCTAAATACAAAGCCCAGACCCTAGCCCTCAGGTAAAGCCTCATCTTTTGGGGGAAGGCAGACCAGATGACTATGGTGCATGGAAGAATGAATTAAAGACCATGACAGAGGCACACGCAGGGTTCTGCAGGAGGGCAGCAGAGGGAGTAATTTATTCTTATTGAGAGAATCTGGGAAGGCTTCCTGATGGCGTTGCCATTTCCTCTGAACTTGAAATTTTGAAGTCAGATCGTAGGTAAACATTCTGGAGGATTTTCATGAGCAGAGAAGCCAATTCCCTAAGTGGAATTTCCCACCTGGCATTGTCTCCTCTCTATAGCCGTGAGCCCAGAGACTCACTGTAGCACAGTCACGGGCTTTCCCATCCTTCATGGGTAGCTGCTCAGGCCCGTGACCTCTAAGACTAGGCCTTAGGTGGCCGGGATGAGCCGAGAGCCTGGCTTTTCTCCTGGCGTCTGGCCCCTCAGTACCTGGCTTATGTCTGTGCGCCAGACAGGGCCTATGGTAACCTGTTACTATCAGGACTAATTAAGCCCAATCCTCCCAAGTCATCTCCTGCTAGGTAGTTAACCTGCACTTGACTCTGTTGGTGACACTGTCTCCCGGCAAAGGGAGAGCTGCTCGGCTCCAGGTAAATGAGCCAGTTGGAGCTTGTTGGTTAACCATTTTCTTTCCCTTCAGTGCCTCCTCTGATAGTACTCCTCCATCCTCCTCTCTCCGAGTGCCGAACAATTGATTGGCAAGACTGCCAGCAATCCAAAAAACTCTATTCGATCTTTGTTACTGAGGGCGAAAATGATCTGGTATGTATATTTTATAAGAAAATGTGTTTTGTTTATAGCTCTACAGTCAGCCCTCCCTTTCCCCCCTAATAAGCTCATGTCAGAGCTCTGAAGTAAGTTTGCCATAATGGTAGCCTAAAGGACATATTTTGTAAAGATGAAAAATGAACATATTATTTATATATCAATAGTGTAAAAAGCATTGATCAATGCAAGCAGCCTGATGTTTTGCTTCCCTATTTCCCCTCCAACCCTCTTTCACCTTCCCCCGCTTCCCCCTCCCTTCTCGCCCCAGGTGCCTGTGACACGCCTACCGTGTAGAAAGAGAGTTCTAGCCTGTCCTGGTCAGTTTGCGCTGGAATTCAGTTTTTAATATGGAGCCTTCAACGGCTGAGCCTCACAAAATGACTCTCTGACAGCCAGCCATTAATTACCATCATCCGCATCCAATTCATTCATCCCTCTCCCTCTCATGTAGAGGGACAGCTAGGGCTGAGGGCGCGCAGGGAAACGTAGGCATGAGTCCATGTTCTTTATGCAGAGAGGGCTGCCCGAGACTTTGCTGGCTGCAGGGGCTTTAATTGAATTGGCTTGCCAATAAAGCTGTTGTCATTCCGTAAGTGTGTTTGTTGTACTACTCGAACCACAGCTGCTGCAGACAGCCGGGGATTTCCTGAAGGCAAGCCAGGCCCTGGGCTTGCCTGGGTTCAGCCTTTTTGGCTGATCCCGAAGGCCAGGCAGAGCGTGCCCCTGCAAGGCTTGATTTTGGCATCCGTCTGGATGGCCATGAGTTGCAGAGGCAGGCTAGGTTTGAGCAGGAACCTGGTGGCCAGTGGGGTGCAACCTGGGAGAATCTTGAAGGAAACAGGGAACCCATAGGAATGTTAGGGGTGGTAACTGGCATACAGGAAAGCTTTGCCCACCACAGCTGGATGGTTTTTTTAGTCCCCAGGCAGCTTCTGCCCTCGGCTCCATCGAGCTAGTCATAAGAGGTTATCACTTCCCATTGTAAAAAAGAAATCGAGAATATGACAGTTAATATATTTGTAGAGCCGTAAGAGGTCGAGTGGTATTGAGAAAATACCACAGCATTCAAAGTGGCATTTGTTACTAGGAGCTTGTTGGGCCAGAAATGCTTTACCTCTTCCCACAGTTTATAAAACATGGCAAGATTGGCAGGTTGTGTGATTTACGATGGTTTTAAAGAAACATCAAGATTAAGGAAAGTTTTCCAGGGACTGCAGGAAGGACCGTTTTTATTTTCTGCATTCAAGCACATGCATGGAGCAGGCTCAGTGAGTGAAAGCAGGACTGGCAGGCAGATTGTCATGGTTTTGATGTCTTTACAATTTACATAGATGCGGATCTCTCACTGAGCTCTTCTTTCAAGGGATTGCTCCACTTGTAGCTTGGAATTCCTTGACCAGTGCCTAGACTTTTCCAAGGGGCCTCCTTTCCAAATGGGGAGAGTTCAGAGGACAGAAGTGTCTCTAGTTTGCTTTCAGTTATTCAAGAGCATGGGATTTCCAACTCTTTCCACCTGTTCTCCATGGTCTGCCTAACTTTTGGGCATTTTGTTATACCTTCACCCAGAAGTTGGAGGTAAAAAAAAAAAAACGCTTAAATCAGATTGAGTTTTTGTTTGAATCCTGAAATTATGACAACCTGGAAACTCTTAAATTAAATTTATGCATTGGCTCTGTTCCTGACCTGACAAGTGAGAACTGAATTGCCGTGTCACAAACGTGACTCTAAGACTATAAGGAAAAAGATGGTGGCACATGCGTGAAAGAAACTGAGAGTTTCTGTCAGCATGACTACATGGAGGGAGAGAGGCTGAGGTGGAGTTGCATAGTGCTCAAGTGTGTCTTTGTGTGTGTGTGTGTGTAGTGGGGAGAAGGAGAGAGAGGTTACTCCGGTATCCAACGCTGGGGTGGAATAGAGAAAACAGCGCTCGTGACTCTAACGAGTAAATCTGTTGACCATGACTTTCCCTAGGTATCATCATGCCTTTATAGCCTCTAGATCCCCCAGATTAAATGACCCTGAAGATACAACCATGGAAATATAATTATTGTTTTGTTTTAAGAAGGTGAATGAAACTCCAAGTCAAATTTAAAGTCCATCCTCTGAAGCTTCAGGCTTAGGCTTTCTTTTTTTTTCAAAATTGGTTAACTTTTAGCACCCTAGCCAAATTCATGTGAGTTGAAAGTGAGGGTTCTTTCCTCCTTTCAAATGAGAAGTTTGTCCAAGCCACAGATGTTCTGAAAGAGTAAAAATAGACAAAACAAAGACACTCCTCTGAATGGTACAAGCGTGCCTTCTGAGTAAAGGATTTCGGTGGCTGCCCTTTCTCATTCCTACCATGTGGCCTTTTCCTGCGCTTCCTGTCCTGTCTTCTGGGCTTGTGTCCTTCCTGCTATTCCCCATTCCTTCTCCGCCCTGACCTGCTTACTTCTACCTTCTCCCAAATCTCTTAATCTTTTCTCTTTTGGTCTCATCCCATCATAGAACATATTATCTAAGAATAGTATTAAAATGTAAAATACTCTTGTCTTTACACACATGACTTCCTTAACCTGTTTCCCCAAATGATAATTCTTCATTCACATTGGTGGGTTTTGTGCAGCTGGTACCCAAGGAAGAGGTAGCCATGACCCGGGAGATTTTCTCCCAGAGGCAACTTCCCACTAGCTACTGTCTTGGGTAGAGGATATAGATTTGTGTTCAACTTTCTAAGGTTAATACATGCAGGGAAACCCAGCTGAGACCAACCCATAGTATTCTTCATTTTGGGTTTCTCCTTTTCATGAGTGTCTCTGATAAGGGAAATTAGCATCTCCATATGAACTCAAAATGCTAAGTTGATGATACTCTCTTGAGGATTTTGTGTCTTGCTCTGACACCTCCATGGCTTGATGAGAATTTAGGTATATTAAGGAATCAAGGAGTTAGGCTTCTATGTATGAAGTTCTCCAGGTGTTCGTAGAGCATGTTCCTCAGCTAAGTTCTGATGGTCTCTAAGGAGAAAAGCTTTTTATTTGCCAAATGAACACCATTCAGTGTGAAACCTCATGACAAACCAGTATAATACTTTAATCACTTTCTAGCAGTGGCTATGGAAAATGGTTACGGAAAAAATATAACCAGTATCCTTTTTTGGTCTCCCCCTATCTTGGTAAGCATTGTTTTCGCTTCTCTTTACAAGATTTCGAATTCTACTTTGATTCCCCTGCTGCTTTTCTTCTCAAACTGGGGTATGTGTGGTAAGGTGGTGGTGGTGGGCTGTATAAACCTCAGAGCTCTAAGATAAACACGGTGATTTTCCTGGAGCACTTATTTTACTTAAGAATTTTTGAAGAATAGTTAACTAGTGAAAAGATTGTTATTACATTATGGAGTTGAATATAAAATTTGCTTTAATTTTAAATAAAATCAGGGAACTTCAAGGTTCTTGGATTCTCTACACCAGCCTCCATCTCAGGGTCCCTAGAAGTGTGATATCACTCTTTTCTGCAAGAGGGGTGGGAAGTTGCACAACTCTTGAACCAGTTACCCTATTGAGTTTCCTATTAGAGCTGAGAAAGATTGGTTTGTCTGACAGTGAATCTTAATAACTTTGGAGCATGGATCTTACTGTATATATAGTGTCAAAACCAGTTACCCTTAAAAATAGTGCTGGATATTAGCAGTCGTGTTATATGCAGGTGTAGGAAGGGAAAAATACCTTGGTCAATTTTAAACACTTCTTGATTTATGAAAACATCTGGATGTGTAAATAGTACAGTCAAGCCATAGTCATTTGGGGACTTGTCATTTGTTTGTGGATTATCTCAGCTTCTTATGTTCTAAATTTCCACTTACCTGCTTTGGAGAATTCCTTCATTCATTAGGCAAGTTGTGTTGAGTTGGAAAGCTATTTAGCCAGGACCCTAAACGTCAAACCTTAGATCAGGCTCAAGGGAGAAATGCAGAGCAGGCACTCTCGGCAAAGGCACCCCACGGATTTCCACCGGGCTTTGACCCTGCACCCCCGTGGGAAGCTCCTGTTCTTGCTGCGATCTGCTGCGCCCAGCACGTGTCACTAGGGCTCCTTTGGCTCTGGCTAAAGGCCTGGCTTGCAAGCGGTCTAGTAATCCCCTTAGTCCTATAGCACTACACTCGGAACTTGGTCTTTCGGTTTTGTTTTTGAGATGAGAAAAAGCGCAAGTCCTCAAGGAAGAGTCAGTGAAGAGGAAATGTCTTGCTAAGGCTAGAGTAGAGCCGATCTAACATGCGCACCTTGGCCAGCCCACAAAGGCAAGCGTCCCAGGTCCCGCGGCATGGGGTGCTAAGGGAGAGCAGTGCGAGTGGATGAAACCGGAAAGAGCCCTAGCCCTGGGCATTCCGCACTTCCTCACCTCTCACCGCTGCCGGGCAGGAACCAGCACAGCAAGTTCATGGGTGGGGCAGGATGTGGAGGGGAAGTTTAATGGGTGAAGCGATCAGGTTTCTCCTGGTGGGTAGAGAGTGGGGCTAGCGTTTGTTCTGCACTGAGGAAAGGCCATTGCCAAAAGAGGCCACAGTATTGCACGTCATGCCTCCTTCTTGCCATTGTGATCCTCTTATGGGCTCGCAGGTGTGTTAAAATGGCTCTGTTGTGGTGGCAGATGTGTTGTGTCTCAAGGTGGCCTTGGAGTGTGTGCACGCCCCTGGCGTGATGGTGGCCTGATCCAGGAGGAGAGGGTTTGCCGAGCAGGTTAACAGAGGGAACAAGCCTGCAGGAGCGACTGTTTATCTGCCTGAGAACAAACTGTTTTCTAGCACGTTAGCATCACCACTTAATACAATTTTAATGTGCTAATAGCAAGTGATTACTATCTAGCTGGTGAATTCACTTGAAGGAAATAAAATAGCCCTTACTCTTCTCTAGTTCAGACATCTCTCTAATTCAGACTTGTTAGAGAGATGTCACGGGAATGTTCTCTTGGATTTTTGGCATCGAGCATGCATACAAGCAGGGCTTCTCTTCTTCGGAAGGAAAACAAATGACAACATTCCATTTCGGTACTTGCAACCGCACAACTGAAAACGTAAAGGTGGCCACTGTGATACGCTTTTTTAATGAGGGCAGGGATGTCAAGAGAAACCAGCCTTCTAGGAACAAAACATTACTCTGTCAGGTGCAGTGGACTTAAGACCTTTTTCTCTCGGAATAATGTCCTTAAAATAACCAAATTTTCCATTCAATAGAAAAATGTTCATACCTCTGTACCCATCAGTATGAATTGTTGCCATCGAACAGGGGGCGCCAGCAAGCCATATTGATTTTGGAAATTAAAATGGGAATGTTCAAGAATGTTTTCAAAGAATTATAAGGGATTTTAGCCACCTGAATGGCTTTCTTTTTATGGTCAGTGAGAGTATTCTTGCTAAAACGTAGCCCATTGCTTTAGAAATAGTTTCCTTAATGTCTTTCCTGTCGCCCCTGCTGGGCCTGTGCAGGAAATGTAAACCAACATACAATATGTGTGTTTATTTTCATGTCCCATTTTATGGGAAATTGGATGGGATATTCCACTGAGGCTCCAGCTATGAACTGTTGACAATAAGGGGAGAACAGGGCAGGCTATTGCTAAGAGAGCTTGTAAGGGAAGAAGGGGCTTCTGTAACCTTTGAGGGCTGCGGGGAAGAGCCAGGCCTGCCTTCAGGAGTTCTGTTCCTCAGAGGCGAGGAGGGAGGTGCTCAGTGATGGCCCGGCTGGTGAGTTGCCGAGCCATTAGACGATTGCCACCAGCCTTGCCCAAGTTGCCTGCCAGCACAGCGGGTCTGTTGGGCCACCCCTCAACTGGAGAGATGTTATGTCTGATACTGTGTGGTCTTCCTGCCTCTGCTGGTCACAGGAAACTCAGGATACCAAACACCCAGTCCAAAGTCCATAAGCAGTCGTTAACTAGGCAGGGGGCAGAGTTACCCTGAGAACCCCTGCAGGACCAGAGAGGCTATAGATTGTCAAACTGGTGCTAGCTCGGCCATATGCAGGTAGTAGTTAAACAGAACCTTCTCCTGGGATCCTACTGGAAAAGCAATTTAAAAAGTGTCTGGGTAGCATGGGACCTGAGTAGGGTGGGTACGCCTGTGTGTTTCCTGGAGAAGGCCTGACATCTCAGCGCTGGGCCCATCTGTAAGGCAGCGGTAGGTGTCAGTGGCAATGCAAGTTCTTCCTGAAGAAGAAAGGAGTTAGCATGTTAGCATCCTAAGCTCATAAACAGCTGCAGCCTGGACCATCATTGCAGGCGCCCTGGGGCTGGAGGCACTAAGCGCTGCTGTTTGCCCGTGCACTGTGACAGTTTCCAAGCTGTGGACTGAAACTCTATAAACTTCCAATTTGATTAGGATTTGTTCTGGGTTTCTAAACAAGGAAACTGAGGAGTGTCAAATTAATTTTGTAGTCTTGGTCACTTTTTAATTCTAGTTGGCCATTCCAACCTGGATTTGTGCAAATACTGATTCCAGGAAATAGTTGAAGTACTAAACTTGGTAAATAAATGTGTTTATTTTACAAATGGATTCAAGATGAAATACCCAACACTTCTCCAGGGCATTTCTGTCTCTGCCTGTTCTTTTTAGCAGCTTGACCAAATGAATTCACTTCCCTTAGTGTAATATTTAAATGGACTTCTGGCATGTGATGCGTTGCCTGCTGCTCCGATTCCATAAGAAAGTCATTTAAATAGATTTTGACTATCTTGCATCTACTATGAAAGCCAGTCCATTAAAAATCCTGGTCATTTCTCTCTCTCTAATTTTAGATGAGCCATGTGAAATTATTGGCATTTGAGAAAACTCATAAGAGCTGAAAATTCTGGATTTAATTTTTAACAATCTTCACCGCACTCCCCTTTTCTAGCTAGAAAAATGAACAAAAAGACAAATGAGAAAAGATTGCCATGAGAAGTTAGGAAGCTGTCAGTAAAGATTTCGTTTCTAAATGAAACTCCAGTTTAGGTTTTTTGGGGAAGATGCCCACCTCCCTTTCTCTTGTTTCTCCACCTGCCCTCCACCCTCTCTTCCCAGGCCCCATATGAGAGAGGAAAAGAACCTCGACAGCTGTTCTGCCTTCCAGGAATTTGCAATCTGGTTGGGGAGACGAGCTGTACCCATTCAGAGGTAGTCATTGGCCTTTAGGTTATTTGCCGGGCACAGGATGAAGGGTACAGAGCGGAAAGGGTGAAGAGGTCATTCTGCATTGGCCAGGGCCCAGGACATGGGGTGTGAAGTCAGCCTGAAGGGACAGAGGGAAGTGGGTAGGTGAAGAGCAAGGGAGGAAATGCTGACAACAGCACAAAGAGGGCAAATGAAAGAGCAAGAGCTCCCAAGAAAGCAAGATGTGAAAAGCAATTAGCAGAGTTGGAAGGCAGGGACTTGGCCTTCCACAAAGAGCAGATCCTGTACGGGAGCCAGAGGAGATGGGGCTGGAAACGGAGTGTGAGCCTGGGCTGGGAGAGGCCTTGAAGGCTGAGGAAGTTGGATTTTTACACTGGTGTGGCCAGAGGGATGGGGTTGTGTCAAGAAGTGGTGGAGATGGATGAAGCCCACAGTAGAGAGGCTCCTGTTCACAGTGCAGTGAGGGTGGGCCTCTGGCGGCACCTATGTTCAATCACAGTGTGGGGCACGGAGCGGGCGCTTCTGAGAGGCAGGAGGCCATGCAGGTTTCTAATTAGGGGAGGGAGAGAACGCTGCCAGCCGGGACTGGCTGGAAGGCGTCTAGGAAGGGGAGGGTTTTGTGAGGTGAGGGAGCAGCTCTAAGATCAGTGCAACTCAGACCCATCTTCTGCTACAGGAAGATGATCAACGTGGTGCTCGATCCTACCTTGGCAGTCAAGATGTGTGAATAAAAATACACTTGTTGCCAAATTTGCTTCCTGTTCCCTTTCTTCCCGTTCAAAATAGTAATTGATGCTTTTTTTTTTCCAAACAGATGTTCTCAACTTTTTAGCACATTGTGGGGTTGCAGAGTGTATGGGGAGCAGCAGCTGGTGATAACATCTTTTATTTTTATTTTCTGGCTGTGGGTTGGAGTTAGAGTCAGGATTTAGAAATGAGGAAGCAGTGGCTTGTGGTCCTGTGTCCTGACATCTCCCTGCATCTCAGGTAGCAGTTGTCCTTACGAATTAAACCTGCAACCTACTGGCAAGTAGGCTGCCTCTTTATATTATGTAAGTCAGACCTGCTTGTGGTGTAAAACCAGAAAGTTTCCTTTCCTCCAATTTCTCTCTCCAGAGGAAACCACTGTTAACAGTTTGGTCTATCCCTTGTCTTTTTTCCTTTGCAGATAATAATACCTATGACACCCAACTTTTTCAGGGGCTCTCTACATGCTTTATACATATGAATCCATTTAGTCCATATAGCAGTCCTGTGAGGCAGGTATTATCATTCTCTCCATTTGACAGATGAGGAAACAGGCACTGAGAAGTTCAGTAATTTGCTGGAAATCATATAGGTAATAGGAGATGATGCCAGGATTGATAACCAAGCAATGTGAGTCTGAATCTGTGCTCTTAACTATGACTTTTACTGCTTCTATGAAGACGTATAATACATATACACACACAATTATATATTTAGTTCATACTTAAAAAATAAATAATGTTATACATGTTCCACAATTTGCTTTTTTGTAGACAATAAAAATGTAGACATTTTCCCATGTCAGTACTTATAAATCTACTTCATTCTTTTAAATATCTGCATAGAATCGTGCTGATGTACCATCACTTATTCAGTGATTCTCCTATTGATGGCCATTTGTGCTCTTTCCCTCCCCTAATTAGAAATCTGCAGGGAACATCCTAACAATAGTAGCCACAGCAACAGCTACCTGTAATCATGAATAGTATGTTTACTACAGGCAGGGTCCTGTTCTAAACTTTTTCTGTATATGAACTAACTTCGACATGCATTTTTGTGTAAGTGAGCAAGTATTTCTACAGGGTTGGATGCCTAGAAGTGGGGATGTGGGTTAGAGGCCAAGTGCATTTAAACTTTTGATTGTAACTGCCAGGTTTTCCTCCAAGTAGAGGTGAGTATTTACGCCAACTTTCAACTCAAGACTGTCAGGCATTGTTTGGAATGCACAGACACATAAGATAGGGGTCCGCCAGAGGTCCCCAAGGGTGGAGGGACAAGCTGGTTCTGGTCACCAGGTGATTAAAAAATCTTTACACAGGACAAGGCTGGCGGCCTAGCAGGGAGCACTACAGAAGTGCAGAGAAGGCAGAAGGTGTTAGGAGAGGCTTCAGAGAGGAGGTGGGCTGAAGGAAGCTTGGAAGGGCGGAGCATTTGGAAGGGCTGGGATGGGGAGCAGTCCTGGTGTGGGGCAGAGAAGAACAGGGCTGGGAGAGAGGATGGTGTAGTTTAAGGATGGGCCGGCGAGTCAATGGGATTGTGGTTTTGACTGAAACAAAGGGTGTGTGTTTGGAAATGACAAGCCAGCCCACCACCAAGAGGAGTAGGCTAAGTGTAGAAATGGAAGCCTCCCTGTCCTGTCTAGCTCTTTTGAAGTTATAAAATGAATAGATTGCTAAAATGTGTCCTGTTCTTCAGCCTTGACATGTGAATCTTCACAACCATCTGAAACCTATTTGAATTTAGAATTCTCAGTTCCATGGAACATGGCACTAGAAAGTGGTGGATTATGTTTCCAGATCAGTGCAATTCAGAAAGGCAATAGGGCTTGTGATAATCTGGTATTTTTGCCGTAACCCCTTGGATTAGTTCTTCTCTTCTGTCCATGCTGAAACGTGCTTGTGTAGCTATTTTCAAGAGCAGGCACTCAAGGCCCAGAAATCTCCCTATCTCTGACTTGCAGTTGAGATGTGGAAATGGAAATATTCCTCTTCCTCCTCCCCACCGACCCCACCTTCAGCCAACAAAGAGAGAAATGCAGGTGCTTGCCTATGACTTTCTGTTCTGCAGTGGAAATGGCCTCCCTTGTTTTTGTTTCACAAGTACAGTTAAGGTCTGATTTCAGTGCTGCAATAGGGAAGCGAGGGCAATGGCAAGAAACCCAGAACTTGGATGCAAATGATTGAGCCATTTTTAATTTGTTCATTGTAATCAGGTGGGGGAAATTCTATATTTAAATATACCCAACCACTTTGAACCACATATAGCAGTAGCAATGCAAGAAATGTTTGGTGACGCATTACCCAAGTTGTAAAATTTGTACCTCTCAAAACAAGGACATTGAAAAGTTAAGTTTCTCACAGTGATGCTAATATATCCACATCGCATTGCACATGCAATTCTGCATCATAAATAATGGATTTACGGGCTTAACTACTACTCAGGACTATTACACGTGTGGAATGTGGCTGAATTAATGTTGCTGTGAGACCCTTAGTTTTTGCCAAGGAGGTTTCCTCTGCCTCAGGCTGGGGCCAGGTGGGGGCAGGCTGGAGAGAGCTGTTGCTGCCTGGCCCTGCTACTTTGCCTAGTGAGCAAAAACACTGTTTTGGACTCAAGAATCTTGAGTTCCCTAAGCCACAAATCACAGGGAAAGAGAAATCAAGCATTCAGGTCATCCCCAGATTATGACTGCCCGGAACAGTCTGAAAATCGCAGGATCTATCTAAATGTTGGCAGGGGCCTCTGTGAGGGGCAGCGACGTGGTGGTGCTCAGTTTTACTGCTGCTTTTTCTCTGCTTCTGGTTTTACTTGCTCTGGTCCCTCCAGAATGGGTGTGGAGAGCTGTTTTCACCAGACTTTTCCTAGAGCTAGAGGAAGGAACTGGGGACAGTGTGGTGGCGGGGTAATACATCCAGACTGGGGCATGTGCTTTACTCAGGTCCATGTGAAAAGTCCGTGTGATAAAAAAACCCTGTGATCAACCACACCTGTCCAAATTTATCCATCAAGGAAGAATTGGGTACAAAGAGACTTCAGGAATAGCCAAGGAGGAAAAATGCAAAGGCCTTGCTTGCATGGTGTGTGTGTGTGTGTGTGTGTGTGTGTGTGTGTGTGTGTGTGTGTGTGTGTGTGTGTGTGTGTGTGTGTGTGTGTGTGTGTGTGTGTGTGTTGTGACAGCTGGAGGGAGAATAAAAAGTAGGACTTACAGATCCTGATCTGCTGCACCGTGGCTGGTCCATGAGACAGCGTGGAGCTCACCAACATAGGTTCCCAGGCTGACCCCAGGGCCTCATACCCTGGAGACAATAAGCCACCACGCACTCCTCTCCCTGTAGAGCCTCCTGGGGTTCTGGTGTGTGGCACACACAAGTTGGCTTCACTTTCCTTCAGTGGGAGAAACTAGAATCAGATGCCCAGCAGGTTGCTGGCATGCCTGTTTTGTGTGTTTGGCTGCCCGAGGGGCTGTGGACCGTGTTAAAGCAGTAGAACGCTAGCCTCCTCTTGAAGACTCCCAGCCTTTGGTCGTATGATCACGGGCAGACACATGTCCTGAAGAGTGGCCCAGCGCACTTCATGGTCCCAGTTCAGAAGGTGGAGACCTTAAGAGGGAGGGAGTGGCCACCACCGAAGGCTTCATGGATGAGACAGCCCGAAGCTGCTTTTCGAAGGAGATGGAGGTTTTTGTTTTGTTTTGTTTTGTTTTATTAAGGTATCATTGATGTACAAAGATGGTTTTAGACAGACAGCCGGAAGTGGGGATAACTCAGTAAAGGGAGAGAATCCCGCGAGCCATGATGGCCTCCAGCTGTGTAGGAAACAGCGCTCCTAGTGACAGCTTTCTTTGGTCTGAGTTCAGGCCTGATTCCCAATTTCAGCCTGAAGCCTGGTCAGCCGAAGACAAAATTGTCACCTTGCTCGCCTCCCTGCCTGTCCTGCTCATGACAGTCACAGTGAGTTTATAAACAACACGACACCCCAGAGGCAGGCAGGCACCTAGTCTTCACCACTGGTGTGGAGAACGGAATCAACCAACCGGGCTTCCTGCCAAAACAGGAAACCGTGAGCAGTGTCTGCCTGGCTGTGTTTGGAGACACGTTCCCACCCTGCTCCCCAGCAGGAGAGCCTTGGCGTGGCACCTGCCTCACTGCGGACGTGCGCATGAGGCCTCCAGAAGGTGGAAGAATGTCCTGGCTGGCTTTTCTGAGACTTGCTGGGTGGCTTGTCATTGGAGACTGTTTCCCCTGAGGCAGCTGTGTGTCCCGGATGAGTGACTTCCTCTCTGTGGACTCAGTTTCTGAATCAGTAGACTGAGAGGGTGGACCAGATGGCCTTGGAGGGCCCTTCCAGGTCAGCTCTCTCCTGTCTCTAAAGGCAGATGGAGTCAGGTGAAGAGGGTAATGGGGCAGAGAGGAATTGAGAGGAATTCCCCAACAGAGGCTCTTGGGAACCACATAGTTCCCCATTCTGGTGCCACCTGCTCAGATGGTGGGGCGACAAGGGTGCTGGCCTTGAAGGCTGCATGGATAGGAACCTGGACTCCCCAGATGTGCTCTTGTGTTCTTGGGGCCCATATCTGGACAGTCATGGAGCCCTTATTTTGAAATGCTCACCCCAAGTAGTGGTTACTATTTGTCAAACTAGAAAGACGTTATGTCAAACAGAACTTTCGACTGTATTCTCTATGCTATACTTTCATCCCCGTGACTAATTTATATTATGATTGAGATTTTTTGCCTCTTTATTCCTTCCACCTATCTCACCCATCCACCCCTCTCTTGATTTACCAGAAAATCTCAGTCTTGCTTTGCGCAGACAGCTGTCTGTGGGCCCGGAGAGAAACTATTGCCCGAGATGCTCACACCCTGCATCGTGACTGCAGCAAGAGCTGTGCTGCCGTGACCAGGGCAGCAGAGAGGACCAGGAAGTGCCCTGGGTACCTCCCACAGACACCTGGGTGCAAACATCGCCCACAGCGCGTGACATCCGCAGAGCTGAGGTGGAGACCCTGCCTGAGGGCTGCACGGGTGCTGGAAGGAAGGTCCTCTGAAGAACGAGGACTGAAGTGGACAGATGACTTGTACAGAGTCGCACAGCCTCTTGGGGCCACAGCTGCAGCTGGCGTCAAGTCTCCTGACTCCCCGGGCATCATGTCTTCTCTTCCACCGAATTGAAAGGTGGCAGGAGGCCTGGTATACCACAGACTGAAACTTGCCCTGACCCACCCTGTGGCTCAGATCAGTCTCTAAAAATGTTTCAGAGGAAGTGAGAGTGAAGGGTCTCTCCTCACACGTTGAAGCTGTAGGTGGAGCACGTGCTCTCAGCTCCAGACAGGTCAGAGAAAGCTGGAGAAGGGCAGCCAAGCAAGAAGCACATATTTAAGCATTTGTGAGTGTCAAGCCTTGAGCTGGGTATAGCAGGGCATGAAGGAGCTTTAAGATATACACCTCACACAGCAATTTCACTGCAGCTGGTGAGGCAAATTTAACCCCCCACTCAACTGCAAAAACAAATGCAAGCTCTTGTTTGTATAATAAAATAGAAAGGCATACATTTATATTTGCACAAAAAAAACTAGGAAGATAACAGAAAGCTAGTAAGAGTGGTAATTGAGCAGTCATGTGATGAGTGGGGGAGGGGCAGGATGGCCTTTGTACCTTTTAATTACAAAAAAATTTTTTTAAACTACGTGAATGTATTATCTTTGCAAAAAATTAAATATAAACAAGAACAACAAAACCAGTCAATAACATTGGGTGACTTGTGCCCAAAGGAATTCAGAAAAAGCAGAATTCAAGGGGTCTCTTACAGCCTTCTCAAGCTCCTGGGAGATTAGAATTGGAAGGGGCTCTACGTGCCATTTTGTCTGACTTCCCACTCAGTGCTGGCATGTCTTGTACAGCCATCGAGACATGGGCTTTCCAGTGCCCCTCACCCAATGATTCCTAAGCCCCATGGACAGTGCTGATGCAGGGACTGCAGTGTACAAAGAGCTCAGTCTCCATTCTCAGCGGCCTTATGTCCCTCAAGCGTAGCCTTAACTGAAATGTCAAGGTTTTAAGAGTCTCGGGGGAAAAAAAGAAGTTGCTACGGGACTTGGAAGGAGCATAATATATGGAAAGCAGCAGAGTTAAAATAGCATTTGAAATAACTCTCAAAAGATGGGCCACATTTCGACAATCAGAGGGTGGGAATACCAGGTGGAGAGAACATGAACAGAGACAGAGTCATGGGCATGTGCCCGGAGTTCTCAGGACTACCTGAAGAGTAGGCCAGGTGTGGTGGAAAAGTGGAATGGAGATCTGGTGGGGATCATGTTGTAGACCATAGTGAGTGCCAGTCTGAGGTATTTCTTTTTTTAATTCAGTAGAAAATGGGGAACCAACAAAGATTTGTGAGCAGGTCCTTGAGTTATTCTTCTTGAGATTCTCCGGTGAGTGAACATTCTACTTCATCCAAGAACGCATGAAGAGAAGCTTCTTGGAAGCAGTAGGAATTGAGCTGGGCCTTTCAGGATCAGTAGAGTATAGAAAGTATTCTTGGTGGAAGGCAGTGTGGAAGGACGGCTGTGGCTGTGCTGGATAGAAGGAGAAAGCATTCTGTGGCTTGGTAAGAGGTGAGGCTTTCTCTAGAGTCCCAAGGCAAGGCAGCGAAGGCCTGACTTAGGTGGCAGTAACGAAATGAGAAGAGGCAGACTCATTCCTCCACCATCAAGAAGGTCCTATTTGGTTGGTTTTGCAAAAAAAAAAAACTTTTGACTCATTTGCTAGTCCTGAGGGAAGAGACTGTTAACTCAACACTCCCAGTTCTTTCTTTGCCAGGTGTCTTCTTGGGTATTTCTCCACTGTCTGTAACATTGGCCCGGAGTAGAAGACATGGTCACCCTAGCCATGCTGCTCCTTGGCATTTTACTGTAATTTGAATTGCACTTGGATTGTGTTGCTCATAAGAAGAACCTTTCCATCCTTGGGCATCTTCTGCCAGTCTGGAGGGGAAGGTGCTCAACGGTGGTAAGGTCACCAGTACAACTAGAAAGCTTTCCTGTTTTACATGTAAGAAAACAGAAGTCCAGAAAGTCAAAGGAGCATGTTTAACTCACAGAGAGAAATAGGGAGAAATAGGGGCATAGAAGCAGAACTAGATCTTTTCACTCCAAGTTCTAGACTTTTTTTTAAAAGTATACCTTACAGTTTCTATTGAATAATGCTAACATTTATTGAGCACATACTATGTGTCATGCTTAATTATAGTCACTTAATTCCCCCAATGACCCTGTGAGGTAGAGACTATCATTATCTCTTCTCTTCACATGAAAAACTGAAGGATGGAGAGATGAAGTAATGTTCCCAAGCTCACACCAATAAGAAGCTGCAAAGCCAGAATTTGAATTTAGGTCTGTCTGACTCCCAAGCATCTGTCCAAGTATAAGAAACCCCCTTAAAATTATTTATTAAAAGCAATTGTCACCCTCAATAGAAGTTCTACTTTTAACACTTACTGTTTGAGAAGATATGGTGAACTCAGTAATGCCTTTAAGTGAGTTTGTATTTGAATAATCTGTGTCTGCATACACTGTGGAAAATACACATTTGGAGCATAATAGTATGTATATATGCAAGACATGACAAGACATTAGACCTCATCAGTTGGGCAGAGGAGGTAGTTGGTAGGGGCAGGGACAAGATGGTGACTTGGGAAACACAGTAGGTTGAGCAAACTCATTGGGGTGAATTTTTAAAGCTTTTCAGGTTGCTGAGGGTGTGAATAAAATCACACGTTTGATTGTTTCATTATTCCTACCTGCATAGCTCATGACCTTGGGCCTCCCCTTCAGAATCTGCTTACACTGGTATTCCTGGGACTCTGAGAGGTGTGGTGTGTAAACAAGCTTGTACCTGCCAATGGGCCCTGGATAGCTGTTGCATGTCTTGCTCCTCTCCCCAGTGTCTTTACTCAGTGCCTCTGTGGGCCAATCTACTGCTCTACTGTGGAGAGCTGGGGAGGGGTGGGATGGGGAATTGCCTTTGTCCTCTTTGTTAGAAGGGGTCCCACAGAAAGGCTACTTGAGCACCAATGTGTTACAGAGTTTTGAGAAACATCTTTCTAAGTCTTAATTGAGTATAATTTATTTTCAATAAAACGCACAGATCTTTAGTTCAATGAGTGTTGACCATTGTATTTGCCTGTGTAATCAAAAAAGATATAGAACATCCCAGAAGATTCTCTTGTATCCTTTTAGAGTCAATTCCCTCATTCCCCAGAGTACATTTTCTAATTTATCATCTTAGATCAGATTTAATTTCACCTACATAGAATCATACATTATATACTATTTTGTGTCTGGCTTCTTCCACTTAAAAGAATGTTTTCAGGACTCATCCATGTTGTTGCAAGAATCAGTAGTTCATTCTTTATATTTGTAAGTTATATCCACTTGAATGGATGTGCCACAGTTTGTTTTTCTATTCTCTGATAGGTGAATATTGGCATTGTTTCCATCTTTTTATTGTTAGGAAAAATGGTGCCATTAACATTCTTGTACAAGTCTTTTTGTGGAAGCATGTTTTCATTTCTCTTGTGTAAGGACCAAGTTGTGAAAATGCTGGGTCATAGGATAGATGTATATTCAACTTTATAAGAAACAGCCAAACAGTTCTCTAAGGGAATTGTGCCAGTTCATACTACACCAAGCAATTTGTGGGCATTTTACTTGTTCGATATTGTCTCCAACATTTGGCTTTGCCAGTGCTTTTTATTTTAATCATGTTAGTCAGTATGAAATTATGGTTTAATTTTCACTTCAAGATGATGTTGAGCACCTTTTTGTGTTTAATTGGGCATGTCTTTATTTTGTGAAGTGTCTTTTGCCTATTTTTTAAAATAGAGGCTGCTGGTTTTTAAATGTTTGATTTGTAGATACTCTTTGGGTATGCTGGATTCATGTCCTTTGTCAGATATATGTATTGTGAATATTTTTTCCCAGTTTATGGATAGCCTATGCATGTTCTCAATGGTGTCTTTTGATTCACAGAATCATTTCTATTTTGATATTGCTCCAGAGACTATGACTACAAAGCATACTATTCCCCATTTCTTTTTTTTTTTAACTCAAAATAATGACAACATTTCTTTTGCTCACAAATCTTAATTTTGACAGGATTCAGTAGGGATAGCTGGCTTCTGTCTTGGGTGTTGATGGGGGTGACGTAAAGGCTGACATCATCCGAAGGCTTGATTACTCACATGCATGGTCATTCGTACTATCAGTGTAGACCTTAGATGGGGCTGTTGGAAAGAATAAGTACCATGACCTCCGTGTGCCTGCATTACAAGGGTGAGAGGGTTTCAAAAATGAGAAAGTAAGATGGAAGTTGTTTTCCTTTTCTGAACTAGCTTCAGAAGTCACATAGCATTATGTCTGCTTTACTCTAAGGGTTGGAGCAGTTACAAGCTCACCCTGGTTGCAGGAGAGGGTTAATTGACTTCACTTCTTGGTAAGGAAGTATTTGGAGGAGCAATTTGCTATTTTTTCTTCTCAAGGTAGAAATTTAGGCCTTTGGTCTACTCCTTTCTTTCCTACTATAGGCACTTAAAGCTCTAAACTTTCCTCTAAGCTCTGATTTATTTCTGTTTCACAAATTTTGTTATATTTTCTCTATTATTCAGTTAGAAATATTGCTGTAGACATTTTTGGAAAATACAATTGCCCCAGAATCATTCTAATAAAACAATTTATTCTTAATTGTGGTTAGTGTTTTTTGCAACCACCCTAGAAGATCTTTGCCTACTCCAAGATGGGAAAGATATTCTTCTTTGTTTTCTTTCAGATGCTGTATGGCTCTACCTTTACATTTAGGCCTGTGATCCATCTTTCTTGAATTAATTGTTTTGTAAGGAGTGATGTAGATGTAGAGGTTTACTTTGTTTTTCAAAGTTGATTCAATACCATATGTTAGAAATACCTTTTTAACAAAAGTTGAAATCAATTGACCATATATGTATAGGCTGACTTATGGATTATCTATCTTGTTCTATTGACCTATTTGTCTATTTTTACACTGATATCAAACTATAACTTTATGGTAAGTTTTGAAATCCTATAGTACAAGTCCTTCAAATTTGTTACTTTTTTTCAAATGTTTTGGATATTCTGTGCTTATATAACTTTTAGACTCAGCTTGTGAATTTCTCAAAAAGGCCTGTGGGAATTTTGATTGGAATAGCATTGAGTCTGTAGATCCATATACACAGAATGGACATTTGACAATATTTTATCATCCAATTCATAAGCATGGTATACCTCTCCATTTATTAAACCTCTTAATTTCCCTCTGCAAAATTCTTTTGTGCCTGCACATTTTCCAAAAGATCTATTTCTAGATATTTAATGTTTTTGATGATATTGTGTATAGGATTTAAAAAATTATTTTCCAATTATTCACTGGTATTATATAGAAATTAAATTGCTTTTTATATATTGGCCTTATTTGCTGTGACCTGGCTAATCACTTATTTGTTCTACTCCTTCTTTTGTGTATTCCATAGGATTTTCTACCTGTGTAATCAAATTGTCTGCAAATGACAATGGTTTTCTTTTCTAAGGTTTATTATAGATTCTTTTTATCAGATTAAGGAAGTTCCCCCCTCTTCCTATTTTCCTTGTTTGGTGAGGGGTTTTCTGGATGTTGAACTTCCTGTATTCTGTTGCTCTTTCTGTATCTAATGAGATGATTGGGGAATTTTTTTCTCCTTTAATTACATTGAATAATTTTCAAATGTTAAACCAATCTTGCATTCCCGGATCAACTTCATGGAAGTGTGTGTGTGTGTGTGTGTGTGTGTGTGTGTGTGTAAATTTATTTTGATGGTATTTGGTTAAGGATTTTTCATTTATGTTCATGAAGGATATTTGTTTGTATTATTTTTCTTATAATGCCTATAAATTTGTCTTTTTCTTATAATGCCTTTGATATCAGAGTTATATGAGCCTCATGTGACAAGTGGGGCAAGTGGGGCAATACTCCCTTTAATTCCTGAAAATACTTGTGTAAGACTAGCATTAATTCTTCCTTAAATGTTTACATAATTAGTTGGTGAGGCCAACTGGGCCTGGAGGTTTCTTTGTCGGTAGATATTTAATTATGAGTTTAATTTCTCTAATAGGACCATTTAGATTTCCTATTTCTTCTTATTTCAAGTCTGGTAAGTTTTATTTTCAAGGAATTTTTCCATTTTATATAAGTTGGTGATATTTTGGCATCCATTTGTACATAACATCTCCTAACCATTCTTTTAGTAACTATAGAATTTGCAATGGTATCTCCTCTTTCACTCCTTGACAGTGTGTGTTTTCTTTTTTTCTTGACGAGTTTTGCTAAAGATTTATGGGTTTTATTAATTTTTTCAAATATTGAACTTTTAATTTTTTAATTTCTTTGTCCGTTTTCTATTCCATTTATTTCTGTTATTAATTTTATTACTTGCTTTCTTCTTCCTAGTATTGATTTGAATTTGCTCTTTTTTCTTCTCAAGGTAGAAATTTAGGCCTTTGGTCTATTCCTTTCTTTTCTACTATAGGCACTTAAAGCTCTAAATTTTCATTTAAGCTCAACTTTATTTCTATTTCATGAATTTTGTTGTATTTTCTTTATTATTCAGTTAGAGATTATTTTCTAATTACTCTTGTGAGTTCTTTTACTTATGCATTATTTAGAAGAGGGTGTTTAAGTTTCGAAATGTTTCAGGATTTTCTAGGTATCTTTTTGTAATTGACATCTAACTTAGTTCTATTGTGATCAGAGAATATTATTTTAATACTTTGATATGGTTGAGCCTCGATAATTTTTTCAGATTTGTCTTATGGCCCAACATGTAGTCTCTCTTGGTGTCTGTTTTAGGTGCACTTGAAATTAATGAGTATTTGCAGGTTTGAGGAATAGTGTTTTATAAATGTCAATTGTTTCAAGCTGTTTTAAAGTGGTGTTCACCTCTTATACCCTTCTTGATTTTTCTTTTTTTTTGAGGTCTATTAGTTATATCAATAACTGAGAGAAGGATGTTAGAATCTACAAATATGGCTGTGAATTTCTCTTTAGTTCTGTCATTCCCTGCTTTGTGAATTTTGAAACACTGTTATGAGTGTATATACTTTTCGGATTGTTAGGTCTTCCTGATGAGTTGACCCTTTTATAATTATGAAATACTTTCTCTGTCTCTGGTAATAGATTTTGTCTTGAAGTCTAGTTTGTCTGATTTTAATACAGCACACCAGCTATATAGCTAATAGTAGTGACCTCCAGCAAGAGGTCATCTTTTTTTCCCCGAGGGCATGTGTGGGGGGCGTTGAGTCGATATCATGTGTAGTTCAGCCGAGTCTGGGCTTGATGGCAACTTCAGTTCAATTCATTTTGTCACTGGCTTAAAATAATTTGAGGAAAAGAATCATGACTCCCTTTTGCAGGGTTTGGGATCTTGAGCACTGGTGAAATTCCAGAAAATTCTTTATGTCTTATAATCTTGCTGCCAGCTTCCTTCCCCCCCACAGCCCCCTCACTGGAGAGTATTCTATTTGCTGTCCACCTTTGCCCCCAGCTTTCTGCACCTTGAAAGTTCTCCCTCTCCCCAGATGCCCTGCCCACATCTTTCAGAGGATGGTGGCAGTGTGCTTCGTGCCTCAGTGCCTCAGAGCTCCTGCCATACCCCCAGCTCCAGGCTTGTACCTGGGGGAGGCCCTGGGCACCTCGGGGGGATGTGTCTCAGCCCTCTCACCCTGCCCCTCCCCCGCCCTCAGCATTCTACCTCGGGGCTTAGATGCGAACAACGGGAGCCTGTTGGTGGGGTGATGCGGGGTCACGGTCCGGCGCGGCTCCTTAGGCTCCTATTCCGTCACGCCAACCCACTCACTGCTCTAAGTTTCTCAAGAGTTTGGTGGCTTTCTCCTCATCCCCATCCACAGCAGATTCCTCTTTCTCTGCTCCTTCACGGGTGTTGAAAGCACCATGGTTCTCTCCTTGCCAGGAAAGGATCCTCACTTTTTGAAATTTTAGTTCATTATCACTTCTTTGCACCTTCAGCTCTCTGATGGTATTAAAACAATTGTAACTTTGTAGTTTATCTGGCTTGTCCTCATTGTTAGGATGAGAGCAAGTCTCTTATAATCGTCTGCATTCTAACTGGAAGGAGCTCAGTTCTTTCTATTTCTATTTCTATGTCCAGGACCTAGACACCTATCCAGGTAGCTGGGATATGTTTGAATGATTCCAACTCAATATCCTTACTCCCTTTCCATGCCAAAGGCTTTCTATTGGGTGAAGCTCATAATTTCTTTCTTTCTTTCAGGAGGACTTGTACCTCAAGAGGTTCTTCAAACTCCATTAAATGGGCTTCTGATGGGCTTACTCCACTGGTCACAGATACCTGCATCACCATTCAGGGTGGAGCCAGCTCCCCACCCCTCAGCTTCACATTAAAGTGAGACTACATCAGAGGGGTGACTTGAGGATATTTTCAGGTGTGGATATCGAGGCCTACAGAAATGGGAGATCCCAGGGTAGTAGCGGGAATAGGAAAACTCCTACCCACTAATATCGACTTGGTCTCTACTTTGAGTTACCCCTTTTCATAGTCAGTCTTTGTAGTCACCCTGAGACAGACCTTCTCACTTTACACGCAAGGATGCTGAGACTTAGAGAGGTTATACAACTTACTTACGCAGCAGAGGGGGTTTGAACTCAGAGCTGATCCACTCCAAAGCTGAGGCTTTTTTTTGACCAACATGGAGGAAGGCACTGTAGAAGATGGTAATGGGCAGACCACTGCTTCTTGGTCTGGTCTGGGGCTGACCCTGCAGATATTGGCCATGGGGTTGGAGCCAGCAGTAGGGGCTCCAGTTTCTGAGATCAGAGCTCTTTCCATCAGGACCCCACCATAATCAAACCATGTATTTGCTGGGTGACCTTGAACAGTTCATTTAATTTCTTTCTAAATTTCAGTATTTTTCTGAAAACCTTAGTTTCTCCAAATCCCTTGAAAACACTCCTGTGGGAAGCTGGGAGCAGGTCTTCCATGGGCCTTCTTTTCAGGAGGGCTCTCTCCCATTAACTGGATTGGTAGGAAGGCACACAGAGAGGACAGCAGTTCCCATGTCCCCCTTAGCGCCTAGCCATCTGCACAAACCTTCTCTCCATGCAGGGGCCACCCATATTTGACCTGTTCTGCCTGGGCTGTGGCTAATGCAGGGAAAGCCAATGTGTAATTAGTTAATAGAAGAGCTCCTGTGTTAATGGAAAGGGCATTTCAAACATACTTGCACAAACCAACACTGTGGATTTGTCAGAAACCATCAGCAGGATGCGACAGGCAGACACAAAGGACACTTGTTAAGTGGGGACAAATTGTGTCTGGTTGAAGCTCTGAGACCCAGAGTGGCTCTCTGGACTGCCAGCCACCTTGGAAGTAAGATTACCAGGAGAGGAAGCTGGGGCCCCCTCCCCTCACCCCAGTAATGCCATGTGTCAGGATTGTCAGGACTCCAACCACCATTATCTCAGCTTTTCCTTTCTACAACTTGATGAATAGCAGATGATATTACTGTCCTCATTTTATAGTTGAGAAAAGTGAGACTTAGAGAGTTAAGTTACTTGGCTAAGGTCAAGCAAGTAGTCAGTGCAGGGCCTGGGATTTGAACCCAAGATTGACTGAATTCTAGATCTGGGCGGTTCACACTTTGCATGGTGCCTCTCCACTCAGCAGTTGGGGCACTCTAAAACCTGAGTTACTAATAGAAGATGACATTTGGATCTTCTTAAAGCTGGTAATTGATCACCATACCTCTTTTCTCCTCTTCCTGGGCATATAGCCATACCACATTTCCCAGGCTCCTTTGCAGTCAGGTTAGCCATGTGACCGAGTGCTAGCCGACGCTGTGGGAGCAGAAGTGTACTATGCCTCGCCTCCCCACAATCCCCATGCCCTTCTCCCCTTCAGGCTGGCTGAAGTGGAAGTGGCTCCCAGGCCAACCTTGTGAACCATATGTCAGAGATGGTGGATACACAAGCTAAAAAGAGCCTGGGACCCTGGGAGAACATTCCTACCTGGAACAACTGTGTCAGGCTGTCTCGTTGTTTAACCCAGTTTGTTATGAAGGTTTATCAGTTGCAGCAACCAATATTACCTTAAGCAGTAAAAGTACCAGGAAGGGGTTGGAAGGTCACCGAGGAACTGATGCGGTCAGCCTTACTCTACGCCTAAGGGGGGTGGGGTGAGCAAGCTTGTTCTCTTTTGTTGTACAGACTCAAGTTTGGGCGCAGGCTTCACCACAGGTTAGCTGGGAGAACTTGAACAATTCATTTAATTTTTCTGATCATCACTACTTTTCTGAAAATAAGAATGATGTTTACATTATTCTGTATAGATTTATTTCATTCAACAAATTTTATTGAGTACTTGGTACATGCTAGTGATTGTTCTAGGTGCTGGGAATGCTGGGAAGAAGTAAAATCCCTGCCCTTAAAGAACTTACATTCTGGTGGGGGGGATGGGGAGGGGGGCTGGACAGTAAATTAGTACATATACCATATGGTGATCATCGATATGGCAAACAAATAAAGCAGTAAGGGGGATGAGAGTACCGGGGGTAGGGGTGAGGGGCAGGGGTTCAGGGGTTCAGGGGAGGTGTCTCTAATTAAGAATACTTGAGCAGAGACCTGAAGGTAATAAAAGAGGGAGCCGTGCATGCATCTGGGCAAAGAGTGCTTCGGGCAGAGGGACTGGCAAATGCAAAGACCTGAGGCTGGAGTGGGCTTGGTGTCGGAGGAGAGGTGAGGCTGGTGGTGCTGAAGCAGGGAGGGAGAGCGGTAAGCGTGACAGGGTTGGAAAAAGCATCTAGCACAATACCTTTTTATAAGTGTTAGAGTCCTTCCTTTTCATATGATGGCTTTATAGTGATCCTGGGAAGCCTTCATTGCCAAAAACAAATGTGGAAGCCTATTATGCACAAGTTTGCTTTACTGACTAGGCTGATGCTTAGAATTGCACCAGGAAGTGTAGTTCTTTTAGTCCAAGGCTTTGATTCCTGTTATCATGCAAATACTTCTGGCAAAGGATAATATCCTAAGCTATTTTTAGTTACTATACTTTAAAAGGGTTGATTGCAAGTCTGAGGTTCGCCGGAGAGAAGTGTTTGAGACAGGAGGTAACTGGGCGTCTGGAAAGGGCTGAAGTAAATAAAGACTGAGCTAGGCAGAAATACAGAGGAAAAAAACTGTAAGTTGCCATAGGGGAGAGGGGTGGGGGAAAGAGGCTTGAGCTAGGGCTGGGGAAGAGAGGGAAAAGGAAAATTATGGAAGCTTAACCCCAGCCTGAGGTCACATTTTGAAGCTCTTCTGTGCTGCAGCCTTAGGTGGATGTCAAAGGAACATACAATCTGCAGAACATCACTGATTCAAAGAAGAGATTACTCTTATGAGGTTGCTTTGAACTGAAAGAATGAGTTCCCTTTATCCCTAGGAAGGGATAGGCCCTGTCCCCTACCTTGTCAACTAAGTGTTAAAGGTCTGTGCATCCCTAGGCTCCTATCCCTTGTGCTCCCGAAATGCCCATTGTCAGTGTTCTTGTTCACAGACAACAGAGTAAGTTTCTAGGAAAAATGGCCTCACTTCCCCCATTGTAGAATTGGTCTAAAGATGAAACTGCCTTTGCAGCTATTGAGAACTCTGTCTCTGTTGTGTGCACTGCTCCCTCCAGCATAAGGGCCACTTTTGGGTCTGAAACTGGGCCTGGTCCTCCAAAGCCTGACTCATCTGCTGCTTCTAGGGTCAGCCAAAGGGATTCTCTTGGCAGAGCCTGGTTCCTCCTGTTGCTCACTTCCTCATTTCCAGAGCACAGCCTTAGGTTGTGTGAATGACGCAGCTAGGTCACAGGCCTGCATCTTAGCTGCAGAAGAAGCTGGGAGTTCAAGTTGTGACTACACTGGGAAGACCGGACTGCTATCATGGGAATGTCCCCAAAACAAAAGGATTGGAAAAGAGAGGACCAATGTTGCCTGCAGGCAATGTCTACAGGCGACGTTTAAAATTCAAGATCTTAGAATAAAAAGCTTACATTACCTTACTGGACCCTGGAAAGAAGATGCCCAGAGAGGAGGCTTTGGCATGGGGTAATCACCAAGGACTACAACCTCAGCGGAGGCATGGCTGCGGGGCCTGCTGGGGTGGGGTCCTCGTGAGCATGGCAATAGCTCAGGGGAACTGGATGGAGCCCAAGGCGAACTTATGCGGGCTCTGTCTTTCTGGCAGTGCCCTGCCTTGCAAAGAGAACAAGGCCTTTCAGAGGAAATACTGGCAAAGGCAAAAAACTGTGAGTTTGTTCTGTGTGGGGACTTAGTTACTAAGTTATCTTGATGCTTTCATAAACTCATACTCAAAAAAGTGAAGAATTCTTTCTGACAAAGTTCTGGTAAACAGAAGCCCATAAGTGTTTAGAGGAGCCTGGAGATGTTTTCCATGGACACCAAATGGAAGTGTTCATCTTTCCCTGCCCACTTAAAAGGCCTCATCCTGTCCTGGGTCAGTAAACTTCAGGGTTGAAAGAAATGACATCCATTTCCATTTTCTGACTTGACCTGATACCATTTAGAGATTTTGAATACATTTTGAATACAATGAAACCCTGTCGTAAACTGCAGTGCACAAACCCAGACTCCAAGATGACTGGGTCGTGAACCCCCTGCAAGAGCAGACACAGGTGTGTTCGGTGCTCTCCACAGCACTTTCCCACGGAGGGTGAGATTCTCTTGGCAGGGTAGGGCATGGTCAGAAAAGAGAACTCCGTGTTCCTCTGCAAAGAAGCTCAACTGGGCCTGCTGCCTTTCACCCCCTTGTTCACAGCACCATACCTTGTCTTCTGCTGCTCTCCCCACCTGGCTTGCCATCCTTCAAGGCAGGCCAGTGTTATCCTCCTCTGGGAAGCCTTCTCCTCGTGGTGGGCATCCTTCCAGCAGCTCAGGGTGGCTTTGGAAGTCCTGGAGGCCAACTCACATCTGACTTTTGGGCTGCAGGACCCTTGCAAAGTCTATTTTCTGAAGCCATCACATTGACTAGTTTGGTCCCTGAGCCTGTCTTGGTTTTAGTTTCCCAGCTAAGTTTTTGTTCTCCAGCAACACATGACCCCCTTTTTCTACTCCGATAACCTCAGTGGTAGCTCTCACCATGTTAAACAAGGGTCTGATCTGCCATGGAAAAAAGCAGTCAATTGTTGCCTTTAAATCTTAATGTTTTAGGCCCTGGGAACATTTTAAATAACTGTTTAATGAGAAGACTTCTGGTGAAGCACAGGTAAGATCTTAAAGGCTCTAATTGCTCCCCAGAGAAAGCTGTCAGGGTTAAGTAACCTCGTTCAGGTTGTGTACCTGGAGCAGGATGAGCAAAACAAGGCAGAAGTAAGGAGCAGAGGCTGCAGGGGAGATGTCCCAGAACCTGGGGGATGAACTTTCTTGGACCTGGGAGATTTTTAGAGCCATGCCTTGAGCTGCCAACAGCGGATACCTGCTGGCCAACAGCTACGCCCCAAATGGTCAAAGAAATGACTTACTTTTTCCTGGGCCTGCTTGCTTTCTAATCTGGAATCCAAATTACAGTTCTTTCCTCTGTTCTTTCATTTAAATATAAAATGAAACCAAACCAAACAAAACCCCAAACTCTGTTAACCCCCGCTTGCATTTATCTGTGCATCATTCGTTCGTGTAGTCACTACACACATATTTATGAAGTACGTTCTGGGTCTCAGGCACTGCCCTAGGCACTGGGGGATGCAGCCGGTTATTCAATGTAGATTCAGGATTAATAAAATGAATTTATGCACAAGGGGTGAGAGAGCAGATTGGGACACCACATTTGCCATTGGTGGGGGGGCAACTCCTGATGTTCTTGTGGGGAAATCCCACAAGGATGCCAGGGTCTGGGGCAAGTCAATGCCCCCACCTCCAGTTATGGCCCTGTGAGGTATCATGGGGGAGTTTTGTCGTATAACAATAACATTCACTGTGTGTCTAAGGCACATGGAGAGCAAGGCACTTTGGAAATGGGGCTCAAATTGACTTATTTAATGGAAACAAAAAGCCTTTTGTGTAGGTCGTCCCCACTCCAGCCTGATGGAGGTGGTCTGTTCCCTCTGACAGCAGCCCCCGCAGCCATCGTAGGTAGAAATGCTGCCTGGCTCCAAACAGCCACACTGTCTGTGACCATTTCTCGGGCCTAAGTGGGTTTGGGAGCTGTACCCTTGGAATTAAGTAAGAGAAATGGAGGCGAGAGCAGGACACGCTGCAGCTCAGACCATTCAGTCTTCTCTTGATGTGAGCAAGACCTAAATTGGGAAGTATTTGGCTGATGGCAAGGGCAGATAAACGTTAACAGATTTGATGTAATACCAGACCTCAGGCTTGAAACTGAGCTTGACCCTTCCCATTGAGCACTTTTATGCAATACTGCTGGACATGTAGTAACAAGAAAGGAAACAGAGGAAGGATCTCGGTTCAGCCGTATGTCAGCGCTGAGGAGACGACAGGGGGAGCAGGGCATGAGGTGGGCATTGAGACAGGAGCTGAACAAACAAAAGAAAATACTATCAAGTTAGAGCTAGTGTGTCCTCAAGGAGACAAGTGAGCTGACGTGAGGCGGATGATTTTCTGTTATACGATATGGGAGGTATGTGTGTTGTGGGATGGGGTGGGGGGTCCTGGGGATGACATATTGCTACTTAGAAGTCCAACATAACCATGTAGCCTGAAATTCAATTTACAGTCATTATAACTTGCACTTGTTTGTCCTCAGAAGCCCAAGTGCTGGGGAAGGTGGAACAGCTATCACTATGCCCGCACTTCGGATGGAGAAACTGAGGCACAGGGCATTTACATGACTTACTCAGGGTTGTACAGCTTGTGGGTGAATGTGCATAAAGTATAGTGTTTGTATCCTGTCTTCCCATAATGAGGATGCCCTGAACTTACCAAAGACCCTTGCATTTATTATCTCATTGGACCAGCCCAGCAACCCTGTAGGAAGTGGAATGGGTGAGAAAACTGAGGGCCAGAGGAAGGCGAAGAGCGAACTGGAGCTCCCACTCCTTGAGCATTTGCTAGGCATTCATGGACACCCTCTCAGAAAATGCCATCTTTTAAAGGTAGATGTCATATATCTCTGCTTTAAAGGTGGGGAGGCTGAATCATGGGAGAGTAGGAAGCCTGCCCAAGGCCACCTAACCTGTACATGGTGGCCTTGAGAACCAGACCCAGGTGCCTGGCCCCAGAGCTTGGCCGTTCCGTCATAGCAGCTGATTCCCACCACCCACCACCTGCCTGCAGGTGTCCTGCAGCCAGTCAGGGCAGAGGCCCCCTTACAACTCCACTTTCCCCACTCCTAATGTTTCCATCAAGCTGTTTGTGCGGTAACAGCGTCCTGGTGAACAGGAGTGTGAAATCAGAGAGGCCTGAGTTTGGATCTGGACTCCCCTTCATACTAGGCAAGGATCTCAAGTAATTACCTGGTGTCTCTCAGGTCTAGTTGCTGCATCTGTAAAATAAAGATGAACCCTCGCCCTTCCCACCACCAAAGGTTTGTGGTGAGAGTTAGCGAGTGTAAACTGCTTAAAGCAACACTTGAAGTGTGGTGAGCCTCAGCAAGGGGTGGCGGGGGTGGGCTGGGATGGCCCCGGCACCTGGGTCCAGGCCTGATCCATTCATGCCCCTCCACCCTGGCCCCGCCTCATTCCCACCGGCAGGCACACAACTTTGAAATCTTCCTGTGCCCTCTCTCTGTCTCTCTCTTCTCTTTGCTCCTCTCCGGAGCTCTCACCGTGGGTGTGGAGTGACCTCTGTTCCTTCCTGTTCACCACAGCCAGTGTGTCTGGTGTGGAGTGCAGTCATCAGCTCGCTTTCTCCCCCGCTCCTCCTTAGCGTCTGGATCCGTCAGGACGCACAGGTTCTCCAGAGAAACAGCAAGGAATTGGCTGATGTGACTGTGGGTACTGACAAGTCTGAAATCCATAGAGCCCGCCAGCCGGCCGGCAGGGAAGCCAGGCAGGGGCTGGAACTGCTGTCTTAAGGCAGGATTTCTTCCTCCTTAGGAAAACCTCAGTATAGCCCTTAAGACCTTTCAACTGACTGGATCGGGCTCCCTCACAATACTGCGGACACTATCCTTTACTTAAACTCAGCTGACGGCAGATATAAACCACACCTACAAAATACCCCTACAACCCCTTGGCATTTGGATGAATAACTGGGTGCTCTAGCCTAGCCAAGCCAACATGTAAAACGAACCATCACAGCTTCCGTGGCTGCTCTTGGACGAAGGGTCTCAACTGGCCTCATTCTTCTTCTTTCCTCTGAGGTGCCGGCTCCTTCGTACTCTGCCTGTTCTCTAAACACTGGTGGTCTTCCAGGTTCCATCGCAGGTACTTAGCTGATTGTAAGTGCTCCTCTGGGACAGTCCGCTCGTAGCAGCTGAACCTCTCGCTATACACCAGCTATTGTCTCATTTGTATATCCAGAAGCCTATTTCTGACCAGCCACGGAACACCTCCACCAGGTGCCCCCCTCAGCTTCCACGTGATTCCCCACCCCAACTGTCTACCCTCCTGAGTTCTGCCTTCCCCATTCACCTGGTCCCCTCAACCAGGAATCTGATCGTCATTCTTGACTCTTCCCTCTCCCTTTCTCTCCCCATTCAATCGGCCATCAAGTCCTGCTGATTTTTACCCACTGATATCTCATTCACCTAATTAAGAAAACTTATTATCTCCACACAGCACCAAGCTAGACCCTTGAGCAGCATTTCTCAACCCTAGTGCTACTGACATTTTGGGTCATACGATTCTTTGCTGTGGGGAATGCACACTGTACCATATTTATCAGTATCCCCATTCACTAGGGCCGCTGTAACAAAACTATAGACTGGGAGGCTTACACAACAGAAATTAATTTTCTCACAGTTCTGGAGGCTGTGAGTCTAAGATTGAGCTGCCAGCAGGGCTGGTTTCTCAAGAGGCCTCTCTCCGTGGCTTGCAGAAGGCTGCCTTCCTGTTGTGTCCGTACATGGCCTTTTCTTTGTGCACACACACCCCTGGTGGCTCTCTTCTTTTTATAAGGATATCACTCACAACATTGGATTTGGGCCCTACCCTAAAGGCCTCATTTAACTTAATCATCTCTTTGATGACCTTATCTTCAAATACTATTACATTCTGAGGCAGTGGGGCTTGGAACTTGAGCATATGCATTTTGCAGGGACAAAATTCAGCCTCCACCCCCTATGCATCAATAGCACCCCCTTCTCCAAGTTGGAATAACAACCAAAAATATCTCCAGATATTGCCAACTGTGCCCTGGGTGCAGGAGGCCCAGGTTGAGAACCACTGCTTTACACAGCAGTAGTTTTTAGCACTGGCTGCACATTAGAATCACTTGGTGAAATCAACAAAAAGACAACCCACCCATGGAGATTCTGATTAATTTTTTTTTGGTGGGGGGAGGAACCCGGGCAGGGGACTCTGTAAAAGTGTTCCAGACTAGTCTAACGTGCAGCGAGGGATGCGCACAGTCCAGCACTGTGAGAATGAAAAAGACAGGCATTAAACAAATTTCACGATTAAAATTTTAAAACACAGTCGAGATTATATTATGCATACTCCTTTGTAGCATTTTCTTTATTAATGAATCTTGGACATTTTCCTGTGTCATTAGATAATCTACAGGTAAGATTTTAATGAGTTTGCCTGTAGCTATGCTGTAAGTCATTTAACCAGGGCCCTATTATATGTTTAGAGGGTTCATGTTCTTCTTTATTGAAGTAATGCTGCAACAAATATTCTTGTATGCACGTTTCTGTGAGCAGCTTTGATCATTATCTTAGGGTAAAATTCAGAGGTGGAAAACACGTAAAATGGGCAAATATTTGTGTGGTTTTGATACATATTACTAAATAGCTCCTCAGAAGTGTTCTGTTAATTTACAACTCTGCCAACAGAACTTGCTTAAAAAGCCATTACCCTATATCCTGACCAGGCTTGGGTATTTCAATTTTTTGAAATTAAATGAAACATGGTGCCTTGTTTTTTTTGTTTATTTTATTTTTGAAATTTTATTTTGGTATCATTAATCTACAATTACATGTACAATATTATGGTTATTAAACTACCCATTACATCAGGTCCCCCCCACCAACCCCATTACAGTCACTGTCCATAAACATAGTGAGATGCTATAGAATCACTACTTGTCTTCTCTGTGTTGTACAGCCCTCACGGCGCCCCCCAAACATTACGTCTGCTGATCGTAATGCCCCTTTTTCCCCCTTGTCCCTCCCTTCCCGCCCATCCTCCCCAGTCCCTTTCTCTTTGGTAATTATTAGTCCATTCTTGGGTTCTGTAAGTCTGCTGCTGTTTTTTTTTTTTTAGTTTTCTTTAACATATGCTCCTCATATGGTGAAATCATCTGATACTTGTCTTTTTCGCTTGGCTTATTTCACTGAGCATGTACCCTCTAGCTCCTTCCATGTTGTTGCAAATGGTAGGATTTGTTTTCTTCTTATGGCTGAATAATATTCCATTGTGTATATCACCTCTTCTTTATCCATTCATCTACTGATGGACACTTAGGCTGCTTCCATTTCTTGGCTATTGTAAATAGTGCTGCAATAAACATAGGGGTGCATATGTCTTTTTCAAACTGGGCTGCTGCATTTTTAGGGTAAATTCCTAGGAGTGGGATTCCTGGGTCAAATGGTATTTCTATTTTGAGTTTTTTGAGGAACCTCCATACTGCTTTCCACAATAGTTGAACTAATTTGCATTCCCACCAGCAGTGTAGGAGGGTTCCCTTTTCTCCACATCCTCGCCAACATTTGTTGTTGTTTGTGTTTTGGATGTTGGCTATCCTCACTGGTGTGAGGTGGTATCTCATTGTGGTTTTAATCTGCATTTCTCTGATGATTAGCGATGTGGAGCATCTTTTCATGTGCCTGTTGGCCACCTGAATTTCTTCTTTAGAGAAGTGTCTATTCATGTCCTCTGCCCATTTCTTAACTGCATTATTTGTTTTTGTTTATTAAGGTGCGTGAGTTCTTTATATATTTTGGATGTCAAACCCTTATCAGATACGTCATTTATGAATACATTCTCCCATACTGTAGGATGTCTTTTTGTTCTACTGAGGGTGTCCTTTGCTGTACAGAAGCTTTTCAGCTTGACATAGTCCCACTTGTTCATTTTTGCGTTTGTTTCCCTTGCTGGGGGAGATATGTTCATGAAGAAGTCACTCATGTTTATGTCCAGGAGATTTTTGCCTATGTTTTTTTCTAAGAGCTTTATGGTTTCATGACTTACATTCAGGTCCTTGATCCATTTTGAATTTACTTTTGTGTATGGGGTTAGACAGTAGTCCAGTTTCATTCTCTTACATGTAGCTGTCCAGTTTTTCCAACACCAGCTGCTGAAGAGGCTGTCATCTCCCCACTGTATATCTAAGGCTCCTTTATAATATATTAATTGACTGTATATGTTTGGGTTAATGTCTGGATTTTCTATTCTGTTCCACTGGTCTGTGGGTCTGTTTTTGTGCCAATACCAAATTATCTTGATTACTGTGGCTTTGTAGTAGAGCTTGAAGTCAGGGAGCGTAATTCCCCGTTTTATTCCTCCTTCTCAGGATTGCTTTTGGTATTCGGGGTCTTTTATGGGTCCATATGAATGTTAGAACTATTTGTTCCAATTCGTTGAAGAAAGCTGTTAGTATTTTGATAGAGATTGCGTTGAATCTGTAGATTGCTTTAGGTAGTATAGCCATTTTGACTATTTATTCTTCGTAGCCAAGAGCATGGGATGCATTTCCATTTCTTAGTGTCCTCTTTAATTTCTCTTAGGAATGTCTTGTAGTTTTCAGAGTACAGGTCTTTCACTTCTTTCATTAGGTTTATTCCTAGGTATTTTATTCTTTTTGATGCAATTGTGAATGGAATTGTTTTTCTGATTTCTCTTTCTGTTAGTTCATCATTAGTGTATAGGAAAGCAACAGATTTCTGTGTGTTAATTTTGTATCCTGCAACTTTCCTGAATTCAGATATTAGTTCTAGTAGTTTTGGAGTGGAGTCTTTAGGGTTTTTTATATACAATATCATGTCATCTGCAAATAGTGACAATTTGACTTCTTCTTTACCAATCTGGATGCCTTGTATGTCTTTGTTTTGTCTGATTGCTGTGGCTAGGACCTCCACTACTATGTTGAATAACAGTGGAGAGAGTGGGCATCCCTGTCTTGTTCCCGATCTTAGATGAAAAGCTTTCAGCTTCTCGCTGTTAAGTATGATGTTAGCTGTGGGTTTGTCATATATGGCCTTTATGATGTTGAGGTACTTGCCGTCTATACCCATTTTGTTGAGAGTTTTAATCATGAATGGATGCTGAATTTTGTCAAATGCTTTTTCAGCATCTATGGAGATGATCATGTGGTTTTTGTTCTTCTTTTGTTGATGTGGTGGATGATGTTGATGGATTTTCGAATGTTGTACCATCCTTGCATCCCTGGGATGAATCCCACTTGATCATGGTGTATGATCCTCTTGATGTATTTTTGAATTCGGTTTGCTAATATTTTATTGAGTATTTTTGCATCTACATTCATCAGGGATATTGGTCTGTAGTTTTCTTTTTTGGTGAGGTCTTTGCCTGGTTTTGGTATTAGAGTGATGCTGGCTTCATAGAATGAGTGTGGAAGTATTCCCTCCTCTTCTATTTTTTGGGAAACTTTAAGGAGAACGGGTGTTATTTCTTCTCTATATATCTGGTAGGATTCAGAGCTGAATCCATCTGGTCTGGGGGTTTTGTTCTTGGGTAGTTTCTTGATTACCGATTCAATTTTGTTGCTGGTGATTGGTCTGTTTAGTTTTTCTGCTTCTTGCTTGGTCAGTCTTGGAAAGTTGTATTTTTCTAAGAAGTTGTCCATTTCTTCTATGTTTTCCAGCTTGTTAGCAAATAGATTCTCATAGTATTCTCTTATAATTCTTTGTATTTCTGTGGGGTCTATCGTTATTTTTCCTTTCTCATTTCTGATTCTGTTTATGTGTGTAGATTCTCTTTTTCTCTTGATGAGTCAGGCTAGGGGTTTATCTATTTTGTTTATTTTTTCAAAGAACCAGCTCTTGGTTTCATTGATTTTTTTTCTATTGTCTTATTCTTCTCAATTTTATTTATTTCTTCTCTGATCTTTATTATGTCCCTCCTTCTGGTGACTTTGGGCCTCATTTGTTCTTCTTTTTCCAATTTCAGTAATTGTGTCTTTAGACTATTCATTTGGGAATGTTCTTCCTTCTTTAAATAGGCCTGAATTGCAATATACTTTCCTCTTAGAACTGCCTTTGCTGTGTCCCACAGAAGTTGTGGCTTTGTGTTGTTGTTGTCATTAGTCTCCATATATTCTTTGATTTCTGTTTTGATTTGGTCATTAACCCATTGCTTAATTAGGAGAATGTTGTTAAGTTTCCATATATTTGTGAGCCTTTTTGATTTCTTTCTAAAATTTATTTCTAGTTTTATACCTTTGTGATCTGAGAAGTTGGTTGGTAGAATTTCAATATTTTTGAATTTACTGAAGTTCTTTTTGTGGCCTAGTATGTGGTCTATTCTGGAAAATGTTCCATGTGCGCTTGAGAAGAATGTGTATTCTGTTGGTTTTGGGTGTAGAGTTCTGTGGATGTCTGTTAGGTCCATTTGTTCTAGTGTGTTGTTCAGTGCCTCTGTGTCTTTACTTATTTTCTGTCTGGTTTATCTGTTGTTTGGAGTGAGTGGTGTGTTGAAGTCTCCTAACATTACTGCATTGCTTTCTGTTTCCTCCTTTAATTCTGTTAGTATTTGTTTCACATATGCCGACACTCCTGTGTTGGGTGCATATATTTTTAAAGTGGTTATATTTTCTTGTTGGACTGACCCCTTTATCATTATGTAATGTATTTCTTTATCTGTTGCTACTTTCTTCGTTTTGAAGTCTATTTTGTCTGATACAAGTACTGCAACACCTGCTTTTTTCTCCTTGTTGTTTGCATGAAATATCTTTTTCCATCCCTTCACTTTTAGCCTGTGTATATCTTTGGGTTTGAGGTGAGTATTTTGTAGGCAGCATATAGATGGGTCTTGCTTTTTTATCCATTCTATTACTCTGTGTCTTTTGATTGGTGCATTCAGTCCATTTACATTTAGGGTGATTATTGATAAATATGTACTTACTGCCATTGCTGGCTTTAGATTCGTGGTTACCAAAGGTTCAAGGGTTGCTTCTTTACTATCTAACAATCTAACTTAACTTTCTTGGTAAGTTATTGTAAACACAGTCTGATGTTTCTTTACTTCTTTCCCTTCTTATTCTTCCTCCTCCATTCTTTATACACTAGGTGTTTTATTCTTTGCCTTTAGTTAGTATTTGGATGGTCTGCTTCCTTTGCTATCATTTTATTTTCTCTGGTGACATCTTTTTAGCCTTAGGAGTGCTTCCATCTAGAGTAGTCCCTTTAAGATATCCTGTAGAGGTGGTTTATGGGAGGCAAACTCTCTCAGCTTTTGCTTATCTGGAAATTGTTTAATCCCTCCATCATATTTAAATGATAATCGTGCTGGATACAATATTCTTGGTTTGAGGCCCTTCTGTTTCATTACATTAAATGTATCATGCCATTCTCTTCTGGCCTGTAAGGTTTCTGTTGAGAAGTCTGATGATAGTCTGATGGGTTTTCCTTTGTAGGTGATCTTTTTTCTCTCTCTAGCTGCCTTTAATACTCTGTCTTTATCTTTGATCTTTGCCATCTTAATTATTATGTGTCTTGGTGCTGTCTTCCTTGGGTCCCTTGTGTTGGGAGATCGTGGGCTTCGTGGACTGCGAGACTATTTCCTTCCCCAGCGAGGGAAAGTTTTCAGCAATTATTTCTTCAAAGACACTTTCTATCCCTTTTTCTCTCTCTTCTTCCTCTGGTACTCCTATAATGCGAATATTGTTCCGTTTGGATTGGTCACACAGTTCTCTTAATATTCTTTCATTCCTAGAGATCCTTTTATCTCTCTGCCTCAGTCTCTCTGTATTCCTGTTCTCTGATTTCTATTCCATTAACAGTCTCTTGCATCTCGTCCAGTCTGCTGCTAAGCCCATCAATCGCTTGTCTCATTTCTGCATTGTCTTTCCTGACTCCCTCACTTCCTCCCTGAGCTCTTGCATAGTTCTCTGTAGATCCATGAGTATGGTTATGACTTTCATTCTGAATTCTTTTTCAGGAAGATTGTGCATTTCCATCCCATCAGGTTCCCTCTCTGGTGTTGTCTGGGTCTGGAGCTTTGTTTGTATCATATTCCTCTGTCTTTTCATGGCGGTAGAAGTGGTCGCTGATGGGTACCATGTATGTCAGCTGGCCTCTTTAAGACTTTTAAAAAGAAAAAAAAAGGCAAAAGGAAAAAAAAGAAAGAAAAGACAGAAAGGAAGAAAGAAAAAAAAACACCTGCTGGGAGTAGATTCTGTGAGGATGCTGCAGGTGGTGCTGCTGCGCCGCTATTCCCCAGCTGCGGCTGCACCGCTCGCAGGGCCCTTTGTAGCTCTGGTTGGGTGGGAACGAATGAGAGGCTGCTGATCTCTGTGGAAAGTCTCAGTGAGGCTACTTTTTCAGTCGCCAGCCAAGGGGTCCGAAATTCCCCAGGACTCCCAGCCTGCTTGGCTGAGTGTGATGGGATGATCCTGCTCCTCCTTTGGGCCCCTGTCTCTTTAAGAACGCTAAAAAAGCACGCGCTTTTCTTTTGTCCGGGGGAGCCGGCTGGGAGGACCCGGGTGTGTTCCCCTGCTCAAATCCTGTACCTCTGACTCTCCAATCTCTGATACACCACGTGGTGTGTGTCAGTGCATTCAGGTGCAGATCACCAGGGCTGATTATTCGGCGGGCCTGTTCTTCCACCCCCTCCCAGCTCTGAATCCTGTCCTCCCGCTGGTGCGCTGGGGTGGGGGAGTGCTCGGGTCCCGCCAGTTCACGGTTCTGTATCTTACCCGCTTCACGGGGTGCTTAGTCCTCTCAGGTGTAGCTGCAGACTGGGTGCCATCCTATATCTTCTGGTCTCTCTTTTAGGAATAGTTGTATTTTCATAAATAGATATGGTTTGGGGGGGAGATTTCCGCTGCCCTGTTCACTCCGCCATCTTCCCAGAACTCCAGTGCCTTGTTTTAATATGAATTTCTCTGGTTGTTATTGAGGCTAAACATTTCGTTTATATGGTATTTGCCTTTCTCCTTTTTTTGAATTGTTTGTCTGTGTTCTTTGCTCATTTTTAACATTATTTTTGTTATTTTTCTTACAGATTTTCAAGAGCTGATTGTAATAATATTAATTCTTTATCTGTTACATTTTGCAGATATTTTTATCAAGTTAATATTTGCCTTTGGTGTTTTATGTCATTTTTATTTCCAGAAGTAACTTTCATGTCATACATTTCCTCCTCCCTCCCTCCCTTCCTTCCTTCCTAATTTTATTCATAGAAAAGTTTTTCATACCCACCATCAGATCAATAGTCATTGATATTTTTGTTCTATTATCTTTTTTTGAACATTTGATTTTTTCAATACATTTGGAATTTTGGCACGCCATGTGAGGTTAAGTCGGAATTTTACATTTTATTTCAATTAGTTACCCAGTATTCTTGGAGTCACTTTGTAAACATTTTATCTTTTCCCATTCATTTGAAATATCACACTTTTCCTGCAAATTCTTATCTGGCTGGGCCTATTTTGGTGCATTCTATTCTGTTCTGCATTATTTTATTTACTAGATTTGTAATTCATTTTAGCAGCTGAAGTTCAAACTCTCCTCATTTTTCTTGATTTTTCAAAACAATTTTCAAAATTCAAAACATTTTTTCAGGTTCCAAAAATTCCCATTGTGATTTTGAGTAAAAGTCCATTAACTTGTGGAGGATATACAGCTTTCCAATATTAAATCTCACCTTTCTTTTTTATTTCAGATACAATGTATACCATTCTTTTTATTCTCAGGGAGTTTTTATGGATTTTTGTTAAGCATGTTTTCCTTTATAAAAGTCCTGCACATTTCTCTTAAACTTATTCCAAGATACTTTGTATTTTGGTGCTATTGGAAATGGAAACTTTGACTTGTTATATTTACTAGGTAGTTACCTCTGATATTTTCAGAACTATCGTTTTATATATAGTTATTTTATAATTGTCTAGTTTACTGGATAATAGTTTCAATGGTTTATTACCTTGAGCTTTCTGTGTTGGTGGCAACTGGTTGTTCAAATAGTGTTAATTTGGCCTCTTTTTCAAAGTTTGCACTCTTCATTTCTTCTTGTCTTGCTGCTTTGGCTTGGTATCTAGAAAAAATATTCAACAACAGTGGGGAATAATGAGCTACTTAACCCACCCTTGGTATGTTTTTATCTTTTTACTGATCTTTTTACTTACACTAATATGAGATAGGCCAAAGTTTTGTTAGACAGTTTATTGTGCTGTTTTGTCTTTGTCAGCTTTTTGTATTGGCATCATGCTAACTTCACAAAACAAACAGGGATCTTTCAAAAAATTATGTGGTCTGGAACATTTTCTATAGCAATAGAATAGTTGATTTCTTGAAAGTTTGAAAGAATTTGCCCATAAAACCATCTGGGTCTAATCCCTTGGCAGACTTCTCCAATTTTTTCCATAGCATTTGTTTTTTCAACTTTTCAACTTCTTTTGGATACAGTTTTGGTGATCTGCATTTTCTTAGAAAATTATCTATTTTACAAAACTTCATCTTTTATTTGTTGTAGTGTGGCACATAAGATTCTTGTATAAGTAAAAATATTTTCATGTCAGTGGATTATATATATATTTAGTCTACTTTTGAATATTTAAATTTTTTCTTTCAAATTTATTTACGTCCTCAACTCTTTCTTTTTTGATACATTAGTTTTTGTTTTATTTTTGTTAATCATTTATTCTTTACTTTTTCTAAATCATTTGATTTGAAAGTTTAGTTTCTTTTTATCCTTTAAAAAATTACTAATGAAAACATTTAAGGCTATTTATTTTCCCTCTGACTATAGAGTTGAGAGCATCTCATAAGTTCATGTTTATAATTTTCTATGTAGTCTTGAGCTATACTGTTTTTATCTCTAGCTGAAAATTATGAGTGAATTTAAAAATTTTTGAGGAGCTGGGGGTATTTTGGGGGGTTAATCATTTCTAGATCTGTTCCATGGTGAATGGAGTATGCAGTTTAAAACAGTTTTCACTTTTTCAAATTATTTGTAATTTTCTTTGTTATAAAGGTCTTCCACATTGTGCCCACACCTAGTTCAGCACATACATTTTATTATAGTTATGCATGTCTATCATTCCATTAGCCAATGAGTCTTGTGTGACCTTGGTCATTTCTGTATTTCCAGTGTTAGAAGCAGTGCCTAGTAAATACCAGCCATCAATGAATGTTGGCTGAATTGACAGTGAATGACACTTGGGAACATAACATGAGCTCAATTGGCTAAGGGGGCTGAGACTGTAGGTCCAATTTTTAGATGTACCAGTTGACTTTACTGATCCTCAGCAAAAGGCAAGGTATGAGGGAGTATTTGCAAAGCAAGGTGAAGTATGGATTCTATAGTGGTAACAAATGAGTGTCATTTATTGATACAACTAAAGTTAATTCTGACTTTTTTGTGGGGCTATCACATAAGAGTGTACCTAGTCCCAAAGTTCTGAGGAGAAGAAGTCTAGATAGGGCAAAACAGCTAGTCCTGGAGTTGCCTAGGTAGCTTGAGGTCACACCATGATTTGCTTGGGCAAGTCACATAGGCTCTCAGGCCTTCAGCTTTCATGTTTGCCAAGAAGGGACACTAGACAGGGTTCTTTCTAATGATTTTAAAAAGGATCTTTGGTGACAGGAAAAAATAACTCAACACCAAAAGAAAGTGTGTTAAGGAGAACAAAAAGAAACATTTTTACATTTTAGGATTAATTTTTTTAAACTACTTAGATCCCCAAAATAGAATGCAAAATTTTGTGTATGTGTGTGTGTATATATATATATATATATATATATATATATATATATATATATATTATATATATCATATTTATTTTTATTAAAAATTATTTTTTTTCCTGGAGAGAGGGTCTAATTAGATTTGCAAAATATCTATAATTTCAATGATTAAAAACTACCTTCTTAGAGGCATTCCAAAGATGGGGGTCAGAAGTCCTGATGAAATATGGGAGAAGCTTGATTTATTTTTGCTCCCAAACCTCCCCATTACATCACCTGTCAGTCACTTAAATACTTATAGAGCAGCTTCTAAGCTGAAGGCACTCTGCTTTTCCAATGAGAAACAAAAAATGGCGTAAACATAATCCTTTCCTTGACTTTTAGAAGCTTATGTGTGATTGGGGAGAGAGGAAACATTAATGTCAAAAGTTAGCAAATAAGACTTCTGGTATAGGGAAAATACATTGACCACAGGTTGAAGCCTTCTCTTTTGAACTTAAACACTTATAAATGATTAGAAAAAAATTAACAGGTATGTAGTCATGCCCAAATCAAGAAAGGAAATTTATAGCAGTTATAATTGGAGAGGTTTCCATAAAATAATTTAACACATGGGCCACACTGGAATTTGGAGGTGTTAGCTGTTAGGCTTGTGGGAATTGGGGATGGGACTGGCTAATCAATGGACTCAGGCTAGGACCCCATATTCCTGCAAGTCTGGAGTTGGAGTTATACAGCCTATATAAAGCTAAGGCCTGGAAACATACTCTTTACTTTAAATGTGGGAATGGGGCTACAGAAAAACCCTGCTTTCTGGCTTGGGGTTGTGACCAAGGTCCTGAGAAGTGCCATCCAACATGACAGGGACAATATTGTATGGTCAGGGCCGGGGCTGGTAAGCAGAGTACTTTGAGCTGACAAACCTAAACCTGAGTCCTGAGTAGCAAGTTCTTCTTAGGACTTCCCTGAGTTTTCTACATGTTTATAGGAGAAAATTCTCATAAAAGATAATTCACAAACAAAAATTACAAAGCACTGAGGAAATCCAACACTATGAAAGACAAATAACAAACTCAGCAAATGGGTGAACCAACATCCAAGGAAAAGAGATGATAGAGCAATAAAAAAAATGCTTTAAAGTAAATAATTTAAATATTTTAAAAAATAAGGGAGGGCATGATGAAATATGAACAGAAGGCAATGAAACAAGAACAGGCAGTTATTAAAAAATAGAAACTTCAGAAATAAAGAAATAGTAGAATAAAAAAATTGAGCCTATGGTTGTGTTAGTTAACAAATCATGTCAAAACTTAGTAGCTTAAGACAACAGACATTTATTATCTCGTAGTTTCTTTGGTCAGGAATTCAGTAATGGCTTGGCTGGCTCTTCTTAGTTCAGGTTCTGTCCTGAGGCTATAGTGAAGATGTTGGCCAAATCTGTAGTCATCTGAAGGCCTGACTGGGCCTGGAGGACCTGCTTCCAAGATAGCTCCCTCATAGGGAAGGTGGCAGATGACCTCAGTTCTTCCTCGAATGGGCCTCACAAAAGTGTAACTTGATGTGTCCTCATGACATGGTGGCTGGGTCCCCCAAGAGCAAGTTATCATAGAGAAAGGAGGAAAGAAATCAATGTTCTTTGTGACCAAGTTTTGGAATTTACACAGTCACTTCTACCATATTCTATTCATTAGATGAGAATCATTAAAACTAGCTCTAATTGAAGGGGAGAAGAGTTAGATGCCACTTCTTGGGGGAAAACCACCAAAGAATTTGCAGGTATTTAAAAGCACACAACAGACCTACTAGCATATTGCACACATCAAAAAATGAATTATGAAACTGGAAGACTAAGCTGAGGCAGTACCCCAAAATGAGGCAGAAAGAGCTAATGTGATGAAAAACATAAAAAAAGATAAGAGATCTGAAGGACAGATAAAAAAGCCTCAACATATATTTTAGTAGGAGTCCCAAGAGGAGAAAATAGAGAAAAAGATGTCAAAGCAATATTTGAGGGTGTAATGGCTAAGCATTTCCCAAGATGAAAGATAATATTTCCCAGATTGACTCATTAAGACTGAGCAGAATCACTAAAAGTCAGCAAACTCTACAAAGCAGTTACATAGGCAAAAGTGTAGTGGAAAAAAGTACTTCAAGGCAATAAAGGATGAGAGATTGCAAGGGCTGGAACAATCAGAAAAGTCTTCATAGGTGACAATGACAAGGCTGGGAAATTCTGCCAGGTCTGGTGCAGTGGAGGTAGTTTTGAACTCACAGGGCAGAAAAGGACCAGCTGTGTCGGGCAGCCATGATGGTGCCCTTGTACCTTCTGCTGACCTCTGGGACAACTTCCTCCCCACCTCTACTATTACCAGATACCCAACTACATGGGATGGCATCCCTGCAGCTCTGAGGCCCAGGGTGTCATGGCAAGGCCTGAAGACGCTGTGCTTTCCCCCCAAGGAAATTATGGCCCCTTTTAGCCCCAGGAGGGCCCCCTCTCCAGCTCTTGGATCTCAAATGTCAAAATGCTACAACCAAATGAAGACTTTTTCTTCTGCACCAAGGCCTCAATTTGCCATGCTTCTGTTTATTTTCACCCCCAAAAGCTGTAATTAGTAGTCAGACTTGGTTTTCCCTGCAGACTCAGAGACAGGACCAAGTGTTAATTTGAATATTTGCAACTTACAAATGCCTTCCCATTGGCCCACGTGTAGCCCGGCAGTTTAGAGAGATGCTGGGTCCCCTGAGGAGGGTAGAGGGGTGGGTGGGGAGTGGAGGTGGGAGGTGGGAGGTTACATGGAGGCAGGAGCTGCTGCAGTCCATCCCTGCACCAGGCTGAGACTTGAGGAAATGGCAACTTAAAAAAAAAACGTGACGACTTCAGGGGGAAGTAGCAGGACACAGATATTTACATCCAAACCCAGAAGAGGCAAACATCACTCCTCCTGCATGGGAGTGAAAGATCTGGCTGGGAAAATCAGTCACTTGAAGAGAGAAAACAATATCAGGCGAAAAAGAAATCCCTCCGGCCAGGCAGTGTGATCCGACCCCATGAGAAATTTTTTTTAGGGTCAAACCTTTGCCCTTTGCCTTCCCATCTCCCGCCTCAGGCTAAGGCTGCCTGGGTATAAGTCTCTATGCTGAGGTCACTATTGTCTAAGGTTCAATAAAGCAGGGTGTAAGGGAACAAGTTTGGGGGATGGGAAAAGAAAGTAAAAAACACTGGCGAGGAGAAATCCAAGTCACACAACCACAACAGTTTGATTGCCATACAAACTTCTGGGGTCTGTTCATAGTCTATTCACCATTCTTTACTCACTCCTGTTCCTGTCGCTGCCTTGCCTGGTTCTGTAGCCTCCTTGCCCGCAGTTCCCTGCAGATTACTTAAAAATTGGATAAAGGGAAGACATCATCTGCTTTCCCTCCCCGCAAGGAAAAAAACGACGTTTCCAATATCACCAATCAGGATGGCAATTTGTTCATTTCGGTTTCTTTTCTAACCTCTGCAAACACTGAGAAAAAAAGGGCACCACCTTTGTCTCCCCTGCCTCTTTGTCTCATTGTCACTCATTCTGTCTCCCTCGATCTTTAGTCTGATTCTCCACCTCTCTCCCTATTTCTCTTTTGCTCTCTGTACATGGGTCCCTCTCTTTAGTTTCTCTGCACCAACTGCATCCAATATATCAGCGAGCCGGTCAGCACTGAGGGCAGCCACAAGCTAATATTCCACACTGCCTTCGCCTGCCAGGTTGTATTTCCAACCTTGTTTCAGCACCCCTAGGCAGTGTGCACACTGGGGAACTTTGGTTCTTTCAGCTCTTTGGATAATCTTTTATTTTAGTGACCCTGGGCAGACCACAGACTGAGAGCTCAGGCTGCAGACTGAGACCTGACCTCTTTTTCTATGGTTATGTCGAAAGGGGCATCTGTGCGATAGCCAAGTTTTCAGGACAATAGTTTTGGGAGGTTGCCTGTGAGTAAGTTTGTGTGTGTGTGTCTGCAGGCTTGCGCGTGTGCAAGCCCTTGCAAAGGGACTTGTTTATTTTGCGGATACTATTTGATTCCTCTGAAGTAATTTGAAAGCTTTTTTGTTGTTGTTCTTTTTATGAGAGAAGGAAATTGGCAATTCTTCCAGTTACCAGGGAAAAGACCTTTCTAGAGTTGGGGCAGTACCAAAGTCATATGTCATGATGCAGATAGAAGGTAAAGGGTTCAGGACTGAGAAAAGGGAGAGTGACTCCATGTTAGGGCTGCCAATAGCACGATGGCAAGGGGGCCACGGCACTCTTCTTTCTTGTGACTCGACACAAGTTCTGGGATGATTCAGACGCAAGGCAGGCTGTTCTCTGACTCAAGGACTCTGAACAATCCTGAACACCGGGGAAAGCATGACTGTGGCTTGAGTGAAATCCGTGGCTTTTTTGGGTGCTGCAGTGGTTGAGGATGAAGGTCAAGTTTTTCAGTAAGTTTGAATAGCATACCAGACTTTTAGGAAAGAATTGTGATTTTTCACGTTGCTGGATCTTTTTCAGTGAATGGGGTGCTGGTTGACGTACATGGGCTCCCAGACATTATAGAGATTTGTGGGTAACCCAGGGAAGAAAGGATGAGGCCAGCTGCCTAGAGATCAGGGACAGTTTCTCTGCTGTCTGAATACTGGACAGCCCTGAAGTTTTGCCTCTAGACCTGGCCCTGGAATGTGGGCTTATTGGCAGCCAAGCAGAAATTTTTGCCAGCTTTTTGCCTCACATAAATGGAATAGTAACTCAGAATCTTGGCATTTAGCTCCATGAATGTTTGCTTGATCTCCTCTTCATTACCCGTGCAGAGGAGGTGGATCTCGCCTTGGTGCCTTCAGCTCTGGGCTCTCCTCCCTCCTTCCATGGCTTCCTCAGCAACCCCCCAATGCCCGCCAATTCCTTCTTCCCTCTCAACTTGCTACGAACTCCACGGAGAACACAGATCTTAATAACTTCCATCTTAGTTACCTTTCCCAAGACCGTTTACGTCTCTCACTGTCTAATGAATGGCTGTATCCTTTGTGGAGGGACAACCTAAGTTCCATGTGAACAGATCTTTTTGTCAGTTCCGTTCACTGTAGCACTCCCAGGACCTAGCACAGTGCTGGGCCTATGGGAGATGGTCAGCACATTTTATTGAATGAGTGCACCAACTAAGTGAATTCAAGTTTTATTTGGCACATAGGGACGGTTTTCCTTGTTGGAGGGGGGATCACTGGGGGTAGAAAGTCACCAGGATTATCCCTGCTGTCACTGGGGTTTCACATACTGGCTTTCACCTCCTTGGTCCCCCACATAAGGTCAATCCCTTAAAGAACTTTTTAAAGATGCAACTTTCTTTCGTTAGGCTCTCTGGGACCCTAAAATCCCCTGCTTTGGTTCCTGGCAAACGTTCCGTCCTTTCAGGACAAAGATGGTTTTTCCTTTCCTACTCTCCCAGGCTCCCGGCTTCATTACCGTGACCTCTTCCAGCCTAGCGGTCAATGCCTAATGTTTGCGTGCCCTCGGGGGATAGCAAAGCTGCATTTGCGTGGCCCACCTCTGTGCTCAGCAGGACCTGGAGCAGCGTCTTCTTTTGCACCAGCCTCCAGTGTCTGCATCTCTTATGTATGACTGCTTAATAGTAAAATTGATCTGCACCTGGGCAGAGGCTTTAGGTCTGGTGACTTGGACTTAAAGTCATGCCTGCAAAGGACCGTTACCCAGCACTGTCCCTCTCTGACGACCGCCCCTTGTTAAGGTATGAGATGGAAAGTTGACAATGGAATGAAAATATTTCAAGCTGTTTGGAGAGCTATTTTTAATATGTGCAAGGGATGTGGTATTCCTTGTTTAGACCATCTTCGATTTGCCAGGGAGCTCTCTGAATGGAAAATGTGAGCCAAAGGCCTGAGGTGGAAAAGGGAATATAAGCGCAGGGGCCCTGGAGATCTGGAAATTTACCCGCTGTTAAGCTGCTGGGGCTTTGAGTTCTGTTTGTATTACGGATGGCCCTTCTTTTATTTCTGGATATTCTCTCTTCCACCTTTCAGCTGGCGTGTAAATACCCATCAGCACCCTGGTCCGTAGGACCATCCTGGCCAGCTGTACATCCACAGTGTATTGGATACATAATGCAGCACCATTAACTCTAATACTGTCACACGGCAGAAAGAGCGCTTGGGAAGTGCTGGGATGAAGGCAGGAAGCTGCTGACCGGCTGGCTCTCTTTTATATAATCATAACCTCAAACCCACATTTCTCTGAAAGCAAGAAAAATCACCCAGCCACCTTTTGATTACACTTTTACACAAATTAATGTCATTTTCCTTTCCAACAGTATCGACTGTAGGATTCAATTTGGTCCGGCAGGTGCTGAGTATCGGGAAGCCTGCTAAGAGCAGCCGCCTTAAGGGCATCGCTCTCGAGAAAGGATTCTCTGAGCAGGGTGAGAGAAGAGAAGGCAGAAAAGGAGGAAAGACAACTTGCACACACAGACACGTCCCTGTATGCCGCTGCTGCGGCCCCTGTGGCTGCCTGGATGCATGTAAGATGGCACCTTGGTGCCCTGCCACATTCGGTCTCCTTGGTACCGAAGCGGCGCTCAGCTCCTTGTCACTGAGTGGATGATGATTATCTGCACCAGGGTCTCAAGGGTGCTCAAGCTTTGCTGGCGATTGGAGCTGAGATGCTTCAGCTGAAGGATTTTAAAAGCTGTACAAGGCCAAGGAAGCATTACCAGTCACTTGCTGTGTGATGTCTGTTGAAGAGGGGTAGGTGTAGAAAGCAGGGGCGCTGGGGGTGCAGGAGATGGGAGGACATATGATATCTCTATCCCTGTTTTCCCTCTCTCCCCCTCTCCTCCCACCTCTGCACCTCCCCACGCCTTTTTAGCCACCATACCCTTGCTGAGGCATGACAAGGTTATGTCAGTGTGGTCTGAGAATCTATTGATCACGGCCATCAAAGATCTTTGCGGGAGTTTAGGGATTTGGTGCTTTGCATAACACCCCACTCATCTCAGTTAACTCCTCCTGTCCCGGCCTGGGCTCCATCACCTCAGAGCTGAGCTGTTGGCAAAACTTGCTAATATCTGTGACAGCTGCTTTCCTAACTCTGCTTGCAAGGCTGTCAAAACCATTGTAATTACTATTATAACAGAGCTCAGGTGCCTGACCCAGGCAGTAAAGAAGTGGAAGGACTAGACAAGACATGCAGAAGGAAAAAAAACCCCATGCACACACACGTGCACACATGTGCACGTACACAGATGCATGCACGCACTTGCCTTACTTTCCTTCAAAAGACCACAAAAGAAAGGCACAGTAAGCAAAAGGGATCCTGTTGATTTCCTGGTGATTTTCTTTTAATCAGTGAGAAATAAAAAGAAATGTTAAAAACCACTGAGTTGCATACTTGCATCCTGCAGCATGTGAAATTTCTGAATAAACAGCTATTGAGCATGGACTGTTAAGCCAGCACCATCCCAGTTGAGCTGCATACAAAACAGGCAAAAACCCCTGCCTTCATGCAGCTGACATTTTGGACACACTGACACAAAGCTGCCTCTGTTCAAAGTCTCTGACTAACTGAGGCCTCCCCTGTGACTAAGGGATGGCTCGTCTGTATTTTCCCCAGTGTGATTTGTACAAACACACATACATGTGCACACACTCCCACATGATCATTAGAGGCTTAAATAATGCAAACAGAAGAGTATATCTGGGACACTTCTCTCTGGGGCCTGCAACACTAGGAAAAACTAAAATGTCCTAAGTCCACTACCTTAGAGAAAAGTGACACTGGTTTTCAGCCTGAAGGTCCACTGTGCCATGGGAAGCCTTTGAATTAGCCAGGCTCTGTCCACCTAGAAGGACAATGTCAGGGGCTTTTAGTGCGTGGAAAAGTCCAGGCACTTCTTACAATGAGTGAGAGATGATATTTCCCTGGAAGGTACCTGGATGGGCAGTACCTATGGGTACCTGCCACTCGTTTCCTGTGTTGGGGCAAGGAGGGTGGGTCAGAATGAACGAACAGATGTGGGTGGAGTGGTCCTGGACAGGAGGCCGAACCAGGGTACAGAGGAAGAGGACAGGGCTTGAGGGCACCACTGTGGGTGCCAAAGGTGGTGAGAGCCCTTCTGGGGGGCAGGGCATCCTAGGACCCCAGGGCTGTGGCTGGAGTATGGCCCTCGGCACCCCATCCTGGGTGGGGCAGAGTGCCCCACTGCCCAGAGACCAGGGCATGCTCAGTCTGGCCAGAGGAGACTTGCTGGCCTGTGGCCACAGCTGGCAACAGAGGCGCCCCTGCTTGTTCCTCTCTCCCTTAGCACTGGGTGTCACTGCAGCGAATGTGCAAGTCCCTTTAGAGACTCTCTTGGGCCTGAAATTAATCACCTGTCTGGGGAGAGGGGTGTGGAGGCTGGAGGGAGAGAGAGTCAAGGGTAGGGGAAAGAGGGACCATTCCTGCTGAGCAATTTGCACACCTCCTTGGAATCAGACTCTTCATTCTTTACTGTCTGAAGAGCCTCATTTGCAGAGACTGATATGATGCCCAGATGTTTTCTGCATTAGTGGGCTGCCTTTGAACATGCTGGGGGCTCTAGATCTGAATCTCAGGCCCTGGGACTGCAGAGTCCTCTGCTGAGAGCTTTGAGGGGCTGGGGCATTTGTGTCCTTGCCTTGGTGGCAGGGGAATGCTGGGTCTGGGCTCTATACTGGGAACAGGTATCACTTGGCAACCTTGCCCCCAAACTCAGAACTCCTGTCTGAATGGGAGCCCACAGAGGGTCAGTGCAGCTCACAGCAGGATGCTGTTTGCAGCCTGCAGCAGTTGGCTGAGGAAAGAGGGCCCTTCTCTCCTCTCCTCTCCCCTCCCCTTCCCTCCCCCCTCTCCCCTCCCCTGTCCTCTCCTCTCCTCTCTCTCCCTTCCCCTTCCCTCCCCTCCCCTCTTCCCCCTCCCCTCCCCTTCCATCTTCTCTTCTCAATCTTTAAGCTGTCTTTAGAGTCAGGGGCCGAATTTTGGGTGGTTCTCCTCAAAAGGCACCTTGTTTTGGTCGAGCATGCACCCCTACCATCACACTTTCAATTCACACAATGATTTATTCATGAGGTCACACTTTTCAGGGCAGTACATTAGGGAATGAAGAGTCTAGGTCCACAGTGAAATCATTACCATCCAAGCCGAAATGAGCGGCACAAGCAAGAAAAGTTAATGTCTCCCTCCAAAAAGGATGTATTTTTAAATAATAAGAAGACAAGGCATGTGTGGCTGTAAGTGTGTGTGTGCTTCACATGTGTGCCATATCCTGGCATAACTCTGGGTGAACACGCTAAGCAACTTGAACTGGGTCTTTGTGATTCCCTGTGTATTTTTATAGTAAACAGAAACATGAAAACTCTGTCGACAAACTCCAGCCCCACCTCTAGAAGTCTCCTGCCTCCTCCTCCTCCTCCCTCCTCGTCAGACAGTTTCACTTCTGTCCTGTTTTTTTTCATTTCTCCTTTAGGTTCTTTTGCCTTTCTGAATACCTTTGTAGTGAGGACCCAGCTTCCTGCCTACCTCTTCTCACTTCTGCCAGTTTGTGATCTTGCCGTTTTAATGAGAGCACAGTCAATAACTATGGAGAGGTGCTGATGACATTAGAGAGGAACTCGCCCCTCACCAGTCAGCTGTAGACAAGGTGCCAACAGGATGGACAAGAGGATTAAAGTATTTATGCCAAAATATTAGAAGCACATGCAGAATTAGTTCTTCCCGTGTTAGGTATTTTACTTTTGGCAAGTCCATATTTAAAAATCTTTTATCCTTGTTTTGCTTAAAGTATTACAATAAGCCCCGGATTTTTCACAGTTACACTTGTATATTTTCACAGCTGTTTTAATCAGAAAAAATTAATGTGCTTTTGATAGCTCAGAAATCTATCACTGGCAAAAGCTTTGCAAAAATGTGCTACAGAGCAGAGTGGAATTCTCGACATTATATATTTTGCTGGCTATTTGAAATTCATAGAATTTCCCCTAAATATTATCTTTTGCAATTCTTGCCTAAATTAATCTAACAGCTCCGGCTGACTTCTTTGATAATCTCTTTTATTAGGAATGCAGGAATTGCTATTGTTGACATTCTTTGGGAACCAAACATGAACTGTCTGTTACTGGAGGAAAATACAATCGCTATTTCTGCCTGTATGGGAAGTATTTACTCAAATAAAATACACAATATGATGGATAGGCAGGACTGGAAGTCTCCTTGATGGCTTTATGGCCACAGGCTTGACATCAGTGCTCCCCTGGATTTTCGCAAGCAGCAGAGGAAAGAACTTGACGTTTGCTTTTCAAGGTCTGTAACGCATACCTAGCCACACTCCAGAGCATCAGGCATGGTGAGTACACCTGGTCTTGGATTCCAATGCTAGGCTCACACCATGCACAGGACAGGGAGGAAACTACCAAGAGCAAAGTTCTGCGGCTGCCCATCGATAATAACAACATCGACAATAATTTAAAAAAACAAACAAACTCTAAACTAAAAAACTTGCAACAAGAGAAGGAAAAGATGGGAAAGGAACAAAAGAGGTGAACAAAAGTCTCCATTGCCCCCGTCTGCCTGCCAGAGAAGAGGCTGATTTCCAGGGGAGGGAGAATCAGTGGATTAATGTGAACTTTAATACTGAAGCAGTGTGTGTTTATTGCTGGTGACCACAAGACATCAATCTTGCAAGCACAATATACAATACGATGCAGCCCCCAGTTTTTTTTTTCCCCTCTCCAGTCTCAATTTGTGTGTAAGTGTGTGTTAAGTGCTGTTGAAAAATAGTGACCTTTAATAAAGGATTGTATCCTGAGACTATTTTCCCAGACACACAGTGACCTTTCAAACCAGACTGAGGTGAGGGGGGTGTGGAGTTTGGACTTTGAACTGGCCAGACCCTGCTGTGTTCCTCTGTTAGCCTGGCCACTTTTTATTGTGTCACCAGGGAGTGTTCTGTATGCAAAGCAGGCTGGGCTGGCAGCCTGAACCTTTGCAAATCAATTTGTCTGTGAAGGCGAGTCCACTGGAGTGAAAGATGGTCTAACAGGGCACACTGCCCCCTCTCTTTGTGACATCATTGCCTGTGGTACCCTTGTCAGTCATGTCTGCCCAAAGGACAGTTGGAAGGAGGGGGAACCGCCAGGGTAGGGGGTGAGAGGGTGGGAGGGGATAATCCTCAAGTGTGTCCTGAGAGACAAGGGGCATTCTTATTAATAGGACAGAGCTGGGGTGGAGGGGGTGGGGGTGGACGATTAGTATGCCTGGCTGGGAGAGTGATGGGGGAGGGCACAGTTTATTCCAGATATTGCTGCCTGGATGTAGTCATCAACCCTAGTGTTTCCTCTTCTTCTTGATCTGGAAATGGTCTAGGAGGTAGTCATCTTCTGTCTTGGACCAGGAGAGAGCTAGAGTTCTGAGGTAACATCAAAGATCATAGTAGCAGGAAAGTGTACCCCACCCCTGCCCCCTGCCAATGGAGCTGGCACCCATGACCTCTAACCTTTGACTGTTTTCCATTGAAGACCCTGAGCTACAATTCCTTCTCACAGCATACCTTTTCATAGGGTTAATATTATTACTGATCTTCCTAAGTCTTTTTAACACCCAATACTCTATATTAATCAGTAGCTTAAAATGCCAAGAAAGAGAAAAAATTCAATTACTTTGTTCCTTCATTCAGATTTCTTTGAGAAGTCCCTTTAAAAATACAGCATTCCTGCATTTTTCATAAAAAGTGGTTAGACCCATTTCCATGGAAGCAATTAATCACCTTTGCTTCACAAAAGATGGGGAGCAAAGTTTGATCTACTATAGCCATGCTGACTGACTAATCTCCTGGTGAGCAGTCATGGGAGGGCCTCAGACCCCTGGTTTGTGCAGGTTTAAAATATCAGCCCTTGGCAGAGCCCTTCAAGAGAAGGAGAACATAGAGGCAGTCACTACAATGGGCTCTGGAGTTAGACAAGCTTGCGTTCTAATTCTTGTTTTATCAACTTGCCAGATTATGGGAACTTTGGCAAGTCACCAGTTCCTTTTAAGTCATGTTTTCATTGTCTTTAAAATGGGAATGATAAAAATAGCTATCTTATGGGGTTTTGGTGAGAATGAAAAGCTAGGCATATATGCTCAGAGGGCTGGCTCATGGTTAGCCCTCAGTAAGTACAATAATATCGTATGTGAGGATTACTGAGCTGGAGTGGTAAATAGGATGCAGTTGTATCCAAGTTGAAGTATAATTTGGGTTTTGAATAGCTTTGTCAACCATGAGACACTTGTTTCATTTTAAAGATCTTCAGGTGTTTGGGCAGAAGTTGTATTTTATTTTGCAGATTATCATCTTGGATTTAAGGCTACTGACATGTGCACCATATACATGGCATCATATATATACGATACATAACCTACATATCATACAATACAATATATTTTATTTGTGCTATACACACGTCATTGTTTTCTTACTGCCAATCTATTTTCAGTTAAAACTTCCAAGCATTGGGCACTAAAATTTATTTGTGTATCATGTCCTTTCTACGTGGGATCACAGGGTGACTCTCAGAGAGTCAGTGATGAGCTGACAGAGGGAAAATGTTCTTGGGAGCAGGATTTGAAAGGTGAAGTCACAGAGAGGCAAGACTGGCCATCTGTTTGTAAAGAGCACAGACATAATTGTCATGGGCCCAAGTCTAAAAGGAATATTCCAAAAACTATTTAATTTTTAAGTTGAATTTCACCGGGAAAATGGTGAGGGGGAATTGGTTGATTGTATCTCATTTTGAGGGGAAAATTTTAACTAATCCTTTTATTCAGGGACTGACAACCAAGAAAAGAGTAAAGGGGGATTTGGGGAGGAATATAGACACAGGAATTTCAGAGAGACCCAAGGCAAGATAGCCTATTCTAGGTCATGAACAGGAAGTATTAGAGGCACAAAGATAAAAATGAAGTCAAATATCAGATACTGGAGTCAAAGGCAGGATCCTAGAATCTCTTAAGGGTAATAACAAAACAAACACAAAATATAAACAAAAAGCCCCAAATAGATAGGTAGAAACAACAAAAACAATCCTTTTAACCACAAGTTAGTGGTAGAAAATGAAGACCTTGAAAGCACAAAAGAAACAAACAACAAATTTATATTGAAAACCCTCATGAAGCACTGAGGACTTTGGGACTGAAAGAAGATAAAATATTTAATATGGAAGCAATTAATGATGCATTCTAGAAAATAAAGAGAGGATGATAAAAGCAGAACATTCAGTCAAGTAGGATCTTGTTTATTCATTTCTGGATTCAGTTAGCCAAGCTGTCACATTGTATTTCCTGGATCACAAAATGAGATGGTCCCAAAGTTGAATCCAGCTCAAGCGGCACCTGAGGTGGGCAGCCTTCTGGTCCCCTGGCTTCCACACACCTTCCAAAGAGTTCCGCTGCAGACCCTCAGTGAAAGCCGCTTCAAGGTTGCAGCAGAGCCTGGACAAGGCCGGGCTGAGAAGCAAGACAAAGCAGAGCAACTTGTTGGGAAAAGATGAGCAGAAACCATTCTCAGAGAGCCTGGTAATGTTGATACGGTAGAAGTGCTTAGGCACGATGCTTCCAAGATACCCCTGGGGGCTGCGTTGGGGAAAGTGTGGGGAGGTGGAGGTAGTGTGGTCTCTTTGAGCTTGTTCTATTCTGCTCTGTTTTTCTTAGACCTTCCTTAGAAAACCCTTGTTGAATCATCTCCTTTAACTGCTTATGAATACAAGGATTCATGATCGCAGAAGCTCTCTTCTACAGCGAGAGAAGGTTGATGACTATTATCAGCTGGAGTTACGGAGGAAAATGAGACAAGATTAGGAATCCACAATGAGACAAAAGCAGGCCCTTAGTCACCTAGGGCAGGGCCGAGATTGGCCAAACAGAAGTGAAAGTCTGGGTGAAAGTGATCAGGGAGGTGGTAGCTGGCTGTGCGAGTAGGACCACAGACCTTCATTAGGGAAAGGAAACTCGGACACTCTGTCCCCCTCTGTCCACAGAGGAGGGATAATGGAGTCATTTTCTGCTGTTGTCCTGGCCATACCGTGTGTTCTGATGGGGGACATGTTTGGGACCCAATCCAGTTTGGCACTCTAAATGTCCCAAGGTAGGAAGTCTTAAGGCGATATGAATGTGCAAGTAAGGAGAAATATGTGAAAAAAGGGAAGTGAAAAATGGAAAAAAGGGGCATCTCTTGTCCTAAAAATATTCAAATAGGTGATTTTCATTAGTCCTCAAGTTAGAAGCCAGCGCCTCATTTGGCACCTGACAGCAGGACAGAGCTCCCTGGAGGTTTCCAGCTCCTTTGACAGGTGGCTTGGTGCTGGTGAGTGCCGGACAGGCTCTGCGAGCATTGTGCGAGATCATCTCCGGGCATGCAGCTAGCACTGTGGCTGATGGGTACGAGGTGCTCACTAAGTGAGAAATGTCTCTTATGCTCCCACACTTAATCATACGCTGTCCCTCCAATCAGTGTGACACCTTGAGGGCAGGGCCCATAGGTCTGTAGTAAAACTCCCCAGAATCTAGTACTAAATTGGCATGTAGTGGCCGAACCTTGGTAAGTGGGAGAACCTTGCCGTTTGGTATTTAAGGGGCAGGGGGAGGAGGAGGTGAGTCCTCAGGGAAGATCCCTCAGCCATTGGGTAGGGGAGTGTATAGGGAGGTAGATGAGGACATTTGGATGGTCAATATCATTTTTTCTGAATCCAAATTAACTTTATCCAAGTATCTTTTATGCTTACAGCTTTTCTGACCTCTGGGCCATGGAAAGCTGCTGGGGCTGCGTGCTTGTGTAGCTCTGAGAGCTGTGGGTACAACTGTTTTGGAATAGTGCTGGTCGCCGGTTAGGCCTGGGGTTAGGGCAGGCAACAAAAGAGCTTCACTTCATATAGCATGCCCCCATTTCAAAAATATATTCATAAAGATCTACAGGTAGAGTTGCCCGTAAAGTATGAAACACCCACTTATATTGGAATTTTGAACCAACAACAAATAATTTTTTAATATATCTGTGCCCTAAATATTTCATGGGACATACATAGACTCAAAAAATTATTTGTTGTTTATCTGAAATTCAAATGTCGTTGGGTGTCTTGTTCTTTCTTTTCTCTTCAAAATCTGGCAGTGCTGTCACCAGGTGGAAGACCGGCAAACACCTTTATGTAGATGTGGTTTGCAGTCCAAGCTCTGCAGCTTAGCTTTGTGTCTCTGAGTAAGATTTCTTTTTAAAAATCCAACCTGAGTTTCCTTGTGTGTGCCAGTCCGCGCTGTGAGGACTTAATGTGTAGACTCAGCCTGCAGTGACTGCTCAGAAGGTTGGCGTTTCCATTACCCTCTTAATGGAGCCTTGGGCAGCCTGGCAGCTCTCTACCCACGTCACAGAGAGGACACTGAGACTCAGAGAAGCTCCGGGTCTCAAGCTTTGACTCCCAGTTCAGCTTTTCATACTCGACTGGTACATGAGGCTTTGCTCTGCTGCCACCTTGACATGGAACGGCAGACTCTGCTGAGGGACCACCCGTGCGGCTCGTCCTCCTGGAGCAGGGAGAACAGGCCCCTACCTCAGAGGTCAGCCACAGGACTGATGAGTCCCTTTGCCCATCAGCACCTGTGGCCAGCAGGGAAGGAAGGGACTTTTCTTCCAGGGGTTTGTTTTCAGTCATGAGCCCTCTGATGCTGCAGGCCATGGCCCAGGCAGGCGCCAGTGGTCTGGGAAGCACTTCCTGCCACTGCAACTTCCTGTGCCCACTACAGGCCAGCAGCGGCCCTGCCTCTGAGGACTCCATGATGCCATTCTTGCCACCCACCTGTCTTCATCTGCAGGGTGGCCTAATCCACACTTGTCCCTGACACTAATTTACATGCCCCCCGGGAAGGATGTCCATTAGGAGGACACTTCGGGTGCAAGTGTCCTGATTTAAACGAAAGGGAGATCTGGGTTCCCCCAACCCAGTCTCAGGCAGAGCAGTGGGAGGGCTGCCCTAGGGATCACTGTAGCCAGGGGTGGAACATCTCGGTTTGGTGTTCTGTCTATCTGCTTCATTTGCTCTAACTACTGATGGTTTCTCTCTTCCAAAAGGGGACAGGCAGTTCCTGGCATTCATGCTCACAACCTCACAGTCAGAGATAGAGGAGGTTCTCCTCTGCTAGTTCCAGTTAGAAAAATCTCAGGGAAGGATCCTGTTGGCCCAGCTTGGGTCATGTGCTCATCCTGGACCAATTATTGTGACCAGAGGGAGGGGATGTTCATCCTTGTAGTTGTCCCTGGACTGATGATTGTAGCTGGGAGGATGAAGTACTCAGCTCTCATTAGAACCATTGACTTTGTTGAAAGGAGAGCACTTTCCAAAGAGTTGTGACAGGGGGAGTGCTATTATCATAAGAAAAAAGGGTTGATACCCTGTGCCTCCTTATAAATGAGAGTTCAGGGCAGGGAAAGACTGAGCTGGTACGACTGGCTGGATTACCTTCAGGAGCAGGAGGTGGAAGGTCACCGGAGTCATGGAGACAGGATCATTGACCTCTGTGGGATTGCTGCGGGACCACACATCATATTGGTTTGGCCTGGGCATTAGGAGAGGGCTGCTGCTAACTTCAGAGGAAAAACAGACGTGTACTTGTGACTTGTGAGGCAACTGATGCTTTTAGCACTTTGTGGGGCGGGGGTGGGGGGGGCGGTGGGGAGGTAATTGCACCCATGGACTTTCTACTAGGTATTTATTTGATGCCTAGTAAAGTGCTAAGCACTTTGAGGAGTTTCAAAAACAACAGGAGACAAGATCCCAGCCTTTGAGGAATTTATAATCTTCTTAGGGCAACAAGATGTCCACAGGTGAAACACTTAGAAAACCCTTTAGGGAAATGCTAGACGGTGTCTGTAGAACAGGCTCTAAGCCTTGTGACACCTCAGGGCACGGCGACCAACCTTGGGCTGAAGGACAGGGGGAGGCTGCCCAGGGGTATTTGAGCTGGGGGTTAGAGAACAAAGTGTGCGGTGAATGCAGGAGGCTGAACTCAAAAATAATAAAGGTTTTAAATTTTTCATTGTGCCTTAGGATAAATGAAAAGTGGGTATGGTGAAGGCTATAGCCAGGGTGGATGTGGCCTTAGGGTGAGGACCCAGGTTTCTTGTCTCAAAGAATATGAAGAAATACGTTTATTTTCAGGCTAACACTTGGGTTTTGGCAAAGGGCAATTTGCTTTCTATGGAGATCTCTGTTTTGCTATACCCCAGGAGGTACTTACCCATGGACTGTGTAAATGACCGTCGGATAGGGAAAAATCACTTAAACTTCTTATCTCAAGCAAGCTAGGACTTGTCTATGCTGAACAAATGAATGAATGAGTGGGAGATGTTAGGAAGGAAACTTTTTAAAAGATCATGATTGGCAAGAAGGCAAGAGTTTTCATTCATATTGTGAGGATATAGGAAGCAGCAGATGTGCAGCAAAGAGCAGGGTTTTTAAAGTCTGGAGAATAAGGAGAATAAGAATGATACTTCATAGGATTTTATTTTTGAGGATGCAATAAATTATCTATGTAAAATAGGGCAGCACTAGGCAAGTAGTAAAGACTCAATACATAGTTGTAATTATTATTATAAGGAAACAAACTAGATGAGGGCAGTTGGAGCAGGAACCACTGTGGTTCATTACTTATTATATGCCTGACACTGGACTACATAGGCACTTTACTCATATGATTAAAGGTAATTGCCACTGATGACACGTGAGGAAGAAATTGTGATTTTCATTTTAGACATGAGGAAACTGAACCTTAAGGTGGTTAAGGGGCCCAGCGAGGTTGAATTGAACGTAAGTGTGGCTAATTCCAGAATCTTGCTCTTTTTCCCTTAGGGGGCAGATCACAGGTGGCTGTTGGAGAATGCCTGGTAGTTTTCTGGTCAGGGCCCGGCATCATAGACTCTCTGATCAGATGCTTTGAGAGGGACTCAGAAGGTTGCAGGTGAAGAGACAGTGATGCAAACCCAGTAGAAATGGTTGCTAAAGTCAGGATATAGGTAAGTGGCCTCTTCTGAGATGAACTCCCAACAAGCTCCAGAGCAGCAGTATTTTCCCAGGAATGCCCAAGTGAGAGAGAGACCCTGAGAACCCTGGGAGCTTTGCTAAGCAAGTGTGACCTTTCCCTGCCCGTGAGTCAGTGCCTCCTTTCTCAGGGAGGCCTGGAGCCCTTGGGAGCCCTCTTGCTCCCATGACCCCTCCTCTTCAGCCCCCATAGAGGAGGGATGCTGGCTTGAGCTCCCCACGTGGGGGTGCCAGCTGGCCTCTTCCATAGCAATGGCTTCTGTCTAATGAAAACATTGCAAGGTGGACAAGGCCTAAAGCAAAGCAGAGCCCCTGTTATGTGGGCAGGTGCAGGCCAGAAAGGAAAAAAAAAGAGGATTTGTGCAAACAAAGTTGATTTGCTGAGACATGGGACATCTTTATTACGTGGGGAGAGGGGACTGTGACATCAAAGCTGTGACATGAGGAAGATTATTTCATCACAACTCTGCTGAGGAGAGGGACAGACATACATGTAGGGCAGATACCCCACATATGCCCATTTCTTTGATTTCAAAGTGGGAACCACTCACCTAACCCCACACAGCCTGGCCTCCTTCCTCCCTCCCCGCTCCATTGACCAATTTTGCACTGGTTGTGTTTGCCAGTGGAATGCAGGATGTCCAAATTTGCTCTTGTCTGATTTTAATTTTATTTTCAGCTCATATTTTTATTTCTCCAGAGCTAAGTATTTTTTTCTGGTGGCGCATCCTGGCTTTTGCTTGAAGTCCCAGCCTATGTTCTTTATATGGTTGTAACCACTGGGAGTTAATTCGGAGGCTTATTTTTTTTAACATTTAAGAAAGGCAAACCAGTTTGCCAGCATTATTTCTAGTTCTTAAAGTTCAAAGCAGTTTGTTGGAGATTGTTCTCCGCTTTTGGAGACAGAGCTTATTTCAGTTTACAACCCGTTGTCTTCACACCCATCTCAGCGACTAATACTGCAAGATGGATTCCCCTTCTTTGTTTTTTTTTCTGTCCTTCCTTGAAGTGGGTTTCAAATCCCCAAAGAATTTCTGGGAGGGGGAAAAAGATCCTTTAATTGAAAGCAAGAGAAAACAAAACAAAAAAGCATAGGAGAGCTGACAAAAATATCATGTTGAATGAAACCAAGTTCCATCTCTGCAGATGGCCGTGGAGGCACAGTATGACCTAAAGATAGAAGAACGGGTTTCCTTTGTGTGCCTTGTAAAGAGTGGTTTTCCTTTTGAATGCAGCATGTGTGACTGACCAGTGCCTCACACAGGCCCTGAGTGAGCAGGCAGGAGGCAGCCTTCCCTGGCTGTGCCGGGTCCCCTCTGACACTGCCGCGGTGGCTTCGCGAAGGCATCCAGGGTTCTGCTCTCCTCTGACTGCTGACAGCATATGCAGTATTTCTACATCCTTTGGCACTCAGACTCCTTCAAATTCGGACTCAGCCCCTTTCCTGTGTGACCTCCGGCAAGGATTTAACCTCCCTGGGCCTCAGTTTCCTCCTTTGCAAGCTGGCGGGAATCATATCTACCTCCATGGGTTTTTGTGAGGATTATTTAAGATATGGTCGGCAAAGTTCTCAGCACAATGTCTGGCCCTCAAGAAAGGGGGCTGGTGCTTCCTGTGGCCTGATCTTCCCACCTGCGTGTGCAACGAGACTGTACTCTGTTGTGTGGGGCTGGGCCTTGCACACGTGACAAGCTTCTTGGGCACTGGACACTAAGGAGGCCCTTACAGTCTGTGTGGGCTGACTGAATAACCAAGATTAACAGAATTACTGAGGCAGAGTTCTTAAAATACCCTGAAAAAGTACCAGTCTCTCTGAACTTCTCCCTTAAACAAACAAATTAAACAAAACACATTAAAAAATAAACACATTTTAAAAGTCTGCAAGTTTTAAATTAACTTTTTTTCATTAGGAATGATATGGCCTGAAAGTTTCCTGTTCTGCTGTCAATTCTTGCATCTCTTTGGTAACTCTTCTTATCCTGTCTTCTGTGTATGGAATTATTGTCACCGAGGCTGAGAGAACGTGGGTATGTTTTGCAGTTGGAAATGGACTTAATCTTTTTCCATTAGGGAAGGGTGCTGCGAGAATGGCATATGGACCTCTGGTCCATGAGATTCTAAGGAAGCAAAGACAATTTATTTTGGAATCTTTTTTGCTAGAGGACAAGGGGAACCTATGTATCTCTCATCCCCCTTTTCTACCTTCCTCTTTCTGCACACTGTCTCCTGCCTGGCCCAAAGCTATTGCAAACACTTGGCTGGACTCTGACTTCCCCCAGTACCCCTGGCCTGCACACATTTTCCCTGACCTCACTCCTTTTCTCCTCCTTGCAGTAACAACCTCTCTCTTTCTGCCTCTCTACACTGGCAGTTCATTTCTCTGCATGCTATTCGCTCATCTCAGGCCCTTTCAAGATGGGGCACAGACACCTTAATTCACTGAATTTGGCTCAAGAAACCCAAAGGGGTATTATCTCTCTCTTGCTCTCCTTTTCCTCTTCTTTCTTCTTCCTTTTCTTTCTGTCTGTTAGTGTATTTCAGTTCATGTACCTTGCAGCTACATTCTTGGCTGGAGTTCCATATTTTAAAAAATTCAGAAAACCTTTTATTTTCATGTCCTTTACCTGATAAAAATTCCATATCATACCTAGCAATCCAAATTGGCCTGAAAGATAAATAGCGGCTACTTTTTCTTTCTCAAATTACAAAAGGTTTCCCTCTAGGAACAATAGCTGGCACACTGGCAGTGAATCCATTTATTAAAACAATGTATATTTCACTTCTATGAAACATGTCTATTGTGTGATTTGAGGCAAACTTGTGTTTCTTTATGGGTTTTTAGCCCCATCCCTTTTTTCACTCCAGCTCCTCCTTGCCCCATCCTACCCCTGCCAGTTTGGTAGCAATTCAGCAGTAAGTGTTGAATATGTTTATCTGTTGAATAAAGGCTGGATCACTTTGATTTGCATCCTTTCCTTGCTTTGTCAGGGCGTGATGGGGGGCAGGGACGGTGTGAAGGGATAACACTGCCTTTTAATCACTTGGAAACATACTCTTCCCTTTGAATTTGCTTTTGTTCAGAGGCTTTTAAGCTTGTTAAGCCTCACCTGGCCCCCAAATAATTGCATCTTAAAGTTTATTACCCCCTTCAATAAGAATGGAAGAAAACTGGGGAATTTAGAGACAGGCCACAGGCTTTAAGCGAGAAGCAAAATTCACCTGGGTGTGATAGTGTAGGGATGCGAAGCGTCAGCATGGGGGGAAGACTCCCACGGGGCTGAACAGCGCCCTTACTCACTCCTGGGGTGGGGTTCTGAATGCACGAAGCAGATATACCCTGAGCCCAAGGGCGAGCTGTGCTTCAAAGCCTGGCTGATGATGCCCTCTGCTTGTTTAGTGATCCTTGCTCTCTACGTTTTTTAAATCCTTTCCTTCAAATAGCCTTACAACTCCTTTTTGCTTTCATCTCTTACAAAGCCACAGGAGCAGTTTTCTCTCTCAGTCACACACACACACACTGAATTTAACTGGTTTGATTTCCATTATGAAAGGTGAAGCCCTGGTAGGGAGTTGGGGGATTGCCCTTGGGGACAAAGTTAACAGCACATGGTTGGAATACTGAATTGGAAAAAATTACCTTTTTTCTTTAAGGGCAATGGGGTGACTGACTCTGGGCACCGGCAGGACACCCCAGGAGAGCCTTGTATTCCGCAGACAGGCTGTTTTCTCCCTGTTTTCCGGTCACCCGATCTCTCTCCCTGCGCTGCTTTCAGAACTTCCTGGTGCTCGGGCCTGGCTTTGCAGAAGCGAACAGCCATTCGTGTCCAGACACATTGCAGACTTCTGGCAAAATAGCCGGAGCTCACGAAAATTTACACTTTTCCTGGCATCTGGCCGGGAGTATGAGCAGGACTTGGCTTGGGTTTGCTTTCAGTTAGAAAAGCCCTTTGGGGTGGGGGGAGGGTGGAAAGCTGGGGGAGGAGTGGCAGCAAGATCCTCACGAAGGGTCAGAGCTGCTGAAAGAAAGATCAGCTCGGCTAGGGAGAGCAATTCCTGTATTTACATCTGCCCGGTGACTTACGATCAGCATTCTTGGCAGAGTCCGGTGTGCTGTATGGGTGCACTGCTGGGGGCGGGGGAATGACACCTTGATTTAAAAACCAAGTGGTGGCTTTAGCGATGGTTGTTGCCGTTCACATGAGCATCATTCCCACTGAGATTGCCTTTGAAGCGTGCCAGTCGGGCATCTGTCGGCGTTTCTGGTGGTGGGGAAGGGGCCTGGGATTGTGTATGGTTTCTCATTAGGATGACTCCTGTGTATACAGACATTTAAAACAGCAACACGAAGCTGTGTGTGTGTGAATGAAACTCAGACTTGCCATATTGGTCCTCCCCTCCAAGTGAGGGTCCATTTTGGGTTCCAACCGAATATAGCCATTCTCCATCTCCCCTCTTTGAAAAACTTGAGAGAAACCAGCCGTCTGCCAGTCCACAGGCTGTGTGTCATTTCCTTCCCTCTTCAAGCCTCATTCTTTCCACAGAGGAGACTTTTCAAATTAACGTTTTCAGTTCATTAAAGACCTTTTTGCAAACATTTCGTTCTGGTAAAGGCAGTGTTTCATCTGGAAATGGTCAGGCTCACGTTAGCACAGAATGGTGTGAGAAAGAAAAAAAATCAAATCCCTTCTCACCAAGTGGACAGACAGTGTGCAGTAAACTTCAAACGGGTCTTCCTTAGAGGACGGAGAGATTTCTCTGGAAAGGAAAAACAAAGTCAATGAATGAAAATTATTTGCTCTTGTTTGTTTTTGCAAAACTAGCAAGGGAATAGGGGAGATGGGCTTTCATTCCCTTCTTTAAAAAAAAAAGTATTCTCTGGGAAGTAACAACTCACAACTGTGCCCCCTTGTCTTGCTTTTGCTAACACTCATTGCGGCCTCTCCAGGGCTCACACTGTGCTTTGGGAGTAATACATGGAAATCCTTCTGTCTCCAGTTGAAAATATGGCCTTCCTGTCCCTGCCTGATCTGAACTAGACACTTGGAGAGTCTCATGCATACGGCTGGCTTCCCCAGAACAGCCCAATGGAGCAAAGCAGCAGTACTGGGACAAGCTTGAGTGCCTGGGGCTTGTTGGACAAAATTACAGAAAATAGCCAACACTGGACCAGAGATAGGCATGCAGAGTGGGAGAAAGAACAAAGAATCTGAGCACAGGAAGGAACCTGGAGATTAGCTAGTCTGTGTGTGTGTGTGTGTGTGTGTGTGTCTGTGTGTGTAACTGTGTTTTGTAGAGCCCCAGATGACCTCAGGATTAGCTCCGTTTTTATCTGTTTCTTATGGTGGAGTTTGGCCTAAGATTTCCATTAGACCTCAAACTCCCTGAGGCCTGGGCCTCGTTTGTGTTGTTCATGTTATTTGCACAAAGTCAGCTGTAGGTAAATATTTGCTAAGTGAATAAAGAATGACTAATGAGGCTTAACAGGAGTTTGAAAACCACAGATCTAGTCCTTTCACCCTCCCCTTTCGCTCATCTTATATCAAGGCTAGAGAAGCTGGGTGAGTTTCCCAAGGTCCCCCACCTGGCTGCTGGTGGGGCCAGGACTGGAAACGCAGGCCTAGCCCATAGCTGGTGTCGTAGTGCCCCTCTGTGAGTGGAACCCAACAAAAACCACCAACGCTGGCTTCCGGAGTCAGCTTTCAGATAGGGACACTGTTGCCACTTGCCATCCAACCAGCAGGCATGCCTTGCTGGGGTATTTAAGACTGTGAGCTGCAGGAAAGTAGGGAGGATGTCTATTTTGCTCATCACTGAGTTCTGTGTGCCTAGCACAGAGCCTGACAGTAGCTGCTCAGTCACTGTAATATTGTGGAATGAATGAACACAAACAAAACAACGTGAGATCCCTTCTCCTGAATAATCTCTAGAGAAAAGATAATGCTCAGTCCAGAGTTTGTCCTCCAGAACGCTAGGGTCACAAAGGTCTCTGGGTCTTAATTAAAGTGTTAGCCCCAGTGCAGCTCCACCCTCAGCAGCACCAGCCTCCTTCATCATCATCAGTCATTTCCACCATCAACAGCTGCAGGCAGGTATGAAGCGTCTCACTCTTAGGAGGCTGCACAGGGAAATAAGCAGTTCTTTTTTTTTTATTAAGGTAGTATTGATATACACTCTTATGAAGGTTTCACATGAAAAAACAATGTGGTGACTACATTTACCCATATTATCAAGTCCCCACCCACACCCCATTGCAGTCACTGTCCATCAGTGTAGTAAGATGCCACAGATTCACTGTTTGCCTTCTCTATGCTACACTGTTTTCCCCATGATCCCCCACACCATGTGTACTAAACATAATACCCCTCAATCCCCTTCTCCCACCCTCCCCACCCGCCCTCCCACACGCCTCCCCTTTGGTAACCATTAGTTCCTTCTTGGAGTCTGTGAGTCTGTTGCTATTTTGTTCCTTCAGTTTTGCTGCGTTGTTATACTCCACAAATGAGGGAAATCATTTGGCATTTGTCTTTCTCTCCCTGGCTTATTTCACTGAGCATAATATCCTCCAGCTCTATCCATGTTGTTGCAAATGGTAGGATTTGTTTCCTTCTTATGGCTGAATAGTATTTCATTGTGTGTATGTACCACCTCTTCTTTATCCATTTATCTACTGATGGACACTTAGGTTGCTTCCATATCTTGGCTATTGTAAAAAGTGCTGCAATAAACATAGGGGTGCATATGTCTTTTTGAATCTGAGAAGTTGTATTCTTTGGGTAGATTCCAAGGAGTGGGATTCCCGGGTCAAATGGTATTTCTATTTTTAGTTTTTTGAGTAACCTCCATATTGCTTTCCACAATGGGTGAACTAGCTTGCATTCCCACCAGCAGTGTAGGAGGGTTCTCCTTTCTCCACATCCTCGCCAGCATTTGTTGTTCTTAGTCTTTTGGATGGTGGCCATCCTTACTGGTGTGAGGTCATATGTCATTGTGGTTTTAATTTGCATTTCCCTGATGATTAGTGATGTGGAGCATCTTTTCATGTGTCTGTTGGCCATCTGAATTTCTTCTTTGGCGAAGTGTCTATTCATTTCCTATGCCCATTTTTTAATTGGATTATTTGCATTTTGGTTGTTGAGGCATGTAAGTTTTTTATATATTTTGGATGTTAACCCCCTGTCGGATATGTCATTTACACATATATTCTCCCATACTGTAGGATACCTTTTTGTTCTGTTGATGGTGTCCTTTGCCATACAGAAACTTTTTAGTTTGATGTAGTCCCATGAGTTCATTTTGCTTTTGCTTCCCTTGCTCGAGAAGATGTGTTCAGGAAGAAGTCGCTCATGCTTATATTCAGGAGATTTTTGCTTATGTTGTCTTCTAAGAGTTTTATGGTTTCATGACTTACATTCAGGTCCTTGATCCATTTCGAGTTTACTTTTGTGTATGGGGTTAAACAATAATCCAGTTTCATTCTCTTGCATGTAGCTGTCCAGTTTTGCCAACACCAGCTGTTGAAGAGGCTGTCATTTCCCAATTATATGTCCATGGCTCCTTTATCATATATTAATTGCCCATATATGGTTGTGTTTATATCAGGGCTCTCTAGTCTGTTCCACTGGTCTATGGGTCTTTTCTTGTGCAAGTACCAAATTGTCTTGAGTACTGTGGCTTTGTAGTAAAGCTTGAAGTTGGGGAGCATAATCCTCCCCAGCTTTATTCTTCCTTCTCAGGATTGCTTTGGCTATTCAGGGTCTTTTGTGATTCCATATGAATTTTAGAACGATTTTCTCTAGTTCATTGAAAAATGCTGTTGGTATTTTGATAGGAATTGCATGGAATCTGTAGATTGCTTTAGGCAGGATGGCCATTTTGACAATATTAATTCTTCCTATCCATGAACACAGGATGTGTTTCCATTTATTGGTATCTTCTTTAATTTCTCTCATGAATGTCTTGTAGCTTTCGGAGTATAGGTCTTTCACTTCCTTGGTTAGGTTTATTCCTAGGTATTTTATTCTTTTTGATGCAACTGTGAATGGAATTGCTTTCCTGATTTCTCTCTCTGCTAGGTCATTGTTAGTGTATAGGAATGCCCCAGATTTCTGCATATTAATTTTGTATCCCACAACTTTGCTGAATTCAGATATTATATCTAGTAGTTTTGAAGTGGATTCTTTAGGGTTTTTTGTGTACAATATCATGTCATCTGCGAACAGGGACAGTTTAACTTCTTCCTTGCCAATCTGGATGCCTTGTATTTCTTTGTGTTGTCTGATTGCTGTGGCTAAGACCTCCAGTACTATATTGAATAGAAGTGGGGAGAGTGGGCATCCTTGTCTTGTTCCTGATAATAAAGGAAAAGCTTTCAGCTTCTTGCTGTTAAGTATAATGTTGGCTGTGGGTTTGTCATATATGGCCTTTATTATGTTGACGTACTTGCCCTCTATACCCATTTTCATGAGAGTTTTTATCATGAATGGGTGTTGAATTTTGTCAAATGCTTTTTCCGCATCTATGGAGATGATCATGTGGTTTTTGTCCTTCTTTTTGTTGATGTGGTGGATGATGTTGATGGATTTTCGAAAATAAGCAGTTCTTTTCTTGCTGGAACGTGGAACGTGGTTGCCGGTTAGTGCTACCTGATAATCTCTCTCTTGCCTTGTACAATTAATAGACTTCTATCACTTGAATTCATGGCATGATGCAAAGAGCACTGGCCTTCTGAAGTGGCAGATCTGGGTTCTAGAGCTGGCTCCACAGCTTCCTGGTTCTGTAACCTTGTACACATCCCTCATCCCATTTGACCTTCAGTTTCTGCATCTGTCCAAAAGCAAGACAAACCATGTAGTTTGCTATTTACCAGCTGTGTGACGTTGGTCAACCTACTTAATCTTTAGTTCTGAGTCTCAGTGTCTTTAACTGTAAAGTGGATTATTAATAGTATGAACCTCTCAGGGTTGATGTAAGGATTACACGAATTAATGTATCAAAATGCTTAGCATAATAAGCACTTGATATATATGTATATGTGTGTGTGTGTGTGTGTATGTATGTATAGTCATATTTGTTTTCAACTCACAGAAATTATATAAACTGTATGGAACAATTCATTCTACAGAAGAATTCTGCATAAGATAGGGGATGGCTCTTGAATTTTTAATTATTTTCTCTGTGTATCCAGTTACCTACTAGCATTCACCCTTAGCTGTTTTACAGAAATACCATAGGTAAATGGTTCCAAATGAAAGTCATGACCTTAGCTCATTTCCACCTCCCTCACCCTTCCTGCCCCCAGCTCATCTCCTATTCCTGTGTTTCCTGTTTCAGAGAATCATGACAGCATCTCTGCAGTTGGCCAAAACAGCAGTTGGGAAGAAGTGAATTTCTACCTCATCTTCATAGCCAATCAATTACCAAGGCCTATCAATGCCCACAGTTGGGGGGACTGCAATATAGTGACTCATAAGAAATACGTATTTGGTCATATGCATTTCCCAGGCATATTTGGTCATGTGACCAAATATGTATGTCCCGGGTATATTTGGTATTTGATCTTCACCCGCAGTTCCTGAAAACACTGCAGAGTCTTAAACTAATGACTTTTGGATGCCACTCTTAAACGTTAATGAGAGACTTTTAGACCCCACCCAAGGGCAGGGGCTGGAGGTTGAATCAGCCAATGGTCAATAATTTAGTCAATCATGACTATGCAATGAAGCGCTCAAAAATCCCTGAGAGGAGCATATCACTCTCTTGGATCCTGCTTCTCTGCTGGAGAGAACTTCCACACTTGGGGAGCTAGAACGCCTCCATGTACTGCCAAGTCTGGCCCCAAGCTGCAAGAGGATAATCAAAGCTCCTTTATTTGGGACCGTGCCTTCTGTATGTCTTCATCTGGCTTTTAACTTGTATTCTTTATTAAACTGGTGAACTTAAGTGTTTTCCTGAGTTCTGTGGGCTGCTCTAGCGAATTGATTGAAACTAAGTAGGAGGTTGTGGGAACCTCCAATCTGTAGGTAGGTCAGAAGCACAGGTAACTGCCTGGAGCTTGCAACCCATGTCTGGAGTGGGAGGTAGAGGGACAGAGCCCTTAACCTGGGGAATCTGGTGCTGTTTCTGGGCAGATAGCATCAGAATTGTGTTGAGTTCTCTGACACCCTGTTGGTGTTCAAGAATTGGTTGTTGTGTGTGTGGGAAGAACACCTCCCACCCCCCACCCCCTGGCCCCATGGGCATTGCAATCAGGTCCAGGAACCCAAAAGGAGTTTACTATTACTGCTGTATAATTTAACTGTTGTGAAAAAGAAAAAACAACACATCCACCCTCTCCAAATCTGGATATGCTTCTCCCTCAGCACTGTACTACCTGGTATCAAGCCAAAGCCTGCTGCCTGGGCTTCAGCAGCTGTCCCTCAGTGGTCCTGCAGTCCCATTCTTGCTATCTATCTTCATATGTTTGTGTCTTACCATTTCTTGTCTCGAGCCTTTATGTAAACTACTCCTCTTCCCCTCACCTAGACAATCCTTCAGAATTTAGCTTAGGGAATTCCTACAGGAAGCTCTCCTTGACTACTCTTCTGCAATCTGAGTGAGAAGTTCCTTCTAGGGGTGTTTTAACTATACTGCCCAGGGCATACCTTTGCCATAGTATTTATTATCAGAGCATATTAAGATTTTAGAGATCCTAAACCAGACTGGATTAAGGTATCTGCCTTTTGATATGCAAGCTAAAATAAAAACAATACTAAACTATACATGTCACCATAAAAGCAGCTAACACTTATTGAGCACTTGTTATTCACCAGGCTCTGATGCTTTACATATTAAAATTAATTTAGTTTTCACAAAAACTAATTATCATATAATATGTTTTATGCTATCCCCATTTTATAGATGAGAAACTTGAGGCCCAGAATGTTTAAATAACTTGTCCAAGGTCCAAAGTTAATAAATGTCCGAGCTGGACTTCCAGTATAGGCAGACTTGCTCCAGACTCTATGGTCTCAACCATATACTGTAAGGAAGTTTAACAAAATTCTGATTTTTCTCTCTTTTGCATTTTTGCGGGGAGAAAGATGCAACACAAATTAAAAAAAAAATCTTTTTCTCTCTCTCTGCTGTTGTTGTCATTGCTAGGCTGAGCCCCATGCATGTGCTTAGCTTGCCTGCTGGTCACACTATAGTTTCTCAACTCATGGTGTGGAATTGCTTTTGACATGTCATTTTCCCTCTTGTCTCCAATCCCTGAGGGCCAGTCCTGTGTCCCTCCTGCGGGGAGAGTCTGTGCCATTACCACAGCCTGGCTAGACCCCCAGCTCACGTAGGTTTCAGTTTGCTCCTTCCCCATCCAGTTCAGCTTTCCTTGCCAGTGGCTAGCAACAGGGTGGGCCGAGGTAAATATAGCTTAATATTTTCTAGAACCTTCCATCCCCTATTTCATACTTCTGCAACTTATTCCCTAGTAGTTTTCTGCCTCTCTTCACAGTTCTCCACATGCCCTCAAAAACTGTTTCTTGAGCTGTAGTTAGTAGGAGCTATAAGCTGTAAATGCATTATTATATACTAAATATAAATAATAAAAAAAATAAGGGCTCTCTCTTGCTCTCTTTGTTTTTAGGACCCTTCATTCTAAAATAAACACTATGGGATTAAAAACACGAGAAGGAGCTGCCTTCCTAATTAGGTGGAAGTCGATCTGAGCTTTCAGCAACATCCTTCTGGAAGGCTCCTGCCTCCTGCAGCCACTCCCAGTCCTGATGCTGGACATATAGGTGAGCCCATGAGCTCTTCACTTCCCCTTGGAGGAGATGTCTGCTGCATGGGACTAGCTGTCTTTCTCTGTAGTGTTGAGATGTGTGAGTGAGTACTTAGTGACTCAGAATTCTGAGGAGAAAACTTGCATTTGCCTTGTCAATATTTTGTTTGCTTGTTTCTGTGGGGTGCTAATCTTTCTCAAAGAGATTGTGCTGTCCAAAGGAAGCAATGGTGCCTTTCTCTAGAACTTCCCATTTTTGATTCCTCACAGTTTTATCTAACTTGAGCTAACCTACTGGAAATAGCACTTTTGATAGCCATTGCATTTGATTTTTTCCACAAATAAGGCATGAGCCTGCTATGTGTCAACATGGACACTAGGCTTGTTATGGGAGAGTTCATCGTGGCATGGAGCAGGGGGTTTGGGTACCACTGAGGGAGGATGCAGTGAAATGACTGTGTTCATAAGCACTGAGAATCGGACTGGGTGCACACAGCCTCCTGGGTATGACAGTTGTAGCATGCCCAGTGAGAATTCTGAATTCTGTATGAATATGTAGATTATTTCTTCTTGTCTTGATTGTTTCAGGTGTAATCTCATGGGACTCAGGGACAAAATTACCTTAAATTTTCCATCACCCTCAGATTTTTAGAAAATTAAACAAGTGAGTTCATACTTCTCACCTTTCTAGTGGATTGCAAGTACGACTGAGGTATGTTTAGGCCTGGAAGTATTTTATTTTTGGATTAGAAGGGTTATGGATGAACTTTGATTCCATGTGGGCAGTTTTGTGCAATGTAATAAACAACCAAAAAAATTTATTTTAGAATATCTCAAATATTGCCTGGGATATACTTACACTAAACAAATATGTATTGTTTATATGAAATTAAACTTTAACTGGGTACTTATATTTTTGTTGTTGTTAAATCTGGTAACCCCAGAAGGTAGGCATTGAGGAATGGGCTTTGAAAAGATCCACGTTGTATGAGCCTGGGTGTGTTGTATTTTAGGTGTGTGTTTGGGGAAGGGAAGAGAGGGTCTAGGGAAGAATTTCTTGGGCAACTGAACAGATGCATGTTGTAGGAAAAGTCTGATGGGGAAATTAAGAGTGTTTACTCATAAAATAATTCTAATTATCTCAGCAGAGGTCAACCCTGGGTTCCATGTACTCCCAAGGAGGAGGGTCCCTAGCTGCTCTTGTCACCAGGGCCTTAGTGAGAGGCCTGGTGATAGGAGTTCTAGAATGTGGCAGGATAGCTGAGTTCCTTTATTATGGTCAGTCAGCGTGACCTTGGGCAACCCTCTTAAGTCTGCTTTGTCTAATTTTCTGCATCTGTCAAATGGGGCTTATTTTATTATTTTATTAATATTATTTTATTTGCTTCATGTGTTTATTTTCAGCTATCAGCTGAAAGAATGCTCAAGCTCAAAATGTTATTACCACTAAAGGAAATGGACCTTTTGTCTTGCCAACATACTCTGGACCCATACCACACAGTTTTGGGAATCCAGGCCTTGGAATCCATGCCTTGCGCTAGCTTGACAGGAAGTGAACTGGACCCCTCTCCTCCTTTTAGCAAGGAAACCCTTTGGATAAGTTCTCAGATGGTTTTGGCTTTCTCTAAATGCTGTTGAGGTGGCTACTGTTCTTAGTACCTCAGTGGGATTGTAAAGTGTGACCGAAGAGGATTTGGGATATTTATGTACAAGCTGGTTCAATTTAGCTGAAAGAGAATCTGGGTAAAAACTGAAAGCAGAAAATGATTGAACATGGATTTCTCCACAATGACTTCAGTATCTTCAGGTGAATAAACAGAATGTGTCACATACATAATAAGATATATAATTCATATTGCGCTTGAGAGTTTACAACGTGCCATTTCACACACATTATCTCATCCATGTATATATTATCTCCCTGTGAGAAAAAATGGGCCTTTTGATTCTCTGTACACATCTGGGAACCACAGGCTGAAGAATGGGTAACTGAACAACCAGACCAGCTCACAAACTCCCCCCTGCATGCAGTTTTCCTTGACCATCCGAGCAACATCAATCTCTTTTGTTGCTTACTCTGTTCTATTAAAAATGTTCATTTAACATTATCATTGGCACTTATGTTGAACATAGTACTTTCTTACACTATTGTTCACAGGACTGTTGAAAGCTCCATGACAGCAGGGATTTTTGTATCTTTCATTCATTGTTCTAGTCTCAATATAGAGAATATGGCACGTAACGGGTGCTCAAGAAATATTTATTGAATAAATAAGTGAATTGTTTCTCATAGCTTAGTCAGATCTCCTCATCTAGATTCTAATAGTTGGTGGTGGAACAGGGATTATACCTTCATTTCTCTTGTCCCCCAGTGTCCCTGTCTTGGTGCCAAAGAACTTGAATATCAGCAATGTTCGTTATGTGAGTTGACCCACACATATGCGTAGAAATGCCTCATGGATTGCTAGATGTGGCCACTTGAGGACCTTCATGGGCTGAAGGCACTCTGACTTTCAGAAGCCTCACCCCACTATATATAATCTTTAAAATGCATGTACATTTCGCTATATGCATGCACATGTGTTTGTGTATGTGTACATACACACAATTTTCCTGTAAAATCATTTTTGTCATTTGCTTTGTTAATTATTACTTCAATTATCATTTTGATTTCAGTTTCTGTTTTGTAATTAGGAGCCATATTTATTTTTCATCTCAAACATTTTCTTGGCCCTAGAAAGCCCAAAGGCCCTAGGTGCTATGCCTTCAGTGCCTGATGCATACAGTGGCTTTGCCTGTGGGTTCTTCCAGCACAAGAGTGACTGGCCTAAAAGGAAAAAGAGGTATTAAAATCAAGTTCAGCATCCCAGTGAAACTGTTCTCCATCCCCTTTTATCTTGTTCCTGGGCCTTCTCTTCTGCCCTGCCCCATCTGCCAGACTCCAGGCGAGTGCTGAGAGGATGAGCTCTGAGTTTTATGGTATCTGTAGTTGCCCCCCAAGTGCAAGTGTCTAATTAGGCTTGACACTACCGAGGCGTTTCCCTGACATTTATGTCACTGTCTCTCAATCTTTAGCAGCATTCAGTCTTGTGGGAAGCACAACAAACAATGTCAGAAACAACATAAAATTCCCCATTAGAGGGGGCCCTCGGAACCCGTGCTACTGTTTATTAGGCAAGCTCAAAGGGGAGGCCGAAGGGTGGGGCTGGGTGTGTGGATTCTGGGCTTGGAGGAAGAAATAAAATGGCTCATTTAAATTCTTAAGAACTGCATAGGAGGCAGAAGACACAATGAATGTCTTAGAGAAGAAAGGCCATCAGTTGAACAAACTAATCACATGGTAATCAAAGGGGAGTGATTCGCTGCCTACTGAGAAGTACTTTAGAAGAAGTTTCAGCCAGGGATAGTAAAGACTCTATTGAATGACAGCTTTCATAAATTATAGATTTTTAAAAATTGCACAAAGGAATGTGCAATAACATGCGAAATGGATTTAGAGACGAAAAGTGCCCAAAGCATCGCCACAACAAGAGGGAACAGGCAGGCCCAGCTGGTGTGACGAGGCCCGCGCCCTTGCTAGTAGCCTGCTCCCCGTGCAATCCCCGCCCCCAGAGCAAAGCCCCGCCCCACGCTAAAGCCCCGCCCCCGCAAAGCCCGCTTTCGGCTCATGGCCCCGCCTTCATCCGGGGCTCCTAGCGTGGATTTGGGGATGTCAAGTGCCTTTTCTGATTGCTGTCGGGCTTGGAGGCCTGGAGACGGACGAAACAAAGACCTTAACAAAATGGGTAGGTACCAGCTGTCCCTCCCCACTGCAAACTGCACCGCCAGTTTTACAGACTAGGGATTCTAAGCTTTGGGCAGGGTATGGGAAGGCTGGGAGAAGCTGAAGGACTTGGAGTCTGGCCTGGTAGTAAGGGTGGGCTTCTGGGTGGGTGGGGTTGATGGGAAAACTGTGCATCCGAAATCCTTCTGCTCTCATTCGTTTGTCGTAAATCTGGGCCGAGCACTCAATCCCTCTGCTTCGTCTGCTGTAGCCATGTGATCCTGTGGGATCATGGCCTGCATGGAAGGGCAGCCCAGGGCCCAAGGCTGGCTGTGAGATGATTCTGAACGTCAGGGCCAGGCCAACTTTCAGCCAAGGGTCAGGTAGATAGACCCTTCTACCTTCTGGACTCTCGCGTCTGCAACCAGCAGCCCTTTCCTCCCACCTGTGCCCATTTCTACCGTAGTGGCCTTGATGCCTCTTGCTTTCAGGTGAGTGCCAATCAATTCCAAATGCACTGTTACCTGATAACCGAGGTGATAACTAGTAAAGCCCTCAGATGTGACTCTCCTCAGGGATGTCTGTCTTTAAAAAGGTAATTTGAGAAAGACAGCAAGTTAGAAATATTAGGACTTGGTGCTCTTTCTAAATGTGTGATCTGAAGATAGTCATGTAACCTTTCTGGGTCAAAGGTAAAATGAATATGCACCTAGTACCTTCTGAGTTGTGTTGAGAGGCTCAAATGAGTCCTGGCCATAAAGTGCTCAGTGCAAAGCCCAACACAGAGTAAGAGTTCAGTAGCGCCAGCCTTTGTGCTCCTGGTGTCTCCCTGAGCATGTGGCCAATGGCAGAGATTGGCCTGGGTGAGGTTAGCTCTCCTCCTGACTTCACGTAGGAGCCTGAATGGAGAAAGAGCATTGCCCTGTGGGAACTAAAGCTCCTCTTGTTATCAGACTCACCCTCGTAAGTGAGTGATCATTGCACAAAAGACTTTTAAAAGTTTGTGATGCCTAGGTTCTACTTAAAAAAAAAAAAAGGTCCTTAGGTGATTCTAATGTTCAGCAGGACTGTGAACCACTCATCTGGTTGAAAGGCAGTATATAAAGGCAGTTCTTGGGCTGGATGTTTGTATGAAGGATCCCTGTTATAGGGTAATTATGCTAGCTATTGGAACACAGGACACCCAAAGCTCAGTAGTATGACACAATAAATCTTTATTTCCAGCTCACCTCACAGTCCTATGTAGATGGGTTGGGGGGAAGAGGACTTTCTGTCCCATATTGTCATTCAGGGACCCAAACTCCTTCTTTGTAAAGTCGCAGTCATCTTCATCACGTGGCTTCAGAGAATCCCTGGAATCATCCAACTGGTAGTTCAGAGAAAGAGTGGAGAAGGTACACCTGCTTTTATCTGTCTCCAAGCAGAAGAGACACGTCACTTCTGCTTATGCCCATTGGCAAGAATTGGTCCCATGTCCCCACTAATGTGCAAGGAGACTGGGAAGTTAGTTTAGCTGTGAGCCCGGAAGAGAAAACAGGCTTGATGAGAACCTATCTATCTCTGGAATAGACTACAAAATGGTACAGGAGAGCTCAAAAGCTGGGCCTGAGGTTTTTAACCTGAGGTCCTTGAATCTGTGGAGGGTTAATGCACCTCTTGAAATTGGATGCTAAATGTGTATATAAGGCTTTTTCCCTTTTATCTTATTCTCAAAGGCTGGGAGAGTCAAGTCCTGCCCCTGCTTGGCCCAGAGTAGTAAGCATTACAATAGCTGCTTTCTGCATCTGATACCCTTTGAAAAAAATGATGGGGAGGGTCAGGATTTCTGTTCCCTTGTCTCTTTCCCTTTCTTGCTCCCCTCTAGTGTAGAGACAGTGATGGATAAGAGGGAGAGATTTGTTAGCACTGCATCCTATGGCCACGCTGCTACTGGGAGGCCACCAACATTAGGGAAAGGAAGGTTTATGTGGCTGTGAAGAATCTGAGAGACTGATAGGCAGGGTGAGGACTCAGCCTTGTCCTTCTGAAATGGACCCAGAAGAAAGGTTCATTCAGACCTTGTGAGTTTTCAGTATAGGAGTGTGGTGAGAGGAGGCAGGGAGGTCAGAAGGAAAGGACTCTTTGACTCTTCACCCACGACAGCCTCTGTAAGGAATGAAAGGTGACTTGATGGGAAAATTGACATTTTGCGCTAGTGTCTCAATGCCGTTGTGTCTGCTCACGATGGGTTCAGAGTACCATTGTTTTCTTTGGTAATGTGCTCTACCTGAAAGCCCTTGCAGACGTTGAAGGCAAGGCTGAGGGGTTACAAATGGCTTAAAAAGAAAAGTTGAGAAAACCACTGGTGTAGTTTAACAATGCGGCTTTGTGCTTTGGCCTGACCCTGCCTACCAGAGGGCCTTTTGTTTCCAACAATTCCTGGCATTGGACTTCAGGAGGCCATCCGTCCTGTTTCTCTCTTAAAGTCAGAAGTACTTGCAGCTGTCATTCTTGTTTTCCTCTTATCTCCTAAATTCTGGGCACCTGCCCCCTCCGAGGCCATGGCTGAACAGGAGTGGCCTGCTCCCTCTCTCTCCTCCATTTGTAAGGCAGGGTAGGAGACAAATACTCCGTCCGGCCTGGAGTGCCGGCTGTCTGGGGGAGTGCAGCACCAGCTGTCAGCCTGGGATGAGGTCAGACAGAGGCCACCCTGGTCCCAGGTGGGCAGGGGTCACCCAGGTGACCAGACTGCACTGGAGGCCCGAGGAGTGTGCAGGAGCATGAACTGTTGGTCTCCTCTGCGGGAGAGGAGCTGCAAGTGCTGATGGGAATGAACTGCAAACTCTGGCCAGGCGACCAGCATTCCAGGTGCCTCCGTCCCTTCAGGAAGTTCAGACTCTCCACTGAGCTGTGTGTCTGCAACCCAAACACAGGGGCCTCCAGGCTCTGCTGGCTGGGCAGCCTGTCACCTGCTCTTAGTGGTTTTATCATCTGGGGAGTGCTTCAGGCAAAGGTTGTGCATGGATCAAGCCCCCTCTCTGGCTTTGGACAGTGAGGTGTAATGAATGATTAAGGATGAAGGTTTGGGACCCAGACAGCCTGTGTTCAGATTCTTCTTTACCACTTTGTAGCTAGGTAGCTTTGCTCAAGTGACTCAGTTTGTTCATCTATAAAATAGGCCAAGTAAGTGTATGTACTTATTTCATAGGGTTGTTGTAAGTTTGAATGAGCTCGTGCATGTAACACACTTAGAGCTGTGCCTGGTAAGTGCTCAGTAATGTTGGTTTTTATTATTAGCAAAAAATACATAGCCTGTAAGCAGATCTCCAGGGGAAAGGGACCCTTCCCACTAGGGACAATGCAAGGGCTCTGTGAGTGGTATTTATGTCCATCCTTGAAAAGCTTCTCTGATCACTCAAGTCCACAGAGGTTGTCCTTGATTTTAACTGCCCTGGTAGCTTTGTTCTAGTACCTTCTTATCTAAATAATTCCTTGAGATTGGGGTCTTTGCCTTATCTTTTTCTACCAATTCTCTTAGCTACTAATATAGTAAACTCTTGGTAATTTTTTTGTTGACAGATTGCACTTGTTTTGTTTTGCTTTGCTTTAAAAAAAAACAAAACTCAAAACTCTTTGTGTGACTGTCCTTCCTGTAAGGAAAAAATCTCTAGCCTAGGATAAGATCCTGACAGTTTTGTGTTTTTTTGTAAACTCCAGTTTTTAAAAAAGTGCTCTACCAGATCAAAAATATATTGTAAAGCTACAGTAATGAAACAGTGTGGTATGAGGTCTGGAAAAAGACAAAGCAGTGGAACAAAATAGAAAGTATAGAAATACAGCCAGAAATATATGAAGCTTTATTAAATTATAAAAGTGGCACTGCATAGCAATGGGTAGTTAATATATTATTCAATAAATGATGTTGAGATAGCTGGCAAGTCATTTGGAAAGAAAGAAATCTGAATCCCTAAATATAAAAAGAAAAAGTAAGCATAAAAGTATAATCACAAAAAAACAATGACAGTTTTTAGTGGTGTTCAGGTGGAGCAGATATTTCTAAGTATGACATGAAACCATGGGAACTGTGAAAAAGTAATTAGTTTGGTAACATAAAATCTGAAACTTCATATGGAAGAATGTCAAAAATAGGAAATAAAACATAGCTAATTGATTCTGTGTAGCAAAAATACCATAAACAAATAATGAAAAATGACTAACTGGGGAAAATCTTTTTAACATATATTTCCTTACTATACAAAGAGCTTTTCCAAATCAATATGCCAAATACACTAATAGGGAAAACTCAAGAATAGTTATTTCAAAGAAAAAAACATCTGAGTGGCCAGTAAACATGCAAGATATTATCTTGTTTTTAATAAAGCAGGTTAAACCATGTATCTTTTCCATTTATCTAATTGGTAGTTTCAAGACTCTCATAATGCTTAGTGTTAACAGGGTATTAGGTAACAAGCTCTCAAACAGTGTTGGTGGACATATAAATTGATACTATTTTTTAAAAAGGCAGCTTGACAATATCTGTCAAAATTCAAAATGTGTGTTCTGTTGACATAGAAATACTGTATGTGTATATGTATATATCTCCATATGTATAAAAATGTTTGACATGCAACATTGCTTATAATAGCAAAAATTGGAACAACCTTAATTTCCATCAGTAGGGGAATGGTTAAGTAAATAATGGTACTTTGATAAAATGGATTTCTGTATAGCCACTAAAAAAAATGAAATTAGTCTTTCTCTCTACTCTTTATGGAAACTTGTCCAAAATATGTTAAGAGAAACAGTAGTACATTATATGTAGTATCTCACTTGTATAAAGATATTTGTATCTATTGCATGTATTATAACAGTTTTGGAAGGATGTACATACAAGGGAAGAACTAACAGTGTGTTCTTGAGGGAGTAGGATGGGGGTTGCTAGTGAGGGAAGACAGGTGCTCTAACTTTTAGTTTTATGCCCTTCTGAATATTTTTAGTTTGGTAAATAACAAGTATATAGTTACCTTTAAAAAAATCCTAAAATCTAAAAAATCATATCTATTCAATATATAATAGCAGTATCAATAGTGATGGATTTCAGAAAATATTTCAACGGCAACCACCATGTCCAGTTACACAGGTTTTTCATTCTACAAATCCAGAAGGTACCATTCACAAAAATAATTTCTGTGTGGCTGTGCATATATGCTTTAATACAGTCCTTGAAATCCACCACTATATTTTCTTTGTTAGATCATCAGAAAGGAAGTCTGTGATCTCTGTAAAACTTTTAGGGTAGGCCTAAACAAAATGAAAAGCAAAGCTTAAAGTCAATCTGAAAAACCAAATGGCATATGAACATGGCATCACTCCTGAAGCAACCCCGCAGAATCCATAGATATAAGATGAAGGTTGAAACACAGTAGGTACATATTGTAATGGCTGAGAGTGGAGTCTAAGGAAGAAGAATGAATGGAAAACGAGAAGGTCAAATGAGGCAAACAGTGGTGTGTGCCATGAACTGGGCATAAGGGTAACTCAGCTCTGGGCACTTGTCACTTTGTCCATTACCCAGCCTGGACTTCAGCTCTACCGGACAAACCATTTGAAGAAGGATAAGCTTGGCTTGGAAGCCTATTCCTGGCATGGAAGGCCATCTCCAGTTGACTCACCCTTCCTGTTCTTTTGCATGTCCTTGCTAAGGGCTGCCCAGCAGCTGGCAAGAGAACAGTATAACCAGGCCTCTCACTTTTGGGCCTCCTTCTTTCACTTCTATTTCAGGCAGCTTCCCTTCTTCCTGGCCTTGCTCTGTCCCAGAGCTGGCATCACACTGTCAGATCTGAAGGGGTGGTGTCGAGCTCCCTCCTTCTGTTCCCTATGCTCTTGCAGTCCATCTTTGCTCCTCTATTGAGGAGGCTACCTTGGCCACACTTGACTTTCAGGACTTATCTCTGACTCCAAAGACATCCTTCCCCTCTGGAAGGTCTTCCTTGTTAGAACACCATTGTTGTCAAGATCACATTACAATAGTTGTACATTTTGGCTTGATTAACAGAGACGCATATTTAAAACGACAAGAATTAACTTTCAGCAATTTTAGTTATTTAGATCATGGTTACTCTCATCTCAATTAGGCTCCAGCATCCTTGAAATTAAGTTGCCTGTGGCTAGTGAAACTTGTAGCTGGTTAGTGTCTCTAATTACAGCCATGATTCAAATGCCAACTTGTGACAGCTCTTGCCATTGGGCAAAGAAATCAGAAAATCAGCCACCTCTGGCCCTGCCAGGGCAATGGGTATATTCTTCAGGTTCCTCAGGGCTCAAGCTATGGTGTGTTTGCTTATCATGATTTTTCTTCATGTCTTCAAAGATGAGGAAAGAAGTTAAGAACCTGAATAAACAAGACCTGGAATTTTAAGCCAGATCTATAAAGGGGAAACATTAAAATATTTTCATTTGGATTAGTGCCCTGCTGGCGGTATCTTTCTGAAGCTATCTAGGGATAAAGTCCAGCCAGAATAATAATAATTAAAAAAAATCCCAACTGAGCCTCCAAACATCCTGTCCTCATCAGAATTTTGGCAGCAGCATTTTAGGGTGGTGGTTGTATAGCCCTGTTGGGGAGCAGAGGCCTGGAACTGTGCACTTCTCTAGCTTCCCAGTCCAAGCTAGGATTCCAGGATAAAGATGGTCTGTGATATTTTTCCCTCCTGGTTTTGTATACTTGGTTTATTCATCTTATGTTTTCCCTTTCTGAAGGTTTAATTGGTACCAACTGTACTACCAACATGGTGGTAGATGAGTAGATGATAGTTTTCTGAAAAGAACCCTTTTGCAAGGGAAGTGGTGGGGGGTGGGTGGAAGGGTATAAAAAACTGAAAAGTGAATGGGCATTGTAGAGGCAAGGGTTATCACTCAGCAGAGCCTGCCTCCAGGAACCACTGGAGTAGAGGCTTCCCTGGCCCTAGAAACTTCAAGAAGATGTCCTGAGCCTGGGGTTCCCCTTCTCTATTGTTGTGAGGGGACCTGGGACCAAGATCAGGAGCACGCACCATAACCACTTAGACCCTTCCTGCTTTTATCAGGGTCTTACTAAACCCATCCAATGGTAATGGAGGTCTTGAGAGTTTATGTGGTCTGAAACAACTTTCCTTTTTATAAATGGAGGCAACAAGGTCCAAAAGAAATGCTATTTTCCAGGTTGATGTTCATGGTAGTAGTGAGGGGAGAAAGGCACCTGATGCTAGAACCAGTATGGACTTTAGAAACACTTTTCTTGGCTAATTATTTGGCTTTTTGAGAACAGACGAGGTATTTGGCCCTCTGATGAGATGAAAGCAGTCATTTCTGGTAGGTTCTGGTAATACTGCTAGGAAGAGAAGATATAGAAGATTCTGTAGGAGAAACTGGGGAATAGAAACAAGAATGAAGTCCCATTTGAAATGTGCCTAGATATTGTTCAGAGGACATATTGCTTTAAAGCTGGCAATCAGAGCACAGTGGCTTAGTATCATGGCCTTAACAAGAGGCACAGAACATTTCTGCCCATACAAATGGTTCCTCAACCACATAGATGGTGTCAGGAAAGTGGACAAAATCTGTATTCATTTTTTTTCCTGGCTGGTGAAAAAAAGTAAATAAACTAGGCTTGCAGATAAGGACTTACTTCTAAGGCTATCCCAAGACAACATTTTCTAAGGGAGGTGACTAGGATGGAGGGTCACAGTATCCAAAGACAAGAACAGTAAATCCAAGTGCAGTTTCCTCTTAATCGTGCCCCCTGTCTTTGGCCTTGAAGGGCAGAGACTCAGAATTGGTCCAGTGTGATGCTTCATCAGTCATAAAGCTTTAATTACAATCCTTACTTGACCAGGATTGTAACGTGAGGCCCCATTAGTATTTCCTGGGATTCTCTATCATTGCCTCTCACTTTCTCCCCTTCCCGCCCACCTTCCTTTAGCCCGCCTCCCCACCCCCCATTAAAAGGATGACCAGTTTTGAATTATGTTAATAGCTGCACTCTTGGTTTAGGATGAACCTCCCAGAAATTTTCAGGACCACTAATTTGTGGTTACTCCAGTGCTAGAATGAACTTGGCGCTCTGGCCTTTAGACTGGCAATGCAGTAAAAGTTTAAAGTGAAGACTGCCTCAGAGCCAAAAGAAGAGAGGAGATTGAAACCTAAAGGTTATCCTGAAATGCACTTTACTGTTATCTATGAGAACAAATGAGTTAAAAAAATTTCAAATACCAGAATACCCTACAGGGAGGAGATATAACTATTAAAGGGCTGTTATAGCTGCAATAAATGTAGGAACAATAAAAATAAATTGATGAAGTAAATGTCAGCACTGTTCCCCTGAGCTGCCCCCACACCTTTGTCCAAAAGTAGAACATCTCCAATTACAGAGGGTGGAAACAGCCTTCAATGACAATATGACAAGGACAGAACACAGAACGCTGGCACAGAGAACACAATTATGCACAGCCTTGAAAAATTGTATCATAGCACAATGCATGGGAGAAATCAATTAATGATGCAGGGCTTCCACTGCTGTCTAATAATTCTAGAAAGGAAAGAAGGGGAAAAAAGCCCCCATACACTCAGTGCATCAAAAAGGTGACCCTTAAGTGGAAGTCTACATAATACCAGAGGTCAGTCTTCAGAGTTTATAGCATATGAAATACTCTTTTTTTTTCTTTTCAATTTTTTTCCCCTTAAAATAATCTAACAGTCTTAAGGAGGCATTTAAGTAAAAGTCACTTCTCCTCTGGTTAAATAGCCTTGAATAAGAGAGTTCTTTGGTGGAAAGGGCAGGGATGAGCAAAGCGCATGGCTGTCATCACAAGCCCACCAGCTGAAAGGGAAAAGGCAAAAGTTAGGCATAAACACGGTGGAAGGTAGAAGGTGATTTATCTTGTGCAATTTACAACAGGTGCTAAACATTACGAAAACCAGAGCTATTAAGCAATCAAATTAAGCTATAATTATAACCGAAGAAAACTGTACAGGAATTCTAATTAATTCAGATCTGAACATGTCCAAGAGGAATGCTCCAGCAACCCCACTTCTGAATAAAACAAAACAAAAATAACCCTTGGATAATGCCTTCAGATTGCACAGGAAATTAAGAAATACTTCTTAGCGGAATATTCTAGGCATCCCTTATTAAATAGTGAGGGAAATTCCCTGCAATGCCTGAGCACTTGGCTTTTCAGGTACACACCATACAAAGCGTGTAGTTGTGGCGGGGGGGCCTTAACTCGGCAGGATTTGAAGACAGAGTAGACCAAGGGTTCCACCATACACGTAAGTACTTCAAAGGGTCTGAAGGGTTAGCTCATTCTTCTCTCCTTTGAAGGTTTCTCCCAGGGCATGTGAGCCTTTTAAAGAGCTCTTCACACTTCCCTTTTATTTTTTTGTGTCTTTTGGACTAATTCCATTTTTTTTCCAGCCACTCTTCCAATCCTTAGTTCCAGTCTTTCCACTTGAGCTTTCAGCTTTTCTTCTACTGCAGGGAGCCTGGGATGTCAGAATACCATGGCAGGGTTTTTCTGTTGGATGTGCCCGAACCATCCAAGCTGTGTACCATTCAGCCAGAGATATTTTGGGAAGAAAGGGATGTTTAGCTATTGGAATAAGATTTCCAGCCGAAAGACTGCACCATTGATTAGGGCACCTGTTTCCCTAATTCATGATTCTTTAATTTTAACAGTTCAAGATCAGGAACAATAAAAACAACAGCCATGAAAGCTAGCATTTATCAAAAGCTTATTATATACCAGATATTGTGCCGAGTTCTTTACCTGAACTATCTCAGTTCTCTCAACCATTCTATGAGGGAGGCACTCTTATAGTACCCATTTTATAGAAGAGTCAGAATCTACTGTTGGCTGTTAAATCCATGGCTGTAAAACAAAGATCCCTTTCTTTTTATTCAAGTTATGCTCTTGTATTCCTTAAATCATTTAACATGAATTCTCTTTGCCTTTCACTCTATCACGTTAAAGTAGTGGGTGGTGCAAGTTGAAGCAGAGTGATTCTCTCAAGAAGAGTTTGCCTTCTGGACTAAGTGTGGCGTGCCTCCTGTCCTTCGTAGTTTTGTCCGACATGTTGAATATTCACTCCGAACACATCCTTTCCTTTAGCTTTGACTTTGCTAACATTCACATTACAGTATGGCACCTGGGGGAAAAAATATGTGAAGAAACCCTGAATTTGTGCATATTGTTGAATTTCTAGCTCTCTTAACCATTAGTGGAGGTTGTGTTGTCACAGGAATCTCTGCCCTGACAGTGCTGATAAAGGACATATATGTAGCTATTTTTCTTCTGTTGTCTGAGTCCCTTGGAGCTTTCTTCTCCCTCTGGTTCAGGGGATAGGGGAGGGTGGGTGGCTTCCTAGTTTGGCAAGAATAGTCCATAAATGTTTGCTAGAAGCAATTCTAATAATAGCACTGTGAGGAAATTCTAATTCTACGGATAGATGAGGAAACCAAAAATTAGAAATGTGACCAAGGTCACTTTGCCAATTATATGGTAGGCTCAAGAAATGGGCTAGAGTGTAGAATGCTCTCTACAGGTCACCCAACCTGTGCACGTACATGGGCATCCCCACCCACAGTTTTCCTTCTCTGCCCTTGCAGCACCCTGAAGGAAATACATAAATCCACATGGCCACCCTTTCCCTCTTGCTTTTGAGGGCATTTACCAAGTCTGGGACACAGTGGGGTGCAGAAGCTATGCGAGGCTCACTGCAGGGACGTTGATGCCAACAAAAATGGCTTTTGTGTAGGGTATCAGGTTGTGAGGATCTGCAGCCTAGAGACTCCTAAAGCACAGCTTAGAATTCACTGACCTAGCACAGAGCTTGGCTAATAGTGGCCCCTTCTAGAAAGTAGACAGTGTGGTCATTCCAGCCAGGAGATATGAAGACACCTGCTATCATAGATGTGCAGGCTGGGCAAAAGCTAAAATATACAGACATTTAAAAAGATAACTAATAATCCTTAGCATTCATTAAGCAGTTATGTACTGAGGCCATTGCAGACTGGAGCCCTGTGAGGTTGATAAAATTACTGTTCCCAATCCCAAGGCTGAGGAAATTGAACCTTAGAGAAATTCATTGACTTTCCCAAGATCTTACAGCTAGTAAAGGGCAGAAGTGGGATTCTAATCCAGGCAGGCAGACCCAGAAGTCTGGCTCTTAAGCAATGAGCTATGCCCATCACAAGCCCATCATGCAAGAGGCAGGGGTCCCAAAGGCAGAGTGTGGGAAGCTGAGTGGGCAAGGGCTGTGGACATGGGTAGGGGTTGTTAGTAAGAGTTATCTGGACGAGCTTAATGGAGAAAGAGGATCTTTTCAGCCAGGCTCTGTCAGATAAGTGGGATTTGTGTAGGCAGTGAATGGTGGAGGAAGAGGGAGACATGTAGGCCTCACAAATGGTGTGAGCAGAGGACAGCCCCAGCCACCAGGGCTGGGGGAGAAGGCCTCACAGGGTGAGTACCATGAGGCTCTCTCACTGCTTCGCTTTCGGGATGATCCCTAGGTAAAGTTTGCACACGGCCTCAGGTTGGGGCAGGTCCCCCACTCCCTTAACATGGCCTTGGCTCTAAGGTGTTCTTGTGGGGTTGGCAGGTGCCCTTGGGACCCCCCAGAGAACTTGTGGCCATCTGCTTTGTGGCCTAAGGTGTGACCCATGCTTTCTGTACTTTGAGTGACATGAGCAAAGGCCTGCAGTGGCCTGTTGCCCTGATAAGCTCTGCTTGGCCGTCTGGCCTCATAGAATTTTCCCAGCCTCTGCTCTGCCCCTGTGATGTTCTATCGTCCCCCATGAGAAATTTCTGGAGTTTGAGAGGCCCTGGCATTTCTATGCCTGTACATTCTGCTTCCAGCTTTTGAAATCCTTCCCAGTTTTGTATAAGGTGGGCACCCCTCCCACCTGTAGGTTGAGGGTAATTTTGATCTCATGCAGTGAGACTTGCTTTTAAACTGGCCTAGAAGCTGATTTGGGACAGCTCCAGGGTTGGGGCTAGAGCCCAGGAATGAGCCAACCAGTATGGCGGTCACCCACGTGACTTGTGTCCTGCTTGCTCTCTGTGTAAAGTTGGACCAGCAGTCCTTTCTGGGACCAGAGCATGGTGGTGATCAGCTCTCACTCTGGAATCTAACTATCTGAATTTCAATCCCAGGTTTCTCGTCACAAACAGCATGGTCCTGGACAAGTCATTTAACACTCTGCTCTTGAGTTTCCTCCTTTTACCTCTCTCAGGTGGCTGTGTGAAGAGTACGTGGAAAAATACATGGAAAATACTTAGAAGAGCATCTGGCTGCTCTTAATAGATGCTTAATAAATGTTACCTATTGTTTTGTACTGTTAAGAGTTCTAGGAATCTTGTCCTACCTCCCCATTTTACTGATGAAGAGTCTGAAGCCCAGACAGCTTGTTTACCTACCTGATATCCCTTATTTGGTATCAGAGACAGGGGCCTGCTCCAGCAATACTGGATTCCCAAGCCAGGGCTTTTCCACTAGCCACAGTTCTGGGTTTGGTTCTGTTTCACAAAGTATGACACAAGATCCTATGCATCTTGTTAAAAATACATTCCTGGGCCCCAGCCTGGGCCCATTAAAACAATTTCTGTGCATGAAAATCTATATTTTAGCCAAGTGCATGACCCTGCCTTCCTCACCTTCCACCTCCCACCTGATTCCTAGGCACTCCAAAGCTTGAGAACTAGCTTTGGGTAATTTGGTTAAAATACAAAAGGATCAAATGTAGCAGTCCCCAAGATCTTCTTCCATCAGCCTGAGTCCTGTGTGCCCTGCATGCTGCTCCATCAGCCTGTCCTCAGGCAGCTTACAGATATGTGGATCATCATCTGGGCAGGGGTAGGGGGACAGGTGCTGGGGAGAAATGGGGAGCATCGGTGGGACTTGAGTGCTGAAGGGGAGGCTGAGATGATAGGTGATGCTGACATTCAGAGGTCACAGGGTCCAGAGAGAATAGGGTCAGGGAGGGCTTTAGGTCAGGGAGCTTTGAGTTGGCAGAGGAGAGAAGCAAGGGCAGCTCAGCCAGAGCCACCCCTGGAGAGTGGAGTTGCTAGAGCAGGTGTTACGGGAGGCAGCCGCACAGTGGGGGCAGGGGAAGGATCTTCCTTGTCAGCAGCCAAGACACCCACCCTTTTTTGATATTATCAGGCTGCTCTTTTATCATTAAACAAACACCCTCCCTCCAAAAGCTACTATTGATGTGATTTCATCTGTATACTTTATGTTTTGTGTGGCTGTGGGAGGGTAGTTTGTCCCTCAGGGACAGCAGAGTCCAGCATGGATCGCTGTGGCCACAGGAAACTTGTGACAGCAGTCAGGCAGGGCAGGAGGGAAATGACCTGGTGTAGAGCGGGGGTGCAACTCTGTGGTACTGGGTGGAGCCTAGTACCAACTGCCTGCACCCACTCCCTCCCACATTTGCTCCCCAGTTACCGCCTGTGTGCTTGGAAGGGGTGGTGGGCTGCCCTTGGTGGCAGACCTGGAAGAAGAGAGCACCCTGGTTCCATCACTGGAGGTCATGTAGATTTATCTGTGCTCCTTTACTTCCTTCCTGGAAGCTGGCAGGGTATAAATTAGAAATAAATAAAAACGGACTTACCAGCACTTTCCAAGTTTATACCAGGCTCAGGGGTGGCAGTTGGAAGTGCCTCACGGAGCCTTTGAAGTCAGGATTCAGGGTGTGTGAGGATAAAGGCCGAATGGCTGCTGCCATCCTCTGGGTCTCTCTGCAGAGCACACATCTTGATGGAAGAGGGAACATGTGGTAACTGCTCATAGTCCCGAGCACTGACTGTAGTCCATTTGCTGTCATAAGCCCTTTGTTGGTAAACCGCTGCAAGGTGGGAACCAATACCACCATTTTCCAGATGAGGAAACCGAGGCCCACAATAGTAACTTAATCATCCAGGTGGTGTTGGAGCCCAGGTAGCCTGGCTCCAGAGGTCACACTCAAACCCAGGCCACAGGACCTCTGCTCTGTTTGCTGGAAGGGAGAAGGGACTTTGCATGTTTGTTACTAGTCAGTTAGAGAGACAGCTGATGTGCTTGATTTTGTTGTGTTTGGAGGATGGCTGGACTCAGCCTTGTGTCGGGTTGACTGGCAGCTACTGGAGGGCAGGGCTGAATTGTTCTGCCAAGGCCCCAGCACCTCCCACTGGTCTGCATGGTGCCTTTGGCTGCAGATTTCAAGTACAGCCGATATTGTACTGCCCAGCTTTGACAGAGAACCACCTTTTCATTACCAGCAAGCTCTCCCCTTCCCATCATACTTTGTCCACTAAGTTTAGCATCCTCGTTGGTACTTGACTGTCACAACTACTATAGTGTATTTGGTCAGTGATGATTGTCTGTTTCTGTCATTTCTTTCACATTTGTTTATTAGAATTCTGCTGTAAAAAATAGGTACCCCTTCTCTATGTACCTGTCTATATCAGCATGGACTCATGGATATTTATTGTGTTAAACCCATAGATCACCTTTAAATCCCATTGCCATACTTGCGAGTTTGGGCTTACCTCATTTCTTGCCTGGATCACAGCAACAGCCTCCCAACGGGTCTCCTTGCCTCCAGCTGCTTCCTTTTCAACCAGACTTTATATGTCCACCTGAGGCCTTGAATGCTAATGTCACAACGCTTCAGTTGTTCTCCTTTGCCCGTAAGCCCCTTTGAATGGTAATATAATGACAACTAACATTTGTTCAATGTTCACTAAATGCTTTACATGCATATTCTCATTGAGTCCTCACAGTACTTAGATGGATTGGTAATATCAGCCTCCTCATCAGCACAGCATCCCCCTGGTGCAGGCACAGAAGGCCGAGCAACTTTCCCAGGGTGGCTGGGCTGTTAAGTGTTGAGCTCCTACTCTCAGCCCTAGACTCCAACCACCTGCTAAATAGGCTCTTAAAGACGTGACCTTGACTGCTTCTCCAGCCACATTTTCACCAGCCCTGGCATTGAATGCACTTTCCATAAACAGTATTTGTAATGGAATTAGGATTTCTCACCCAGTGTTGCTGAGGGTCCAGATGATATTTTGGCTGCCTTGCTGGCGGGGACATTGGTAACAGCAGAAGGCATAGTTTTCTATGAAGTGTAATTTGTATAAGTGGTGGCCAACCGTCTTATTACATGAACCTGGTAGTTTAGTATGGTCAACTAGATTGCAAGTGCTTGTGAATTTCTTTCCTATTTGCCCACAACCTGGACTACCTTCCCAGGCCTTCATTGCTTTTTCTGTTTGTTTTTTACCACTCAGGGTAAGGTAAACCTTCTCTGCAAAAGTTCTTCCTGAGCACCTAGTCTGCCACGATGCCTTTTCTCATCAGATTCCTACACTGGACCCATAGTGTACTTTAGGATGTAGGGTTGTTAAGAACTTTGGGCAAGGATCATGTATTTTAATTTGTAACATGCCTTTACTGCCTGGAAAGTTGCCTTCTATATAATACTTGTTCAATTTGAGGATTCAGTAATTGACAACCAGATATAAGACACAAAGAATAATGACTCTAGTGTAAATTAATACTGATCCCAAATCCCTGATCTAAAACCCTTCGGGCCATATGTGTTTTGGAATACAGAATTTTTCAGATTTTAGCAAGATGTTATGGTTCATACCAATGTAATTTATAATACTTCCAGTGGGGGTTGGGGAATTGTTCCATGGTCAAAGATATTAATATTTTTCTAGTGATATGTATGAATATTCTAAGTGAGGTCAATAAAAATTTTAAGTAGCTTTATGACAAATTTTACTATCAAATATGTTCCAGTTTTTAAAAAATTTTCAGATCTTATATTTTGGAATTGCAGATAAAAGATTATGCACTGGCATTAAGGTGTTAATAACGAGGCACCAACATTTTGTTCTGGCAGTTGAGATGAAAGAGATTTCTGGGGTGAGAACACTGGCACTTGTGGGCATGGGATTTCTGTGGCCCCTTACCTAGTTGTGATTTGGGACCCTATATGCAGGGTGAAGGGGTCAGTTGGAAGTATTGTGGGTAAAATTGCAGTATTTCCAGGATCTCTCACCTGGCCTTATTGGATATCCATACCAATAGGTGTTTTCAAGGGGTGGAGAGAAGTAGTCCATCTCCATATCAATAGGTGATTACATGGGGGAGCAAAGATATATCTGGACCTGAGAGTTAGGGTGGGGCTCTTTTTCCGCAGCTGGGTCATAAGAGACATGGGCAAGCGGAAGTGGACGACTACTTGTAAGCAATAAATGGGTTTCTCCTTTTGACTGATTTTGGCTTCAAAGGTAATTTTCCCTGGGTTGGGAAAATATTTTCCCCCCAGAGTTACAAGCACTTACTATTGTCCGGGAGAGAGATCTCGAGGGCCTGACTTGGGGTGCTGGTGATGGGCTGAGAAACAGAACTTGATGTGAAAATGTCACAAAGATGAGCCATAGAACTTGAAGGGGTGGTTGACTCAAATATTCTCAGATTTTGTGTTCTGTGGTTTGGGAGGCTCTAGAGTAGAGGGGAGCTGGGTTGAGGAGAAGTTGGGTGCATTTGAGCATGTGCGATGCACTGGGAGCCCATCCAGGGGGAAATACATTTTAAGAATAAAAGAGAAAATGAGTATGAAACTACTTCTAATGTGATAATGTAGTCGGCAAATATGTGTTTTGTCATCAGTCTGTTATTTTTATTATCACTATATTATTTGGCAAGTATCTGCATCACTAGCTGGCAGCCTCCTGCTGTCCAAGTCCAGGCTCATTTTCAGATCAGCATTCAGCCAGTCCAGTCTGACCTCCCAAGCCTCCAAGGAAACCATCACATATGTATTCTGTTGGTCTGCCTGTAAGTGGTCACTTATTTATTGAAAAACAACAGGCATTATCTCTGAGTGGATGTTTGGAGCCCAGGTTTTACTGGGGTGCAGGTTTCTTGGCTGGGTTATAAACCCTGAGAAATAGAAGACTGAATGGATATAGTATCAGGCTTGGGTAGGTCACAAAGTTCATGGGTAGGCTTTTCAAAGTAGAATTCCAGAGCTGGAAATAGCTACAGAAGATAAGCCCTCTCTCTCCTCCTATGCCGAGATGAAAACAGCAATCCCTTGGCTGGCAATCCGTGGTCAAACTGGCTGTCCTCACAGTTAACTGGAAGCCTTGTGCTGTAGGTCTAGTTCACCCTTCTCTTTTTCTCAGCTCAGGCAGAGGTGAAGGAGATGGGACACGCCAGTTAGATGTCACCCTGCTGGGCTGCCTCGTGCTGGGAGGACAGCTGGCCCAGCAGGCCAGGTGGGTGACTGTGTGTGTGTCTGGAGGAGGGGCAGGGGCTCTGACCCCCTGCTTTGTGCCTCTCTCAGTGCTGGTGCTGCTGGGAGCTCTGCAGAGACTCTCAGGACTGGGATACAGAGAGGGGAGAAGAGGAGACGGGTTGAGGAATTACACAGAAAGAGAAAATAAAAGTGGTAAATTTGATTTAACTCTGATTTCAATTCCCAAGGATTTCTTTGGATAGAGCCCAATAATCTTCAGGAAATGAAAGCCTCACTTCTGTGAAGTGCCAACCCTCCCACATGATTTGCATGGTTGGTGATACTGGTCCTCAAATACAAGGATGGTTCCCAGTCCGTCCTCATCCTCACCCTATCCTTTGGCCTGGTTGGGGAGGGATTGAGGGTAGGAGGACCTGGATTTTGTCTCTCCCAGAGGTTCCAAAACACACCCTGGCTGACCCAGTTCTGTGTCTGCAGTTAAAGGGAGAGGATGCTGGCTATCCAAAAAGGCTCACTACTTGGAATTTAAATGCTCCTTTAAGTAACTGTAAACTAACCATCAGAGATGATAAAGGCTGGAACCCTCTAGCGTTCTTGGATGTTAGCATCTGCTGCCCTCCCAAGAGTGTTCAGTTTTGTAAGATGGAGGGTTCCTGCCTCGAGGTAGAGCTAATTGTGCCTAATGTATAATTCTGTCTTCAGCTCACCTTTCTTTTACAGGGAAGAAATGGGAGCATGAGGAATCACAGCTCTGAGGTTTGTGTTGGAAAGTAACTGTGGTCACGACTGGACATATTCTGTCACGTACTGAATGCAAACTCTGTGTCTCTCTCATCTCTTTCCAAGTTCCTGAATTGCCCACCTACTACCTCTTCTCCCACCATTCCATTCTTCATCTCATTACAGTCTGGGCCTGTGACTTTCCAAGTCCAAAGGGATCCTTTCATTTTTGGCTAACTTGAGCTCTCGGTGGTTTTGGACACTCTTAGCCATTCCTTCCTTCTGGAAGTTCTCTTCCATTGACTCCTGTGACTTTACTTCTTTGGGCTTTGGGCAAGTTATTTAGCCTCTGTGAGCCTTGATTGCCCCAGTGTACAATGGAGACAGTTGTCATATAGCATGGAGTTATTGCAAAGAATAAATATACAATGTGGTGTTTTCCTAAATGAGATTATGGGTACTGCTGTAGGTAATGTTTGGTTCATTGAACATTGTAGTTATATGTCTTATTCCAATGTATTCTCCTGAAAATATACATCAAACCCCTGATTGTATTATGATACTTGATATTTTTCCCTAAAATAATAATAAATAATTAAATTCATTGAAAGAAAAACATTTAACAAATGATACCATTAGTGCATGTGAATATGACCAAAACTGGAAAAATGGTGAAACAATACACATAGAACCACCAGCAAGGTGCTTGGCATACAGTAAATGCTAGTTATTAATTATTATGGTGGTTCTACTCTTCAACCATGTTTTTTCCTGTCTTTGCTGGGTTCTCTTCCTCATTCTGCTCTTAAACGTACACACACACAGATAGTATATATGTGGGATGTGAGTGACTGTGTGTGTGTGTAGAGACAATATAAATACATAGCATGTATATATACATATATATAGTGTGTACATACATACATACATGTATATGTGGTATGTATGTGCACATATATATAGAGAGACTGAGAGAGACACAGAGAGAAGCTCTTATTTACTCTAATTACAACCCAGGAATTCTAGAGCTAATTGTGTTTACTGTATGACCCTGTCCCCAGTCTATAGACTTTCAATAGAGGGGAGATGAGCATAAACCGAAATAAAGGAAGGCATTCTCTGTACAGGAAATCATGAACAGAAATTTTTACTGTTGTTATCAATGTGACCCATTGGAAATTGTCCACTTGTGGCCTTCTCTGTTCCCCACCAGGCCTAGTACCCCCAGAGGCCTGGTGGTAAGCCCTCGGGGGATGGGAGAGCTGCATGGAAATGAAACAGTGGCAGCCAGGTGTGGGCCAGTTCTCCTCAGGGGACTCCAGAGGTCCTGGCTTTTCCCAAGGTCCCACTGTGTCCTCAACTGACAGCAGCTGGGGCCTCTGGAGACCTTGGTGTGGACAGTTACGTGCTCTCTCAGTGGACTGAGCCAGGACCCAGATCTGTTTGAGGCTGGCCCTGCTGCTTGTATAGGAATACACTGATTGTCCGCCAGAACTGTTGGATGTGTTCTAAGCTGTTCTTCTTAGAAACTAAGAAGTTCCTAACTTGGTTCTACAAATGATAAGTTTACGTTGAATATTCATGACCATACCCCCAACAGAGCCCATTGCCATCTTGTGTCCCCTGACCTCCCCTGGAAGGCCATTCCCCCCTCCAAAGAGGATTGGAGGGCTTCAGATCCTGGGGTTACATGAAGATTCAGTTCTGGGCCCTGTGCCAGGTCCTGTAGGCTTGTATCAGTTTTTATGCATATAAGGCAATGAGAAAAATGTACCAAAATATGTTATCCTGATGGGTGTTTAAATCTAACCCAATGGACTGATTAAGGGTGTGGTGGTTGTCATTCTGTTGATAGTGTGTTTTCTGGAATGAGAAATGGAGTTGAGTAGAAAATCCACAAGCTTCTGAATCTTGGGTCTGATTCCACCCTTCCTCCTGACCAACCAAGGCCCAGAACCTATTCTGAAACCCAGTAGAGGGCTGGCAGAGATACCCTTTGTAGAATTCTGTGTGTCTCTCAGGGGGCTCTTGAAGAAGCCCTGTTGTAGAGAATTTTCAGGTTCTCCTTACCAAAGAGAAGGATTTCATTTGCTTGTTTATAAATGGGCTCTGTCTGGTAGTTAAATCAGCTAGGGGAGTCTGGGGTGGGAGTGCATTTGAGAGTTTCTTGTTGATAAATATCACGTGGAAATAGAGTTCTGCTAGCATAAGCCAACTCCTGAAAAATGGGTCCCTTAATGTCCTCTCAATGAGACCAGCTACATGACAACTAGCCCGGGGAGCTAAAATACTGGTGAGAAATTGAAGCCATAGATCTGTCTCAGAGTGCAGCCTCATCAGCTGTGATTGTTAGGTGTTAAGTTGAAGACTCTACAGCCCTCTGGTCTTCTTGCATCTGATGGATGGCAGCTCGGGGATCAGCCAGGGCAGGAGAGGCTGGTGGTGGGCACCACTGCTGCCAGGTGCTGATTTTATAGATGCCCCCCCTGGCGTGCACTGGGGGTGCCTCTGAGGAGAAGAGAGACCCATGAGGGCTGGTGATTGCACCAGTCAGGGTCCAGCCAGGAAAATAGAGCCATCGAGATATTTCAGATAGAGGACATTTAATGTAGCGACTTGGTTACAAAGGTATCAGAAGGAAGGGCCGACAGAGCAAAAGGGAGCAGGTAGGGTAGTGGTGAAGGAGAGGAAGGGGCAATACTCAGAGACTAGGAAGCTGCTGCTCCCCTGGGACCAGAGCCTGCACCTGAGTCCACGGCTGTGCAGCCGGAGCTCCTGAGGAGGGACTGCTGCCACACTCCTGGGCACTGCAATCAGGAGTGACTCCATCCCACTGCCAGGAGGGCAGCTGCCTGCTAGTGCCAGAGCTGCCTGTGAAGTCTGAGGAAAAGCAGAAAGCTTTTCTTTTTCTCCCACTTTCTGGTCCCCCACTACAGCCTCCCTTTGGAGGGAACCTAACTAGTAGGTGCTGGAGAGCATGTGATGTATAATTCGCAGACTCCCAGCCCCAGTGGTAAGGGGGAGAGTACAGAAGGGCCTGTGTGAAACTGAGGGGTGATGGGTAAATAAATGAAACAGGGTTCTTGTGATTAAAGTGTAAAAGTGGAAACTAAGAAGTTCCTAACTTGGTTCAGTGACTAGTGGACATTCAAGATGTGAAATCCATTATGCCCTGAGTATGTATTTTTGGTTTTCTACAATTTTCTGGGGAAAAGAAGTTAGAGGTGGAAGGAGATCAGTATTTCACCCAGGGCAGGAGGGTCCTCTGCAGCATTTGGAAGCACAGGAAGATGGCGCTATAGCTATTGCCTGAACATTTCCAGTGACAGGAAACTTGCTACCTCAATGGCATAGCCAGTTCTTTTCACAGCGGGCAGTTTTAATTATTGGCAAGCATTTTGTTGAGCTCAAGCTGGTCTTCAAGGAACTTCTGCACACTGGTGCTTGTTCTGTGCACTGTAAGTGATTTCCTCACTTGACCTCCTCTTTACTTTGGGAGGCACTGTGTTAGGTAGACAAGGTGGGCTTTGTCAGGAGCATTAGTCAGGAGTGAGTTTACCCATGAGAGACAGCAGCCCAAAAAAGAAAAGTGGCTTAATAATGTGTAGAATCTCAGGGTGACAGTACATGGGATGTTCGGGGCTCTGCCTTGTCGAGTCTCCGGGGGCCTGGTCTCGTTCTACATTTCTGTTCTGTCAGCCCCAAAGTATAGTCTCATCCTTGTGGTCCAAGATGGAGCTGTAGCCTTCACATCCATATTCCAACCAGTAGGAAAGGTGGAGATAGGGATAGGTTTGGGGTGAGTGGACTGCTAGTTCACTTAAGGAAGTGTCCTTATGGAAGGTGTCCTAATATAACTACCATTGGAAATTTCCACTTACATTTAATTGAGCAGAGCTTGGTCACATGGTCAAAATCTAGCTGCAAAGGAATCTGGGAAATGTACTCTTTATCTGGACAGCTAAGTGCCCAGTCAAAACTTCTCTGCCTATGGAAAAGAAGATAGTAGATGCTTGGGTACAATAAGCACTCTAGCAACAGGGTCAAGTTTTTGGCTTAACATAGGCCAAGCAGTGTGCTAGGCTGGTGCTTCTCACATTAAATGTGGTGTGCATCCCCTGGGAGTTGGTTTAATGCAGATGCTGACTTAGTAGATCTCACTGGAGCCTGAGAGTCTGCATTTCTATTAGGCTCCCAGCTGATACCAGTATTGATGGCCCAAAGACCACGCACCCCACAAAGGGCTGGCTTCTGGAAATACAGTGCTGAACAGAATGGACAGAGGCTCATCTTGCATCTCTGGCAGAGTTGAATCTCTGCCTTTTTACCAGAAACGTGCTTCTCTGGGATGCACTAAGGTTAAAAGAGCCTGGCTTCCAGGAGACACTTAAATGTAGCCTCCTCCTCGCCTCTGGAGAGGCTCCCTGACCTGGCCTCCAGGAGGGCGCTGATGGGCCACTCAGCTTGAGCTGCTCACATCCGCTGTACCCAGAAAAACAAGCACTGGGGCAGGGGTGGGGATGTGGGAAGTGGGCGGTTGGTCTTCTGAGAGCCAGATGTTTATCTTGGTGATTGCGGACCGAGAAGGTCCACTGGGCACTGATGACAGCAGAGAGAAAGCTTCAGGCTGGGAGTGGGGAAGTGCTACAGAGAGCACGTCCTCCTGTGCCAGTGAGGACCAGCGCTGGAAAGAAACCAGGCTGCCACCGCGGGCCTGCCCAACTCCCCATCTGCTCAGGGAGAAAAAGGACAGGAATTCAGGCAATTAATCCTTTATTTAAAGAATAATAAACAGCCAGATTTTACATACTGAAAGAGAGAACAAGGTAAAAGGGGTTAAAAACTAAAAAGCAAGGACGGCAGACACCAATTAACACAATGCTAATTGACAATTTCCCCAAGCTTCCATGAAACATGCCAGGCCGATTTCCCCAATTGCTAATTAAATCAAACCGCACACACAATACTAATTTCCCTAACTTAGGGAACTCAGTAGACAAATAAAATGAGAAACTAACTTAAACATTTTGTCAAAGTATGGGAGGAAGGATGAATGAAATGTTAACATGAATAAACTTTGGCTCCCCGTAAATTTGTTAAAGTTCTGGCATGTTTAATGAAGTCTTGAAATATCCCAGTATCTCTGTTTTACTCACAATTGCATAAATGTACTTCGCTAATCACAAAATAATACACAGCAGTCCTCTTAAACTTACGTTCTCTCCCTCTGGTGAAGGGTACCCAGCGCATCATGGAAGTGACATGTAAATTGCACCATTTAAAAATTATAAAATACCTACTTAATTACAATTAAAAACAAAGGAATAACTTTTCTTTAAAATAGTCCCTGAGGTTCTTTGAGCTGGAGACTGGCTTTGTGAAAAAGAGAAGGCAGTCACTTAATCACATAGTTGAGAGTAGCGGGGGCTCGCCTTGGCTGGTCCTCTTGCAGTCTCCGCCTCCCCCAGCTCTGCACACATGCTTGCTCTGATCTATCTCAGGGGCCCTGTCCCTCCCTCTTCCCACCAGCCCCCACTGCAGACTGCTTTGAAGTGTCCCCTTTACCCTCTGTGCTATACCCAGGGCCCACTAGAAGCATCCCCGTTGAATTATGCCATCACAGAACTGGGACAGATCTTTGAGGTCATTTATCTAATTCGCTCATTTTACTATTGAGGGAACTCTTGCCAAGAGATGTGGATGTGCCTAAGATCTGACAGCTGGCCTGAGTCCCCCCAAGTTTTTTTTTAACTATGCAAGAAATATTATCTGAATAATCATGACTAATACTTGCATAGTGTTTATTGTGTGCCAGCCACTGTTCTAACCCCATTGATCCTCAGAATGATTCTGAGAGGTTGGTATGGTTTCCCCATTTTACAGATAAAGACACCGAGGCACTGGAATGTTAAATAGCTTACCCACAAGGTCACATCCCTAAGGGGCAGAACTGGATTTGACTCCATGAAGACTGGTTCCAGGTCCATGCTCTTAACCAAGTTATTAATTTGCTTCTCTGTAGACTAATTAGAAATGCAGATAGAAATAAAGTGGAAAATGAGAAGTGAATGTCACTTGTAATAACACTGTCCATATATAACCATTATTATAATTTTGAAAATACCCTGACATAATTTGTACTGCTCACTTCTCTATTAAAAAGAAAAAAACATGTTCACATGCTCTCACATTCACTGATTTGCCTTTTTCTATTTTATAATATACTATAAACATCTTTCCATTGCCTATAAATGCACATGTACAACATAATCTTCAGTGGTTGAAATGCTTTCAATGAATGGATGTGCCACAATTCATTTAACCTAATGAATCGTAGTTGACTTATAGGTTGTTTTCTTCTTTCTTTCTTTAGCATGTTGGAATTGACATCTATATAGAAATATCCTTATCTTCCTGTTGGATACTTACGGTAATCCCTTCACTATTGAATATATAAACCACAAGATCTGAAAGGTAGGGGGAAGGGAGGGTAGATAGGGGTGGGGGACTCCCCTGGATATGCAGAACTAGGAACATGGATTCCCAACCAGCAGTGGAGGAAACCCTGGCTCCCTAAATGAAATATTTCACCTCATGTCCACCCTTGTGTAGCCCCAGTTTCTTGGGGATCACTAAGACAAGGGCCAGGGCCTCCCCAAAAAGGATATAATAGGAGACTCACCATCTATGGCTCAGTAAGCTATTCCTTGAAGGCTGAGTGATTAGCTTTAGACATATGTGTGTGTTCTAAAAATTGTTATTTTAGGGTAGTGGCCGCTCGGTGGGCTATGCAAAAACCAGGCTGTTGGTGGAGCTTGTTGGCGTGGATCTATACGTTCCACCCAGCAGCTGGAGGGGCAAGGCAGCATCTCTGCTCAGCCTGGGATATAGGCCTGGGAGATGGCCACGCACAGCTGCCAAGCGGGTTCTTTGGCCTTTTTGTGCTGGACTGGCATCTGCAATGTATTTGTCAAGACAGAGGCTGCTTATCTGTCCTTGTCCCTGCCTAGGACAAAGGCAGGCCTGTCACTGTCAGATCAAGGGAACTCTGGAACCGTGTGGAAGGACAGCTGAAAGTCTTTCTCCTTCATTGTGATTTATCATAATCACTGGCCCTTCCCCCAGGATGAAATAGGAAAGTGATAGGTTAAATGCTGATAATTAAAGAGAGTTTAAGACCAGTGTGAGACTGAACTGTGTGTGTGGGTGGTTGAAATGGTTGTTTGATGTGAAAGTCAATGATTGAATTATTCAGAGAGAGTGATTTCCAAATGATAATTTTACACTTTACATAACTGATTTTGATTTATTATAGTGGCACCCAGTTGAGCTGCTTTAGTTCTAAGGGGCTGTTAGCTTTTCCATCCCAAATCCCTGGTTTGGAGCCCACACACACAAAAACCTGCTCATGTCTGAAATTTGACATTCTTGTTATCTGTCTGGCATGGCTTCCCCCCTGGGTCCCTCTTAAGAGTTTATGGTTTGTCTGGCTTTTAGTTACTAATCTGGCAGAGAGAGAGAGAGTGTGTGTGTGTGTGTGTGTGTGTGTGTGTGTGTGTGTGTGTACACGAGTGAGCGCATACATGCCTGTGTATGTGTATAGTGAATGGCTCGGATAACCTGATCTCTCCTTCCCTCTCACTGTGGGTTTATGAAAGCTTTGATCTTTTGTCACTTAGCAAGAGGTAGGGCCATGTTGGGAACAGGACCCCATGGGCAGTTGAAATGGAAACAGTACAGCAGTGGCAAATAGCGTTGCTGCTTCAAAACTGAAAGGGGAGGGTGAAAAGGGAGAGTGAGAAGCCTACTTCAGAATCCACCCAAGAGAAGGAACGCAGGACTTTGAGAAGCTATGAACTATGCCAAGTAAATCCATCTGAAAAACTCAGGCCTCCAGAGGCTGCTGCTGCTTCTCATCTAAGTCTGTTTTTTGCCGGAAGTGACCCAAACCAAGGCACAGAGGCGCTGCCCACCTTCTCTGGAGCAGCCTTGAATGCATGTGGTGCATTACAGGCAAGTTGGCTGCTTAACATATCTGCTGGGTTGACACCATAACCCCTTCCCCTCCCGCACCCGCCCACCTTCAGCTGCCATCCCTCCTTGCTTTTGGGACTGTAGTTGCTTGTTATGGATGAAAGCAGTGCACAGAACCGTTCCTTAACTGACAAGACTGTAACCAAGCACTTACTTATGTGATATAATAAAATGGACAACAGTTAACTTTTGTTGAGGGCTTACTTTGTGACAGATTATGTTTTAAAGACTTTGTATTAACTCATCTGATTCTCCCTGGAACCCTAGAAGTAGTTTTCTGCCCCATGTTATACATCAGGAGACTAAGGGTAACTAACTTGCCCTGAGTCCAAGGGCAGCGTCTGCCTCGGCATTCTGCTATAGACCTGCCCTAGCGGGAGACGCCACGTTCCATGCTTACACCTTCAGTACAGGGGGTCTTTGTTGGCCCAGGCCTTTCAGATGGCTGGTTGCTTCTGGTGGAAGGAGGCATCAGCCAAGAGGTCCTGGAAGCCCAGGCACCAGCCCCTCTGGTTCAGGTAAGAGTTCCATAGTGACAGGTCCCGAAAGGGGTGTGACAGCCCCTAACCTGTAGAACTTGTCAACTGGACACTGTTCCTCCTCTCTGCCCTGGTCTCATTTTAGTAACAATGTTAAAAATGCCTCAAACTGGGGTTCAGTTACCACTGGAGGTACCACCAGATACTCAACCTGGTGGATGATTTCAAAGAGGGGTAGTTGAATAATTTAGGTGGTTAGTACTCAAAATATTACTTTTATAGCAAAATAAATATCAATACATTACAGGGTAGAAAACCAAATTCTAATGAATTTTGAAGGTAAATGGTGAGATTTCTAAGAACATTTTTCCTTTTATTGGAATTCTGAGCTAGGCCTCCAGACCTCTGGCAGTGTGGATCACTCTCCACTGCCCTTTGGGACATTTTGGGGGAGAAGTGGAAGGAGCTCTGCAGCATGTTCTCCACCGGCCTTGCCCGGAATCTTGGAGGGCAGGTGAGGCCTGGCTCTAACCCAGCCTTCTTTCTGTAGGATTCCAGAGAACTTGGAACTTCTACTGTGGATAATATTCTAATAAACTTGGGGGAGGGGTGCCTTTCAGAGGAACTAGGCACCCCAGAGGCCTTTCCACCCCTTTCCTTTGGAGGAAAAAGAATTAAGACTCAGAAGCAAAAAGTTTTATATATGGCGAAAGACTGTAAGTAAAATTATAAGACAGATGACCAGCTGGGAGAAGATGTTTGCCTCACATATAAAGAGCTAATATTCTAAATATACAGAGGTCTTACAAAACAGAAAGCAAAAGACAACCCATAGAAAAATGGGTATAAGTATAAACAGGTAATTTATAGAAAAATATATGCCAATGGCTGATAACCATTTGAAAAGCTACTCAGCCTCACTAGTTATTAAAGAAATGTGAAAAAACAATAATTTTTTCACCTAGGAGGTTTGCAAAAATGAAAACAGTTTGAGGCTGGCAAGTATGCAGGGAAATGGGCTGGTTCACATAGTGTCTGTGGAAGTGAGTATGTCAGTACAGCCTTTCTGGTGAGTAGTTTGGCTGCATTTTTTAGAATTTAAAATGCTCTTATCCAGTGCCTAAAAATAAAATCATAGCAGGAGTATTGTATCCATATAATGACATTCTTTGTAGTTGGTCTGTGAGATCATTGGTTGCAACTTAAATGTTCAGTACGAGGAGAACTGGTGGGATGTACAGTTTCATCTATGCGATGGAAGATTATGCAGTGGTTACCTTATTAGTTGAATCTGTAGATGCTGCCATGAGAATATGCACAGCACAGGCTGAGAGTATGATTATTTACTTTTTGATAAAAAACATATATGTTTATATATAGTTATGTTGTCTAAGCATAGGTACAAATCAAGAAAGAAAACACACTAAACTCGAGTCAGTGAGATTAAAGATGGCTCTTCTTCTATGTGTTTTGTCATGATTTTCAGAGTTTAAACAGTACATGAACAAAAACATACTCCTGTTATAGCACTTCCTTTTGCACTCATTGGGTCATCAATATTCACTATTTTGTGTTCTTGGTTAGCTGTCCAGATAAATTTCCCTCCTTATATTACTCATAGAATCCAAATTTCAGTCCTGGAGGTGACCTTCATGTTTCATCCAACTTTCTTGTGTTGCAAATGTGTGAGCCTCTGATAGACTACATATCTCCATCTCCTTAGGACAGGCCTAGTTTGTCTGTTGTCCCAGAGTCCTGTCTTATTAGTTCTTCCTTTCAGTTTCAGACATGTCCTGCTCTGGGCTATAAATTACACAGTAGCCCTGCTGAGAGGGTCAAGTAACAGTTCAAGTTCACAGACGTGGTTAGAGGTGGAGTTAGAGATCAACCCAGAGTTCCCAGATTCCCTGAATTTAGTGAAAGGCAATTCCTGCCCTCATTGAGCTTCTAGTAACTTTGGCAAGAAAAGGCATTTCCCACAAAGGCACGTGGTTCTCTGGAGCTGAATACTGGATTTAGAATCAGACCGGATTTAATTCTCAGTTTCACCTCTTACTGATTGTTCTCTGAGTCTCAGCTTCCTTATCTGTAAAATGGAGTTAATAATGCCTGTCTTAGAGGGTTGATGTGAGTATTAACATGCTGAACATAATGCTTAGCACATAAACTTCATTGATGAAAAGAGCAGTCCAATGTAATTCTAAATTATGCAAAGCTACGAGTGTATGGAAGTCCAATGTAGAAAATGAAATTTTCAGTGTGTCCTGGCACTGAAGGACATGAGGCACCTCCGACAAGCCCATTCTCATTCCGTAGACATAATTCCCCAAATATCCAAGGGAACGTTCTGTTTTTAGGGATGCTGGAAGATGGAAAAGCTTTGAGTTGCTTGCTAGAATTCAAAGTTGATGGCTAAGTGGTTTGGTTCTCTTAGATGAGTGTTGTAGAGCTGGGGGCTTTTGCAGTCACAAGGAAACTTGGAAACCATCTGGTGCCACTCGGGGCAGCAATTGCTCCAGTAGCCTTGAGTAGCCAGAACCTATATTGTCTTGTGCTGATCCTGTCGGGAAACCAGCACAGGAGGCCCTCTGGTCCTCTGCCTGGTCCCTGGCTTTCCTCCCAGGATCCTGTCTGGGAAGAGTCTCTGAAAGGCCCTTCTGCCACATCTCACTTGGAGTCCCTCAGGCACTGGGTGGTCAGTCAGTACCCTCTGTGTCCCTGGCAATGACAGAATCTCGGTGATGCCTCCCTCGTCTTTGGGTGGGCATGGTAAAGGGCTTTTGGGTCTCCACGTCTGAACTAGCATGAAGTAAAGGACATGAATGAAAACAACAACAAAAACAACTTTTTTACACTTCAACATGACACTTGGTCTCTTTGGAAATTTGAGCCTGAAATCTCACTCATTCTTAGCTCAGCAGTGAAAAGAATTCGGAAGGGTTTGGGGGTAGGTTTATTTTCCACTTCCCATATTTTCTTTCCTTGTGCTTTGAGTGCAGTATTTCCCTCTGTGTCTTCTAAAGGAGGCAGATTACTCCAGGACTCCAAAGGCATTTTCCAGAGGGCTGCATGCAGACGGGGAACTAACATCATTGGATGAAAAGCTGTAGACTTTCTGGCTCTTACGTTTACCACAACAAAAATTTCTGATACTTTGTGTGCATTTACTCCATGCCCGACACTGCCAACTGCTTTACAAACATGATCTCATTTAATTCTAATAAGAACCTCTGAGCTTGCTGCTGCTATTATTTCTGTTATTCAAATGCTGAAACTAAGGCTTAAAGAAATTAACTTGCCTAAAGTTTCCAAGCTAGAAAATTCCAGAAGATGAGGCTGGATCAATATTGTATTGCCTTCCCCTGTTCCCTGTTAACTGACAGTGTGCCAGGCATTGTCCTAGAGCACAGCTCTTTTGTTGGCTGGTTTTGACCATGAATTTCCATGGCACACTTGAAGTACTTTTTCCCAGGTTCTGAGTGATGCCTCCGTCTTCCTCAACCTCCTTTTTCTAGAGGAAGAAAGTCCCAAATACCTGCTGCTGGTTGCTGTGTCTCTCAGCCTATGTGGTCAACATTTAATTATATTAGCATTTGTTTTCACTAAAAAAGTAATCACATTACTGCCTTTCATGTCACATTAGTGAAAATGATACCAATATGATACATATTAATAGAATATGATGGGCAATTGCTAATACAATTAGACTTTCACATTTTATTAGTTCTGGAGTGACACCATACGCCGAAGAACAGCTCACTTTAGCGGTGATGAAGAACAAGGTGGAAAGTGGTGGATGCCTTTCTGTCCTGCACAGAGAGGGCAGGCTCCCGGGGGCCCAGGAGCATTCATGGAGCCCCATGCTCAGCTTCTGAACCCCACTTCCTGTTCTTTCCTGTAATGTGAGGATTTGGGCTGGGAAAGAGGACTTCTTCCTTCTCAGCCAGGCTGTGGTGCCTGAACTGTGGTCACTAAAGTATCATGTGACATGATCCTGCCTGGTGGCCCCAGATCAGATAGAACTAATATTTTATTATTCCTTCCCTGGTGGGTGTTGGCCGCAAGAGGGACAGGCAGAGAAAGTGTCCCCAGGGCCCTTGCCATCCTGTAGCAGTAGCTTTCTGACAGGCCTCTGCCTTTGGCTGGGGGCCTTAGCAGTAACACTTGGTTGCTTTGGCCTCCCAGAGGTCTCCCTACCTTCCATCCTTCTCTTCCTACCCACCCCCCTTTTCTCCACTCACCTGTGTGATGGTAGGGAACCTCTTGACCAAGTCTCTGAGAGACATCTGTAGGTGCATTGTTTGAGGAACATCTGTCGTTCATGCTCACGCCTGGTTAACTGCCTCCTGCTATTCTGGGTCTCACTCTGACTTTGTCTCCTCCTGTCCCCTACTTGAAACACTGTCCAAATCCAGTTTGTCTTTTCAGGCCATTTTCAGGCCCTATTTCCTCCATGAAGCCATCCCTGTACACCCACCCCTAAGCTGATGTTACCCCTGAATTCAACACATACTGTATATCTGTGTGTACATTTTCATATGAATTCACTAACAAGTTATTAGTGGCCTGTTCAAAAGAAAAAAATGTTCTTCCAGACTCTGAGAATGAAGTAGACAAAACCTGGTTAAGTCAGACTGGAAATGAGGGCCACAGAGGACTCCCATGGTATAGAGTGTGGTATATTCTGATAGGGAAGGACTGGGACTCAGAGAGACCAGGCCTCCTCCTGCCTTCCCTCTTACGCTTATCTCCTGCATTTGATTTTAACTGTCTTTCCCTGGAACAAGCTCCAGAACTTGGGACCTTGGATTGAAAGCCTGTGGTATGACAATTGGGAAGAAAACCTGGCCTTTAAGGAAGATGTCTATTGCCTTGACAAAGGATTCAGTTTGATGGGAGGGGACGTAGGGGAAAGAGAAGAAGGTGGGATGAGGACAACCTGACTTTTAAGTAATAGGTAACTTACTTTGGACAAAACTATACCGTAGAAATAATGAGAAGAGAACTGAGAGTAGCCTCGGATAGTCAGCCAGCCTGAGCCAGTATGGCAGCACGCATTTCATTCGTCAGCTTTTTGAGCTCCCTTAGAGAGGGCGCCATAGGAAGTTCCCGAGAGAACGGGGGAGCGCAGCAGAAGCCTAGGCAGCTGCATGGTGTGGGGGCAAACCCTCTGGTTGTGGGATTGGGAAACTGAGTCTGCATTTTGGCTTCCTCAGCTGAAGAACTGCATTAGGTGATGTGTAAGGCCGTGTCGTATGATGTATGTACCAGTGTCATATGAGAGACCTTGAGAGGGGAGGGGTGTGTGGGAGGACGTTGTAGAATCTACACTGATGGACAGGAGGCCTGGGGCGTGCTCTCAGGGCTGGGTTAGGGACACTAGCAAAGGTGGTGGAAGGAATTCCTGGCAAGAATACCCAACAGGATGTCGGGGGTTGTGAATGAGAGGGCACCTAGAGAAGCTGAGTTGTAAGGCTGGGCCAGATGGTGGGCCACATGGGCTGGTAGCCTAAAAAGCGTGGACTTGACCCTGTAGGTGTAAGGAAGCCAGTGAAGGCAAACTTTCCTCACCTGGAGCTTGCCTCTCTGTGATGGCTCACAAGGAACTCCCTGGGGACAGCTGGTTCTGCCCCGTCCATCCTCCAGGCCCTGCAGTGCTGGCAGATGATCCTGTTATGGAAGCTGGGATTGCTGTGGGAGGTGGGTATGAGGGAACCGGACCTGAGGAGGGGAAATTTTGGATGGGTAGGTGTGCCGATCAGTGTTCAAAGTGAAGGGGCCTCTTCAAATTCATATCCAGTCTGCTGCTTGGAGGATGAAAGGCTTTCAAAGTGAAGCAGATGAAGTCCCCAGTTAGCCTGGCTTACTCAGTTCTACCTCTCCCGTCCAGGTATCTTGGTGGCCTGTCTTGCTTTTGTCTTTTAAGAACACACAGAGACCCACAGCTTGAAGGGGACTGTGGCAGCATGCCTGGCTCAGGCTGAGTTCTGTAAGATCCCACACAAGGTAAAAGTAAAGTTGATCATTTAGATGAGCGCAGTGTCCTGACCCAGTGTTTCAGGCCAGGAGGTTCTAGCCACAAAATGTTCCCCAGGTTGGTGGCCATTTCATCAACATATCTTCACTATTGCTGTTGCAGGGAGGAAAACCCAGTGTCAGAACATGCCACCGATCGGCGCGGTCCCCTCTTGTTTGTTCTTCTTCTTGCCAGTATGTTTCCTAAGTGCACATGTAAGATGAGTATTTGTAAGTTCCACAGATTACATATTGAAACTGTGATCACCATTCAGGCCACTATAACAAACAATACTGATTATAGAGCAGGGATATATTTTGTAATTATAATGTTCTTCAAAATTCTCTGATTGACACACAGCATATTTAAACAGCAATGATCAAAAATTATGTCCACAGCGCGGGCCCTGTCTTCCCTGCGGCAGCACAAAAGCTTGCCTCAGT